>OX451736.1:1426394696-1426994696 GCA_948472305.1 Vicia faba | reverse complement strand
TTCATGATGAGTCTGTGCAAAACTGCATCTAGAAATGAGAAGGAACCTGGTTAGGGTTACTTCATGATGAATCTGTGTAAAACTACATCTAGAAATGTCCGAGAAGGAACCTGGGTAGGGTTACTTCATGTTGAGTCCGTATAAAACTTCATCTGGACATGAGAAGGAACTTGGTGTTGTACCCCAAAATTTTCCCTCCCATTTTACTCAACATATGTTCATTGAAATCCTCAACTTGCCCAAGGATGCCCAAGGATTGATCAGGAAAATGCTCTCCTAAGACAATGAACCTCAAAATAGGGTTTCCATTTTTATCAAGATGGGTGAACTCCAAAGGTCTCAAATCTTTTCCATGGTCCTAATATGTTCTCAAGAACATCCATGTCAGGTCTCATGCCTTGCACAAAAAGTTTGCTTAGTTAATTGCTCAGTTGCCTAGAAATCAACTTTACTAGGTCAAAAGTCAATTGTGGGCCACATACAGTCAAACTTCAAGATTTTTGGTCAAAATCAACATTTTGAAGCAATATCCATCATTTAATAAAGTTTTAACGATGATTCCTCAAGGAATTCCCCAAATTCATCAAAACTCAAAAGTTGCTAAATTAGGGTTTCTATAGGAAAAGTCAACCAAACTTTGACCAGGCATAACTTTCTCATATTGTATCAGAAATTTCCCATCAAAGGCTCATTTTGAGGAGAATGAAATTCCCTACAATTCATCTTCAACCCTCATGTTCAAAAAATGCACTCATGAAAAGATATGAATTCAGACATTACAGGTCATTTCAAAAAGTCAACAAAAACACCTTTTAGGTCAAAGCTTCCTACATGAACATGGAAGATCCAATTGAGATGAAACCAAAAGGGTTGTTTAGAGGACATCCTAAGCTTTCTAAAAACTCCAAGAACCCCCTATTAGGGTCAAAATTGAGGGAGATGTGCATTGTCAAAGTTGGCTATTTTTGGAAATTTGCTCAAAGTCAACAATACCCAAAATGCATTTTTTTTTCAAATGGGCCCAACTTTTTATGCTTGTACCTTGTTCCTAACATGACCCACGACCTATGAACCACTTCATGCCTCATTAAATTATTTATTTGATTTATTATGATTTTATTCATTTAAAATTCAAACAAAATCAAAATAAATCATGTAAATTGCTTTTGGATTGATTTTGGCATTGAATGAGGATGATATATGCTGGCATATCAAGGTAAAATCGTATCAAGGATGATTGGAGCAAGAATGGCATGATTTGGCTTATTTTGGAAACAAATAATGCATTGAACAATCAAGATCTTTTCTCCATAAATTTCAAGATTCAAGTTGTTTTTGTTGACCTAATACACTCTATTACATATACACAATACAGCTAAGGCAAAAGAACAAGGTTTGAGTGGTGAAAATCGTCAGAACAAAGATTGAGTTTTTTGCAAAAAAGTGAGGATCGGATTTCACTCCATAGGACGATTCAAGGTGATTCAAGACCACCAATCCACTCCTGGACGTCTCCTGAGGCTAGGAACATTGTTTGCACGCGTGAAAGATCCAGAAATCATCACTTTACAGCGTCACGATTTGTCATATTTTTTGAATTTGGTTCTGTAAATTTATGCATCATAAATAATTTCAGCGCATATACTGATAGTTGCCATTGTTAGGGTTTGAGGTCGTGTTTTAGGGTTTTTTGATGCAGGTAAAATCAGGGAAAAAGAGGGATGCCATCATACTCGTGAGATCAAAACGAGTTGATTTGTACACTTTGAATTAATTTATCATGCTTGGCATCCAGCCATGGTGCACCCTCAGAAGGAAGCCCCACTGAATCAGGCGTTGAACAATTGGGCCCATCCTTCTGGGCTTTAGCAATTCAGCCATACACCCCCCTGGAGTGCTAACAACATCAGTCTTTTATTACTTATTATTTTATTTGTTTTATTTATTTAATCATTTGACAACATATAAAAATCATTGTTTTTTATTTAAAATATAAAATCATAAAAATGTAGAATTAGATTTTTTTTATTGAAATTAGTTTTTTTCTTGGGAAATTAATTAATTTAATGATATTGAACTGATTGTTTTCATAATTAAAATTAATTAGACAAATTAGGTTTAATTTACAAATATTTAATTTTATCAATAAAATACCAAAAAAATATTTTTCTTTAATTAATTAGATTTAGGTTAAGATTTCAAATATTTTTCTCAATAATAAAATACAAAAAATATTTTATCTTTAATTGATTAGATTTTTTAGGACTTAGACTTTATTCTCGTATTTAATTCGCCGCGTGCGCCTTTACTTTCTTTTAATTCAAATTATTGTAACCTTTTCAAGTTTGTAATAGATTAATTAGGATTTCTAATTTTTTGCATTTTTATTTTCAGTCAAATATTTGTGTATCTGCCCAAAAGCTTTGTAATAGCATAGATTTTCTTTTCCGCTTTTAATTTCCGCAACTATTAAACTGCTAGATGTATGGACATTAGGATTGTATGCGAAAGATAAAATGATAAAAAAAGGTAGATAACCCTAATTGTGAAAAGATAATTAACTGGAAAAAAGCACACATGCACATGCTCACTCCTAGGGTTTGCCTCACTTGGTTTCCTCGGAAACAATGGTCACATCCCTCGAATGTAGGGATATCTTAGCAAAGACCCGTAATTCAAAGTCATCATAAAGATCATAGTACCTCATTGTCCCTCCAGTTGCCTACGAGAAATGATCTTATGACGATAGTCCCTAAGAAATGCTAAGGTATCCTTGCTTGTTGCCTTCAGTGACCATTTCGTCCCTTCGAATGTCCCTTAAAACTCCAACGGTAGGGATACCTACTCCTTAATAGTAGGATAGAGCTGTCTAAAGGAAACAAGAACGAACAATCTTTTTTCGAGTAGGTAGAACATCTTAAGTACTTGCTCAAATAAACTCTTTCACATAAACACTTTCGAAACAGTTACAAAAACCACTTTGTCACGCTCTTGAGGACCGATACAAGAGTTATCACGAAGTTAAACAAAACTTTTTGCAAAACACACACAAGCAATTTCAAAAATGAGAAAGTACCTAAGAGCCCGTGGAAAACCACAGATAGAAATGGTGCTAACACCTTCCCTTTCTATAATCTACCCCCCGTACTCAGAAACATCTTAAAAAAGGTTTTTTCTGTTCTTTTTCCTTTCCTTTGTTGGATAAAATAAAAGCTGGTGGCGACTCTTGCTTACCACGACATTTGCGAACAAAAAATGCAAACCAGTATTAAACTGTCGATTCTGCCACCTTATCACACCTGGGTAGGGTTGCTTCATGATGAGTGTGATACGGTGGGAGAACTTACTTGAGGTTATACGTTTGTGTTCGCAAATGTTTCGGTTTAGCAAGAGTCGCCACCGACTTTTTATTTTATCCTAAGGAAAGGTCAAAAAGCACAGGAAAGACCTTTGAGATGTTTTCTTGGGTTCGGGGAGTAGATTATGAAAAGGGAAGGTGCAAACACCCTTTTCATCCATGGTTATCCATGGATTCTTAGTTACTTTTTTAGATCACTTGCTTTTTCTTTTCAATTGTTTGAAATGGTGCTTTGTGTGGTTTTTTAAAAGATGTTTTGAAAAGAGGCCATTGTTGTGGCAACCTTTGTAATGATTCTTGTTTGAATATATACAAAGGTGTATTGTCTTTTGAAAAGATTTCAATGTTTGAAAGGTTGATTTGGGAAATGTTTTGAAATTATGTTGTGAAGTGTGTTTGAAAATAGCAAGGATGTTTTGCAAGTTTTTGATCAAGTAACTAAGAGTTGTCTACCCTATTTTACTCAAAGATCTTTCCTATATGTTTTTAACCCTTTTGACAGTGTTGTTTTACCATTGCATTTGGTAAACAACCTTGTATTAGGATGTTAAACGGGACAGGCGTGGGTCATCGTATAGACCATGATAGCAATTGTGTTAAGTATTTTTGGCAAATTTTCTGAGGGACTTGATCATTTTGTTTAGGCAACCAAGATAGCGTCATCGAGGGACTATGATCTTTTGTTTTGTTTTTGTTTTTGTTTTGCCAAAGTACCCAACATGCATAACATGGCCTATTTTTAAGGCAACAAGTGGATGTAACCCTAGGGGTGCAAGTGTGCATTGTGTATTGATTTTCATATATTTTTGTCTTTGCATTAGTCAAGCTATTTGTTGATTTTGGATTTTGGCATACAAACACTAATCTCTAATCATGGCATAATTGAAAGCGTAAATGCGTAAAATAAATCTACCACTATTACAACATGATTATGGGGAGGGGGATACAATTTTGAAAGGGGATTATTTGTCAAGAAATTAAAACCCTAGTTTTACTATTACATCCAAATTGAATCAAATGGCATAAATAATAAATGAATAATATTTAAATAAACAAATTAAATAAATATACAAAATAATATGAATATGCAAAAAAAAAAAGGTTTTTGTTTATTTTTATATATGTAAAAATATTTAATGCAACAAAGAGAGAAATAAATGAAAAGATTATTTTTTGGTTAAGGGTAAAACCCTAGATTTCTTTTAAGAAGGTAAATATATTAAACATACTATTTATATACAATAAAATAAAAGAATGTGTATAAAAAATATTTAGAAAAAAAAGTATTATTTAAGTAGAAATAATAATAAAATAAAAGTATATTTTTTATGTTTTTATTCTCAAATATTTATAAAATAAAAGTATGTATATATGTATTAATTATGTTAATTATGTATAATAAATAAAATAAAATATATACAAGTATTTTTTAAAAAGACTGATAGTATATGAGAAAAATATTATTTTTATAGGTATGAATAATAAAAATAAAATATATAATATTTCTATAATATTTATATGTTTTTATTAAATAAAATAAAAGTATATATTACCTAACAATTATTTTTATGTTTAAAAAAATAATAAAAATAATAAAAATAAATGTGAAAATTTTATGAAAATATTTTTGGATATTTTTATGTTTGGAAAATATAAAACAAAATCAAAAAATGAAAATAAATATAAAAATATAAAAATGTAAAGAAATTGGGCCAGGAGGGTGCATTCAGCAAAATGGGGGTGTGAGAAGCAAGGCCAGAACCAAGCCCAGCCCAACAAGCTTCATCTTCAACCTCTGTTCAAATTTCGTGCGCGCCCTGTACACAAATGCTAGATCCTGCATACGAGCTCTATTGCAAAAACACATAACATCAAAGTTGTAGAGCTTTTCAAGACGAATCCAACCATATAAAAAACTTGTCCTAACTCTCAAAGACCAGAGAGAATTTTTCTGGCCCCAAATCCTAACCAAATTTTTTCAGTATGTTCATGGATCAAATTCTCTTAGCAAGCTTAACTAAAATGAAAACTGAGCATATGTACAGCTTCATGGCAATGAATACTACATTTCTTATTCACAAACCTAAGTCTAAATGTTCCTAAATAGAGAGATAGGAAGTTGATAAAAACCTGTTTCAGTTGAGATCGTGTATGGCAATATGGAGTTTTTCAACAAGGCCTGAGATGTTTGGGAGCTTGCTTGAGCTTCCCTTGACCTTCTCCAATGCCTAGCTTGCCTTGAATGTACTTGAACAAACCTACAGAACTCAACCTGCACAAGCTGAAATTGAAAATGGAAAACCCTGTAAATGGAGTTATAGTTAGTGTTTAAGGTTTGGGATAGCTTGGATGAGTTGTATGGGAGGTGTTTGAACAGGTTTGGGACAAAACGCACGAGCAAATTGTGCTATGGAAGTTAAGATGCAGATGTTGCCCTGTTTTTCCAATGGAGGGTGATTTTGAGCTATGGGATGTTTGAGGGCTCAGAGGGTCGTGTTTTAGGCTCAAGGGGACGTGATAAAAATGTTTCAAAAGCTTGCACAAGTAAGTTCTAGCTGATGTTCAAGTTCTTGTGTTTTGGACAAATTTCTTGGTTATGAAGCAAAGTGTGTGAAGTGATGTGAAACAGGCCTGTACAGGCTATCCATATGCTTGCACCCTCTGCTCTTGGCCCCTCTAATTTGTGGATTTGATTTTCTGCATAAGATATGGACCAATGCTCAATAAATCAGTTTTGACATAAAGCAAGGTTTAAGCAAAAATGGTAATGTTGCTTTTTCTATTTAAGGATTAATCTAATGTGCAATGTTCTAATGACCAAAACAATGCCTTAGACCAATGGTTTTGCACTTAATTATTGAGTGTGGAATGGTTTTGAGGCCTGTAATCTAGTGTAAATCAAGCTGATTTGAATTTGCAATTTGTATCACAATGAACATGCCATGGATGAAAAGTGAGTTTTTGCCAACTTCAAGCATTCGATTCTCCCTAACCACAAATGAGTTTGAAGAGTTCTTGGATATTTTGGAAATATTGCAACATGCTCTACAATCCATATTTGAAATGCAAGTTGAGATTCCAATTGTAACTAGGTGAAAAATTGCTAAGAAGATAGGTCAAAATCCTGCCTAAACTAGGGCAAAATTTCACTAAGTTAAAAGTTTCATGGACCCTTGTTCCAAAAATCATAACTTGAGATGAAAACTTCTTTTTGGAAAACTTTGTGAATAAAATTTGTAGACTTTGTGGAGTACTACAACTTTCATGTTGGAAGTTTTGTTTGAATCCAATTGTATCATGGTGAAAAAGTTGGGCAAAGTTAGGAAAAATTAAGAAAATTTCATAACTTAGAAAAATTCTAAGTTATGAAATTTTTTCAATCTTAAACCCTAATTTGCAAAACTGGGTTTCTTGATGAACAAGTTTCATGTTTTGACATATCTTGATGAAAAATGACTCTTGGCACTTGATTTTGACCAAAAAGTCAAAGTTTGACTTTTCAGTGTACATTTAAATTTTGATCAGTTGACTGAGAAATTCATCTGTCAATCCAATGCAATTGAGATCTTTTGAACCTTGTGAATATGTCAAGATGATGCCATTGAGTCCTTGAATCCATGCTTGAACCCAATTTGCCATTGGCTAGGTCAAAAATCAAAAATTTCCCTTGTGCAACCAAAACCCTAAAAATGACCATTTTGCCCTTTTGGTGATCTGATCAAATTTCTTGTGGATTTGTGGTCCAAACTTGATCAAATGGTTCATATGAGCCTATAATGTTGATTTGGGTCAAAATTTATGAGGTTTGACTGTAAATTGGCCACAATTGACTTTTTCCCCAATACAGTTGATTTCCAGGTCAACTGTCCAATTGACTGGGCAAAAATTTGATTCAAGGCTTAAAACTTGGTATGGGCAAACTTATAAGTCCAACATGAAATATGAAAGTCCCTTTGAGCATTAAAAGTCCAAAATTCCTTTTGCAAACTCAAACCCTAATTTAGGTCAACAGTGCAAGGAGATGTCTTGAGCAGAGCAAACCCTAGCTTGATCTTGAGTTCAAAGAGCCTTGTGATGTTAATAAAATGAGAGGGAAATTTTTGGGGTACAATAGTTGCCCCTGTTCAATCTTCTTGAACCTGAAGAGTTAGATAGGAGAGTTTGGCCTTTCGTGACTCGAAGGTAAAAGAGGATTGGACACTAGAGTGCCCGTAAATTTGCACTCGTCAAAATGTAACTTAGGCAATGGGCTTAAAGATTCCATTTGGAGATGGTAGAATCTTGCTGTAGGTGGGCTTAAAAGATGCCATCCAAGATTTTCTTGTTGAAAATCAGGAGAATGATTATCAGAATGGTATCCGTAGCTGGAACGTATCTGAGTTGTATCCAGAGATTGGATTCGTATAAGCAAAAGAATGGCGTCCATGTCTGGAGCGTATCCGAGTTGTAACTGTTTGTTGAAGTCTGAATGAGTAGTAGAATGACCGCCGTGCCTGGGGTGTATCTGTACTGTATCTGAAATCTTTGAACATTTGTTAAAGGTAGCTTTTAATCTTATCCTGAAAAGGGTAAAATGTTAGCTAAAACACAAAGTTATGTTGCATGACATGTATGATACAATAAAAATGTATTCTATCAATGCTTATGATTTATGGATGTAATGGATGCGCATGTAAGCTGATTAGTTGTCTTGCTTAGGAAAATAAATCCTTGATAGCGGGAGATAATGAAATCTTTGACTGCTGCCGGGGAAAAATAAACCCTTGACTACTGTTGGAGATTCAAAACCTTTGATTGCTGAGACTGGCGAAATTCTTTGGACTACTGTTGGGGATTGAAAATCCTTGGTGACTTGTGGGGATTAACAAGAGCTTTGACAACTTCTGCAGGGATATGAGAATCCTTCATGACTTTCCTGGGGGAATAAGGAAAACTCTGAAGACCTCTACTGGGGAATCAAAACCTGGGAGGCTTCAACCAGAGGAACGAGGTCGAGAATCTTTGATCTGCAGGGAAATAACTCTGTGGGGAGAATGCTTATCCTGTTGGAGAGTTTTCAAAAGCTATTGAGGAAGCAAGAATGAGAATCTTCATTCAGGCGTTTGGGTCAGGAGGTTGGTGTATGCCAATCTTTTGGAGTTTTAAGAATGAGAATCTTCATTTTGTTAAGGGTATCAGGAGGTTGGGAGTATACCAATCTTCTGGAGTTTTAAGAATTAGAATCTTCAGTCTGTTAAGGGTATCAGGAGGTTGGGAGTATACCAATCTTCTGGAGTTTTAAGAATGAGAATCTTCAGTCTGTTAGAGGTATCAGGAGGTTGGGAGTATACCAATCTTCTGGAGTTTTAAGAATGAGAATCTTCAGTCTGTTAAGGGTATCAGGAGGTTGGGAGTATACCACTCTTCTGGAGTTTTATCCTTGGTTGGGGATAGAACAAAAGTTAACTGTTATCTGGTGGATTACCAGGTTTTAAGATAACTTGCTGGAGTATTTGGAGAAACCATATGATTTCCACTATGGCTTAGAGGTGAAGTTTTGGACTCCATTGGGGAAGAAAGTTTCATCTTCACTGGGGATTGGTAGTTCAAAGTCTTCTGGCTCCGCTGGGGATTGGGAGTTTAGAAACTTAGCTTTGATGGCGATTTCGAAACTTAACTCCGCTGGGGACATGTATTTCAAAGCTTTAGCTCTGTTGGGGATCTGAATGACATACTGCAGGGGATTTCTTCTGGAATAGCCTAAAGAAGTTTTCCTATACTTTCAACCTATCAGTAATTATCCTTTCTCATTTCATTTTATTTGTAGGTGGTGATTGTATTCAAATGCATATGCTCATTTAATAAATCATTGGAAGTTTTCAAATAAAACATAAGTGTAAAAAGAAAGAAAAGGCAAACAAATTCCTGCACTTTGAAGTATCTTTGTATTAACTTTGTGTAAGTATTTTGTACAAAGAAGACAGACATCCTAGTAAGAGAATGTTGTCATAAAAAATGAGAAAAATTTATACAAGGAAAGGTGGCTATGTGTAACAATTCCATGGGGTTTCCATTCTGCTATATCCTTCGTAACTCTGAGTATTTTGTCCATTCGTTGCTTCGTTCGCAGATGATTGGATTGATCAGAAGTTTGGAGCTTGTCCGTGAAGAGATTGTCCTTAAAGTGATCCGACGAGACATATTCATACGCTTTAATTCCCTAACTTTTGCCTGGATCGCCCTTTCGGGTTTTTGATCCACCGGGAAACCCTTTTTTGCCCAAGTCGCCCTTTTGGGTTTTCAACTTGCCGGGTGTACAGATTTTTTTATTTATCCCTAATTTTTGCCTGAATCGCCCTTTCGGGTTTTCGATTCACCGGGATGCCCATTTTTTCCCAAGTCGCCCTTTCGGGTTTTCAACTTGCCGGGTCGTTTATGCATAGTATCTTTTGACTATGTCTGCGTTTGCAGGGTGCGGCAGGTCATCACCGTCCATGGTGGTTAGAATCATAGCCCCACCAGAAAAGATGTTTTTAATCACAAATGGCCCTTCGTAAGTAGGAGTCCACTTTCCCTGGGATCACTCTGCGGCAAGATGATCCGCTTGATTACAAGATCTCCGACTTGATACACCTGACGTCTGACTTTCTTGTTGAAAGCCCTGATCATCCGTTTTTGATACGTATGACCATGACAAATAGCAGTAAGTCGCTTCTCATCGATCAAGTTATGTTGATCAAGCCGGGTCTGAATCCAATCGTCTTCACTTAAACCAACATCCTTCATAATCCTCAAGGAAGGGATCTTAACTTCCATAGGTAAAACAACATCCACGCCATACACCAAAGAAAAAGGGGTTTCCCCGGTTGAAGTACGCGCCGTGGCACAGTATCCGTGCAGAGAAAACGGTAACATCTCATGCCAGTCCTTGTAGGTGACTGTCATCTTTTGAATAATCTTCTTGATATTTTTGTTCACAACTTCAACAGCACCGTTCATCTTTGGCCGATAGGGAGATGAATTGTGATGTTGAATTTTGAACTGCTCGCACAGAGCGGTGATCACAGTGTTATTCAGGTTTGTACCGTTGTCGGTGATGATCCTGTCGGGGATACCATACCGGCATATAAGGTTCTTCTTAATGAAGCGGACAACCATATTCTTTGTAACAGAGGCGAAGGAAGCTTCTTCGACCCATTTGGTAAAGTAATCAATAGCCACCAGGATGAAGCGATGTCCATTGGATGTCGTAGGCTTGATCTCTCCAATCATGTTGATTCCCCACATTGCGAATGGCCAAGGAGCTGTTAGGACATTGAGAGGGACTGGAGGAATATGTACCTTGTTAGCATAGACTTGGCATTTGTGACAAGTACGGGAATATTGATGACAGTCAGCTTCCATGGTAGACCAGTAGTAGCCAGCCCTTAGAATCTTCTTAGCCATCGTATGTCCGCTCAAATGGGTGTCAAATGTGCCACTATGCAGTTCAGTCATGATCAGCTCAACTTCAACCTTATCCACACAATGAAGCATAACACAATCATGGTTGCGCTTATATAGGATACCATTTCTCAAGAAGATCTTGGAAGTAAATCTCCTTAAGAACTTTTTATCGTTGACTGAAGCTCCTTCAGGGTATTCTCGAGTCTTGAGATACCTTTTGATTTCATGAAACTAGGGTTGTTCCACTACTTCTTCGATATTAATCTCATGACAGTGTGCAGGTTCGTCCATTCGCTCGACGGTGATTTGGGGAGCCTCATTATCCCAGTTGAGTTTAAACATGGAAGACATTGTAGCTAGAGCATCTGCTAGCTGATTTTCTTCTCGCGGGAAGTGCTCGAAGGTAATCTGCTCGAAATGAGGTAACAATGTTAGGACATATTCTTTGTATGGGATAAGATTAGGATGTTTAGTGTCCCAATCTCCTTTGATTTGACTGATAACCAAAGTTGAGTCCTCAAATACAACCAAAGATTTGATTCCTAGGTCAATTGCAGCCTTGAGACCAAAGATACAAGCTTCATACTCGACCATGTTGTTGGTGCAGCTGAAGCAGAGTCTAGCAGTTAAAGGTGTATGGCAACCTTCTGGAGAAATAAGTACTGCACTGATACCGTTGCCAAATGAATTTGAAGCACCATCAAAGTACAGGGTCCATCAGGATCCTTGTTCAGGTCCGTCATACGGTCCGTTACCTTCAATGTTGTCCAATGTCATAATGTCTTCGTCAGGGAAGTCGAACTTCATAGATTGGTAATCTTCGACGGCTTGATGAGCTAGATGGTCACCTAGTACACTCCCCTTTATAACTTTTTGGGTTGTGTACTGGATGTCGTACTCAGTTAGGATCATTTGTCATCTAGCGATTCTTCCGGATAAAGCAGGCTTCTCGAAGATGTACTTGATCGGATCCATTTTGGAAATCAGCAAAGTGGTATGTGTCAACATATACTGCCTTAGCCGGCGAGCAACCCATACCAAAGCGCATCAAGTTTTCTCGAGTAGTGAGTAGCGAGTCTCACAGTCGGTAAACTTTTTGCTAAGGTAATAAATGGCATGCTCTTTTCGACCAGACTCGTCATGTTGGCCCAGTATGCACCCCATTGAATTATCCAAAACAGTCAGATACATGATTAACGGCCTTCCTTCGACGAGTGGCATCAAGATAGGAGGTTCTAGCAAATACTCCTTGATTTTATCGAAAGCAACTTGAGAGTCATCATTCCATTCAACCACCTGATCTTTCTTCAACAACTTGAAGATTGGTTCACAAGTAGATGTTAGGTGAGAAATGAATCTTGCAATATAGTTTAGGCGTCCCAAGAAACCTATGACCTCCTTCTCAGTGCGAGGGGAAGGCATTTCTTGTATGGATTTGACTTTGGCAGGATCAACCTCAATTCCTTTGTTGCTGACGATGAATCCCAAGATCTTACCAGACCTGACTCCGAAAGTGCACTTGCTAGGGTTCAGTCTGAGCTTATATTCCTTCAATCTGACAAACAGCTTTTGCAGATGGTCGGGGTGTTCTTCTTCTGTTTGTGAATAGGCTATCATGTCGTCTATGTAGACTTCAATCTCATGATGTATCATGTCATGAAACAAAGCTACCATGGCTCGCTGATTGGTTACCCCGGCATTCTTCAGTCCGAATGGCATCACCTTATAGCAGAAGGTACCCCACTGTGTAACAAAAGTAGTCTTCTCCATGTCTTCGGGGGCCATTTTGATCTGGTTGTACCCCGAAAATCCATCCATAAAAGAAAACACCTTGTGTTGAGCTGTATTATCGACCAAAATGTCAATGTGTGGTAGTGGAAAATCATCTTTAGGGCTAGCCCTGTTCAAGTCTCTGTAGTCCACACACATTCTGACTTTTCCGTCCTTCTTAGGCACGAGCACAATGTTAGCAACCCATTGTGGATAGGAAGTAACAGCAAGAAACCCGGTATTGAAATGCTTCATCACCTCGGCTTTGATCTTTTCAGACATATCGGGCCTCATCCGGCGGACTTTCTGTTTGATTGGTGGACAGTCTTCTCTTGTTGGGAGACGATGAACCACAATATCCGTATCCAGCCCCGGCATGTCTTCATAGGACCAGGCGAAGATCTCAACAAACTCATTCAACAACTGAATTAAGCGCTCTTTGACACTTGGCTCCAGGTTGGCACCCACTTTAACCTCTTTTCTGTCTTCGGCAGTACCCAAATTGATAGTCACTAACAACTCTTCATGGGGCAGAATAGCCCTTTCTTCTTGTTGCAAAAGTCTAGCCAACTCTCCAGGAACTTCACAGTCTTCGTCACCTTCGTGCTCGGCATGATTGACCAAATCTTCAGAGTCACTGAAGGCCAAAGCAGAATAGTCACCCATGGAATCCGGAGTGGATGGGTACCTGCATTTTGTGAGTGTGAGTGTGTGTAAGGGATAGCCACCTTTAAAAAAAATGAAATGTAAAAAGAAAGAAAATGAACACAAAAGTTTATAGATGAAAACGTCCATGATTCATTAAAAATGGCATATGAAAATGAAGAATCAAAACCCTTACAAATGGACCTATATGCCCCGGGTAAGGCATAAGGAGAAAAGAATGTACGGATTGTTTAATAATTATCACAGACCAAACAGGAAATGTTCAAAATATAAATTACTGATTGATGAAAGTAATGGGAACGAAGTCTTTCGCCTCCCAGTTGTTTAGTCCCCCTTCAATGGTTGGAAAGATCCAATCTTCAAAATTGCCTCCTTCTTCATCATCTTCTAAAGCATGAACCCCATGGTGAGTGATCTTTAAAGGTGGTCCTCCAGCCCGGGAGCGACGCACAGCCTTCTGGCTAGCAGTAGTAAAACCTAATCAGAACTTGTCTGTCTTGTGAGGAAAATCTGGCAGTTGACCCCATACTGTACTTCCTCCTTCCTTGATCACAGCCTCCGCATCTTTAAGGGATGACATCCGGGACACAGGTTTGGTAATGATGGGCACGTCAGTCATTGTCTTGGCTACCGCAACCTCAGGAGAAACCTCTTCAAAGTGTTGGAAAGGTGTTTCTATGAATTCACCATCTAACTCCACATAGCGGAATGAGTTAAGGTGACTTATCATATACTACTCCTTACCATGAACTGTTATGATTTTACCCTGGACTGGATATTTTAGCATTTGGTGTAGAGAAGAAGTGATTGCCCCAGCGTTGTGGATCCATGGCCTTCCCAACAAACATGAATATGAAGGACGGATGTCCATCACATAAAAAGTAGAGTTGAAAACTTCCGTTCCCACCTTGATTGGGATGTCCACTTCTCTGTGAACCATCCGCATAGAACCGTCGAAGGCTCTAACAATGATATTACTGGGCTTTAAGGTCAAACCTTCACAGTCTAGCATGTCCAATGCTTTCTTTGGTAGGAAATTTAAAGATGACCCGGTATCAACCAGAACATGAGCAAGTGTGGTTCCCCTGCACTCTACTGAAACATGCAGTGCATCATTATACTTTCTTCCCTTAGCGGTTAGATCGGCGTCAGAGAAACCAAGACCATTATCGGTTGTAAGGCTAGCCACGCACTCTTGAAACTGATCTGCAGAAGTTTCTTGAGGCACGTGCGCCGTCTTCAGGAATTTGATAAAGGCTTTGGCATGAGCCTCGGAGCAGAGCAGTCGAGCCAGCATAGAGATCTTTGAAGGGGTTTGCCCCAGCTGCTCTACGACATCATAGTCGCTCTTCTTAATTATATTTAAGATTTCCTCCATTTCCTTTTGGGTGGTCTCGGGGATAACTAAAGCCTGAGCCCTCGTCCTGACAGACGCTTCTTGGATCCCCTTACCTTTATCAGCAGTAACAGCAGAGGGTACAACTTCGGGAGTGACAATTTCTTCAATCACAAGACTTCGCACATATATCTTGACTGGAACAGGAGCACTTGAGGGTCCGAAGACTGCCCTTGGAGGAGCAATCTCCGGAGAGAAGATTCTTCCACTATGAGTTATCTTACTCGTCCCCGCAATATTTCCCACATCAAGAGTTTCTTCATCGGAATTCTCTTCGGCTGATTCGATCTGCTTAACACCATGGTAGAAGATCTCTCCTCCATAATTCCATGGTATTGTCTTGTTGGACTTATATGGGATAGGCCCCGGCATCGTAATCTTCAGCGGTACAAACTTTGGATCAGGTGTAATATTAACAGGCCTTTTGCAGGTCTTGGAAAGATTGTCGAAAATGGTGATTATAGCAATATCATTGATTGGAGTAACAGGAGTAACAAGAGTAACATGAGTAATAGTATCAACAGGAGTTTTCTGAAAGAGGATCTCTTGAGTATCCATCAGGCGTTGGATGCCTGATTTCAACAGCGGACAGTTGGATTGCAAGGTTGAACAAAAGTAACAATCTTTTTCGCAGCCTGGGAAAATCCCGTCTTTCAACAGATTCATCTTGATCATTGGCAATGAAGTCATTAAGTTATCAACAGCAGTAACATGAAGATCTTCTATAATAGCATTGACATTATGACCATGTTTTGGCATAGGAGCGGATATCACGTTAGGTTTTCGGGAGCATCAAACTCGACCTCCTTGGCATCTATCAAATCTTGGATCTTGTTTTTAAGGGCCCAACAGTTGTTGGTGTCATGCCCCACACTGTCCGAATGATATGCACATTTTGCATTTGAATGATAATAGGGAGAAGAGGTATTTGGGTTTTTCGGCACTTCTTTCAAGTTGGTAAGGTTCAACTTTAACAGATGAGGGAGGACCTGAGCTGGTGTCATATTGATCCGAGTGAATTGTCATTGGGGCCTTTCCACCCTATTTTGGTTAGCTCTAGGTTGACTGCTTCGAGGCTGATCGGCTGAAGATTTCTGAATCATCACAGCCCCCACCGTTGGTCGGCGCTCCATTCTTCCTTGATTTTTCTGGGTGTAAATAGCAGAAGCTTCTTTCTTGGCTGGGTAGGTCTTCTTGACAGCAGTGGAAGCAGTTGCATCCTTCTGAATTTTACCACTCTTAATGCCAGCTTCGACCCTTTCACCTGTCAAAATTAATTCGGTGAACCCTACAGATGAGCTTCCGATCAAGTGATTAAAGAATGGACCTGACAGGGTCCCCAAAAACATATCAACCAGCTCTCTATCCGACAATGGTGGTTGCACCCTTCCAGCCAAATCCCGCCACTTATGGGCGTACTCCTTAAAGCCCTCATTAGAAGCCATACCCATACTCTGGAGTTGAGTTCGAGTAGGCGCTAAATCTGTGTTATATTGGTATTGTCGATAGAAAACAGCAGCCAGATCCTCCCAGTTATGTACATCAGATCTCTCAAGTTGATAGAACCAGTCCAATTGCGTACCCGACAAACTATCTTGAAAAAAGTGGACCCATAGATCCTTATCAGAAGAGTGAGGTTGGATCTTTCTGACGTAGGACCGCAGATGCATCTTTGGACAAGACAAACCGTCGTATTTAGCAAATGTAGGCACTTTGAACTTGGGGGGAGTGACAATCCCGGAAACCAACCCTAGTTCTTCGAAATCCAACCCAGGTACTCTTTGTACCTCCATAGCTGCTAATCGCTCCTCCAGATTTTTATACTTATCGTCCGCAGGAGGATACTGCTGCTCTGAGTAATCTTCCTCCTCTTCTTCTTCTTCCTCTTCAGCTTCAGGCTCAGAGGGCATTGCAACTCCTTTACCTTTACCAACCCCTTCATCAGACGTTAAGGGGAACTCGAGGACCCTTCTAGCCTGGTTCTCAAACCTTCTTCCCACAGTGGCCATACTAGTCCTTTTCTTCTTTTTCTCTTTGTCTTTTTCCTTCTCTTTCTCTAACAGTGCTTTAAGGTCCTCCTGACCCTTTGCCAAGGTCATGAGGAGTTGTTGGAACTGAGAATTTTGTGCTTGCAGATCTTTGATCGTCAGCTCTATATCCATCTTGCTGAAATAAACAACAGAAAGATAAGGAAACCTGGTGTGAAGACTTGTTTATGCATATGATGAATGATATGTATTCATGTAATGCTTTCAAGGATTCATAAATTCAAAGTTTGTTGCAAACAAAAAGAACACACGTCATATTAATAAGAAGAAATTTGTTAGTACATAAATGCCCCATGGGAAAAATATTACAAAATTCTTAATGTAAAAAGACGTTGCGCATCCTCTTTGGTGTGATGTAAGTGTTAAGAGTCTCCTCTTCGTGAAGTCGGCGGGTAAGTTCCAAAACCTTCTTCTCACTGGCATAGAAGCCGGCCTCAAAAGTATTTCATTCTTCCTTGAGTAGTATCCAACTCTTTTGCAACTCTTCCAATGATATTGGCATGTCAGGATGTAGGAGGGTGTATGGAACCTCTCCTTCCATAACAGGCTCTTTGGTCACGAGGAGAATGTAGGGGTAAGGCATCATAAGACTCTGGGCGCGGGTTCGTACCCATTTGAGATAAGGCTCAATGGGGAATGGAATTCTTGTGTCCCAGTGTCTTGCTATCCACTTTGTTGGGCATCCTCCAGGCTCAGATAAACCTTTGTCGAAGCCCTTAAGTGTCGTTGTCGAAGTCAAAAACCAAATCTGGAATCAGCATGTCATGAGGGCCATCCCTCCGAGCATATCCAAACTGTCTCAAAGCCAAACAGGGGTTGTAGGTAATGCCTCCCTTAATGCCAAGTAGTGGGATATTAGGGAATTCCCCACAATGATCAATGATGATAACATTTTCTCTATACCGAGAACACCAATGAACATCATAATATGTAAGGGTCGTCAATCGTTGTGACCACCTCAAGCCTTGTTCATTCTTCAAGACTGACTGGGGAAGGTGAGAAATAAACCACCTTGCTAGAAGAGGAGTACAACACATGAGAACACCTCTTTTCCTCATTGTTCGTGTGTGAAATGAGTGTAGGATGTCCCCAAGCAATGTAGGCACAGGATTCCGAGATATGAAAATCTTGACGACATTCACATCTATAAGCTGATCAAGGTTTGGGAATAAGCCCAACCCATAGATGAGAAGTGCTACAATCTCCTCAAAAGCTTGCAGATCTAAAGAATTCCAACATTCTTGTGCCTTCTCAAACAGAAACTTTACCAAGAAACCCTTGACACCACTTCTGGTTTCCCAATGTCCTTTGATATCAGATGGTTGCAAGTGTAAGGCTTGAGCAACATCTTCAGGCTTTGGTTCTCTTTCCGTACCGTTGTAGGGTAGTTGATGGAGAATAGGAATCCTCAGGAGTTGAGAAAATTCCTCCAAAGTAGGTACTAGTTGGTAATCAGGAAATGTAAAGCAATGGTGTAGGGGGTCAAAGAACTGGAAGAGAACTTTCACCATGTCTTCTTCAATGTTGGAGTTGAGCAAGTTGAGAAGTCTACCATGTCTTTCACTAAAAGGAGAATTCTCTGGAATCTTGGAAGTAAGCTCCTTGAGTTGAGGAGGGATTCTCACAAGGTTGACTTGAATTGTTTTCCTGCGAAGAGATTCCATGACCTACAAAACAAGAACAAAGATGAAGATCCAAACCCTTGAAATGGTTAGTGGATGCATATAATGCTTCATGATGTTCATGATGTATGCACAAGTATATGTACAAGCAAATCACACAAGATCCTAGTTTCAGGCTTGCATGGGGTTTCATAGGTAAGTACCCTCTTGAAGTTAGTTGCCTCAACCTGTCCTATAAATAGTAACCGGGTTCTAAGGAGCTTAATGTCACCGGATTAATTTCTGTGTTCATTATTTCAGTTTAGCCACTTAACTGGCGACCGAAATATTCCAAGAAAATAACCCTCAATGAGTGTAGTATCGAGTATTTACCAACTTCAGACTGCACCAAAGCCGGTCATCTCACTACCCCTAAAAAGGACAAGATGGTAAAGTAAGGTTCTAAGAGTTCATTAGTGCTTCATGACATCACTCAGCGGCCCCTTATTCTATTTGATTGACTCAAAGGCTACCGGTACCCACAAATATGTCACACTAACATAGCTATTGCTTCAACCATGTCGGTATACCCCGCACAGTTTCCACAATGTATTGCTATTTACCTATGAATGTTTCCCACAAATCCGGGTAGAGGATTTCAAACCCAAACAATAGAATCAAATGTAAAGCAATCAAGGAAAACAAGATAAGCATGCAAAGGTGATCTAAAACCCTAAGGTAACCCCACTTTTAGAATATTCCCCAGCAGAGTCGCCAATTCCGTGATATGGTGGGAGAACTGACTTGAGGTTTTGCGTTTGTGTTCGCAAATGTTTCGGTTTAGCAAGAGTTGCCATCAAATTTTTATTTTATCCTAAGGAAAGGTCAAAAAGCACAGGAAAGACCTTTGAGATGTTTTCTTGGGTTTGGGGAGTAGATTATGAAAAGGGAAGGTGCAAGCACCCTTTTCATCTATGGTTATCCATGGGCTCTTAGTTACTTGTTTAGATCACTTGCTTTTGCTCTTCAATTGTTTGAAATGGTACTTTGTGTGGTTTTTTAAAAGATGTTTTGAAAAGAGGCCATCGTTGTGGAAACTTTTGTAATGATTCTTGTTTGAATATATACAAAGGTGTATTGTCTTTTGAAAAGATTTCAATGTTTGAAAGTTTGATTTGGGAAATGTTTTGAAATTGTGTTGTGAAATGTGTTTGAAAATAGCAAGGATGTTATGCAAGTTTTTGATCAAGTAACTAAGAGTTGTCTACCCTATTTTACTCAAAGATCTTTCCTATATATTTTTAACCCTTTTGACAGTGTTGTTTTACCATTGCATTTGGTAAACAACCTTGTATTAGGATGTTAAACGGGACAGGCGCGGGTCATCGTATAGACCATGATAGCAATTGTGTTAAGTATTTTTGGAAAATTTTCCGAGGGACTTGTCATTTTGTTTAGGAAACCAAGATAGCGTCATCGAGGGACTATGGGCTTTTGTTTTGTTTTTGTTTTGCCAAAGTACCCAACATGCATAACATGGCCCATTTTTAAGGAAACAAGTGAATGTAACCCTAGGGGTGCAAGTGTGCATTGTGTATTAATTTTCATACATTTTTGTCTTTGCATTAGTCAAGCTATTTGTTGATTTTGGATTTTTGCATACAAACCCTAATCTCTAATCATGGCATAATTGAAAGCGTAAATGCGTAAAATAAATCTACCACTATTACAACATGATTATGGGGAGGGGGATACAATTTTGAATGGAGATTATTTGACAAGAAATTAAAACCCTAGTTTTACTATTACATCCAAATTGAATCAAATGGCATAAATAATAAATGAATAATATTTAAATAAACAAATTAAATAAATATACAAAATAATATGAATATGCAAAAAAATGTTTTTGTTTATTTTTATATATGTAAAAATATTAAATGCAAAAAATAAAGAAATAAATGAAAAGATTATTTTTTGGTTAAGGGTAAAACCCTAGATTTCTTTTAAGAAGGTAAATATATTAAACATACTATTTATATACAATAAAATAAAAGAATGTGTATAAAAAATATTTAGAAAAAAATTATTATTTAAGTAGAAATAATAATAAAAATAAAAGTATATCTTTTATGTTTTTATTCTCAAATATTTATAAAATAAAAGTATGTATATATGTATTAATTATGTTAATTATGTATAATAAATAAAATAAAATATATACAAGTACTTTTTTTAAAAAGTGATAGTATATGAGAAAAATATTATTTTTATAGGTATGAATAATAAAAATAAAATATATAATATTTCTATAATATTTATATGTTTTTATTAAATAAAATAAAAGTATATATTACCTAATAATTATTTTTATGTCTAAAAAAATAATAAAAATAATAAAAATAAATGTGAAAATTTTATGAAAATATATTTGGATATTTTTATGTTTGGAAAATATAAAACAAAATCAAAAAATGAAAATAAATATAAAAATATAAAAATGTAAAGAAATTGGGCCAGGGGGGTGCAATCAGCAAAATGGGGGTGTGAGAAGCAAGGCCAAAACCAAGCTCAGCCCAACAAGCTTCATCTTCAACCTCTGTTCAAAATTCGCGCGCGCCCTGTACACAAATGCTAGATCCTGCATACGAGCTCTATTGCAAAAACACATAACATCAAAGTTGTAGAGCTTTTCAAGACGAATCCAACCATATAAAAAACATGTCCTAACTCTCAAAGACCAGAGAGAATTTTTCTGGCCCCAAATCCTAACCTAACTTTTTCAGTATGTTCATGGATCAAATTCTCTTAGCATGCTTAACTAAAATGAAAAATGAGCATATGTACAGCTTCATGGCAATGAATACTACATTTCTTATTCACAAACCTAAGTCTAAATGTTCCTAAATAGAGAGATAAGAAGTTGATAAAAACCTATTTCAGTTGAGATCGTGTATGGCAATGTGGAGTTTTTCAACAAGGCCTGAGATGTTTGGGAGCTTGCTTGAGCTTCCCTTGACCTTCTCCAATGCCTAGCTTGCCTTAATGTACTTGAACAAACCTACAGAACTCAACCTGCACAAGCTGAAATTGAAAATGGAAAACCCTGTAAATGGAGTTACAGTTAGTGTTTAAGTTTTGGGATAGCTTGGATGAGTTGTATGGAAGGTGTTTGAACAGGTTTGGGACAAAACGCACGAGCAAATTGTGCTATGAAAGTCAAGATGCAGATGCTGCCCTGTTTTGCCAATGGAGGGTGATTTTGAGCTATGGGATGTTTGAGGGCTCAGAGGGTCATGTTTTAGGCTCAAGGGGATGTGAGAAAAATGTTTCAAAAGCTTGCACAAGTTAGTTCTAGCTGATGTTCAAGTTCTTGTGTTTTGGACAAATTTCTTGGTTATGAAGCAAAGTGTGTGAAGTGATGTGAAACAGGCATGTACAGGCTATCCATATGCTTGCACCCTCTGATCTTGGCTCCTCTAATTTGTGGATTTGATTTGCTGCATAAGATATGGACCAATGCTCAAGAAATCAGTTTTGACATAAAGCAAGGTTTAAGCAAAAATGGTAATGTTACTTTTTCTATTTATGGATTAATCTAATGTGCAATGTTCTAATGACCAAAACAATGCCTTAGACCAATGGTTTTTCACTTAATTATTGAGTGTGGAATGGTTTTGAGGCCTGTAATCTACTGTAAAGCAAGCTGATTTGAATTTTCAATTTGTATCACAGTGAACATGCCATGGATGAAAAATGAGTTTTTGCCAACTTCAAGTCTTCGATTCTCCCTAACCACAAATGAGTTTGAAGAGTTCTTGGACATTTTGGAAATCTTGAAACATACTCTACAATACATCTTTGAAATGCAAGTTGATATTCCAATTGGAACTAGGTGAAAATTTGCCAAGAAGATAGGTCAAAATCCTGCCTAAACTAGGGCAAAATTTCACTAAGTTAAAAGTTTTATAGACCCTTGTTCCAAACATCATAACTTGAGATCCAAGCTTCTTTTGGGAAAACTTTATGAATAAAAGTTGTAGACTTTGTGGAGGACTACAACTTTCATGTTGGAATTTTTGTTTGAATCCAATTGTATCATGGTGAAAAAGTTGGGCAAAGTTAGGAAAAATTAAGAAAATTTCATAACTTAGAAAAATTCTAAGTTATGAAATTTTTTCAATCTTAAACCCTTATTTGCAAAAATAGGTTTCTTGATGAAAAAGTTTCATGTTTTGACATATCTTGATGAAAAATGACTCTTGGCACTTGATTTTGACCAAAAAGTCAAAGTTTGACTTTTTAGTGTACAGTCAAATTTTGATCAGTTAACTGAGAAATTCATCTGTCAATCCAATGCAATTGAGATCTTTTGAACCTTGTGAGTAGGTCAATATGATTCCATTGAGTCATTAAATCCATGCTTGAACCTAATTTGCCATTGGTTAGGTCAAAAATCAGAAATTGCCCTTGTGTAGCCAAAACCCTAAAAATGACCATTTTGCCCTTTTGGTGATCTGATCAAATTTCTTGTGGAGTTGTGGTCCAAACTTGATAAAATGGTTCATATGAGCCTATAATGTTGATGTGGGTCAAACTTTATGAGGTTTGACTGTAAATTGGCCACAATTGACTTTTTCCCCAATACAGCTGATTTCTAGGTCAACTGTCCAATTGATTGGGCAAAAATTTGATTCAAGGCTTGAAACTTGGTATGGGCAAACTTATAAGTCCAACATGAAGTATGAAAGTCCCTTTGAGCATTATAAGTCCAAAATTCCTTTTTCAAACTCAAACCCTAATTTAGGTCAACAGTGCAAGGAGATGTCTTGAGAAGAGCAAACCCTAGCTTGATCTTGAGTTCAAAGAGCCTTATGATGTTGATAAAATGAGAGGGAAAATTTTGGGGTACAACAATGAGTCTGTGTAAAACTTCATCTGGAAATGTCTGAGAAGGAACTTGGGTAGGGTTACTTCATGATGAGTCAGTGTAAAACTGCATCTAGAAATTATGAGAAGGAACCTGGGTAGGGTTGCTTCATGATGAGTCTGTGTAAAACTGCATCTGGAAATTATGAGAAGGAACCTGTGTAGGGTTGCTTCATGATGAGTTTGTGTTTAGAATTTATCTGGGAATGAGATGGAACCTGGGTAGGGTTGCTTCATGATGAGTCTGTGTAAAACTGCATCTGGAAATGTCTGAGAAGGAACCTGGGTAGGGTTACTCCATGACGGTCGTGTAGATAGTTTCCTTGTCTTGTTTCAGGTATTAATCTTGACCTTAGAAAGAAAGATAGTTTTCCTGGCTTGTTACATGTATTAATCTACAATCATTCATCCACATATAGTTGTCATGTCTTGCTACAGGTATCAATCTGGAACTGTTGAAAACTGTTGACGATAGTTATCTATTGTTTGATCTTTCCTGAAAAGGTAAAGAGTTAGTTGTATGCAATGCCATGATGTATGGAATGCATGGCGCAATGATGTTCTCAAAATAAATGAGATTATGTTGTATGCATTCATCATGTATGTAAATATGATGCATGGAATGTTGTTGGAATGTATTTTTGTCTTGGAAAATAAATCCTTGACAAATGTTGGGGAGTTTTGGGAAGTTGATTCCCAGACTGATGTTTGGACAAGAGTATGCCCATCTTCAAACCTTGCTTTAGGATGTTTCCGTCGGGGCTTCCTATTTTTGTTGTTTGAGGAGAGATCCGTTGGGGGATGTTGAGAAAAACTCTTTAGAGAGTGTTGATTCCTGCTTGGGGAAAGAGTTCCGGAGTTTCAGTTGTCCGTTGCTCTACTGGGGAGCTATCTCTTGATGGAAGAGGAAGGGAATTAATAACTTGTTGGGGATAAAGAAGTTAACTGTTATCTGGTTCTCTCCCAGGCTTTACAGCAACTCACTAGGGGTTATAGAAAAGTCTACTTGGGAAGAGGGGTTGTGATCCCTTGATTTGTAGTGGTCAGAAAGACAAACTCAAGCTGGGGAATCTGAAGTTTGTTAGGGAAATAAACTGTGTTTCCAATCTGCTGGAGAGGTGTTTTCTTTTGGATTCTCCTCGAAGATTCTTGAGATTAACTCAGTTGGAGAGAATTTTTTAGAGATTGAAACTCTGGCTGGGGATCACCCTATGAAAAGGACTTGTGGGAATTTGTCACTGCCCCAAGTAGAAAGTGTTTGTAGTATTTCCAAGAAATGATTGCTTGACCATATATACCCTTTGTTGGGGTTCATGTTCAATACCCCAAGTGATTCAGATGCATACCTGCCCCTGGTTATTCATCACTTCTTGAGAGCTTTCTTGGAATCTTGACTTGACTAGCCCAGATGTGCTAAACAATGATCATGCCATGCCCCCTGTTTATAGGAGATTTGTCGTTGGAAGTGTCATCCCATTTGAAGTGATTTTGTTCACTGAGAGAGCTTTCATTCGCTGAATATTCATCGTGTGAATTTCTCCTCTATCAAACAATTATGCATATGTAAACAATGATATTCAAATAATGTAAAGTTTATGCTTGTATTGAAGTTTTGAAAATGCGTTTTAGCAGATGAAAGAAATTTGTAAGAATGTGAATTCAACTCAGGATTTAGAGCAAGCCTTACAGGAGCCAGGACACCTTTTGTAACAGTATGCTTTCGAACTAACACATGCTTTAATTAGGACTTTGAAAGGTTGTATCGTGGTCTGGTTCACGGTTTAAGAAACAAATGATAAGGCTTAAAGTGTATTTGTACCCGCCCATTCTTTGTGATGTTCTTCAGTCCTAAACTCAGTTAATTATGTGTTTTGAACTCTAATTGAGTCTGAATGACATTTTGGTGATGGTTCAGATAAGTTAAGTTTATCGGAAGATAGTCATTTTTGCAACATTTTTCATGTTGTCGACGATTTGTAATGTCCT
This sequence comes from Vicia faba, assembly GCA_948472305.1. Classification (NCBI taxonomy): domain Eukaryota; kingdom Viridiplantae; phylum Streptophyta; class Magnoliopsida; order Fabales; family Fabaceae; genus Vicia; species Vicia faba. The sequence goes on along the minus strand of OX451736.1, from coordinate 1,426,969,517 downwards.
CTTTTTTTATTTATTTATTATCCCTGATTTTTGCCTGATTGTTTTTGTTTTGAGATTACAGTCAACGGGATGTCCCATTTCGTTCTTTTTTCTTAAGTCTCCTTCGTAGGTATTAACTTAGTGGGATTTTCTTTTGAGAGATAACGACTGCCTATTTGATAAGGAACCATCGCCATATTTTGGTTCAGAAGGATTTTTTTATGTCATTCGTTGTATATGAAGTGAAAGCTTGCGACTGACACACACTTGAATTAACTGAGAGACTAACCTGCCCCAGGTTTTGATTAAAGGTTTCAATTTGTGTGAAAAAGAAAAACTCCTACTTCTTTGGCTCAAAGGGGTTGACTAGGTATTATCCTCCTTATAACTCCAGTGTTTAGGAATTGAAAAAATGTTTATACATCATCAGCAAGGTCTGTCCAAAAGCATAGTGTACGAGATTATGGCATTGTTTTCGTCATCCTCCCTCTAAAGGCTTGCAGCTTTTTGAAACAAGAGTTGAATATCATAAAGGGAGTAAAAAAGCATAGTTTAAATAGAATGAAAAAGAATGGATTAATTCAAGACAAACATATTTAATGCATTAATGAGAGTAACCAAAGTCTGACATAAAGATAAGTGTTTAAGCAAACAAAGAAATTACAACTGAAAATTCGAATAAACATAAAATTTCCTTGTCCAGACCGTCACTTCATACGGATGCCCTTGAGGGGTGGTAGAAAAGATCCAGTTGACCGTCTTGTGTGAAATCCCACGCTCCTTCGCCGATCTGATCTTGGATCTTGTTTTTTAACATCCAACAACTATCGGTATCGTGCCCCGGACTGTTGGAGTGATATGCACACCTTTCTCCATAATTGTAACGAGGAGAAGAAGTACTAGGATTCTGAGGAGGATCCCTTAATGTGACCAAATTCATCTTCATCATGTGTTGTAAGACTTGCGATATCGGCATGTCAAGTTTGGTAAACTTCCTATCAGATGGGACCCACTTACACCGATTACCTTGTTGTTGTTGTCGAGGCTGTTGTTGGGCTCGTGATGTGGCAGAAATTTGGAAAGGTCTACTCTCCACCAAACTAACTTCTTGTCTCATCGGAGGCTGACTAATGACTCGATCCCCAATTCTAGCTATTTTCCCCATATGGTTGCATCCGTCTTGATGAAGTTTATTGATGAAGGTCCTTAGCTCCTCTTGTCCCCGAGCTAAGTTTTTGGATAAGAGCCATCTGGCCCACCAATTGTCCCATCATCTGGACTTTCATTGTTGCCATTTCAGTTTGTATCCGTTCCAACTGGTCATCCTTGTTTTCCTCAGGATTATTCATGGTCAAGCCCCTAGTGATGAGTGATTTAACTTCTTCTTTCCCCTTGGATAGGTTCAAGAACATCTCTTGAAGTTGAGCATTTTGAGTCTGAATATCCTTGATAATCTGTTCTAGAACCATCTCTACTGAAACAAACAGTAAGAAAATGAGAGACCTGCGTGGCAAAAGCCTGTCATGATATGATGCATGATATGTGGATGCATGTTTTCAAGTATCTCGCGGGATGAACACAAGAAGATGTTATAAGTTGAATTTTGATCAACAACTTTGATTGCAAAACTTCATATCGGCGAATGTTCTTCCACGAGAGTCAAGCTCACCATGTCAAGTGGGTCGTAGCCCTTGACTCAAGTTACCGTGCTTTGGTCTTGATGGCGTTTGATTAGAGAATGAATCCTTTTCCCCTTGATAGGCGTCTGGTTCAACATGACCCTGCATCATAGGACCTTGAGATCCTTGAAATGGTTATTGAGAATGCTATAGTATGATGTCATGTAGAAGTATGCAAAACAAGCAAGTTGTTATGTACAAATAGTCATATACACACAAAGAAGACAAGCCCTTAGGTTTAGGCTTGCATGGGGTTTGTAGGTAAGTACCATCTTGAAGTTTAGTTGGCTTAACTTGTCCTAGAAAGTGATCGGGTTCTAAGGAGTCTCATATCACCAACCTTTCTTTTAAGCACTGTTCTAGCTCAAGCACCAGAGTATTGCGGTCAGAATATCCCAAAAGTCCAATCTCAGTGAGTGTAGCATCGAGTACCAACCAATCTTTGGTCGGAACCAAAGTCGGGCATCTCACTACTTTCTAGTGGCTTAGGATGAGTTAATTAAAGGTTATAAAGGTCAGTTAGCGCTTAATGATACTATAAGGAAGCTTAATGTTATCCTTAAATAACTCAAGGAACATTAGTACAAACCAGAGTATCACGCTAACATAGCTATCACTTCTTCCATATCGGTCTATGCCGTATAGCCTCCATGATTTATTGCTACTTACCTAAAAAGGTGGCCCAGATTCGGGTGTAGGATCTTTAACAATAACCCAACAAAGACCCAAAAATGTAAAGCAAGCAAGTCAAACAATGAAAGCAAGTAAAGGTGATTTAGCCCTAAGGTAACCCCACTTTTAAGTACTCCCTAGAAGAGTCTACAGTTCTGTAACACGGTGGGAGAACTGACTTGGGTGTTTTGCGTTTGATCGTAATTGTTGCGGATAACAAGAGTCGCCACCGACTTTTCTTTTATCCAAAAGGAAAGATTGAAAAGAACAGGAAAGACCTTTTGAGATTATTTCTTGAGTTCGAGGGGTAGGTTAGAAAAGGTAAGGTATTAGCACCCTTTTCATCCGTAGTTTTCTACGGGCTCTTATTTCTTGCTAGATCACTTGCTTTTGTTTGAAAATGTTCTTGTGGTGTGGGTTTTGAAAGTATTTTGAAAACGTATTTGTAATGGTTCTCGTTTCTATAAGAACGCGTACAAAGTGTTGTTTTGAAAATAGTTTAAAGAGGTGTTTGTGGAATGTGTTTTTGAAAGTGATTTTGAAAAGTGTCTTTGTAATGGTTCTCGCTTCTATAAGAACGGGTACAAAAAGCTTTTCCTTTTGAAAATGTTTCTAATGAAGGTGTTGGTGTATAAAATGTTTTTGTTGTGAGCAAGTGAGCAACTAGGAGCATCCTACCTACTCAAAAGGTCTTAATGTTCTTTTCCTCCTCCTTTAGATGTTACTATCTTACCATTGGTTTGGTAAGAAGCCTCATCGTTGGATGTGAAGGGACGGGCGTGAGACGTTTGTATAGTCATAGAAGGCAACCTATGGGATGTTTTAGAAATGTTGTTTAGGGACTAGATCGTTTACCAAAGGCAACATTAAGAGTCATTGAGGGACTACGATATTTTATCAAGGGTCTTTGCTAAAACTCCCATACTCGAGGGAGATGACTAGTTTTCCGAGGCAACAAGTGAGATTACCCTAGAGGTGCGTGTGTGTAAATAGTGTGTTTGATTGCATGCATTTTGTCTTTGAATTTTAGGTTATCTACTTTTTGGTTTTTATCATGCCATACATCCTAATTACTAACATTTGTACAAAAGTAATAAAAATGTAGAAAAATAAATCCTACCCTATTACAACCATATTGAATAGCAAGAAAAAGTAAAGACAAAATAAAATAAAGAAAATAAAAAAAGGGCTTTTCGATTTGGGCAGCTGAACCCTTCGATTTTGCACTTCTTGGCTTCCTTCGATTTGGCCTGGGAGTCAGTAAGGTCATGCCTTTCGATTTGGGCTTAGCCTGAGGCATGAAATGCAGCCTTCGATTCTACGTCTCTTCCTCCTTCGACTGAGGCCTGGAATCAGCATGGTGTAGCCTTAATTTCTGGCTGCTTCTTTCGTTCAGCATGGGGTGCCCTCTTCACCTTAAGTCTCTTGCTGCCTCTTTCGATTGGGGCTTGAAAGTAAGTGTGGAAGCCTAAGGCTTAGTTTCATACTTCCTTCCTCCTGTTTCTTTCGTTTGAGATTTTAAATAGCAACATGGCCTGAGGCCATGCTAGCATTGTCTTATGGTCAGGTTAATTCTTAAAGTATATTTAATAACTCAGGAAACAAAACCAAAAGGATTAGCCATGAAAACAAAATAAAAGGGTGGAAACGAAAAAAAGAACAATGGTATGTACATGTTTGAAATGAAAATAAGGTTTATTCACATGTTATGCTAGAAACGAAAGGTTCAAGGTTAAGAGTGACTTACCTTGCTTGAAGCTGGAGTGTGTGAGGTGGACCTTTAGCTGTTGCCCTAGATACTCCTGGATTCGAAGGGAAGAAAATAAGGTGATGTTTATAATGCTGGATTCGAAGGAGAAGAACAAGTGTGATGTTCTTTCTACTGGATTCAAAGGAAAACAAAGTGTGGGGATTTTTCAGATTCGAAATAGGCAAGTGTTTAGATTCTGGGTTTGTGTCTGGTGAGTGTTTGAGTTTTTTGAGAGTGTTGAAGATTTGTTCCCCACAGTCCTTGGATGTGTGTCCAGCCCCTTATTCATGTTATGGAGCTTCTTAATTATAGGCAAAGTTGGCTGAAGTTTTGGAGGGAAAACAAAACAATTTGAACAATTTGAGTAAACTTCTTTTTGTATCTTTCGAGGGGCAATGTTTGTATGCCATTTTGGTGCAAGAATGGGGCAGTATTTTAGGACTATTGTGCAGCAATTTTGGAGCATTATGGCCAGTGTACCAGGCCTGAACTTGGAAGCAAGCATCTTTTGAATATGTCATCCTTTCATTTTGACCCCCCTTCAACCAGATTCTTCAACAACCTTTCTTTTCAAATCAAAGTGTCCTTCGAATGGCTCACATGGGTATCCTTTGAAAGGGCCCAAATGGGTGTCTTTCGACCAGGCCTTTTATGGGTTCCTTCGAATGGTCCTAATACATGCTCCTGGGGTGGATCAATAAAACATATGGTTCGATGGGGACATCCAGACATGTCTGGAAAGTCCTTCGAATGTGTCACCATGATACTTCCTTCCGCACGAGATAATGGCACAATGTAGAATTTGTGTGTTGAAGCAAACTATATCCAAGGGATATATTTCCCACTCAAACTTGCCTGCAAGGGGTCATATGGCCAAACGAGAGGGTGTATGCAAAAAACTTGTACTGAAGGATTCACATGCCCCAAACGAATAATGAATGCATAGGATAAAGGGTACAATCGAAGCTTGCAACAAAGGAGGGCCACGTGCCCCAAACGAAAAATGCATGCAAGAGGAAAAATATACAATCGAAGGAGACCAGAAAAGAGGCCTTTGCCTCCCGAATCTAAGGACATCAATAAGGAGGCTCTTTGCCTTGTGGATTGAAGCTAGTTGAAGATAAGTGTTGCCCTGTCGAAGCTTGCAACAAGTTGTTTCAAAAGGTGACTTTGGCCTTGTGCATGCTAGCATGGTGGAGAATTATGCCTTGTAAATTTTGGCTAACATGCAGGAAAGAGGCTTGTATGGCCAAATGAAAGATGTACACCAATTTTTCACAAAGAGACAAAGAAGTTGGAATTGAACTTGTCAAAAGAAGTCTGGTGCCCAAACGAAGCCAGAGATGAACTTGCCCAAAAGAAGTCCAATGCTCAAACGAAAGGTGTAACCAAAGCTTGCATCGAAGGAGCCAAAATGCTCAATCGAAAGATGTGGAATCGAAGGAAACTTGTTTTTTCCTTCAATTTTGTCAAAAAGAATATTTTTATCTGTTTTCCCCTTTTTTAACAGCTTCCTCTTTCACTTGATGCTGGAAAATCCGAATGTACTTGTGCAAGATTGAATTTTGAGAATCCTTGTGAGAAATGCTTTGAGAAACGAGAGGGAAAATTTTGGGGTACAACACCTTGCTTATCAAGTCGATGAAATGTTACAAACTAATGGTGTGATTGAAGTTGAACAACTTACAAGTTTGTGAGATAGCGAGGTTGAGGGTCATCAAGTGGATGGAGATAACGAAGAGTTAGAATCTGAAGATAATTTTGAATCAGATGAAGATAATGAAGATTATGAGGATACATAATCTGAATAGATCACTTTTTCTAAATATTGTTTATTTGAATGATGCAACTAGTATTTTAATGAAGATTTTGTTGTCATTCCTTTGATATGTTTAAACTAAATAAAATACATATTAATACATATTTTTTTGTCGTGCCTTTAATATTGTTTTATAAACATATTATTTCCTTTTAATTAGGTAAAATTACACCTCATCTTGAGGAAAGAGGTAAGAGTAAGAAAGGCCATCGTATGAGGATACACATAATTGAGGCACCTCAATCTTCCACGTATTGTCCTTTGCCTCAGTCTAGTCAGGGGCCTCGGCAGACTATGCCTCAGTCTAGTCATAGGGTTCAGCAGACTATGCCTCAGCCTAATAGCAGTTCTCTATTTCATAGAAATTTCACTTCACTACTGACCTCTCAGCAGACTATACCCCCAGGATTTATGCCCCACCATTCTAGCAAACATATGTACCACCATCATACATGAAATATGGGGGATCTATCAACCCATTTATCTCAGACATATCCCCACTAGACTTGCAGTATAGGGGTTCTAGCATCCCATTTGCCTTAGACATACCCCCACCACCCTCATCTTCCCATCAACCAGAGGGATCCCGCATCCCACATCCCCCCATGTGGATCCCATAGGGGCTCACGCATCTCACACCCCCCATGTGGATCCTGTAAGGGCTTGCGCACCATACATGTAACCTCACCAGCCTATAAGGAGAAGGATGACCATATATTGCCCGATCATGAGGAGGTGTAGGAGGAGGTTGAGGAGGAGGAAAATGAGGGTCTGGAAGTGGCTGAGATGGAAGTTCGACATGAGAAGTTTGAGGGAAGATGGGTTATTAGGCCTATTGGAGACTCGTAATTTTCTTAATACTTATTCAAATTATATGTACATGTTGCCATCTTTTTCAATTTAATTAATACCTATTTAAATTATTGTTGCTTATTTTGTTTCCAGGTAGGCCTGCTGCAGTAAGTATAAAAGAGGTTATTTAAGAGTTATATAAACAATCTTGGAAGACTTTTGGACAACTTGTGAAGAACGATCCTCAATTGTATCAATCTCGATTTGACAAATTTTGGGTATATTATTTTCTTTGAGCAATTAATTTTTTAATTACCTATTATCTTGTTTTAATTATCTAATAATTTTCCAATATTGTAAGAGAAGTGTGTATGAGGCACACTAGATGACGAGATGATTGAGCGTAGTTTTAAGAAGAGAGCAATAACCCAACTTTCTGACATGCTTAGGCGTGCAAGGCTTTGTTGGGAAGAAAGAAGGATTAGGCCTCGATGAATGGGCGAAGAAGTATTTAAAGAAATGCTTGTTTATTGGAAATAAGATGAGTTTAAGAAAAAATATGGAAAAAGAAAAGCATTGTAAATCATCTGAAAAGGGAGTCTCCAATCATAGAGCTGGAAGCATTAGTATTGCCGAACATGCTCAACGGATGATAATTATATTTTCATCTCACTACTTTTTAAATTATATTCTTAATTATGATATATTTTTTATTCAAATTTTATGTTTTATCTAGACTAATGCTAAAGGAAGAGCCCCATTAATGCAATAGCTTCATGATAGGACTTATAGGGGAAAGACGGAGAGTATAGCGACAAACGTGCTAGAAGTACTCAAGTAAGATGATATTAATATTTAAATGTTATATTAATTCTTTTATAAAAATATATTTCCTAAACTATATTATTAATTTAATTTTTTTACGTATGTGTAGGTGGAATACGAAAGACTGAGGAAAATATTTTTATCACAACATCCTGAATTAGGTGGTCCATATGAAAATTATCCTCTTGATACAACTATTGATCAATATCTTTGGATGCAAGCATGTAAGGGAAGAAATAAAAATGGGAAAAATTTATGCTATCGGACCTTTAGCTGAACTATAGAAAAGGGGATGGGAATTCCTTATTTAGGAGAATTGCAGACGGTGAAGGATCCTCGCGTCCTCCGACATTAACCCCTCAAATGGCTGAAACAATTCGACAATTAGCTCACAGTGAAGCATCACGTGAAGCTGCAGCACGTGAAACTGCAAAAAATGTTGAATTGGAAGAAATGAGAAGAAAAAATTGAGCTTGAAGAAGCATTGAGAATTTCATAAGAGCAAATATTGCGTACACAACAACAAATGCAACAACAAATACAACAACAAATGTAATAACAAATGCAACAAATGCAACAAATGTTTCAACAACAATATGGTGGTGGCATATTTGGAGCGGTTGGTAACTAAAGAGTTGTAGACGAGAATGAGAATAATGAAGAAAAAAACACTGACGAGGATTCGGCACAATGAATATTATGAATTAAAATATTTTGAATTAATTATGAGTTTATTTAATTATGAATTTATTTAATTAGGAATTTTAAAAATTAAGTCTGAATTTAACATTTTTAATTAATTTCTGAATTTAAAATCATTTATTATATTTATATTATTATAAATATTAATTTTAATATTTATAATAATATAAATATATCAATTTTTTACAATTATTTACAGTTTGCGTGGTTCATTTCATTTGAAAAATTCAAAGTTTTTGCCAAGTGAATTTCACTTAGCAAGTTTATGTCTATTCAAATTTGCCAGGTGAAATTCACCCTGCAACTTTCTGGCAAATTTGCTCTACAAACAACTACTCTGCTTTGTTCTGACACCTACGTGTGTTCTGCTCTGAACTATGGGAAGTGGATTGCAGGGTAAATTTCACCTGGCAAGGTTGCAAAGTGTTTTCCACCTGGAAAAATATTGCCACTAACGTTTTTGTGAGGTGATTGGTCTACCCCGCAATATTTATGTTGTATGGTGAATCTTGCAGTTGCAAAGTGCTTTTCACCTGGCAACTTCCAGTTTTTTGTTGTTGCATGAGTAGTCATAGACATATTCATGTTCATCACAAACGTTTAGCAATTTCCACAATGCATTTTCGACTTCTTTTAGTATATGTTCCTTAAGCGTAAAATTAAACCCGACGGAAAACACAACACCTTGAAAGTAATCTCAAAAGTGATTTCAAGGATCAGATTTTAAATACAACCATTAGAATAAAGTGGAGTTAAACTGAGGAAATTATATGATAACAGGAGGGTTGCGTATGAGGAAAAGAATGCCAGGAGGAGTTATATGGGATATCGTTGTCATGCTAATAGGTTAAGGGATGCTAACACAAAGTGTGCGATGCGGACGTCCATCTACAAAATTCCAAAGCTTGCACCTTTTGATTTCTAGTTCTGGCTCCTTCACCATGAAAGCACATGCAACCTTCAATTGCTTAGGATTCCTGAATAACTTTGGAATATTTTTTATTCCTTTTTGCAAGATATTTCCTCTTTCATTCTGATATGATCCCTTCTGATCATGTCGTGTTCGATCTGTATTTCACTGGTATCGCCATGGTCAGCATGTTGTTATCTAAGAGACGATGAAATCCTTCACTTTTATGGATTACATCAGATGCTCAACAACATGTCCTCGCGAAACAAGTGGTTTTGATGATGATGCAGGGAGGTAAAAAGTGGTGAGTTGTCTTGGTTTCATGGCGGTCATGGACTCAAACTGAGATTTGTTTAGGGTAGCTTCAATCCTCATTGTTAGTGAAAATTGTTCACTAAACCTTCATTTTTCATGTTATCTACCGACTCTTATGGCTACAAACTTGAAATACATTTTTGATGGTCGTACATGCACAGTGGCAGTGAACAAACATGGTTTGAGCGTGAATTATTTGGGAAAAGGGTAATTGTTTAGGTATGATTTGTGGTCCGAGAGAGTTTTACCGGGACTGCACGGTGAGCATCAACTGTTTCGGTAGAGTAATATTGATAACCTCCCCGAAGTTGGTCAGAAGAGGCCACAATATATTTGTGAGTATTGTATTTGGGATTGCATGCTTCTTCTCTCCTTGAGCATGCTACTTATAGTACATAATCCAGACAAAATGATGAAATGTTGTTTATGGCCATTACTACCTCAGTTTCCCTTGTCTCTCCTGGATCAAGGACTCTATCGGGAGAGCCCTATTAGGAGAGCTCTACTATGGCTGTGGCTAGGCCGGGCTCTCTGTGGTCGGGCCCTCTATAGTCGAGCTCTCTACATTGGAGCTATCTGTGGCTGGGATCTCTGTAGACTATCTGGGACGTAGGTCTCAGATGTTTAGGCGAGATGTCACTTTCCTCTTTGGCGAGCCTTCCCGTGAGTGTGGGACCTTTTAGAAGGCGAGACCTTTCTTCAACTATCCGGGACGTTGGGCTCAGATGTTCATAAGTCCCTAAAGCGCAAGGCATGTTAAGGGCGAAGCGATTTAGTCTTCTATCCGGGGCGTAGGGCCTAAATGCTCACAAGTCCCACAAGTGTGAGGCCTGTTAAGGGAGAAGCGATTTAGTATTTTATCCGGAGCATAGGGCCTGAATGTTCAATATCCACGGAAAGAAGCCTAAAGAAGAATCCTTACAATCAAGAGGATCGGAAGTGTGCACGAAGAGAAAAGATATATTGTGGCACTCCATACATTGAATACAATAGCTGATATCGTCCAGAAAGAGGTATTCCTAGTAGGTGATGCATGTCTCCAGTGATCCTTCTGCCGACTCAAGATCACCAATATTGGCTTTCAATTTCTCTCGTAGAGACGCCGAGGGTATAATTCTACATGAATATGATTCCATGGTGATTAACTTTCATATCCACTATTGGATTGTGAAATGTATTGATTAACCTTGGAAGTTCAATAGACATCCTTTATTGGGAAGAGTTCCAAGGGGTAATGTTAGATATCGAACTCCTGCAACCGTTCAAAGGATCATTAATAGGGTTCTCTGGCGAGAAGGTGCAAGTCATGTGTTACGTCACCATCAAAACCACCTCCAGGATGGATGTGAGTGCAAAGATAATAAAGGTGTGATAGATAGTGATAAATTCTCTTTCAACATACAACATCATCATAGGAAGGCCGACCTTCAATGATTTAGAGGCGGCCTTGTCCTTATAGTATCTGACCATGAAGTATCCACTGAGTAACAGGAAAATTGGGGTAATCAAAGGAAACCATTATTTAGCGAGGAAATGCTACCTAGATAGTCTGGAACTAAAGATGAAAATCAACAAGCAGCTCATCCCAAATGCACACTAAATCCACTTTGTTGACCTAGTTCCTTGTGGAGGCTCCAATAAGATAGTATAAATCACATGGAGGAACTGAAGACTATTGAGATAAGCACTGAAGAATAACAGACTACCTAGATCAGGAGGACACTTCGTGAAGACAAAGAAATTGAGAATATACAATTATTAAGTGAGAATATAGATATTTTTACCTAGGGACCACAATTATGTTCGTGATTGACCCATATGTCGTTTGACACCATCTATCCATAAAGCTATGAGAAAATCCTATTGTCCAGAGGAAGCACAAGGAAGGTGAAGAAAAAATGTTTGTTGTATCTGAAGAAGTAAAAAAGTTGTTGAAGGCAAGATTCATCTAAGAAACCAAGTATCGAACATGGTTGGCTAAGATAATGATGGTAAAGAAATATTCAGAAAAGTGATGAATGTGCGTGGATCTCACATATCTCAATAAAGCATTCCCTAAAGATCCTTCTTCACTACCTAGCATTGAACGAATCATCAACGACGCGTCAGGTTTCAAAATGTTAAGTCTCTTGGACATATACTCTTGTTACATCCAAATTAGGATGAGCCCTAACGACGCCCAAAAAATAGATTCCATGACTAACTAAAACAATTACTATTATGACATCATGCCCTTCAAATTAAAGAACGTCGGGAGACATAATAGAGGCTTAAGGACACAGTGTTTTCCAATCAGGTAGGTCAGAATCTAGAGGTGTACATCGATAGCATGCCCAAATAAAAGGTGGCATTACAAAGATCTAAATGAGATATTATTGTCAGTAAGAAGATTCAACATGCGCTTGAATCCAAATAAATTTTCATTTAGGGTACATGAAGGGAAGTTCATAGGTTTCATGCTGATTAGGAGGGGAATCAACGCTAATTCGGATAAATGTCAGGAGAATATTTAGATGAGAAGCCTAACATTGGTTATTAGAGTATACTGTTTGGGCTTGTGCTTTGGGTTGTTAGCTGTTAGGCCCAACTCTTCTTTTTCTGTTTGGTTATACTTTATATACTCCCTATGTATTGTTACATTATTTTAAATAATAGTCAATACAATTACACTCTTCATCTTCTTTCTCTAACAACCTTTCAAGAATCAAAGATGAACTTCAAGATTCATCTATATTATGGTATCAATCGCGTTGATCATCTATGCTTCCGCTGTTCATTATCTTCAATCAGATTCATCACTGCAAGCTGAGCAAAAGCTCCTTCTATGAAAGCTTCTCCAGGTCCATTAATGGTGTCCTCCGGAAATGACGATTTTGTGATCAAAGATCATGAAGTCTCCACCATTCTCGCGACGAACAAATCTGGCAGCGCTTTTGGACCAAATTTTTTTATTAAGTTGCAGCAAAATAACTATCTACTATGGAATCAACAAGTCGAAGGAGTAATCCTCACTCAGAAGATGCACAGACTTGTGGTTAATCCACGAATTCCACAAAAGTACAAAACGAAACAAGATCGCATCTCAGGTATGTTCTTTGAAGAGTATGATGCTTGGATCGTTCAAGATCAACCAGTCTTCATATGGTTATTATCTACAATTTTTGAATTCGTTCTTCCTAGGGTTCTTGCTTGCAAACATACGTTTGAACTTTGGGATAAAATCCATCAATACTTCAACGCTCAGATGAAAGCCAGAGTTCGCCAACTGCGAATAGAATTGAAATCTGTTAAGAAATGGAACACACCTGTCACTGAATTTGTGCTACGTATCAAAGCTATAGCCAATTCGTTACTTGCTATTGGTGATCACATCACTGAACAAGACCAGATTGACTCCATCCTCAATGGACTTTCAGAAGAGTACAATCCATTTGTTATGCAGATGTATGGGTGCCATGTTCCCTCAACACGCTGAAGTTGATGCTATGCTCTATGTTCAAGAAACACAACTAGATAAATTTCGTCAAGAACTAGCTGTTAACACAGTATCTACAAATATGGCTCATACTGGTCAAAAGGAAGGAAGTTACAGAGGCAATTATTCAGGGAATCATGGAAAGGGACAGAAATTCAGTTGTGGCCGTGGGAAAGGCAGAACCACAACTAACACTGTAAATTGTCCAACCTGCCAACTATGTGGTAAATATGGACACTCTGTCTTCACTTGTTGGCACATATTTGATGATAACTTCATGCCACAAGACTCAACTAATGCTCAGCTTGAACCTGCAAACAAAGCTGCTCAAAATCAAAGCTATACAACATAACCTGCACAAAATCCAAAGCCATGGCTATGATGGCAACTAAACAATAGTATTCTCTTCCTTCTGATTTGGAATCTCAAGCTTGATTTGCTGATTCAGGTGCCTTTCACAACCTAACTCCTTATGATTTTCATTTACAACACATAAAACCTTATACTGGTTCAAATCGTGTGTATGTTGGGAATGGTTAAACTCTAACCATACAGTCCATAGGATTCTCTCAGTTTTATTCTTCCCTTAACCCTAATTATAAGCTAAAACTGTCTAATGTGCTTCATGTTCCTACTATCACTAAGAATTTGTTATCTCTCTCAAAGTTCTCTAGTGATAACCATGTTGTTTTTGAATTTTATTCTGACAAATGGTACATAAAATGTCAGGATTCTAAACAAATACTTATTGAAGGAGCTCTTGATGCAAGTGGTCTTTACTGTTTTCCTCAACTTCACTTGGAGCCAACACATTCACACAGCCAGAATAACAATTTATGCCCTGGCACTCCTGTACAAAGCTTCGTTGCTTCCGATCCTATTTCTCAAAATCCTAACTCATGTAATAATAACACTCTTTGGCATCACAAAATAGGTCATGCAAATTTTAATTCAGTTGCTTCTATACTTAAACAGTGTAATATTAGTACTTCTAATAAACAAAGTTCTGAAGTTTGTAATTCCTGTCAAATTGGAAAAGCACATAGATTACATGCTCCCAGTACTACTACCATATACAAAGAGTCATTTGATGTTATTTACACTGACTCGTGGGGTGCCTCCCCCAATCCCTCTAGTTCTGGATTTAGATATTACATAGCTTTTGTTGATGGAAAGACTAAATACACATGGCTATATTTCCTCAAACAGAAATCAGAAGCCATGCATGCCTTCAAACTTTTTTATCAGTTTGTGTCTACTCAGTTTAATATCAAGATTAAGTTTGTTCAATCTGATTTTGGTGGAGAGTTCAGACCTTTCACAAAATACCTGTCAGACTTAGGTATAGTTCATAGGTTAACATGTCCTCATACATCTCATCAAAATGGTTCAGTCGAGAGGAAACATAGGCAAATCGTGGAAATGGGTCTCACCTTATTATCTCACTCCTCTATCCCTCTAACATATTGGGATCACAGTTTCACCACTGCATTTAACATTATAAATAGACTCCTTACCACTACCTTAGCCACATTTTCATCTCCCTTTCGAGCCTTGTATGACAAGCAACCAAATTATAAAGCCTTAAGAGTCTTTGGTTGTTCTTGTTTTCCATTGCTGAGACCCTTTAATAAACATAAGTTTGAACTGCAAAGTCAAGAGTGTGTCTACCTAGGACTATCATCTCAACACAAATGGTTTAAATGCCTTAGTAAAGAAGGAAAATATATATCTCAAAAGATGTCACATTCAATGAGCATAGCTTCCCTTTCCCAGAACTCTCTCCAACTGTCAATCCTATCAGTACTTATAAAAGCAGCTCCACTGGTATACCTTTTATTCCTCTAGCCATTGGCTCATGCCCTACTGTCTCTCAAAATCCTTCTCCACTTGAAAACCCTAGTGACACTCAGCAAGTTAATTTGGTAGTCCCAGATACTCCTAGTCAAGTTTATCCTACTGATATTGATCCCAACTTCAATACTGGTGATGAGTCACTTAGAGCTAATTCTACTCCTTTGTCAAATCAGTCTGCTACTAGTACACCATCTAATGCTACCTCCCAGAAACATTTATATAATGGATTACCATCCTCCGCCCATCACACTCATGAATTAGAATCATTGAAGTGTTAGGAAAAGAATAAAAAAAGAAGGGAGAGAAATAACAATACCTAAATTATGATGAAAAAAGGAAAACCTAGAGGAGAAAGGTTTTCGGTGCGTGAAGTAGGTATGCGAGGAATCATAAGTGTGGAAAATAGAGAAGTAATTAAGTTTATGAAAATGTTAATGAAGAACGAGGAAGGGAAAATTAATATTTAAATAAAATGTTAAGGGTACACAAAAAGCCTCTTTGGCATGGGCTAAATATCATAGTAATAAGAAGCAATGATGACAATGTAAGAGGTGTGAGTCCCAATATAAATCAATTACTAAACATTACGTCACTTCCTAAAACGCAAAAGGCCAAGAGTTTATCGGCAAGCAAGGAAAAGCTAGAGCGAAATAATGATCTTACATTATCCTAAAACTAAATAACCTTCAACTTTGATGGTTGTATGAAAGGACATATGTTAGAAAATCCTCATGGCATAATCTGACGATTTCAACACCTTTTGATATCTAATTCGTACGCTTTTAGGACTTTCATTGACTATACTCTTTTGCATTGCTAAAGATGGATCATACCAAAGTCCCTAAACTATCTATGCCATTTAGGGACGAAAATATTTGTAAAGGGTTTTCGAGGAGTCAGTTGGATAAATCTAATAACCTTAGACATAGGTCCTTGGTTGAATCCCTTAATATACTATATCAAAGTATATTGTAATGTATTTAATGTTTTAAAAACCAGACCGAACCGTCCGATTCAATTCCTTGGACTGAGAATCAGAGGTGATTACAGTCTAGTCAGTCTTGTAAAACTGCATGTGAATTAAAACATAAGTAAAATCGAAAAAACTATATTGAATCACTCAAAATCATTCAAACCAAAAAATCAGAACCGATTTTATAAAATCGACCTGTTCAAAGAAATACCTCATTGGCATTTTTAATATTTTATTATAAAAAAATTAAAAAATTATCATGTTAGCCTCAATACTTAAAACATTTTCACTTTAAAAAAAAAACTCCTATTTAACACAACAATAATACAAAATTCTTACTATAACACTATGTTATAGTTTTATTTCTTTAAGTGCACAATTATATTGTACAATCATGTCTATCATTGATCTCATAGTATTAAGTTTGTAATGGACTTTTAAAATATTTATTTAATTAATTCGTGAACATATGATTATGTGACTTATCAATAAAATTTAGCTATATATTGTTAATTTATTTAAGAAACAATTTGACCGTAGGTTTAACTGGTTGAATCAAATGAACCTTGAATCGAAAGTCTTGTCGCTTCGACTTCTGGTCCTATTTATAAAACATTGATTATATAAAAGTATATTAAATATTTTTTCCAAAAAAAAATTCTAATGGACTTTTTCGTTAATGATCATAATCTATAAACCCAGACTGTGACACAGACACTGCGACACGACACGGACACTCCAACACCGATATATCAAAAATCTAGGACACAACATTGCTATATATTTGAGTTTCATTTATTCATCTAATATCAAAATAATTCAAAATATTCTAATCAAAATTAATAGTTTCAATTTTTTATTGATAATATTGCTTCAACACTTGTTTAACTTTTTTAATCGTGCGTGAGATTTGCCTAAAATTTTTTGAAAAGTGTGTTGAGGAAAAGGAAAACACAATTCTTTTAAAGGAAGCTTGTTTGAATTATCGAACACGTGTTATATGAGTATTAAATAAGTATCAGATTTTGATTCTAAATGTGTCGAAGCAAGGAAAACAAACTAATTTTTTTAGGGACATTTGTCTGACATATCATTTCTCCTATCAAATAACGACAAATTTATTATATTTGGACAACAAATTTACATTTAATATACAAAAATAAGATTAGAGAAAAGTGAAATAAAAAACATAAAATGATAGCATAAAATAATATAAAAATATTATAATGAAATAGAAAAAACAGAGGAGATGAAAAATTAGAGAAGATGAAAAAGAGAGAGCATAAGAAATGAGAGATTAGAGAGAAATCGTGCATTAAAGACGTAAATGGAAGACAAAACAATAGAATAAAAATAAGATGATGAAAAAGAACATAAGATATGGGAGACTAGAGAAGAATAGGAAAGATTTACATGAAAGAAAGATGAAAAAAGTGCACGATACCACTTGTTAGATGGCAACAACTTATCTAGAGGGGGCGTGAATAGATCACCAAGCCAAAATACCAATTAAAATTTTGGTTTTAAAAATTAATTGAAAAGAGTACAAGCGGAAGGTTTTTAATATAGATCGAATACATCGTCTATACGAACCTAGTTATTAGAACTCATATATGCATTATAGCCATATGGAATGAACAACACGATAATCAGAACTTATTCACTTGAATAAAGTAACATAATATTATTCGTTTTTAACAAATTACTAGTAATATTATTTCTAATGATAACAATAAAAAATGTAGAAGTATAAATTTTTTCAAACATTTGGTGTACGCACGGATTTTCAGAAATTTCCTTGAGTTGTGTTGATATGAAAAAGCACTTATAGTCAAAGTGATTATAAGTTAATCAACAATCAACTCAAAACAAAAACAGTCACAAAAAATTCTTATGAGCCAATTGATTAATAATTGTTATTTAACAAATTGCTTAATGAAAAGTAAAGTAAGTAAAGAGATAAAAGAGAGGCACAAGAACTTATTCAGGAAGTTCACCAATTGTCCTCGCTATGGCTACATCTCCCTCCAATTCCAATTTTAGAATTAGGATAATTTCTTACTATGCAAAAAGTTGATTACAAGAGAAGTGTTCCAAGAGAAACCCTACAAACCTTAAACGTTTTTTGCTGATTCAACCCCTTCTCTTATTTTGATCTTGAGCAAGACCAAGTCACAATAGCATACCAATTGATTTATAGAATCTTGCTACTTATGTGGGTACCAAATTCCAAATCTCTTTTGTGCTTTATCATATGTGCATATTGAACACAAGACCTTTCAATTTGATTCTCCATTTTCTCGCTACTTCTTTGGGTACCAAACTCCGAAGGCTTTTTACTTGGCCGCAAACATCTCTTGAAAGACTTGAACAAAACCCCCAAATCTACCAAAGATATTTGAGGACAAACCCTAGGTTTTTCCGGATGAAACCCCCTACAAATATCAACCTAATATTCTTGGTTACAACAAACCTAATTGAACGTTATCGAACCTCATCTAGATGACGCCCCGACAAAAGATGGTTATGTGTGATTTGTCAGTGTGTATGCATAGGTTGTAGGTTGAAGGTGAAGAGAAAATGTAGTAAGTGTTTATAGTTTCATCAAGTTGGAATGATCCATGAATGATGTATTTATAGTTGTGTAAGTTACATGGCAAAAAGGAAATTGTAGGAATCAAGGAATTAAACAAAAATGACTCAAACACAGATGTGCCGGAACATGGACATAAAATCAATCGTATGTGCCGACCTATAAAGAAGTATGTGTCAGTCTGAGCAAGTCAGTGGCTATAGGCTTCAATATAATTATAAACGTGCCAGCCTATACACAACATGTGTCGGCCTATGCAATACAGACTCCACAGGCTTTAATATTGAGTTGCATTTGTCTGCCTGAAACACGTATGTGCCAACACATGCAGTGCATTTTTGTGCAGAAAATAATTTTTAATGAATGAGACCAATTTCAAACATGTCTCAGATGATTCCTATGATTCCTAAGACCTCTAAATGTACAAGATACCACACTAACTCGGAGATACCGTCCAATATACAGAAATGCTAAGTTCTTGCAATTTTGATATCATATAAAACACATTTAAAGGCAAGTTGCACTCACATACTCTCCATTTTTTATGATGGCAAAACTGCGACGATGCATTTTGTGTGTTCATTTGACACTCCCCCTGAATGTGTGCTTTCAATCTTCATTTCGCATATGCCTTCTCCCCCCTTGGAAACATCAAAAAGAGACCAAGCATGTCATTAGAAGTACCATAATTTTAGACAACAACCGATATATCATACATAGGCGATTTTGCAAAGTAAGAGTGTTCACTCACATACACCCATATATATATATATGGAATGACATAATATTGAGAATAGATAAGAGATAACCACAAAACAAATTATACAATAACACATAAATAAGGCAAAGTTGCACAAATTATTCTAACAACAAAACCAAACACCATATTATTTAAACAAACAAACCAAACAACAAAATCAAACAAAAAATTGTTCTTAAATGAAATGAATGAAATAAAAATGACAACAACTGAACAGCCTAAAAATCAGCTCGCCACTACAGTTATTCTTCATAACGCTGATTTTGTTGATGGTGCATATTTTGAAGCATTGAAATGACTGCATAATTATTTCCAACATTAGATCCATACCTGTTATCTTGAGAACCAGAACCATAGTCATAGGAACCTGCATCATACCCCCTGTAGTTTTCTCCTTGTTCAGTCCAGGAATTATGTTGCAAATTTCCCCCCAAGCTGTTCATATTCATGTTATTGAGTTGCAGCTACATTCAACTAGGCTTCATCTGTGCCATGATCCGCATCAGCCATTAAAACATCTCCTTGAGGAGCACCACCAATATCTTCAACATAGTCATCAACCCCTTAATCATCACCAAGGTCATAGAACTCAGTAGCATCATCAAAATTGTAAATTATCTTCTTTATCTAAGGAACCTGATAATAGTACACTTCCTTATCTAGAACCCAATTGTATCTCATATTGGTCAGAGTCTGTCGAGTGAATTTTAAAGTTGCACTTGGAGAGATATGCATTAAATTTGGAACTACAATGTTGAAGTAGCTAACTATATTGGAAATCATAGAGGAAAAGCAAAAGGCAATCTCTTTGTTGCATGATTTGATGCTAAACATTCGAGACACGAAATAATATGGATAATTTATCTTGATCTTGTTGATATGAAGATAAACAAGGTCTATTTGGGCACAATTTGTGAGTAACAAGCCAATGCAGTATCTGAGGCAATTTCTTAAGGCACCCCGTAGTGATTTCCTCATTGTTGTCATAATCTCTTGGTGCCTTCAACGACTCCTTTGAGTGCAATCTCCAATTTAAATCAGAGTGAACACTTGAGTCCCTAACCTATGGCTCATTTCCTACAGTGATGCCAAATACAAATTTCCACATATCATTAGTAAACGTGTAAGACTTACCTCCGATACAAAAATTGAACTCAACTTTTTTATGCTTATACAACCCAACATAAAATGCTTGAATCAAGTCTTCATTGTAATCTTGATTCAACTGCAAAAAGTAGTTAATTTATTGATGATTGATTCGACTCACAACCTCCGGAATGTGAAGGTCTTTAATAGTCCTTATTTTGTAATAGTTTTTCTTTGTCACAATCCTTCCTCGACACTTCATCAAAGAACTCCATGTTCTTTTCCTCAACCAAATTGATAACGTGAAATTATATCGTATATTCGACTTGATTCACATGCACTTTTATATTGTTTTTCATTCACTTTATCTTGTTAAGCCAATATTTCTATTTCATTTCAGGTATTTATATTCCACAAGGCTTGCATGAGAAAAGAGGAAGAAATGGCAAAGAAATGAGTTGAAAATGACATTGTAGCAGAAAAACAGCAGGAAAATGCATGACAGAAGACGGTGACGGTCGTCACAACATTCATGTCGGTCACCACGCCTTGAAAATATGCGTGCCCCTCGGCACACATGATGTTACGGTCAACACATGTTAAAATATGTGTGCCCCTCGACACACATGGTTTTATGGTCGCCATAGTTTCGAAGTTTGTGTGCCCCACGACACACAAGGCATACCCCTCGCCGCAGGCTCTTTTATGTGCCACGTATTTTGTTCTTTTTGTCTTCTCCACGTCTTCTTCATGTAACCACTCACGAAACCCAACTTCTCATTATCACCCCATGATCTTTTCAACTTCCCATTTTTCTACTTCTTTCTCCACTTTGTCCATTATCTCCACTACTTCTCACATAAAGCTTGAAGTAACTTCCATTTTATTTCTCTATATATAGGATCTTAGAAATTAGTTTGGGCATCCAAGTTTTACACGCATATTATTATTCTTAGTTTTTAGGCAGAAAAGTTTACCATGTAAAAGTGGTAGTTTCTCACATCGAGGAACTACCACACCAATAGTTTTAGGTCTAAAATTTCTGTAGTATTGGATCACAATCTTTTCGACATTATTTTAAAGCTTTATTCAAGTTTCAAGATTTATTTCGTTCGTAGTTTTATTCAAGTTTATTTCGTCTTCTTTACTTCTAGGTTTATTTATTTGCAATAATTTTAGTTTCTTGTTCTTATAATATTGTTTTATCATTACAAATCTAAATATGCATATGTTCATGGTTAATAATTATAATTGCATGTTTGTTTCTTTAAGTATGTCTGGCTAAATTGTTTAGAGTCCGTATGTGAGGACCGTCGTCTCTGACGGGACTCGGTAATGAATGTTGGCTTAATATTTAATTTAGAAATTATGTTTTGGTCTTTATTTTTAAACTTAATTTAAATAGCCTTTTCACGTGAGTGAGAGGTTACTTAACACGATTTTTCCACGAGAGTGGGAAATTAACTAAGGTTTGAGCCGACACTGCGAGAGCGTGGGGGATTGATTCTAAACACAGCGATAGCGCTTTAGGATTGATTAGAAATTGTTCAATTTTCAAAATGCGTTCCTTGATTCAAGTGGGCGAGCGAGAGAAAAATCATAAGGTTAAGGAGCGTTACTTTATTCAAAACCACGAGAGTGTGAGGTTCAGTCTTTTAATTGATATTTTATACTAAACACATTTTGAACATCAGTATAAGCCAAGAAGTTAGAGTCCGTGAGGTTTGCCGAATACACATTTGGGTCTCTCTTTTATTATATATTTCTTTAATATTATTTTAGTCTTTGTTTTATTTCTTAGTTTTCCCTAAATCAATTATTCATTAGCCTTAGCTTTACAAAACGATGATAGATTACAGTAGGTTGACATTGGTCTCTGTGGGTTCGACAATATTTTATATTAATTCAATATTTCTGTGCACTTACGGACGTATCAAGTTTTTGGCGTCATTTCTGGGGACCAACAATCAATATTGTTATTTCTATTGTTGCACCGTATAGACTAAGCAACTCTTACCTTAATTAAAATATATCACCCAAATATTTTCTACAACTCCTAGTATTTCGAGGAATCATAAGAATCCCATAAATTTGACCTTGAAAAATTAATTGAGGATTTCAATGCGTCACTAACTTACTCTTAACCCATTTACCTCTGCTACCAATCCAAACATTTTGAGGAATCACAAGAATCCCATAAATCCGATCTCGAAACATTAATGGAGGATTATCATGCGACGCCAACTTATCCTCAACCAAATTTCCTCTACAATCACCACGCCTATATTTCAAGGAGTCACAAGAATCCAAAAATTACAATTTTGACACGTTAATGGAGGATCTCACTGTGACGCTAACTCGCTCTAGGCTAGAAACCATGATGACAAAGCGCTTTATGGAGACAAAAAATGCGATGCAAACATACTTTGAGGAACCACAAGAACCCTATAATTTAAACCTCGAAACATCAATGGAGGATTTCAATGCGATGCTGACTCACTCTAGGCTAGAATCTATGATATAACACTTTGTAGAGACCCAAAATAAAGATTTTAGAAAGCAAAGTCTCTATAATAATTAAACCCTTAGGCAGCTGAACAATACGGTTAAGTCCCTTGTGACTCACAACATGGCCTTGGAGACTCAAATCTCCTTGCTTGAACAAAAACCTCTAGCACCCTTCCCTGAGGAGCATGTGGATGTTGTAACAACTAGTAGTGAAAAAAATCAAAAATCCTAAGGAGAGTGATAATAAGGTTGAAGAGAGTAATAATGAGGTTGAGAAGAATTATAGTGAGAAAAGAGTAGAGATTGAGAAAACTACACCGACATTATTCGAAAGGGAGGTTGTCGAGGAGGTAGAGAAGAAAACACCTATTGTTGTTCCTCCCCCTATAACCCACTGATTCATTTTCCACAAATGTTTGTTGAAGCCAAGATAGATTGTCAATCCAAAACGTATGTGGAGGTAATGAAAAATATCCACATCAATGCACCTTTGCTTGAGGTCCTACATAAAAAGAGAAAATTTGAGGACTATGAAACCAGGAAAATCAACATTTTTAAGAGGGGAAGGTTAACCCTCGAGGTGGTGGATGAAATAACTAAACCCAAACTTGAAAAAATGATACCCAGGATAGATCTTGAACCACCACCATAAGTTCAAAAGAATGAACCACCCCACAAAAGAAAGAAAAGAAAAGGTGGGGATATGTGAGATGGATTGATGAGTGGCCATGGAAAGCAAAGACGACTAAAAATTTGATCAAGGGTGCATTCTCGAGAGAATTACCATGAGTGCCAACACTCTTGATTCGTTGAGCTACCGACGTTAAAAGAAGTGTTGCGTCGGAGGCAACCCACAAGTTTTTAATTTAACGTTTTTGCTTTTGTTTGAGTTTGCAGAAAATAAAGATATCAGTCGCTTGTCACCTATCAGTTGCTTGTAGGCAACGATGAAGGCGAGCATTGATCAGGTTCTTATTTCTTTTCCCACTTTTTACTGAAAAATTGAGGATAATGTTTAGTTTAAGTGTGGAGGAGGAACTTTACCACTTTCCATTTATCGCTTCTTATTTTGATTTATTATTTTCTATTTTATTTCATGTCTTTAATATTTTATCTATTTCCAATATTTTGTCGAGTCATTGCATGTGATGACAAGTCTGTATGCCTATTTTTTAATTGTTACTGAATTTCCCTAAAATTTTAAAATTTTTACCTCCAACAACAATTTTCTTGTTGATGCATGGCACACACACTCTGAAAGTTAATAGGTTGTCACACTTTAGGTTGTGTTAGAAAGACATGGGAAATTTTAGATAAAATTGATACTGTTATGACACTCTAAACCCCCTTATTATATGATATCGATTTAGGTACCCATTATACCGAGACCTTAGGCTCAAGTTTTCAAAGTAGCTCTTAAGTAGTTTATATTAGCAGTCAACACCATCTTAAACATTAACTATGTAGGGAGTCGGTGAATATAAGTCAATAATCCCAAAAATTCTAAAGAATTATTTGCCATTATAAATTTAAAATAGGGAATTCATCTATTAAGTTAGGAGACCCTCATCCAGTCACTTAATCCAACGGTTGTGGAACTAACAAAAATATAATAAAACAACACGTCGTTAGTTGGTTTAGAGGTGTATGGTGTTGAACTTGGTAGGGAGGACTACGGTCCGATTCCCCGCAACTGCGATTGGTTAAATAAAAGGGGTTACCAAACTTATCTAGCTGAACCTCGAGACAAAAGATCATAGTCTCTAATCAATTTCCCTATTATGTGTGTGCAAGGATAATGGGCTTAATGTGATTGCACTTGAATGAATAGTGTGAAATAAAAATAAGAGATATAGGTTGAGTTATAGTGGCATGATTCAAATTGGTTTGCATAAAGAGGGAGTCTTTGAACATGGTGTCGTTACGGTGTCCTTCGTATTGAACATTTAGTACCTATCATTCTAACATTAGCCTACCAGCTGCGTATGATTAAGAGTTGTGTTGCTCCCTTGTTTAAAATCACGCTTAATCATTTCTTTTACCGTGTTGGTCGATTGCTTGAGGACAAGCAATGGTTTAAGTGTAGGGGAATTTGATAACGTGAAATTATATCGTATATTCAACTTGATTCACATACACTTTTATATTATTTTTCATTCATTTTATCTTGTTATACCGGTATTTCTATTTCATTTCAGGTATTTATATTCCACAAGTCTTGCATGAGAAAAGACGAAGAACTGGCAAAGAAATGAGTTGGAAATCAAATTATATCAGAAAAATAGCAGGAAAATGCATGACAGAAGACTGTGACGGTCGTCACAGCCTTCATGTCGGTCGCCACGCCTTGAAAATATGTGTGCCCCTCGACACACATGATGTTACGGTCAACACATGTTAAAATATGTGTGCCCCTCGGCACACAAGCGATTATGGTCGCCATAGTTTAGAAGTTTGTGTGCCCTTCGGAACACAAGGCATACCCCTTGCCACAGGCTCTTTTATGTGCCACATACTTTTTCTTTTGGCCTTCTCCACGTCTTCATTACGTAACCACTTACAAAGCCCAACTCCTCATTATCACCCCATGATCTTTTCAACTTCTCATTTTTCCACTTCTTTCCCCACTTTCTCCATTATCTCCACTACTTCTCACATAAAGCTTGAAGTAACTTCCATTTTATTTCTCAATATATAGGATCTTAGAAATTAGTTTAGGCATCCAAGTTTCTTGCGCAAATTATTATTCTTAGTTTTTAGGCAGAAAATTTTACCATGTAAAAGTGGTAGTTTCTCACATTGAGGAATTACCACACTATTAGTTTTAGGCCTACAATTTATGTAGTCTTGGATCACAATATTGCCGACATTATTTCAAAGCTTTATTCGAGTTTCAAGATTTATTTCGTTCGTAGTTTTATTCAAGTTTATTTCCTCTGCTTTACTTCCAGGTTTTATTTATTTGCAATTATTTTAGTTTCTTGTTCTTATAATATTGTTTTATCATTACAAATCTAAATATGTATATGTTCATGGTTAATAATTATAATTGCATGTTTGTTTCTTTAAGTATGTCCGGCTAAATTATTTAGAGTCCAGTATGTGAGGATTATCGTCTTCTACGAGACTCGGTAACGAATGTTGGCTTAATATTTAATTTAGAAATTATGTTTTGGTCTTTGCTTTTAAACTTAATTTAAATAGCCTTGTCACGAGAGTGAGAGGTTACTTAACATGATTTTGCCACAAGAGTTGGAAATTAACTAAGGTTCGAGCCGACACTGCGAGAGGGTGAGGGTCAAACTAGATAGTAGAAACTAGGAATTAATTCTAAACACTAAGAGCGCTTTAGGATTGATTAGAAATTTCTCAATTTTCAAACTAGTTCCTTGATTCAACTAGGCAAGCAAGGGCAAAATCCTACTTTCAAGGAGCATGACTTTATTCAAAACTACGAGAGTGTGAGGTTCAATCTTTAAATTGATATTTTGTACTATTCACATTTTTAACATCAGTGTAAGCCAACAAGTTACAGAGTCCCTGAGGTACGTAGAATACACATTCCAATCCCTCTTTTGTTATATATTTCAATAATATTATTTTAGTCTTTGTTTTAGTTCTTAGTTTCCCCTAAATCAATTATTCATTAGCCTTAGCTTTACAAAGCAATGATAGATTATAGTAGGTTGACACTGGTCTCTTTGGGTTCGATAATCTTTTATATTACTTCGATATTTTCGTGCACTTACGAATGCATCATAAATAAAAAACTGATTATGATGCCCTTGAGGAAGTACCAACCTTGTTTTATCCTTTACCATCACCGTTACCTCTTGCAATATTGGGAGCCATAAAAAGTTCCTAAAACTGAACTTTCCTGAAAGGTGTTTGACAAAATTCTCCAACCAAAACAGTTTGAATTTGAGAGATAATTGTGCATCCCACAAATGACAATGGTGTTGTGACAAAGATAGATGCAAAGAAACATCAAATACACACACAATATATTGGTTTTTGGATGAGAGATACAATGTATCGACAAGAGAAACTGTGATACAATATATTGGGTTTTGAATGAGAGTTAAGTGAAAATATTGAAGGAATTAGAGTTTAATGATTTGAAGAGGATAACTTTTATGACAAAAATTATGGTGGTGAGAAGAATTTGACTTATACGCAGTATGTGTCGGCCTATACAACATGGACTCCACAAACTATACAGGCTTTAATATTGAGTTGCATGTGCTGGTCTGAAACACATATGTACCGGTACATGCAGTGCATTTTTGTGCAAAAAATGATTTTTTAATGAATGAGATCAATTTCAAACATGTTTTAGATGTACAAGATGCCACCCTAACTCAAAGATACTGTCCAATATACATAAATGTTAAGTTATTGCAGTTTTGATATCATACAAAACACATCTAAAGGCAAGTTGCACTCACAAAGTGAAGTTTAAGTTATAACATAATGCAGTTTGGTTCAGTTTGTAAAATACAAACTATAAACTGAAACAAGTGGTTTTGTTAAAAATGACACAAACACATCTAAACTAAATACATTTTTTTGAAATTTGAATTTGGTTTAGTTCAGTTAAAAGTTTCTTTATTAAACCGATTCAGTTTTGAACTGTCATGTAGATTAGTACATAAAGGTCTTAGTGGTTAATCAATTGCTTTTGTGATCCCGAAGCGTGTCTAATATATATTCTAGCAACAATCAAAGGAAAAAGAAAGTCTCTAATCAACCCTGCAGTGGTAGGATCATAAATCAGTGTACCTTACGTGTACGGTCTAATATATAATATAATAAAATACCTAGGCAGATATCTGTATGGATGCTTGAGTAAATTTACTTGATACAATATAAATGTATTTAGATATGTATCTAAATTTGAAATTAGCTATTAATTTTAAAATGAACAATGATTATATAAACTCAATTATATTAAAATATAAAGAGAAAAAGGGACTTGTGAGATAAAAAAGAATATGTAATATTTGAAAATAAAGATTTATCTTTCAAATTAAAGTAATTATTAATTAAAATAAAATATATATTATACTGATAGGGACGTCTGAAATAAAAAGTTTATTTGATAGAATATAAAATGTATTTATACACATATGTAAATTTGAAATGATTTTTTTAATTGTAAAAAGAAAAATATTTATATAAATTTAATTGTATTAAATAATCATGTAAAAAAAGACTCAAGAGATGAAGAAAGACAAATTGAAATATATTTTGAAATAAGGATTTTGTCTTTCAAATCAATAAAAATTGCTAACTAAAATAAAATAGACATTGTGCCGATAATGACCCGTGAGATAAAAAAAATATTTGATGTGATCTAAAATGTATTTAGATACAAATGAAAAATATGAAATGATTTACTTAATTGTAAAATAAATAATAATCACATAAAATAAATTATATTAAATAATCATAAAAAAAATCGTGAGATGGAGAAAGAAAAAAATTAATATTTAAAAATAAATATTTTGTCTTCTAAATTAAGACAATAATTAATTAAAATAAAATAGATATTATGTTGATAGTGATCCGTGATATAAATAATTTTTTAATATTACTAAAATTAAAAAAATATATTAAGTACTGGAGTATTTTTAGTGATAATAAATAAATAGAGAGAAAAAAATTAAAATGAAAGTGAGAAACTGTAAAAAAAAAAAAAAACATGAGGGAGATAAAAATATTTAATCAAGAGAGAGAATAAGTATATGTAATATTTAATTATGATTTAATTGATGAAATTTAAAATATAATTGTCCCATGTCATGGTGTAATAGGAGATAAGAATGGAAAAAATAAACATTACTTAATTCCTTAAATGTACTTTTCTTTATGTAAATAATTTATGATTAAAGAGAAATTTATGAAATTCATGTAATTAATTTTTAATAGATAGATAATAGATATAATAAAAAAAGTATACATAAATAATTTGGTCAAATAGACTAAAAGATATTTCAAATAGTCTAAACCCGATATTTTTCCAAATAACAAGGTATTGAAAAAAATACGCAAATAACCACGTTTCAGAGAAAATTACGCAAATAACCATGTTTTAAAAATGGATTAAATGGTCAAGCCATCTCATATGATGCATGTACCTAAATTTGCATGGAGGCGCCATATTAGTGAAGGTGTCAAAAATACAAGAAAGGGGGATTTGAATTGAGATTTTAAAACAAAACTATTCTTTTAAAAAATATCCCCCTTTAAGTTAAAATGCTTTTTCGTTCACTCGTGATAATAACAATAAGTAATAATAAGAAGTAAAAAACAATGTATGTTTATACTAGTTCACTTAAAAATTATCAAGCTAGTCTAGTCCACCCGCCAATGTGATTTGGCCTCACTCAATCGAGGATTTAATTCACTATAATCAAACTGATTACAATTTTCACAAGCTACCCACAAGTAACTAACAGCTTCTAAGACTCGCAAGTCAAAGACTTCTTAAAGATTCATACCTACCCGGTCCCTTAAGGAATATCAAACAATAATTAACCTGATTATTACAATGCACAAGCTACCCCCAAGTGACTAACAACTTCTAAAACTCGCAAGCTCTAGACTTCTTAAGAATACAGACCTACCCGATCCCTCAAGGAAAATCAAACAAATGTATGAATACAAGTTTTATTTACAAGAGTATTGCTTCTAAAAAGATGAATATGTAAACTATTTTATAAACAGTGACTTAAGAATGTGAAAGCTATGAATAACGTTTGCGCATGATTATTCAGTGAATTGGCAGCTTTCTCTCTTAGTCTTCAATCCTTTATATAGCCAATAAAATAATATATCTGTTGAGGGATACTCTTAGAATTTCCAAAAATATTGGCAGCTTGAATAGTAACGTGGGGGACAAGATCCTGCGAGGCGTCCGTCTTTTCATGGTAGGGGAATGAAACGTTGATTGTACAATGTACCATATGTACCACATTAACATTATCTTATTTCCCTTTTCACTTCAGAGGCTTCTACGAGCATGAGTTTGGAAGAGGGAACATAACATCAGGTTATCAGAACTTTAAGACTTCAGAGTCTTCAGAACTGCGTCTTTAGAGTCACCAGCACTTGGTTGTGAGAACCTTTCCTTAAAAACTAGTCTTTAGAACTTCAAGTCTTTAGAATATTTGAACTTCTGTCTTTAGATTCTTCACCAATTAGTCTTTATAACCCTTATTTTTAGAACCTTGTTCTTAGAAACACAAGCCTTCAACATTTGGACTTCAGTAGAAACGTTGTCTTCAGATCATCTAACTTTGTTTCTCTGAAACACGTTGTCTTTAGAAGCTTGAGTCTTTAGCATATGGACTTTAGTAGAAACTTGAGTCTTTAGACCTTCTGACTGGTTTCTTTAGAACAATATCAGAGCTTACGCTTCATAGCCTTCTGGAGTGTCTTGCTATTATTCAAGAGAACTTGTATAGTATCGAAGCGGAATTAATTCTCTTCTAATGTCTTGTTCATGCCATCCATCAGAAGCATAACCAGTTTGTTAAGTACTAAACAATAACAAACATTAGAGTATCAAAATTATTCATACAAACATACTCATTTGTTATCATCAAAACTCAAAGATAATATTTCAGAACCAAATCTTGTTCTTACAATCTCCCCCTTTTTAATGATGACAAAACTATGTATTTTGATGACATAATTTTGTTCTTATAATCAGAAGAAGTGAAAATAGAAAGGTAAGGAATATTTATCCTTTTTATGATGATCCCCATGAGTCAATGATTTGATGAAGATTGAATATCCTGACTCTGAACCATTTGAGTGAAACTCCCCTTGGTTCCAATAGATCAGATATCGAGATCTTTGAGATTCTTGACTATGGATGCCAATACACAAATTGATATCTTGATGTCAAACGAACAATTGAGATCTTGATTTCAAATAACTTCTTATTGAATCTTGACTTTAGATGCCAACGAGAATGAAATCAAATTTTAATCTTTGAAATTTTAATGTCACTAAGACAACTTCCTAGATTCTCAATTTAGGAGTCTGATTCCATATTTAACTTCTTAAAGTCTGATTATGAATTGAAAAACATTTTCAGAGTTTGAAGTCAATAGTCGTATGAAGCCAACACTTTAGACATAAGCCTTAAATAGTGCTTTTAGATTTTTGTCTTTAACCAGAGTTCTAATTTCCTGAAAAAAGAAAAACAATTCTAATAGAAACAAAAGTATAACTAGGTTAGAATGTAAGCAGGACCTCTCATCATTGTTGCATACCAAAATCATCCTTGATTTTCA
Source organism: Vicia faba (assembly GCA_948472305.1). Classification (NCBI taxonomy): domain Eukaryota; kingdom Viridiplantae; phylum Streptophyta; class Magnoliopsida; order Fabales; family Fabaceae; genus Vicia; species Vicia faba. Next base: position 1,426,938,516 of record OX451736.1, on the reverse strand, counting down.
ATAGCCCTATTGATTAAACCATCATCAGATACATAGTTGGGTCTTTTCTCTTTGATTACCTCGAGAATATTTTCGTCTCCTTTAAAAGTTCTAATAGCCATGGTATGTATACAAAATTGAAGAGAAGAGACGATTGAAGGTGATAGAAGGATAATGACTTGATGAATGACTATAGATGAGAAGAGATATAAATAGTCAGTCAAGTAGTTCACGAAGTAAGACAATTGAAACACTCAAGTGATGTCTCAGACTACTAAAAGAAGGAAATGAAGAAATAAGTAAATAAAACATTAAGATGAGAGATCACAGATACAATTAATCATGACAGAGATGTCAAACATAGGCATAGGGTTATGACATGAAAGGATTGTTCCCGAGGAGTAGTTAAATAAATGTAATCATGATTAATAAATTTCAAGAAAAATAATTGTTCATGCATGACCTAGGTAGAGTGTGATAGATACTAAGTCTATTTAGGTAATGCTTTTGATATTCTCAGCATCTGGAAGATCACGAGGATTTCCATCTGATTAGATACATTTCTGACCGAAACATCTTCTAATGACTGAGATAAAACAAATTAGAAGTCTTTTGATTAAGTCAGAATCTAATTCCTTCAGACTACGACTAAAACACAGTTGATTCTAATGACATCTTACTCTGTACAGATATCCATTTTCAGATTCTTAAGAATAAACAGAAATCTATCTTCAGACAAGGGTTTTGTAAAAATATCATCCCATTGATGATCTGTATCTATGAATTTTAAAGATAGAATCTCTTTCTGAACATAATCTCTAATAAAATGATGTTTGATTTCTATGCGTTTGGCCCTAGAGTGTAGGATAGGATTCTTACTTAAGCAAATAGTAGCAGCATTATCATAGAAGATAGGGATGTTACTCTCATATATCTGGTAATCTTCCAGCTGATTCTTTATCCATAACATTTGAGTGTTGCACAGTGCTGCTGATATGTACTCTTCTTCTTCTGTTGAAAGAGTAATTCTTGATTTCCTTTTGCTTGACTATGAGGTCAAATTCTTCCCTAGAAACCGACAGTTTTCAAAAGAACTTTTCTTCTCTAGTGGATCTCCAGCATAGTTTGTGTAAGTGTTTGTTGGCAACAATTTTGGTAAAACAATGACTTGATAATGTTTTGCTAAATGTATTAACATTTGAAGCAAAACTATTTTGAATGATGTCAAAGCAGATGTCTTGACATCTGCCTCCTAAACTGAACTCAGCCCAATATCAGTTTAAGTTTTCTATTTCCTGATTTCCTGCGCACAATAATTCAGGATTTGTGACTCATAGGCTGCAAAAAATATGGAGGAATATTTTTCTATTTGAATTATCTTTATGAATTATATCTTGGCCTGTTTTCATGGAAATATTCAAAAGATTTGAATATTTGTTTTTCAGCCCAAGCCCACTGCTGCACATATATAAAGACTTGCTTCCTTATTCAGACCACTACAACTTTTGAAGAAGAATACTTTCTTTCTGTTTTAGAAGTTTAAATATTTTAATTGTCAAACACTGTAGTATTGATTTAATACTTTTTTTGTTATTTTGATTGTTAATTGTGTATCATTCATAAGCTTTTAAGCATTGAATGATTGAAGTTTTTAAACTTATTATTTATGTTGTTTCTTCACTGTAAGTGATTGAAGGGATTTTAGGAGGGCCTCATACCTAGGTGAGCCTTAGGTAGAAGTATAGCACGATAGTGATTAAGTGATTATATCGTAAACTGGTTGATTACTGAGAGTATATGAACTGATACTATTTAGTAGACTTGTCTCTGGCTTGGTAGCCCCTATAGTATGTGTTGTTGTACACTGAACTGGGTTAACAATCCCTTGTGTTTTTGACAATATTTATTATTGTTGCACTTTAATTTGTTCTTCAGATATTTGTGTCGTGACATCTCACTCGACATCACATATCTGATACCAGGATTTCAATTGGTATCAGAGCAGGCATCCTGCTCTTTATCTGGGTGAGATCCAGGGAAGATACTTTATGGTAATATGGACAAGAAAGAGGATTTTTGAACAGACCATCCATTTTGGATGGAAGTAATTATGACTACTGGAAACCACGTATGGTTGCCTTTTTAAAGTCTTTAGACAGTAGGGCTTGGAAAGCTGTTTTAAAAGGATGGAAACACCCTGTCAAATTGGGAGAAAATGGAGAACCTACTTCTGATTTAAACCAGAAGAAGCTTGGTCTAAAGAAGAAGATGAAATTTCTCTTTGAAATTATAAAGCTTTGAATAATATATTCAATGCAATTGACAAGAACATTTTCAGATTAGTGAACACATGTGAAGTAGCTAAGGATGCATGGGGAATTCTTCAATCTACTCATGAAGGGACATCTAAAGTTAAGATGTCAAGACTTCAGTTGCTCACCAAAAAATTTGAGATTTTGAAAATGAAGGATGATGAAAGTATTAATGACTTCCATATGAACATTCTTGAAATTGTTAATGCATTCAGTGCTTTAGGAGAGAAAATACCTAAAGACAAATTGGTGAGAAAGATGCTCAGGTCTCTTCCCAAGAGATTTGATATGAAAGTGACTGCTATAGAAGAAGCTCAAGACATTGACAAAATGAAAGTGGATGAACTTGTTGGATCCCTTATAACATTTGAATTAAGCATTAATGAAATATCTGAAAAGAAGAACAAAAGCATATCTTTTGCATCAAATACTGAAGATGAAGAGGAAGACTATGATCTGGATACAGATGGAGGAATATCAAATGCCTTAGCTATGCTTGGAAGATAGTTTAACAAAGTGATAAAAAGAATGTATAGGAACCAAAGATCAAATGTCAAGAACATATCATCTGACATCCATAAGTCAAATGAGTTTGGAAGAAAAAGGACTGAAGAAAAATCCACTCAAGGGAAGGGAGTACAATGTCATGAATGTGAAGGCTTTGGTCACATTAAAGCTGAATGTCCTACATATCTTAAGAAACAAAATAAGAATATGTCTGTTACTTGGTCTGAAGAGGACTGAGAGAGTAATCTTGAAGAATCTACCAAGTATGTTAAAGCATTGACAGGGAAATATGTATCTGATTAAGAGTCTAGAGATGGAGAACTAACCTTTGATGAGTTAGCTGCTTCATACAAAGAACTGTGTCTCAGAAGTGCAGAAGTGTGCCTTGAAGGGGAGAAACAGAAAGTCCTCATAACTCAGCTGAAGGAAGAAAGACAGGAGCATTTAAAAACTATTTATAAACTGGAAAGTGAAGTGACCTCCTTGAATTCAAACTTGATAGAATGGTCAAATCTCTCAAAATGTTGAATAATGGGTCTGACACATTAAATGAAATTCTTCAAGTAGGAAAAGTGACAGGAGATAAGAGTGGTCTAGGGTTTTATGAGAAAAAGGAACCAAATTCTAAAGAATCTTTAGTAGATTCCACTCATGCCAAGTCTAAACCAAGTCGAATCAAATGTATAAACATCATGGCAAAAAAGGACATCATGATAAGAAAAAGTTTAATCACACAAAGGATAATCCCCAGCCATGGAGATGTCATCATTGTGGAAGGCTTGATTATATAAGGCCTTTCTGTTTCAAGTTGTACAGGTATCCTAAGACTACTCCTCCTCCCAAAACTGATAAGATTCCATAAAATAGCAAAAAGACGAAATAGTGGATTCCCAAGTCTAATGTTGCTAGTTTCATAGCTCACACCTCCCTCAGAGTATCAACCAAAGATGACTGGTATTTTGAAAGTGGATGTTCTAGACACGTGACAGGTGTCAAGAACTTGTTGGTGGATGTCAAATCTCATTCCACCATGTATGTGACTTTTGGTGATGGAGAAAAAGGTGAAACCAAAGGTGTTGGCAAGATTGATTATTCAGGAGTCCCTAAGCTTGATGATGTGTTACTTGTTAAAGGGTTAACAACTAACCTGATAAGCATAAGCCAACTGTGTGATCAAGGATTCAAAGTTAACTTCACCAAGGAAGAATGTCTTGTGTGCAATAAAAAGAATGAAGTTATTGTAAAATGAATCATATCTAAAGACAACTGTTATCTATGGGTTCCTCAAGAGTTTAACTTCTCCTCAACATGTGTTTTAGCCAAAGAGAATGAAGTTAAACTATGGTATCAAAAATTGGGGTACTTACATCTGAAAGGTATGAAAAGAATTATATCAGAAGAAGCAGTTAGAGGGATTCCAAAGCTCAAGATAGAAGAAGGAAGGGTTTGTGGTGACTGCCAGATTAGAAATAAGACTAAGATGTCACATCAGAAGATCCAATATCTTACTATATCAAAATTTTTGGAACTTATTCACATGGACTTGATTGGACCTATGCAGGTTGAAAGTCTTGGTGGAAAGAAGTACGCCTATGTTGTTGTAGATGACTTCTCTAAATACACATGAATAAGTTTTATTAGAGAAAAATCAGAAACTTTTGAAGTGTTTAAAGATCTCTGTCAAAAACATCAAACGAAAAAATATAGTCATGTCATCAAAATTAGAAGTGATCATGGAAAGGAATTTGAGAACAACAAATTTACTGATTTTTGCTCTTCTGAAGGAATCAGCCATGAATTCTCTTCTCCCATTACTCCTCAACAAAATGGGATTATAGAACGCAATAACATACCCCTTCAAGAATATGCCAGAGCCATGATTCATGCTAAGAAGTTACCCTACCATTTTTGGGCTGAAGCTATGAATACTACATGTTATATCCATAACAGATTCACTCTAAGGAAAGGAACTTCAGCCACCTTGTATGATATATGAAAGGGAAGAAAACCAACTGTTAAATACTTTCATATTTTTGGAAGTAAATGTTACATCTTAGCTGATCGTGAACAAAGGAGGAAGATGGATCCCAAGAGTGATGAAGGAATATTCATGGGTTACTCTACAAATAACATAGCTTATAGAGTTTTTAACTCCAGAACCAAAGTTATGATGGAGTCAATAAATGTTATTATTGATGATAGATGATTGAATATTGAAGAAGATGTCTCAGAAGATGTTGGAACATCTTTGTCTGATATCCCAATAGAATCAAATGACATAAGTATTGATTCTAATCCACCACAAGAAGATCCTGAGCCTAATCATCTCAATAAAGGACCTTCAATTAGAACCCAGAGATATCATCCTAAGGAGCTCATTGTGATACGGTGGCAGAACCGACTTGTTTGAAATGCTGGTTTGTGTTTTGCGTTTGTGTTTGCAAAATGTCGCGGTAAGCAAGAGTCGCCACCGAATTTTATTTCATCCAACCGGAAAGGAAAAAAGTACAGAAAAAAAATCCTTTTTCGAGATATTCTGAGTACGGGGGGTAGATTATAGAAAGGGAATGTGTTAGCACCCTTTCTATCCATGGTTTTCCATGGGCTCTTAGGTACTTGCTCATTTTTAAATTGCTTGCGTATGTGCTTTGTTTTTGAAAATGTTTTGCTTCGTGATAATCCTTGTATTAGTCCTCAAAGGTGTGACGAAGTTGTTTTGAAAGTTTGTTTGAAAAGTGTAAGTGTGAAGAGTTTTGTTTTGAGCAAGTACCTACTAGTATCTACCTACTCGAAAAAATATCGTTTCTATTCTTGTTTCCTTTAGACAGCGCTATCCTACTATTGAGAAATAGGTAGCACCGCCGTTGGAGTTGTAAGGGTCAATTTGAAAGGGACATACAATCACTAAAGTAATGTTAAGATACCTTAGTAATAACCCTAGAGTCTTAAGATCATATTCGAGGCAACATTTCCATGGCAACATCCGAACGAGACATTTGATCTTTGTTAGACAGGAGGGCAACCACTAAAGCATCCTATTCTTAATGATCGTTTACCGAAGGCAACCGAAGTGTGAGTATACCTTAAGAGTGATATGTGCGAGTGATCTGTTTTCAATTATTTAGTCTTTTCACATTAGGTTTTTCTAACTGGATTAATTTGTCATACATTCTTGTCATACAATCCTATTAACATACATCTAAACAGTTGGGGGAGTTTAAAATGCGGGAAAGTAAATCTACGCTATTACAAGGCTTCGGGGAGGGGGATTAATTACATCACCAAAAACCCGGAAAAAGTGATAAATAAAAAAGTCCTAGATTAAACTATTACAAACCATGAGCATTTACAAAAATATTGGTATAAATAATAATACGCGCGCGATGAATCAAATACAGAGCAACTAGGGTTTTGACCCTTGCCTAAACCTAATTGCGATTAGTTAAAAAAATGTTTTTTGTTTTGTTTTATTATTTTAAGAAGATAAAGAAATTATTATATTAAAATAAAATCCTAATCCTAATTAATTTTAATTTAAGAAAAATAAACAAGTTAATTCATCTAAAAGCCTATTTTTTATATTTTTATTTATTTGAAAAAAATAGAAAAATAAAATTAAAGGAAAAGTTTAACCTAATTTCTATTTGATTTTATTTTTGAAAAAAAATTATAATTTCCTAAATTAAACTAATTTAAATTAATTTTGATAAATAAAAAAATAATAATCCTAATTTTGTGAATTATTTATGGTTTTTTTGTGAAAAATAAATTAATTTGTGAATTAAAGAAAATAAAATAAATATTGAAAGATTTAAAAAAAACTAAAAGAAAAAAGAAAGAGATATGGGCCTCTATTAGCAATTATGGGGGTGTGATATGGAATTCGGAGCCCAAAAGAATCCAGGCCCGTTTGACTTTGCATGATCCAGTGTTGTTATTGACTTGAGGCACATGGTGGTCCTCCAATGGTGGTATGTTGATCTGAGGCGTTGATGAATTGGATGGCCATATCCTGATGGTGTATGGTGAACTTCTTGACTTACTATGCGCTAGATTACCTATTGAAGAAAAATGTGAAATAAAGGTTGGGACCTGGGGATCGAACCCAGGTCCTCTGCACTTTCCCCCTGCACGCTTGCCAACTGAGCCAATAGATTCATTTGTATATATAATAAAAAATAATTATTATATAATGAAAACAAAATGCTGAAATTCAAAACGCGTGAAATTCAAATCACCCAACCAGGGGATGACACGCATCGTTGTCTTCCTCCCAAACTGTCGTTTTAGGTAGCAAACTTTTACCTACGGTTTTATTGCTGTAACTATAAACCCGCGTATTTCAAAAACTCTTCACAGGCAATATAAATGGCCATGGCTGGTACCAATCAACTCGTCTCATCCTCACGAGTCTCATGGTACCAGAATCAACGTTCAATTTTACCTATCCTTCAAATCCCTAATCAAGAGCACGAAACCCTAACCATGGCATCTCTTGATTTCTGTACTATGATTCTAGGCGTGAGAGAGCTTGCAAATGGTTGGAATTCCTTCTGGAGATGTCCAAGAACCCGTTGGTATCGTGAGAATGGTACGAATTGGCCTATAATATGGAAATTGGATCACCATTTTTCTTGAATTTTTTTTAGTTTTGTTTCCTCTACACAACTGTTTCCAACCTCCTTTATGCCTTGGCTTGCTTCTGTATATGTAATACAAACTATTAGGTCAACAAAAACGACCTCAATCTTCCTCATCATGGAGATTTGATTTGACCTTTCATAGCATATGATTTCTTTCCAATTTTGCTCAAATCCAATCTTTTTCCAACCAAATTGGCCTTGCACGAGTTGATTCTCAATTGACAGCATATAAGATCTTTCAATGCAAAAATCATCCCTAAAAGGCAATATATGATTTATTAGGATTTATTTGATTTTATTTGAATTTTAAATGAATAAAAATCAAAATAAATTAAATAAATGAATAAGGAATATGTTAGGAATGATATGCAAGCATAAAAAGTTGGTCCCATTTAGCAAAAGATGCAAATTTGAGCATATTTGACTTTTGGCAATTTTGCAAAAAAGGTCAACTTGGCTAATGCATAACTCTCTCAATTTTGACCCTAGAGAGGTGTTCTTGGACTTTTTAGAAATCTTAGGATGTCCTATAAGAAACCGTTTTGGTCTCATCTCAATTGAGTCTTCCATATTCATGTATGGAGCTTTGACCCAAAAGGTGTTTTTGTTGACTTTTCAAAATGACCTATAATGTCCAAATTCATATCTTTTTGTGAGCGCATATTTTGAACTTGGGAGCTTAAAATTAGTTGTAGGGAATTTCATCCTTTTCAAAATGAGCTTTGTATGGGTCATTTTTGATAAAGTATGAGAAAGTTATGCTTGGTCAAAGTTGAGTTGACTTTTCCTACAAAACCCTAATTTAGCCACTTTTGGGTTTTGATGAATTGTGAGCAATCCTTGATGAATCATGATCAACTCTTGATCAAATGATGAATGATACTTCAAAATGAGGATGTTGAACAAAAATCTTGAAGTTTGACTGTATGTGGGCCACAGTTGACTTTTGACCTAACACAGTCGATTTCCAGGCCTTTGAGCAATTGACTGAGCAAACTTCCTCTACAAGGCTTGAAACTTGACATGGATGATCTTGAGAACATATTAGGACAATGGTGAGCATTTGGGATCCTTTGGACTCAAACATATTGATGCAAAATGAAACCCTAATTTAAGGTAGACTGCCTTAGGAGAGAGTTTGTCTGGTCAACCCTTGGACTTCCTTGAGCAATTTGAGGACCTCACTTGACATGTATTGAGAAATATGGGAGGGAAAATTTTAGGGTACAACAACTGCCCCTGTTCAATCTTCTTAGACCTGAGGATGTAGATTGGCGTGTCTGCCTTTCGTGATTTGAAGGTGGAAGATGATTGGACACTAGAGTGCCCAGAAATTTGTACTCGCATGAAGTGATACTTGACTTATGCTATCGGGAATGGGCTTATAGATGCCATTTGGTAGTTGCTAGAGAATTGTCGGAGATAGGCTTAAAGATGCCATCCTAAGAAGTATCGATCGCATAAGAGATTCCTTTGCGAGAGCCCGTATACCTGTTGTTGAGGAGGACTTCGCTGGGGAATGCTGGTCTTTGTCTTGAGAAAAATAGAGTTTTAGGAGCTTCAGTTGTCCGTTACTCTAATGGGGAATAATTCCGGTTTGGGAAGCGGAAATAAACTGTGTGTTTGGTCAGGGTACACGTTGCACCGTGACTTACTGGGGAAATGCAAAATCAATTGTGTTTGATTGGGTCTCGGTTTTACAGTGTTATGGATTGCTGCCTGGGGATAAGGAATGATCCGGATAGTAAGGTTATGAGAAGTAACCCGGATATAAGGGTTACTTCGGGATGAAGGCCTGAATGGTAGGGCTATAGAAGGAACCTGGATAGTAGGGTTACTTCGGGATGAAGGCCTCGATGGTAGGGCTAGAGAAGGAACCTGGATAGTAGGGTTACTTCGCTATGAAAGCCTGGATAGTGGGGTTGTGAGAAGGAACCTGGATAGTAGGGTTACTTCGATATGAAAGCCTGGGTAGTAGGGCTGGAGAAGGAACCTGGATAGTAAGTTTACTTCGACATGAAAGCCTGGATAGTGGGGCTGGAGAAGGAACCTGGATAGTAGGGTTACTTCGATATGAAAGCCTGGGTAGTAGGGCTGTGAGAAGGAACCTGGATAGTAGGGTTATTTCGATATGAAAGCCTGGGTAGTAGGGCTGGAGAAGGAAACCTGGATAGTGGGGTTACTTCGATATGAAAGCCTAGGTAGTAGGGCTGGAGAAGGAACCTGGATAGTAGGGTTACTTCAATATGAAAGCCTGGGTAGTAGGGCTGGAGAAGGAACCTGGATAGTAGGGTTACTTTGATATGAAAGCCTGGGTAGTATGGCTGGAGAAGGAACCTGGATAGTAGAGTTGCTTCGAAATGAGTTTAGGTAAAACTGTAGAGGGAACCTGGGTAAGGTTGTTCTTGTCACGCCGATGATTACTCTGTTTATCATTGAGTGTTGATCATGGACCTGCTGGAAATTGTTGATAATAATGTCTTTCCTGAAAGAAATATAGGGTTAGTTATATGTGATGTATGAGATGCATTGTATGCTGACGTTCTCAAGATAAATGAGACTATGTTATATGTGATGTATGCACATGTCATGATATATGAACATGAAATGCTGACACAACGATATGAATCTGGGAAAATAAATCTTTGATTGCTATAAAAACCATAGTTCGTCTATTTCTATCGGGGATGGTGAACAAAGATGACTATGCTGGGGATTTTCCCTTTGTCTGGTAAATATTCTGCCGGACGAGACTCTTTCTGAAGACAAATCTAGGGGGAATAACTTTGTTGGAGAGGAGATACTCTATTGATGGATCTGCCGACTTGGAGAAATAATACTCAGTTGGGGATGAATTTCTTTTGCTGGTGATAATGAATTCTACTTGGGGAAAATTTTACCGACTCACTCGCGATTGTGAACCTCGGCTGGGGAGAGTTGTGTCTGGTTCGGGAAAGCTAACACCACTGTCTTTGGATACTTCTTACTCTGTGAGGAGTGTATGTATCACTACTCATTGTTCTCCAGCTGGCTCTTGAAGATGTGAAAAACACAAGAAGGGGGGGTTGAGTTAAAAACTTGAAATTAAAAGCTCAATGACACGATATTTTTATCCTGGTTCGTTTGATCTCAAACTACTCCAGTCCACCCTTCAAGGTGATTTCACTCTCTCCAACGAGGTCTTAATCCACTAATCTCAAAAGGATTACAATCACTACTTTAACAACTGTTAAAGTCTTCTTGAGCACAACCACAATCCGGTTAATCTCAAGGAACATTGTTTCAAAACTATTATACAAGATACGTGTTGTTGTTTTTCTTACAAAAACTGTTTATCACAACTGTGATAATTTACACAAGATTATAGCTTGGAAATGTAAAGAATATTGCTTGCAGCTTTGAATATGCGTGAGTGGTTATGTAGAAAATCGTCATTGATATTGAATGTTGACTTTGTTTATATAGGCAGTAGAATAACGTTGATCACCAAGCATGTTTAATATCATTAACACACTTTCCATTTGGACAAGATCCTGTCTGAAAGAAGCCGTTGGAATTGATGTTGTCTTGAATGATCAGTAACGCTTCAGAATCTTATCTCCTTACTTGCTGATGACGCTTTAGAATATTGATGATTTGGATTAACATGTTCTTGTTCAGAATCAGAGTTTACTTTGCTTAAGAGCAGGTTCTGGTCATCAATCTTTAGCGCATGTTCTGATCGCTTCAGCGTGTAGCTCTTATGGCTTATCTTCTGATGATGCTTTGGTCAGAACTTCTGCATACATAAAACATAATTTGTAGGGTGCATATTTGTTCTTTGTGTTTGTCATTAGTTCTTTGTATTTATTATCATCAAAACTCTAACTAAGGGTTGTATAATCAAACTATGTTCTAACAATGTCCCCCTTTTTGATGACGACAAAAACTAGATTTTTCAATTAAAAATAAAGAACAAAAGGTTTAAGAGAAACTCCCCCTGAGTTGATTACTTCCCTTAAGTTCCTTGAGCATCAGAGTTAGCTGCATCTTTCATCAGAATTTGTACCTGTTCAAACTTTTCAAAAGATAGAGGTTAAGTAATTCAGAATGTTTGAGACTTCTGTCTCGGTAAACATTATTGAAAATATCTTACTTTCTCCCCCTTTTTGTCAGTTATCAAAAAGGCAATATAATCAAAGCCAAAATAGTTGAATTATATTAAAAAAACATGATGCAATGATAAGTTCCAGAACAGAAGAGGAAAAAAAATTAAGTGTTACAGATAAACAGATTAAAATAAAAAATCTAAGAAGGAGGAGGAAGACGTGTGAACAAAGCTTCCAACAAGCTGTTGATCTGAGTATTAGACTCTTCTTGCTTGCCCAAAATGCTTTTAATCTCTTTGTTCGTGTCCTCCTGCTTATCCAACCTTGCATGGATTAGAGCATTTTCTTTCTTCAACTCTTCCAGAGTTTGCATGACTAAGGAAGGTGTTGGAGTTTCTTCAGGAGTTGGACGTTGCTCAGACTATTCTACAGCTTGTTCAGAGTGAACCATTTCTTATGTTGTGATCATGTCTTCTGGAGCAGCAGTCAGGGAGAGACTTTCTGATTCTGGTTGAACTTCATCTGAGGGATGATGCTCTGTCTAGGGAGCATTATCCAGAGAGGATATCTTTCTTGAGCAGTTGGCTCAGAACTTGGTCTTGAAAAGCCTTCAGCTTAGCACTAAAGTTCTGCTGAACCTGTTCATAACTCTGTTCCTTCAGCTTCAGCGTTTCAGAACTAAGCCAGTTTCTGAATTTTGTCCACATATAATCAAAAGCAGCAGGACTAGTCATCTCTTGACTAGCATGCTTCAAAGAATTTATCCATTCGTGTATTCCTGTTTCAAAAATCAACAAACTTGTACCAACATCTGATGTGGTTTCAGTTGGTTTAGGTTTGGGAATGACAGTTTTGTGAGAGATAGAAGCTAGTCTTTCCAGCACAATTGGATCAATGACAAGTCTTACGTTGTCAGCTGGACTGTTAGTGGGTGAAGGAGTGGGAGAGTCAGGTATGATGATTAGACTGGTAGGGGAGTTTGGTGGTGTGGATTCCAGAGATGAGGGAATTTCTGGAATGTCATGGATGGTGAGAGGCATGCGAATAGCAAGTGGTTATATGATTCCAGGTATTGGGATTATATCAGAATCTGAATGAGGTTCTTCAGATTGGTTTGTTGAAACATGGTGAGGTTCTGGTTCATGGATACCAGAATATTGATTCTCAAAAGGTTGATCTTCTGGTTGTTGTATTTCAGGTTGAGGTGATTGTGGATGAGGAGTTTCTTGTTGTGGAGAGTGAGGTTGCGGAATTTCTGGTGTGGTATCAGAGTTTGGATTTTATGGTACGGGAGCTGAAAAGTCTTGGTCAAATGAATCAATATCAAACAAAACTTTGGCAAGTTCTAGTTGTGTTTGTTCAGGATTTGGATTATGAGAAAGGGAGTGAGTTTCACTCAGACCTAGAGTTTCTGATGGATCAAACCCTATGTCAAAGTCTTCAAATGTTTGTGGAGTTGGATGTTCTGGTTGAGTAGGCATGGCTTCAGATGTTGATACATTTATTGATTTTGTAACAGAAACAGAGGAAAGATTACCTTTCTTTTTGGAAGCTTTTGGAGTCCTCTGAGATGGTCCTTCTGCTGCAGCTTTCCTCTTCTTAGTCTTCTTTAAAGCAACTTCTGGAGAAACCTTGTATAAGTCATGGATATTGATTTCTGGTGCAGTACCATCTTCCTTGCAAGAGTCCAGATATCTGACTATTATTTATGGCTTAGAGTCAATATCAGAAAAAAGAGTAAAATCATCCAGAGGTATCCTTCTTGAAGTGATGGTTGCATGAGAAGTAATAGTAGGCTCCTTCTTGATATTCTCAATAATTTTCATCTTCTTCACATTTTTTTGCGTTCAGGGGCTTCCCAGCGGTTGCTTCCAAAGTGCTGATTTCCTGGGCTTCAGTCAAATGTTCTATCAGCCTATTCTCTGTCAGAATATTAGATATGAGTCTTCCTAAGGGTATCCTGTCCCTCTTGGTTCGTTCATCTTCTCTTGTTTCCTTCACACTAGTTCTAAGATGATTAAACAACAAGTGTGGGAGGTTTACCGTAGTCCTCTTGGCAATGAAATAGATCAGAAACTGCAGATTAATGTTGATATAATTAGGAGAGCTAGTTAGCTTCCTGTGGTTGATACACCCCAGAATAATTCTTGCCCAAATTCTATGGTGATCCTTCAGATCTCCGATTTTGCTGGAGGGTAGTCCATTTGTAAATATTTCCTTTGCAATAGAACTCACACCAGAGCATCTCTCAGCCATGTCAATGCATCTGACACCTCCACCATTGTAACCAATAAGCTTTGAAATTAGGTCTTTTGTAATGATAATTTTCTTCCCCATGACATAAGAAGTAACTTGATGATTTGAAGAAGAAGCATGTATCCAGAATTCTTTGACAAGAATTGGAAATGTTGGCCCCAGAAGACAGTCAAAGTATCTGTTCCAACCTTGAGCAGTAACGTCTTCATACAGATTGAATCCGTTTTATTGCAAGCTTTCAAAGTCAATAATCAGTTCTTAAAGAACTTCCAGATTATCACTGGGAGTGAGTAGTGTTCTGTAAGGTTCTTCGTACTGTTCCATTGAAGCAAATTCCTGAGCACTGACATTTGTGACACTTGAAGAAGCCATTGTTCACACAGGATTTTGAGGAAGATGAAAGGGGTTTTTGAAAACGAGAGCTTGAAATGATAGAAAATATTGAGAGAGTAAAAGTGAAAGAATGTAAAGAGTGAAATTTGAGTTTAAATAGTTTTTCTTGAAAGCGTAAACAGTAAGAGAGAGAAAAAATTAGTCAAGATTATAAGCATTAATGACAGTTGAAATTATGGGATTCATAAAGATACTGGAACGGTTACCCATGACATGTGTCTCAATGCACCCAATCAGCGCTTTTGACCTTTCAGAAAAGTGAACGCGTGTTCAACCTCAGAAAGTAGCTGATGAATGGATGACAACTGTTTGATTATGTGAACAACACACTTCTATCCTTGAAATGAAATGTTTAGATCTTCACGGATAGATTTTGATGCAATCTGTACTTCTAAACTCTGAAGACAGGTTGATCAGTAGTTCACAGAAAATAATGAAGTTCTGATGGTTAAGATGTGTAAATAAAACAATTTATTCTGGGCATAGCTTCATGCTGAGATGTTTCAGAATGTAGTTAAACCTATCTTCAGAAAGAGGTTTTGTAAAGACATCAGCCCATTGATGGTCTGTGTCAATAAATTTTAAGCTAAGAATCCCTTTCTGAATATAGTCCCTAATAAAATGATGTTTTATTTCTATATGCTTAGCCCTAGAATGCAAAATTAGATTTTTACTGAGACAAATAGCAGAAGTATTATCACAGAGGATAGGAATGTTACTCTCAAATATGTTGAAGTCTTCAAGTTTACTTTTCATCCAGAGCATTTGCGTGCTACATCCAGCAGCTGCTATGTATTCAGTTTCTGTTGTTGATAGTGCTATTGTGGATTGTCTCTTGCTGGTCCATGAGATCAGATTTTCTCCCAGAAACTGGAAGCTTCCAGAAGTGCTTTTACGTTCTACTCTGTCTCCAGCAAAGTCAGCGTCACAATATCCTACTAAGCTGTAATCATTTGACTTTCTATAAAACAAACCCAGATTAGTAGTACCTTTCAGATACTTGAAAATTCTCTTAATTGCTGTTAAGTGAGTGTTGTACCCCAAAATTTTCCCTCACATTTCTCAAGAAAATCATCCTGAATCCTCAAGCTTTCCCTTGTACAAATCCAAGCCTTGAATTATCATTTCTTTCCAAGTAAGCCATTTACAAGGGCAAAATGGTCATTTGCAAGCTAAAAAAGTCAAACTTGGGTTTTTGGATCAAAATCAAAAGACAAAAAAATCATATTTCATCAAGACATGTTGGGATATGAAGTTTGTTTCATCAAGAAGCTCAAAAGTCAAATTTTACCCAGGAAGAGTTAAATTCTAAATTCTTAGAATTTTTCTAAAGTATTTAAGAAAAAAATGACACTTCAGAACTTCCTAACCAACCTCCAGGCAGGAGCAATCAAAAGTTGCAAACGTGGTTCAGCACAATCTTCAATCAGAACATGGCTTTTTCAGCAGTTACGCAAGTTCAGTCAGAATTTGCTAGAGGAATGCAAAGAAAGCTACGAAGCCTGAAATCTCCTTCAGAACATGCTGGAATCAGAAGGTAAGGGGGTTAGAAGATTGGGTGTTACACTGAAGTAGAACTTCTAGTTCGGAATACTTAAAGGTAAATCAAAGAAGGTTACTAGGAAACTTGGGGAATCCTTTAGAGTATGTTGAGGCAACAGAACACTAAGATCAGAAGTAGGACGTTTTGTTCTAGACTATGCTAAAATGGAACCTCTGATCCAGATTCAAGCAATGATGTAAAATCTCACATTACAGGATTTCTGATTTTTGACGAATCTCATCATCATTTAATGCTCATTAATGCTCACAACCACTTTTGAGTCTTTGTCCAAAGGATCTCTCCACGTGTAGTGTAGAAATACATTTGTACAGAATTAGGTGAGAGTCCATGCGCTACCTTTTGCTTGTAGGTTCACTTTTCCTTAATCCCTGCTTGCTAACCCAGCCTAAGCTAAAAGCTGTCAATCATCACAACTTTTTATGAAGAGTAAGTCAGCAGCTAATGCATGATGTTGGCGCTACTTGACATTTTCAAACACACAAAGCTTTGCCTATAAATAGAACACTAATTTCCACTTAAAAAAGAGGTCCAATCCCAGAAAAAATTGCTAGAAAAGAAAAATATAAAATCTTAGCAAGAAAAAATACCTTGAAACTCTGCCAAAATTCCTAGTGTTTCAAGAACCTTAAGCACAACTTTGACTCTCTTGCTGTCAAGTTCCATTTTTTCTCAAAGTATTTCTTGACTGAGAAACACCCATACAGTTTTCTGACTCATATATATACCCTCTCCATCCATCCATTCAAAGAACCTGTCCAGAACACCATCAGAGTTAAGGCTAGCTCCAGTTCACAGAATTTCTTCCAACAGCAAGGTAAGCACCTGCTGACTCTCACCACACTGCTTAAGCATCACCAGAATTGCATACCTAAAAAACAAAATGTAGATATCATGTTTCTAATATTGTTCATGTTTTGAGACTTTCACGCATCTGTATGCTTCAGTAGAGAACGAATCAGTTCAGAACTTGCCTCTGATTTTTGGTTCTGGCTTCTGAAACTATCCTAGGCACGTCTTCTGTCTTATGGAAAGATAACCAAATTGTAGATGTTCTGACTGGCACGAAGGGAGCCCAAGTTCTGACTTTGACGCCAGAATTTCTAGGGCCTATTTTGTCATCAGTAAATATCAGAACTTCTGAAAATTACTGTGTGCCCAGCAGGGTCAAAACTTCTGACCCCATACAGTTTCACTAACAAGTTTCTGTTTTGCAGCGCACCTGGGTCAGAAGTTCTGATCTTCCCACTAACAGGTTTCTGTTTTGCAGCGCACCAGGGTCAGAAATTCTGACCTACACATTTTCACTAACAAGTTGCTATTCTGAAGCAGGCTAGGATCAGAACTTCTGACTCCCTCTCAGCAGCACACTGACTCTTTTCCTTTTTCTTTTTTTTTCTTCCCCTTGTTATTTTCTTTATTTTTCTCGCTGGTATTCCCCATTCATAAATTTGTATCCCCACCCCCTAAATATTGTAATAGCGTAGGACTTTACATTTCCGCAGTTTATCGCTTTCAAATGTAAATGCTAGCAATTAGGATATGTATGGAAAGATAAAATCAATGAAATATAAAAATCCTAATTCAAGATAAAATCATGCATGCAATCAAACACACTTGCACACAAGCACCCTTAGGGTTTCTCCACTTGGTTTCCTTATACAAAATAGCCATGTTACGCATGTAAAGTATCTTGGTAAAATAAACAAAATCAAAAGATCATAGTCCCTCGATGACGTTATTCAAAAGTTGTCTTATAAAATGATCTTAGTCCCTCAAAACGCTAAGATACTTTTCAAACATTGCTAATCATGGTAATACAATGACCCACGCCCGTCCCATTTACATTCAAAGATAGGGTTGCTTACCAACTCAATGGTAAGACAACAATGTCAAAAGAATAGAAAATACATATGAAAGACATTTGAGTAGGTAAATAGCTTCTAAGTTACTTGCTCCATTTCAAACAAACAATCCTTTCTATTTTCAAAACAAACACATACACATTTTAAAAACATCTTACAAACATTGAAAACATTTTCAAAAGACAAACATCTTTGTATACATTCTTAAGAACGAGAATCATTACAAAGATTGCCTAAACGAATGGCCTCTTTTACAAAATACTTTCAAAAACACATCAAACACAATTTCAAACAAACTAAAGCAAGTGATCTAAGCAAGTAACTAAGAGCCTATGGAAAACCATGGATGAAAAGGGTGCTAATACCTCCCCTTTTCATAATCTACCCCCCGAACTCAAGAAAACATCTCAAAGGTCTTTCCTGTGCTTTTTCACCTTTCCTTTTGAATTAAAAGAAGAGTCGTCGGCGACTCTTGCTAACCGCGACATTTGCGATAAAACGCAAAACCTCAAGTCAGTTCTCCTACCGCATCACAGAACTGGCGACTCTGCTGGGGAAAATTATAAAAGTGGGGTTACCTTAGGGTTTAGTTCACATTTATTTGCTTACCTTGTTTGATTTGTTTTCTTTACATTATGGTTCTTTGTTTGGGTTTGAAATTCTCCACCCGGATTTGGGAAACATTATAGGTAAATAACAATACATTGTGGAAACTGTGCGGGGTATACCGACATGGTCTACGCAATAGCTATGTTAGTGTGACATATTTGTGGGTACCGGTAGCCTTTGAGTTAATCAAAGAGAATACGGGGCCGGTGAGTGATGTCATGAAGCACTAATAAACTTCTAGAAACCTTTACTTGACCAACTTGGCCTTTAGGATGTAGTGAGATGACCGGCTTTGGTGCAGTCCGAAGTTGGTAGATACTCGATACTACACTAATTGAGGGTTGGTTTCTTGGGATATTTCGGTCGCCACTAAAGAGGCTTGAGCTGAAACAATGACCAAGGAAACAATCTAGTGATATTGAGCTCCTTAGAACCCGGTTACTATTATTAGGACAGGTTGAGCCAACTAAACTTCAAGAGGGTACTTACCTATAAAACCCCATGCAAGCCTAAACTAAGAACTTGCTTGATTTGTTTGTATATGCATGCTTGTACATAACATCATGGACATCATGAACATCATATGAATTCACTAACCATTTCAAGGATTTTGGAGATTCATCTTTGTTCTTGCTTTGTAGGATATGGATTCACTTCGCAGGAAAACTATCCAAATCAACCTTGTAAGAATTCCTCCATAAGTCAAGGAGCTAGCTTCAAGGATCCATGAGAACTCTCCATTCACCGAGAGGCATGTTCGTCTACTCAACTTGGTCACCTCCAACACAGAGGAAGATATGATGAAAGTTCTCTTCCAGTTCTTGGACCCTTTGCATCATTGCTTCATATTTCCTGACTATCAACTTGTGCCTACTTTGGAAGAATTCTCTCAACTTTTGAGGATTCCTATTCTCAATCAACTACCTTTCAACGGTACGGAAAGAGATCCAAAGCCAGAAGAGATTGCTCAAGCCCTGCACTTGCACTCATCTGATGTCACAACTCATTGGGAAACTATAAGTGGTTTCAAAGGCTTCTTGGCAAAGTTTCTATTTGAGAAGGCCCATAGCTGTTGGAATTCCCTAGATTTACAAGCTTTTGAGGAGATTGTAGCTCTTCTCATCTGTGGGATATTCCTGTTCCCAAATCCTGACCAACTCATAAATGTTAGCGCTGTCAAAATCTTCATGTCATGCAACCCGGTGCCTACATTTCTTGGGGATATCCTACACTCTTTTCACACTCGTACAATGAGGAAAAGAGGTGTCCTTATGTGTTGCACTCCTCTCCTGGAAAGATGGTTTATTTCTCATCTTTCCCAATCAGTCTTAAAGAATGAGCAAGGTTTGAGGTGGTCACAAAGGTTAATGACGCTTAAACATTCAAATATTCATTGGTGCTCTCGATCCAAAGAGAATGTTATCATTGTTAACCGTTGTCAGGAATTCCCTAATGTCCCTCTACTTGGCATTAGGGGAGGCATCACCTACAACCCATGCTTAGCTCTAAGACAGTTTGGTTATGCCCGAAGGGATGGGCCACATGATATGCTGATTTAAGGTTTAGTTTTCGACTACGACAATGACGATCAAGGACTTCGCCAGAGATTCATCCGAGCTTGGAGGATGCTAAACAAGGTGGATAGCAAGACTTTGGGACACAAGAATTCCATCCCTCTTGAGCCTTACCTCAAGTGGGTACAAACCCACACTCAAAGTATTATGATGCCTTATCCTTCCATTCTCCCAGTGATTATTGAGCCTGTAAAGGAGGGAGAAGTTCCATACACTATCCTACATCCTGACATGCCTACATCACTCGATGACCTACAAAGGGATTAGATACAGCTCAAAGGAGAGCGTGATACTTTCGAAGCCCAATTCTATGCAAGCGAGAAGAAGGTTTTGGAACTCACTAGGCTACTTCATGAGGAGCAGACTCTAAATACCTACATTGCACCAAAGAGGATGCGCAATGTCTTTTTATCTTAGAATTTTGTATTATTTTGCCCAAGGGGTATTGATGTACTCAAATTCTATAACGTGTGCTTCTTTTTTTTTAGAACAATTTTGAATTTTTAAATCCTTGAAAGCATTGCATGAATACATATCATTCATCATAAACATAAACAGGTGTTTGCAACAAGTTTCCTCATCTCTCTACTGTTTATTTCAGTAAGATGGATCTCGAACAGACGGTCAAAGACATTCAAGCTCAAAACACACAATTTCAAAAGTTACTCATGACCTTAGCCAAGGGGCAAGAGGAGCTGAAGACTCTGCTAGCAAAAGAGAAAAAAAAGAAAGAGAAGAAGCCAGCTGGTGTGGTAATCATGGGTAGAAGGTTTCAGGGACAAGCCAGAAGAACCTTAGATTTTCCAGCAACATCTGATGAATGGGAAAGAAAAGGAAAAGAAACGGCAGTTCCGTCAGACTCTGAAGAAGAAGAGGAAGAAGAGGACTACTCTGAAGAATAGTACCCTCCGGCTGATGATAAGTATAGACACCTGGAAGAGCGTTTAACCGCTATGGAAATACAGAGGGTACCGGGTCTAGATTTTGAAGAATTGGGATTAGTGTCAGGAATTGTGATCCCACCAAAGTTTAAAGTGCCTCTATTTGCAAAATATGATGGAGTGTCGTGTCCTAAAATGCACCTCCGATCGTATGTCAGAAAGATTCAGCTGCACTCTGTTAGAACATAGTTTGATTCTACAACCCTCAATTAGAGTTTTGATGATAACAAAATACAAGAATAAATAAATTGTAAGATTTATATATAAGACATATATGCTACTTAAAATTATGTTGTGTATTTACAGAAGTTCTGATGGAATCAGCATCAGAAGATCAGTATCAACATCAGCATCAGAAGATATGTCAGCATCAGAAGATTAATAACATGTGCTACACGCTGAAGCTACCAGATCATACGCTGAAGCTTGATGAACAGAATCTACGCATAAAACACTCTGACTCTGATCAAGATCCTTACCAAGTCATTAGAATTCAGAAGCGTCAGCATAAGTTAAAGCAAAGAACACTCTGATTATCATAAAGAAGACTCTGAAGCGTTACTAAGTATTCAAGACAGATTAATTACCAATGGCTTTATCCAAGACAAGATCTTCTCAAAAAGGAAAGAACATTATTATCATTGAAAGTGCTTTATGGACATCAACGTATCTTTGCCTTGGCTATATAAACAAGTCTGTGTGAGAAAAGAAAAGGCTAATCTACACGCACACACTCATACAATTTGCTAAGCCTTCAAACCACGCTCATTCAAACGCATTAGAAATCCAGTTTTATTCTACGATTGAATTTGTGTATTATCACAGTTGTGGTATACTGTTTTATTAGAAAACATCAAACACATTATTATTCAATTATTTGTAAAGAGATTTCCTTGAGATAAACCGGTTTGTGGTTATACTCAAGAAGGATTTAATAGTTGTTAAAGTGACTGTGTAATCCTTTGATTATAGTGGATTAAGACCTCGTTGGAGAGAGGCGAAATCACCTTGACGGGTGGACTGGAGTAGTTTGAGATCAAACGAACCAGGATAAAAATACAGTGTTGTTTAAGCTTTTGATTTAAATTTTTACAATTCAACCCCCTTCTTGTGTTTTTCACATCTTCAATTGGCATCAGAGCGCCTGGTTTTGAGCTTAAAACACTTAACCGTGTCAGTACAAGATCCAGCGTCAGAAAAACACAATGGCAGGACCAAATCAAAACATCAACAATGACAAAAATGAAGAAAGAGACAGATTCAGTGGCAAACCTCCAGTATTTGATGGAGAGAACTTTGACTAATGGAAAGACAGAATTGAGAGTTTCTTTCTGGCCCATGATGCTGATCTGTGGGACATGGTGACTGATGGATACATGCACCCAGTGGATGGAAGTGGTCAGAAGATTGATAGGAAAACTATGTTTGATCAGCAAAAGCGTGATTTCAGAAATCATCACAAGGCCAGAACAATTCTTCTCAGTGCCATCTCTTATTCAGAATATGAAAAGATATCAAACAGAGACACTGCAAAGAATATGTTTGACTCTCTGAGA
This sequence comes from Vicia faba, assembly GCA_948472305.1. Taxonomy (NCBI): domain Eukaryota; kingdom Viridiplantae; phylum Streptophyta; class Magnoliopsida; order Fabales; family Fabaceae; genus Vicia; species Vicia faba. Next base: position 1,426,916,232 of record OX451736.1, on the reverse strand, counting down.
ATGACGCATGAAGGCAACATTCAAGTAAAAGAAACCAAAGCCCTTGCACTCATTCAGAAGTATGAGGCATTCAAGATGGAAGAGAGTGAATCAATAGAGACTATGTTTTCAAGATTTCAAATTCTTGTTGTTGGTCTAAAAGTTCTTGACAAAGGGTATTCCACTGCTGATCATGTTAAGAAGATCATCAGAAGCTTGCCAAAACAGTGGAGGCCAATGGTCACAACGCTTAAGCTAGCCAAGGATCTCAACAAAATCTCTCTGGAGGAACTTGTCAGCTCCCTCAGAAGTCACGAGATAGAGCTAGAAGCAGATGAACCTCAAAAGCAAGGTAAGCCATTAGCTTTAAAATCTAACAGAAAATCTAACTCCAAAGTTTTGCAGGCTGTAGAAGAAACCTCTGATGGGTCCTCATCAGAAGAAGATGAATTGTCTCTCCTCTCCAGAAGGGTGAACCAATTATGGAAGAAGAGGCAAAGGAAGTTCAGGAATCCCAGAAGATCAGAAAACCAGAATGAATCTTTCTCCAGATACAGAAGGTCAGAATCCTCCTCTGGACACAGAAGATCTGAAGGTTCTTCAGGAAACAAAAAGACAAACAACAAAGACATCATCTGCTATAAATGTAACGAGCAAGGGCACTACAAAAATGACTGCCCAAACCTTCAGAAGGAAAAGCCCAAAAAGAAGTTTGGCAAGGAAAAGAAGAAAAGTCTCATGGCTACATGGGATGATTCTGACACATCTGAAGCTGACTCAAAATCAGATGATGAAAGATCAAACATAGCTCTCATGGAAAACATAACAGAAGATAGTGAAGCTTCTGAGTCAGACTCTGAATCAGATACAGAAGAGGTATTCCCTGACTTTGCTATAAACTTTACTTAGGCTGAACTAGATGAAAGCCTTAATGAAATTTTGGAAAGATATCAGCAGATCAGAGTCAAATTCAGAAACCTGAAAAGGAAAATCTTGCTTCTGACTCTGATAAGACTGAGAGTCTCAAATTGGAGAATTCTGAGTTAAAAGATAAAATTTCAAAATTAGAAAATCTATTGCAAAACTCTTAGAAGGAAACAATCCCTGAAACTCCCAGCAATGCTGATGAGATCATCAAGGAGTATGATCACATCTTTCAGAAGTTTCTAGCTAAAAACATAGACAGAAGCAAAATGGCTTCAATGATCTATAGAGTTAGCAGAAATGGCAGAAAAGGGATAGGATATCAAGGAAAAGTACCTACACCAAAGAATGCCATTGATTTAGTTATAAAACGCACTTCACTTGATTCACACTTTGTATATGGACACACACATGACATAAAATATACTAGTAGTGATTACTCTGTCAAACCAAAATTCAACCCGAGTTTTGGTAAAACTAACAAATCAGGACCCAAGAAAATATGGGTACCTAAGGATAAAATAATACATGTGGCAGATATCTTTAGCAGCAAAGAAAAAACACCAGTCATGGTACCTGGACTCTGGCTGCTCACGACACGTGACGGGAAGAAGGCATATGTTCCAAAGCCTGGAACTTAAGTCTGGAGGCCACGTAGGTTTTGGAGGCAATCAGAGAGGAAAGATCATTGGCTCTAGAACTGTAGGTAATGTAAATCTTCCCTCTATAAGTATTGTTTTATTAGTAGATGGATTAATGCATAACATGTTATCCATAAGTCAATTAAGTGATAACGTTTATGATATAATCTTCAATCAAAATTCATGCAAAGTTGTTAGTCAGAAAGATGGGACTATCCTGTTTAATGGAAAGAGGAGAAACAACATTTATAAAATAAAACTTTCTGAACTAAAAAGTCAGAATGTAAAGTGTCTTCTGTCTGTTAACAACGAGCAATGGATCTGGCACAGAAGATTGGGACATGTTAGTATGAGAAGAATATCTCAGATTAACAAACTCAATATGGTCAGAGGACTTCCTAACCTGAAGTTAAATTCAGATGCTCTGTGTGAAGCATGTCAGAAAGGAAAGTTTGCAAAACCAGCTTTCAAATCCAAAAACGTTGTTTCTACCTCCAAGCCATTAGAACTTCTGCACATTGACTTATTTGGACCAGTTAAAACTGCTTCAGTCAGTGGCAAGAATTATGGGTTAGTAATCATAGATGACTATAGCAGATGGACATGGGTAAAGTTCTTAAGACACAAGGATGAGTCACACTCTGTGTTTGTCACCTTCTGCAACCAAGTTCAGAATGAAAAAGATCTTAGAATCGTCAAATTCAAAAGTGATCACGGTGGAGAATTTGAAAACAAAGATTTTGAGTTATTCTTTAATGACAAAGGCATTCTGCATGATTCTCTTGTCCTAGAACTCCCCAGCAAAATGGAGTTGTAGAACGAAAGAACAGAACATTACAAGAAATGGCCAGAACCATGATCAACGAGACTAACGTTGCTAAGATCTTCTGGGCAGAGGCAATAAACACAGCGTGTTACATTTAGAATAGAATCTCCATAAGACCTATTCTGAAAAAGACTCCATATGAATTGTGGAAGAACAGAAAGCCCAACATTTCCTATTTTCACCCATTTGGTTGTACATGTTTTATTTTGAATACAAAAAATTATTTGAACAAGTTTGACTCTAAAGCACAAAAGTGTATTATGTTAGGATACTCTGAACGCTCAAGAGGGTACAAAGTATACAATACAGAAACACAGATTGTGGAAGAATCAATCAGTGTTCGTTTTGATGATAAGCTTGACTCTAAAAAGTCAAAGCAGAATGAATTCCTTGCAGGTATGGAAGTTGAACTCACAGGTACTGAAGACAAATCATCAGAAGCTCTTAATAGAGACACTCCCTCAACATCAGAAAAAGGCACTGCAAGCAATCCAGCACCTTCTGTTGATCAACTCCAGAAAAGGCCATCCAGAAGCAGCATGGATCACCTAGAAGAAACAATCCTAGGAAGAAAGGAAGATCCAATCAGAACAAGATCTAGCTTCAGAAACTCTGAAGAATCCCTCATGGGACTTGTTTCTCTAATTGAACCAACAACCATTGATGAAGCACTTCTGGACAATGACTGGATTCTAGCAATGCAAGAGGAGCTAAATCAATTCATAAGAAATGACGTATGGGATCTAGTTCCCAAACCAAAAGGATTCAACGTCATTGGAACAAAATGGGTGTTCAGAAACAAACTGAATGAACAAGGTGAAGTCATCATAAATAAAGCACGATTGGTAGCACAAGGTTATAGTCAGCAAGAGGGGATAGACTATACAGAAACCTTTGCTCCAGTCGCCAGGTTAGAATCTATCAGACTCTTAATCTCATTTGATGTTAATAAAGGCATCACTCTGTATCAGATGGATGTTAAAAGTGCATTCTTAAATGGCTATTTAGAAGAAGAGGTATATGTGCACCAACCCACTGGTTTTGAAAGTTCCAAAAATCCATAATATGTTTTCAAACTAAAGAAGTCACTCTATGGTCTGAAACAAGCTCCCAGAGCTTGGTATGAAAGACTAAGTAACTTCCTGTTAGAAAAGGAATTCACCAGAGGGAAAGTGGACACAACCTTGTTCTGTAAGACAGTTAAGAATGACATTTTAGTATGTCAGATTTATGTTGATGACATCATATTTGGATCTACTAAAACTTCTCTAGGAAGGAAGTTTTCTAAATGTATGCAGGCAGAATTTGAGATGAGCCTAATGGGGGAACTAAAATTCTTTCTGGGCATCCGGATTAATCAAACCCCAGAAGGAACTTACATTCATCAGAGCAAATATGTCAGAGAACTTCTGAAGAAATTTGATCTCTCAGAATGTAAGCCATCAAAGATTCTAATGCATCCCACGTGCATTCTGGAAAGAGAAGAGGTAAGTAAAAGGTAGAACAGAAGGTCTACAGAGGTATGATTGGTTCTCTTCTATATCTGATAACTTCAAGGCCTGACATTTTATTCAGTGTTTGCATTTGTGCTAGATTCTAATCAGATCCTAGAGAATCTCACTTAACAGCAGTTAAGTGAATTTTCAAGTATCTGAAAGGTACTACTAATCTGGGTTTGTTTTATAGAAAATCAAGTGATTACAGCTTAGTAGGATACTGTGATGCTGATTTCGCTGGAGACAGAGTAGAGCGTAAAAGCACTTCTGGAAGCTGCCAGTTTCTGGGAGAAAATCTGATCTCATGGTCCAGCAAAAGACAATGCACAATTGCTCTATCAACAGCAGAAGCTGAATACATAGCAGCAGCTAGATGCAGCACACAAATGCTCTGGATGAAAAGTCAACTTGAGGACTTCCAGATATTTGAGAGTAACATTCCTATCCTCTGTGACAATATTTCTGCTATTTGTCTCAGCAAAAATCCTATTTTGCATTCTAGGGCTAAGCATATAGAAATAAAACATCATTTTATTAGGGACTATATTCAGAAAGGGATTTTAAACTTAAAATTTATTAACACAGACCATCAATGGGCTGATATTTTTATAAAACCACTTTCTGAAGATAGGTTCAACTTCGTTCTGAAACATCTCAGCGTGAAGCTCTGCCCAGAATAAAATTGTTTTAATTCCATATATTAACTTTAAGAACTTTGTTTATTTTTCTGTGAACTACTGATCAATCTTTCTTCAGATCTTTAGACGTGCAGATTGTATCAGAATCTATCCATGAAGATCTCAGCGCTTCATTTCAAGGATAGAAATGTGCTGTTCACTCAAGCAAACAAGTGTCATCCATTCATCAACTATTTTCTGAGGCTGAACAAGCATTCACGTTTCTGAAAAGGCAAAATCGCTGATTGGATGCATTGAGACACATGTCATGGGTAACCGTTCCAAATATCTTTCTGAATCCCCTAAAATCAGCTATCATTAAATGCTAATAATCATTATTAATTTCTCTCTCTTGACGTTTATGTTTTAAAAATTGTTTAGAAATCTATTTAAACACACTTCACACCATTTACACTCTTTTACCCTCACTTTCATTTTCTATCAAACTTACTGATTTCTGTTTTCATACTTTCTCAAAACCCTTTCATTTTCTTCAATACCTTCGTGTGAACATGGCTTCTTCCAGCATTCCTACTTCAGGTTCCCAGAAAACTGTTTCATCTGAACAATATGAAGAACCCCACAGAACGCTTCTAACACCAATCAAAAACCTAGAGGTTCTATCAGAATTGATCGTGGATTTCAACAGCCTTCAAGAGAATGGGTTCAATCTATCTGAAGAGGTTAAAGCTCAAGGCTGGGAAAAGTATTTTGACCGTCTGGTGGGTCCAACATTTCCTATTCTGGTAAAGGAATTTTGGATTCACGCTTCTTCTTCAAATCATCAAGTTACATCTTACATCATGGGGAAGAAGATTGTTATTACTAAAGACCTCATTGCACGCTTAATAGGGTACAATGGTGGTGGTGTTCGTTGCATTGACATGGCAGAAAGGTGCGCTGATGCTGTCCTAATTGCAAGAGAAATCTTCACTCTGGGGCTTCCCTCCAGCAAGATAAGGGATTTGAAAGACAAACACAGAATTTGGGCCAAGATCATTCTGGGGTGCATCAATTACAGGAAGCCTACCAGCTCTTCTGATTACATTAATATTGATCAGCAATTTCTGATCTATTTCATCTCTCAGAAGGTCAAGATAAATCTGGCTCATCTGTTGTTTAACCATCTCAGAACAAGTGTTAAGGAAACAAGAGAAGAGGAGCGTACAAAAAGGGATTGGATACCCTTAGGAAGACTGATATCAGATATTCTGACAGAGAATAAGATGATTGATCATCTTACAGAGGCTCAGAAAATCAGCTCTTTGGAAGCTATTGTGGGCAAACAGCTGAATGCTAAGAATCTGAAGAAGATGAAGTTGATTGAGAATATTAAGAAGGAACCTAGCGTCACTCATTTTGTTGCAATCTCCAGCAGAAGAGTCCCACTAGACAACTTCCCTCTGTTCTCAGAGATTGATTCTAAACCAGATATAATTCTCAGATATCTGGATGCTTGCAAGGCTGATGGTACAACACCAAATCTGAAAATTCAAGATCTTCAGCAGAAGGCTCCAGAAGTTGTACTGAAGAAAACCAAGAAAAGGAAAGCTGTAGCAGAAGGATCATCTCAACAGACTCCTAAAAAGCGAGGTAATCTTTCTTCTGTAACTGTTTTAGATTCAATTGATGTATCAACATCCATCCCAATTCCAACTCCATCTGAAAACCCCACACCTCAAACTTTTGATGACTTTGATATTGACTTTGACCCCTCTGAATCATTAACTCTAAGAAGATCTCGCTCCCAACCTCAAAATCCAAATATTGTTGAAACCCAACAAGAACTTGCAAAAGTTCTTTTTGATATAGACCAACACACTTCTGCTCCCATACCAGAAAATCCAAATCCTCAAACTACCACAGAACCACAACCAAAAATTCCTATCTCACCACAACCAGAACTTCCACTCTCTCCAGAACCAGAAATTCCACTACCCTCATCTCCTCAACCAGAAATTAATCCACCTTCTCCACAACCTGAACCATCTCACCCAGAAGTTCAAACTTCTGAGGCTCAACCCTCTGAATCCCCTGAACCAGAACCTCTGGCCATTCATTTGCCCTGTGGCACCATTGTGAATTTTACACAACTTCCCTCTTCACCAGAACTAACTCCACCAAATTCCCCATCAAGTCCAATCATAATTCCTAACTCTCCCACTCCCTCACCAAAGAACAATCTAGAAGACAACATCAAGACTGTCATTGACTTAACAGTTTTTGAACGTCTTGCTTCCATCAACCACAAAACTGCTATCCCAAAACCAAAACATCCAGATGTTGGTACCAGCATATTAAACTTTGAAACAGAAGTACAGAAGTGGATCACTTCTCTGAAACAAGCTAGTTGTGAGCTGGTTGATCCTGCTGCATTAGACTACCTTTAGACAAAGTTCAGAAGATGGGTATGCTCTGAAACCTTTAAGTTGCAAGAACAGAGCTATGGCCAAGCTCAATAGAACTTCAGCAATCTGCTGAAAGAAATTGAAGGTCCAGTTCTGAGCAAGCTGCTTAAGGAAGAAGTTTTCCCTCTGGACAATGCTCCTTGGTCTGAACATCGTCCAGCATCCAAAGTTCAACCTGATACTCAAGATCTGATGGTTCTTGCTGAAGCACTGGTTCAAGAAGAAAATATTGCAGAAAGCTCTGAGAAGCATCCTGTTTCTGAAGATCCTCAAGCTTCCTCCATTGACAGGCAGACTCTTGAAAAGATCTGATATGCCGATGAATGAAAGAATGGATAAACAGGACAACAAAATTGATGCAATAGCAAGCATGTTAACCCAGCAACAGGAAACCAACACCCAAATCAAGAGCATGTTGGAGGCTTTGTTCACACGACTTCCTCCTCCTTCTTAGAAATTTCCTTGTTTTTTTATAACTTGTTTATCTGTAATATTTTTTACATTACTCTGAACTTATCATTGCTTCTGTTTTCAATATAAATGCATTTTTGACTCTGATTATTTGTGTTTTTTGATAACTGACAAAAACAGGGAGAAAGAATGATATTTTTCAATAACGGATTACTGAGACATAAGTCTCAAACATTCTGACATTCTGATCTATTTGAATTTCTTTTTTCTGAAAAGCTTGAACAGGTACAAAACTCTGACAAAAGATACAGTAAAGTACAGTAAAGTTCTGATGCTCAAAGACTCATGGAATTAAAGGGAAGTAATCAACTCAGGGGGAGTTTTCTCCTCTTAGCTCTGATACCTTTTATTCTTTATTTTTAATTGAAAAAATCTAGTTTTTGTCATCATCAAAAAGGGGGAGATTGTTAGAACATAGTTTGATTCAACAACCCTCAATTAGAGTTTTGATGATAACAAAATACAAGAATAAATAAATTGTAAGATTTATATATAAGACATATATGCTACTTAAAATTATGTTGTGTATTTACAGAAGTTTTGATGGAATCAGCATCAGAAGATCAGTATCAACATCAGCATCAGAAGATATGTCAGCATCAGAAGATCAATAACATGTGCTACACGTTGAAGCTACTAGATCATACGCTGAAGCTTGATGAACAGAATCTGCGCATAAAACACTCTGACTCTGATCAAGATCTTTACCAAGTCATCAGCATTCAGAAGCGTCATCATAAGTTAAAGCAAAGAACACTCTGATTATCATAAAGAAGACTCTGAAGCGTTACTAAGTATTCAAGATAGATTAATTACCAACGGCTTTATCCAAGACAAGATCTTCTCAAAAAGGAAAGAACGTTATTATCATTGAAAGTGCTTTATGGACATCAACGTATCTTTGCCTTGGCTATATAAACAAGTCTGTGTGAGAAAAGAAAAGGCTAATCTACACACACGCACTCATACAATTTGCTAAGCCTTCAAACCACGCTCATTCAAACGCATTAGCAATCCAGTTTTATTCTAAGCTTGAATTTATGTATTATCACAATTGTGGTATACTGTTTTATTAGAAAACATCAAACACATTATTGTTCAATTATTTGTAAAGAGATTTCCTTGAGATAAACCGGTTTGTGGTTATACTCAAGAAGGCTTTAACAGTTGTTAAAGTGACTGTGTAATCCTTTGATTATAGTGGATTAAGACCTCGTTGGAGAGAGGCGAAATCACCTTGACGGGTGGAATGGAGAAGTTTGAGATCAAACGAACCAGGATAAAAATACAGTGTTGTTTAAGCTTTTGATTTAAATTTTTACAATTCAACCCCCCTTCTTATGTTTTTCACATCTTCACACTCTTCCGACAAAGACTTGTGGGTCTATTTCTTCCAAGATAGTTTATCTGGAACGCAACTCGACTGGTTTTACCAATTAGAAAGGGCCGACATCCACAATTGGGAAGAACTTGCCGCAACTTTCTATAAACAATACCAGTACAATGCCGATTTGGTGCCTACCCATACTAAACTTCAGAGTATGGCTATGGTTTCAAATGAGGGCTTCAAAGATTACGTGCAAAAGTGGAGAGATCTAGCCGGAAGGGTGCAACCCCCTCTGTCTGAAAGGGAGTTGGTGGACATGTTCTTGGGAACTCTATCGGGCCCTTTCTTCAATCATCTGATTGGGAGTTCCTCTTCAGGGTTTACTGAATTGATATTAACCAGCGAGAGGGTGGAAGCTGGTATAAAAAGTGGAAAAATTCAGAAGGACGCGTCTGCCTCTACAGCCGTGAGAAAACCTTTCACTGGAATGAAGGAAGTATCTGCTGTTTATTCACACAGGAATCAAAGAAGAACTGAACGCCGACCAGTGGTGGTGGCCATTATGATTCCAAAGCCTGCATCTGACTGGCCAAGAAATAACCAGCCAAGGGTGGAAAGGCCAGTCCGACAATTCACCAGGATTAATATGACTCTAGCCCAGGTTCTACCACATCTTCTGAAATTAAATCTAGCAACTTTAAAAGAGGCCCCAAAGAATCCCAATACTGCGTCCCCTCATTATCACCCAAATGCCAGATGCGCATACCATTCTAAAAGTCCAGGGCACGACACTAACAACTGTTGGGCTTTGAAGAACAAAATTTATGACCTTATAGATGCAAAGGAAGTTGAGTTTGATGCACCTGAGAAACCGAATGTCATTTCTGCTCCGATGCCTAGGCATGGTCACAATGCCAACGCTGTTGAGGAAGATTTATTTGTTGCTACAATAGATGAACTTTTGACTCCGCTCCCGATCATTAAGATGAATTTGTTGAAAGCTGATATATTCCTAGGTTGTAATAAAGACTTCCATCTGTGTTTGTCCTCACCAACTGATTGCCCTCTGTTGAAAACAGGTATCCAACGCCTGATTGATAACCAAGAAATTCTGTTTGAGAATGCTCCCATTTTACCCATTTCCGTTAAAGACATTTCAATGATAACCATCTCCACCAGTCCTTCCAGGGTCCCTAAAATACCCGTTAGGATTACACCTGCTTCAAAAACTACTCCACTTAAGATCACAATGCCTGGGCCGGTCCCGTATGAGTCAGATAAAATAGTACCATGGAATTATGGTGGAGAAATATACTACCATGGTATCAAACAAGATGAATTGACTGCCGAAGAAGAGAGCTCTGAAGAAGAAAATTCCGACATTAGCAATATTGCTGGAACTAGCAAGATTACCTGCAGCGGTAGAATCTTCTCTCTAGAGATTGCCCCTCCAAAGGCAGTTTTTGGACCCTTGGCCATTCCGAAGATTACCTCTGCACCAGTGATTATACCTGCAAGCATACCTACCGACAAAGACAATACAATCCCTATCCCTACCAGTACCTCTACCGCTGAGAATAAAGGAAAAAGAATTCAAGAAGAGCCTATCCGGACGAAGGCTCAATCACTAGCTATCCCCGAAACATCCAAGAAGGAAATGGAAGAAATCCCGAGGATAATAAAGAAGAGTGATTATGATGTGGTTGAACAGTTGGGGCAAACCCCTTCCAAGGTCTCCATGCTAGCATTGCTGTTGTGCTCTGAGGCACATGCAAAAGCTCTGGTAAAATTTCTGAAGACAACTCATGTGCCACAAGAGACGTGTGCTGACCAGTTCCAAGACTGTGTGGCTAGTCTTACAGCTGATAACGGCCTGGGTTTCTCTGATGCTGACTTGACACCCAAAGGGAGAAAACACAACGAGGCATTACATGTCTCTGTAGAGTGTAGAGGAACAACCCTAGCCCAAGTCTTGGTAGACACTGGTTCATCTTTCAACGTCTTACCAAAGAAAGCTCTTGACAGATTGGATTGCGAAGGGATGACGTTGAAACCCAGTAACATAATTGTGAGAGCATCTGATGGCTCGAAGAGGATGGTCCATCGGGAGGTGGACATCCCGATAAAGGTGGGAACTCAGACTTTCAATTCAACCTTCTATGTGATGGACATCTGTCCCTCTTACTCTTGTTTGTTAGGACGGCCTTGGATCCACAATGCTGGTGCTATCACCTCCACATTGCATCAGATGCTGAAGTACCCGGTCCAAGGAAAGATCATAATTGTCCACGGGGAGGAGGAGTACATGATTAGTCATCTGAATTCTTTCCGATATGTGGAGCTGGATGGTGAGTTCATTGAAACCCCTTTCCAACATTTTGAAGAAGTCTCTCAAGAAGTAGCGGAAACCAAGGCAGTATCCTCGATTCCCAAGATCACAAGACCTCCACTTCGAATTTCATCTCTAAAGGACGCAAAGGCGGTAATGGAGGAGGGTGGATGCACCATCTGGGGGCAGCTTCCAGACATTCCGTATAAATCAGACAAGTTTGGCTTGGGGTTTACTTCAACTGCTCAGAAGGCTGTGCACTATGCCCGTGCCGAAGGGCCACCTGTGAAGATTAGCAACCAAGGGGTCAATGCAGTAGAAGACAATGCAGAGGATGACAGCTTGGAATATTGGATATTTCCTACTGTCAGCGGAGGACTTCGCAACTGGGAAGCTCGAGACTTTGTCCCAATAACTTTCATCTCTCAGTAATTTATGTTTTACATTTCTATTGGACTTGTAATATTCACAAACAATTCGCACTTTAAAAACCGTGTGTCTTACCCGAGTTCACAATGGTCCATTTGTAAGGATTTTTATTTCATCTTCATATGACATTCAATGAATCATGGACGCTTTTTCACATATAAACCTTTTGTGCTTATTGTCTTTCTTTTACATTTTATTGTTTAAAGATGGCTATACCCTTACACACACCCACACTCACAAATGCAGGTACCCCTCCATTACGGATCCCATGGGTAACGATACTGCTATAGCCTTTAGTGACTCTGAAGATATGATCTACCAAGCCGAATACGAAGGTGAGGAAGATTGTGAGGTACCAGGGGAATTGGCCAGACTACTACAATAAGAGGAAATAGCTATTCAGCCTCATGAGGAGCTTTTGGATACGATCAACTTGGGTACCGAGGAAGATAAAAAGGAAATCAGAGTGGGTGCCAATTTAGAGCCGAGTGTCAAGGAGCGCTTAATTCAGCTATTGCATGATTATGTTGAGATCTTTGCTTGGTCATATGAAGACATGCCGAGACTCGATACAAACATCATGGTACATCGTCTACCCACAAGAGAAGACTGTCCACCAGTGAAACAAAAAGTCCCCCGCATGAGACCTGACATGTCAGAGAAGATCAAAGCAGAAGTTATGAAGCAATTCAATGCTGGATTTCTGGCTGTCACTTCCTATCCTCAATGGGTTGCCAACATTGTTCCCGTGCCTAAAAAGGACGGTAAAGTAAGAATGTGCGTGGATTATAGAGATTTAAACAGGGCCAGCCCTAAAGATGACTTTCCACTTCCACACATCGACATCCTGGTTAATAATACGGCCCAACACAAAGTATTTTCCTTCATGGACGGATTTTCAGGATATAACCAGATCAAAATGGAACCTGAGGACATGGAGAAAACTACATTTGTCACACAATGGGGCATATTCTTCTACAAGGTGATGCCATTCGGACTGAAGAATGTCGTGGCAACCTATCAACGTGCCATGGTAGATTTGTTTCATGATATGATACATCATGAGATAAAGGTCTACGTAGATGACATGATAGCTCGATCACAAACTGAAGAGGAGCACCTTGATCACTTGCAAAAGTTGTTTGTCAGATTGAAGGAGTACAAACTAAGGTTGAACCCGAACAAGTGCACATTCGGAGTCCGGTCCGGTAAACTCTTAGGTTTCATTGTCAGCAACAAAGGCATCGAGGTTGATCCTGCCAAAGTCAAAGCGAAACAAGAAATGCCTGCTCCTCGTAGTGAGAAAGAAGTCATAGGATTCTTGGGACACCTGAAGTATATTGCCAGATTCATTTCTCACCTAACATCTACTTGTGAACCAATCTTCCAACTGTTAAAGAAAGATCAAGTAGTCAGATGGAATGATGAATGTCAGATTGCTTTTGACAAAATAAAAGAGTATTTACAAGAGCCTCCTGTCTTGATGCCACCAGTCGAGGGAAGACCACTAATCATGTATCTGACCATTTTAGAGAACTCAATGGGGTGTGTATTGGGGCAGCATGACGAGTCTGGCTGAAAAGAGCACGCTATTTACTACCTGAGCAAAAAGTTTACCGACTATGAAACCAGATATTCACTGCTCGAGAAAACTTATTGTGCTCTGGTATGGGCTGCTCGCCGGCTAAGACAATATATGTTGACTCATACCACTTTGCTGATATCTAAAATGGATCCGATATAGTACATCTTTGAGAAGCCTGCTCTGTCTGGGAGGATAGCTAGATGGAAGATGATCCTAACAGAATATTACATACAGTACACTACCCAAAAATCTATAAAGGGTAGCATGCTAGCTGATCATCTTGCCCATCAAGCTGTATAAGATTATCAGTCCATGAAGTTTGAATTCCCTGACGAAGACATCATGACATTAGACAACTGTGAAGAAATCAGGCCATATGACGGACCTGAACAAGGATCCCGATGGACCCTGTTCTTTGATGGGGCATCCAATGCACTTGGTAATGGTATCGGCGCTATACTCATATCTCCGGAAGGATGCCATACTCCTTTTACTGCCATACTTTGCTTCAACTGTACGAACAACATGGCGGAATACGAAGCATGCATCTTTGGTCTTAAGGTTGCCATAGACTTGGGAATCAAATCTTTAGATGTGTTTGGAGATTCAGCTTCGGTCATCAGTCAGATCAAAGGAGAATGGGACACTAAGCATCCAAATCTTATCCCTTATAAAGAACATGTTTTGACATTGTTACCACATTTCGAGTAGATTACCTTTGAGCATTTCCCACGAGAAGAAAATCATCTAGCAGATGCTATAGCCACAATGTCATCTATGTTTAAACTTAATTGGGATAACAAGGCTCCCCAAATCACCATTGAACGAATGGAAGAACCAACACACTGTCACGAGATTAATATTGAAGAAGTAGTGGACCAACCTTGGTTTCATGAAGTCAAAAGGTATCTCGAGGCTCAAGAATATCCAGAAGGAGCTTCAATCAATGATAAAAAGTTCTTAAGGAGATTCTCCACTAAGTTCTTCCTAAGTAATGGCATCCTGTACAAACGTAATCATGATTTTATTCTGCTCCGTTGTGTGGATAAGATTGAAGCTGAGAAGATCATGGCTGAATTGCATGAAGGTACCTTTGGAACTCACTCTAGTGGGCATACGATGGCGAAGAAAATCCTACGGGCAGGCTATTATTGGTATACCATGGAAGCAAACTGCTATCAACACTCCCGGATCTGTCATAAGTGTCAAATCTATGCAGACAAGGTACACGTGCCTCCGGTTCCCCTAAATGTCTTAACAACTCCTTGGCCCTTCGCTATGTGGGGAATCAATATGATTAGGGAGATCAAGCCTACAACCTCCAATGGACACCACTTCATTCTAGTGGCCATTGACTATTTCACAAAGTGGGTCGAAGAAGCTTCCTTCGCATCCGTTACTAAGAATGTTGTTGCCCGCTTCATCAAGCAGAATATTATTTGCCGATACGGTATCCCAGAAAGGATCATCACTGACAATGATACGAACCTTAACAATACTATGATCACCTCCTTGTGCGAGCAGTTCAAGATTCAACATCACAATTCATCCCCCTATCAGCCAAAGATGAATGGTGCAGTCGAAGCTGCTAATAAAAACATTAAAAAGATCATACAGAAAATGACAGTCACCTACAAGGACTGGCATGAAATGCTACCGTTTTCTCTCCACGGGTACCGTACCACGGCACACACATCAACTGGGGCAACACCCTATTCTTTAGTTTATGGCATGGAGGCTGTCTTTCCTATTGAGGTTCAAATCCCCTCCTTGAGAATTATGAAGGATGCAGGTTTGAGTGAGGATGATTGGATCCAGACTCGACTTGATCAACTGAACTAATTGATTAAAAGAGGCTTATTGTTGTTTGCCATGGTCAGATGTATCAAAAATGGATGATCAAGGCTTTTAACAAGAAAGTCAGGCGCCAAGTATATCAAGTTGGAGATCTAGTGATCAAGCGCATCATCTTACCATAAAGTGATCTCAGGGGAAAATAGACTCCTACCTATGAAGGACCATTTGTAATCGAGAACATCTTTTCCGGTGGGGCAATGATCTTAACCACCATGGACGGTGACGACCTGCCACACCCTGCGAACGCAGAGATAGTCAAAGATACTACGCATAAGAGACCCGCTAGGTTGACACACCTAGGAAAAACAAGGGCATCCCAACGAACCAAAAGGTTCGGGCAAAAATTAGGGATAAAATATAAAAAAATCCGTACACCCGGCAAGTTGAAAACCCAAAAGGGCGACTTGGGAAAAAAAGGGTTTCCTGGTGGATTGAAAACCCGAAAGGGTGGTCCAGGAAAAAGTTAGGGAATTAAAGCGTATGACTATGTCTTGTCGGATCACTTTGAGAACAATCTCTTCACTGACAAACTCGGAGCTTCTGATTAATTCAATCATCTTCGGACGAAGCAACAAATATACAAGATATTTAGAGATATGGAGGCTATAGCAGAATGGGAACCCCATGGGATTATCACACATAACTATCTTTCTTTGTATAAATTTTTCTTATTTTTTATGACACCATCCTCTTACTAGGATGTCTGTCTCCTTTGTACAAAATACTTATTCAAAGTGAATACAAAGATATCTCTTTAAAGTACAGAAAATTATTTGTCCTTTTATTTTTACACTTGTGTTTTATTTGCAAAAACGTCCAATGATTCATTAATGAACATATGCATTTGAACATAATTACTGTTTACAAATAAACAAAATGGAAAAGAACGATTACTGACAGGTTGAAAGAATAGGAAAATGTCTTTAGGATATTCCATGAGCAATCCCTACAGTACGTCATGAAGATCCCCAGCAGAGCTGAAACTTCAAACTATTAATCTCGGTGGAAACCATCTAGTTTCTCCAAGTTCCCCAGCAAGTTGTCTTGAAGCCTGAAAATCAACCGGATAACGGCTAACTTCTGTTTCTCCCTAACCTAGGATAATTCTCTGGTAGAGTGGTAGACGACCGAAACTCCTGAACTTTTTCCCAAACAAGAATAAGCTTTTTCCCCACAGAGTTTTCATTGCTCCCCAATAGAACAAAGATTCCCATTAGTTAAATCCGCAGTAGAAGTCATCAAAATTCTTTGGATTCCCCAAGCAGATTCCTCAAGCAGTATATGGCATTGCTCACAACAGATTTTTGTCAATACTTCAATTTCAAGACATGAAGAATCCACATATCCTCAGCAGCAGTCAAGGATTTATTTTCCTCAAATATAGCAAATCAACTTACATACGCATACATTACATCCACATATCATAAACATATATAAAACATATATATTGCATCATACACTTCATGCAACATAACTTTGTGTTTCAGCTAACATTTTACCCTTTTCTGGATAAGATTAACAACTATTGTTAAACAATGTACAATCAGATACAATTCGGATAGGCTCCAGACACGGTTTCTATTCTATTACTCATTCAGATTCAGACTTCGGATACAGTACAAATACGCTCTAGACACAGTTGCTATTTTGTTACTCATTCAGATTCAGACTTCGGATACAGTACATATACGCTCTAGACACGGTTGCTATTCTGTTACTCATTCAGATTCAGACTTCGGATACAGTACAGATCGCTCCAGACACGGTTGTTATTCTGTTACTCATTCAGATTTAGCATTCGTGATACAGTTCAGATACGCTCCATACATGGTTGCCATTCTGTTACTCATTCAGATTCAGATTCCAACATTCCTGATACAGTTTATATACGATCCATACATGGTTGCCATTCTGTTACTCATTCAAATCCATCTTTCATATACAGTACATATACGCTCCAGACACGGTTGCCATTCTGTTACTCATTCAGATTTCCAAAGTTCAGATACGCTCCAGACACGGGTGCCATTCTGATACTTATTCAGATTTCAAGTTCAGATACAGTTCAGATACGCTCCAGACACGGAAGCCATTCTGGTACTCATTCAGATTCAGATTCCAACATTCCTGATACAGTTCAGATACGCTCCAGACACGGAAGCCATTCTGATGTTCAAACATACAAGCTACATCTCAACAAGCATTCTTGGATGGCATCTTTAAGCCCATTCCTCCTATTGTCGCCAAGTGCAAATTTGTGGGCACTCTAGTGTCAAATCATTTTACACCTTCGAGTCGCGAATGGCAAATCTCGCCAATCTAACTCTTCAGGTGAAAAGAAGGTTAAACAGGGGCAGCTGTTGTACCCCAAAATTTGCCCTCACATTTCTCAAGAAAATCATCCTGAATCCTCAAGCTTTCCCTTGTACAAATCCAAGCGTTGAATTATCATTTCTTTCCAAGCAAGCCATTTACAAGGGCATAATGGTCATTTGCAAGCTAAAAAAGTCAAACTTGGGTTTTTGGATCAAAATCAAAACACAAAAAATCATATTTCATCAAGACATGTTGGGATATAAAGTTTGTTTCATCAAGAAGCTCAAAAGTCAAATTTTACCTAGGAAGAGTTAAATTCTAAATACTTAGAATTTTTCTAAAGTATTTAAGAAAAAAAATGACACTTCAGAACTTCTGAACCAACCTCCAGGAAGGAGCAGTCAGAAGTTGCAAACGTGGTTCAGTACATAATCTTCAATCAGAACATGGCTTTTTCAGCAGTTACGCAGGTTCAGTCAGAATTTTCTAGAGGAACGCAAAGAAAGCTACAGAGCCTGAAAGCTCCTTCAGAACATGCTGGAATCAGAAGGTAAGGGGGTTAGAAGATTGGGTGTTACACTGAAGCAGAACTTCTAGTTCGGAATACTCAAAGGTAAATCAAAGAAGGTTACTGGGAAACTTGGGGAATCCTTCAGAGTATGCTGAGGCAACAGAACACTAAGATAAGAAGTAGGACGTTTTGTTCTAGACTACACTAAAATGGAACCTCTGATCCATATTCAAGCAATGATGCAAAATCTCACATTACAGGATTTCGATTTTTGACAAATCTCATCATCATTTATTGCTCATTAATGCTCACAACCACTTTTGAGTCTTTGTCCAAAGGATCTCTCCACGTGTAGTGTAGAAATACATTTGTACATAATTAGGTGAGAATCCATGCGCTACCTTTTTCTTGTAGGCTCACTTTTCCTGAATCCCTACTTGCTAACCCAGCCTAAGCTAAAAGCTGTCAATCATCACAACTTTTTATGAAGAGTAAGTCAGCAGCTAATGCATGATGTTGGCACTACTTGACATTTTCAAACACACAAATCTTTGCCTATAAATAGAACACTATTGTCCACTTAAAAAAGAGGTCCAATCCCAGAAAAAATTGCTATAAAAGAAAAATAGAAAATCTTAGCAAGAAAAAATACCTTGAAACTTTGCCAAAATTCCTAGTGTTTCAAGAACCTTAAGCACAACTTTGATTCTCTTGATGTCAAGTTCTATTTGTTCTCAAAGTATTTCTTGACTGAGAAACACCCATACAGTTTTCTGACTCATAAATATACCCTTCATCCATGCATTCAAAGAACCTATCCAGAACACCATCAGAGTTAAGGCTAGCTCCAGTTCACGGAATTTCTTCCAACAGCAAGGTAAGCACCTGCTGACTCTCACCATACTGCTTAAGCATCACCAGAATTGCATACTCAAAAACACAATATAGATATCATGTTTATGATATTGTTCATGTTTTGAGACTTTCACGTATCTGTATGCTTAAGTAGAGAACGAATCAGTTCATAACTTGCCTCTCATTTTTGGTTCTTGCTTCTAAAACGCTATGACATCTGCTGAAACTGTCCTAGGCACGTCTTCTGTTTTGTGGAAAGATAACCAAATTGTAGATGTTCTGACTGGCACGAAGGGAGCCCAAGTTCTGACTTTGACGCCAGAATTTCTGGGGCCTATTTTGTCATTAGTAAATATCAGAACTTCTGAAAATTACTGTGTGCCCAGCAGGGTCAGAACTTCTGACCCCATACAGTTTCACTAACATGTTTCTGTTTTGCAGTGCACCTGGGTTATAAGTTCTGATCTTCCCACTAACAGGTTTCTGTTTTACAGTGCACCAGGGTTAGAATTTCTGACCTACACATTTTCACTAACAGGTTGCTATTCTGCAGTAGGCTAGGATCAGAACTTCTGACTCCCTCTCAGCAGCACGCTGACTCTTTTCCTTTTTCTTTTTATTTCTTCCCCTTGTTTTTTTCTTTTTTTTTCTCGCTGGTATTCCCCATTCATAAATTTGTATCCCCACCCCCTAAATATTGTAATAGCGTAGGACTTTACATTTCCGCATTTTATCGCTTTCAAATGTAAATGCTAGCAATTAGGATATGTATGGCAAGATAAAATCAATGAAATATAAAAATCCTAATTCAAGATAAAATCATGCAAGCAATCAAACACACTTGCACACAAGCACCCTTAGGGTTTCTCCACTTGGTTGCCTTATACAAAATAGCCATGATACGCATGTAAAGTATCTTGGTAAAACAAACAAAATCAAAAGATCATAGTCCCTCGATGACGCTATTCAAAAGTTGCCTTATAAAATGATCTTAGTCCCTCAAAACGCTAATATACTTTGCAAAAATTGCTAATCATGGTTATACGATGACCCACGCCCGTCCCGTTTACATCCAAAGATAGGGTTGCTTACCAACTCAATGGTAAGACAACAATGTCAAAGGAATAAAAAATACATATGAAAGACATTTGAGTAGGTAGATAGCTTCTAAGTTACTTGCTCCATTTCAAACAAACAATCCTTGCTATTTTCAAAACAAACACATACACATTTCAAAAACATCTTACAAACATTGAAAACATTTTCAAAAGACAAACATCTTTGTATACATTCTTACGAACGAGAATCATTACAAGGATTGCCTAAACGAATGGCCTCTTTTATAAAATACTTTCAAAAACACATCAAACACCATTTCAAATAAACCAAAGCAAGTGATCTAAGTAAGTAACTAAGAGCCCATGGAAAACCACGGATGAAAAGGGTGCTAATACCTCCCTTTTTCATAATCTACCCCCCAAACTCAAGAAAACATCTCAAAGGTCTTTCCAGTGCTTTTTCACATTTCCTTTTGGATAAAAGAAAAGTCGGTGGCGACTCTTGATAATCGCGACATTTGCAATAAAACGCAAAACCTCAAGTCAGTTCTCCCACCGCATCATAGTGAGTTTCTCTAGGATCTGATTGGAATCTAGCACATAAGCAATTACTAAATAAAATGTCAGGCCTTGAAGCCGTCAGATAGAGAAGAAACCCAATCATACCTCTGTAGACCTTCTGTTCTACCTTTTTACTTACCTCTTCCTTTTCCAGAATGCACGTGGGATGCATTGGAACCTTTGAGGGCTTACATTCTGAGAGATCAAATTTCTTCAGAAGTTCTCTAACATATTTTCTCTGATGAATGTAAGTTCCTTCTGGAGTTTGGTTTATCTGAATGCCCATAAAGAATTTGAGTTCCCCCATCAAGCTCATCTCAAACTCTGCCTGAATACATTTAGCAAACTCTCTTCCCAGAGAGGATTTAGTAGATCCAAAGATGATGTCATCAACATAAATTTGACATACTAACATGTCATTCTTAACTGTATTACAGAATAAGGTTGTGTCCACTTTCCCTCTGGTGAATTCCTTTTCAAACAAGAAGTTACTTAGTCTTTCATACCAAGTTCTGGGAGCTTGTTTCAGACCATAGAGTGACTTCTTTAGTTTGAAAACATATTCTGGATTTTTGGAATTTTCAAACCCAGGGGGTTGGTGCATATATACCTCTTCATCTATATAGCCATTTAAGAATGCACTTTTGATATCCATCTGATACAAAGTGATGCCTTTGTTTACAGCAAATGATATTAAAAGTCTGATAGATTCTAACCTTGCAACTAGAGCAAATGTTTCTGTATAGTCTATCCCCTCTTGCTGACTATAACCTTGTGCTACCAGTCGTGCTTTGTTTCTGATAACTTCTCCTTGTTTGTTCAGTTTGTTTCTGAACACCCACTTTGTTCCAATGACGTTGAATCCTTTTGGTTTGGGAACCAGATCCCATACGTCATTTTTGGTGAATTGATTCAGTTCCTCTTGCATTGCCAGAATCCAGTCATTTTCCAGAAGTGCTTCATCAATAGTTGTTGGTTCAATCAGAGGGACCAGTCCCATGAGGGATTCTTCAGAGTTTCTGAATGTTGATCTGGTTCTGATTGGATCATCTTACTTTCCCAGTATTGTATCTTCTGGGTGATCAATGCTTCTTCTGGATAGCCTTTTCTGAAGTTGATTAACAGAATGTGTTGGATTTCTTGTAGTAACTCTTTCTGATGTTGAGGGAGCGTATCTGTTGAGACCTTCTGATGAGTTATCTTCAGTACCTATGAGTTCAACTTCCATACCTGCAAGGAATTCATTCTGCTTTGACTTTTGAGAGTCAAGCTTATCATCAAACCTAACACTGATTGACTCTTCAACAATCTGTGTTTCTGTATTGTATACTTTGTACCCTCTTGAGCATTCAGAGTATCCTAACATAATACACTTTTGTTCTTTAGAGTCAAACATGTTCAGATAATTTTTTGTATTCAGAATAAAGCAGGTGCATCCAAATGGATGAAAATAAGAAATGTTGGGCTTTCTGTTCTTCCACAATTCATATGGAGTCTTTTCTAGAATAGGTCTTATGGAGATTCTATTCTAAATGTAACACGCTATGTTAATTGCCTCTGCCCAGAAGATCGTAGCAATGTTAGTCTCATTGATCATGGTTCTGGCCATTTCTTGCAATATTCTGTTCTTTCGTTCTACGACTCTATTTTGTTGGGGAGTTTTAGGACAAGATAAGTCATGTAAAATTCCTTTTTCATTGAAAAATAATTCAAAATTTTTATTTTCAAATTCTCCACCATGATCACTTCTGACTTTGACAATTCTAAGATCTATTTCATTCTAAACTTGGTTGCAGAAGGTAACAAACACAGAGTATGACTCGTCCTTGTGTCTTAAGAACTTTACCCATGTCCATCTGCTATAGTCATCTACGATTACTAACCCATACTTCTTGCCACTAACTGAAGCAGTTTTTACTGGTCCAAATAAGTCAATATGCAGAACTTCTAATGGCTTAGAGGTGGAAACAACATTTTTGGATTTGAAAGCAGGTTTTGCAAATTTGCCTTTCTGACATGCTTCACACAGAGCATCTGAACTGAACTTCAATTTTGGAAGTCCTCTGACCAGATTGAGTTTGTTAATCTGAGATATTCTTCTCATAATAACATGCCCTAATCTTTTGTGCCAGACCCATTGCTCATTGTTAACAGAAAGTAGGCATTTTACATTCTGACTCTTTTGTTCAGAAAGTTTTATTTTATAAATGTTGTTTTTCCTCTTTCCATTAAATAGGATAGTCCCATCTTTCTGACTAACAACTTTGCATGAATTTTGATTGAAGATTATATCAAAACCATTATCACTTAACTGACTTATGGATAACAGGTTATACATTAATCCATCAACTAATAATACATTATTTATAGAGGGAAGATTTCCATTACCTACTGTTCCAGAGCCAATGATCTTTCCTCTCTGATTACCTCCAAAGCCCATGTAGCCTCCAGGCTTAAGTTCCAGGCTTTGGAACATATGCCTTCTTCCCGTCATGTGTCGTGAGCAGCCAGAGTCCAGGTACCATGATTGGTGTCTTAGCCTTGCTGCTAAAGATATCTGCTACATGTATAATTTTATCCTTAGGTACCCACATTTTCTTGGGTCCTGATTTGTTAGTTTTACCAAAATTCTGATTGATTTTTGGTTTGACAGAATAATCGCTACTTGTGTATTTTATGTCACGTGTGTGCCCATATATAAAATGTGAATTGAGTTGTGTGTGTTTTACAACTAAGTCCGTGGAATTTTTTGGTGTAGATACCTTACCTTGATATCCTATCCCTTTTCTGCCATTTCTACTAACTCCATAGATCATTGAAGCCATCTTGCTTCTGTCTATGTTTTTAGCTAGAAACTTCTGAAAGTTGTGATCATACTCTTTGATGATCTCATCAGCATTACTGGGAGTTTCAGAGATTGTTTCCTTTTGAGAGTTTTGCAAATAATTTTCTAATTTTAAAATTTTTTCTTTTAACTCAGAATTTTATAATCTGAGACTCTCAGACTTTTCAGAGTCAGAGGCAAGATTCCTTTTCAGGTTCCTGAATTTGAATCTGATTTGCTGATACCTTTCCAGAATTTCATTTAGGCTTTCTACAAGTTCAGCCTTAGTAAAATTTATGGTAAAATCAGGAAATACCTCTTCAGTGTCTGATTCTGAGTCTGAACCAGAAGCTTCGCTGTATTCTGATACGTTTTCCACGAGAGCTATGTTTTCTCTTTCATCATTTGATTCAGAGTCAGCTTCAGAGATGTGAGAATCATCCCATGTAGCCATGAGGCTTTTCTTCTTTTCCTTGAAGAACTTCTTTTTGGACTTCTCCTTCTGAAGCCTTGGGCAGTCACTTTTGTAGTGCCCTTGCTTGTTACACTCATAGCAGATGATGTCCTTGTTATTTGGCTTTATGTATCCTGAAGAACCTTCAGATCTTCTATGTCCAGACGAAGACTCAGACTTTCTGTATCTGGAGGAGGATTCATTCTGATTCTCTGATCTTCTAGGAGTTCTGAATTTCCTTTGTCTCTGCTTCCACAGTTGGTTCACCCTTCTGTAGAGGAGAGACAATTCATCTTCTTATGATATGGATCCATCAGAAGTTTCTTCCACGGCCTGCAAAACCTTAGAGTCAGATTTTCTATTAGATTTTAAAGCTAGTGGCTTACCTTACTTTTGAGGCTCATCTTCTTCTAGCTTTATCTCGTGGATTCTGAGGGAGCTGACAAGTTCCTCCAGAGATATTTTGTTGAGATCTTTGGCTAGCTTAAGTGTTGTGAACATTGGCCTCCATTGCTTGGGCAAGCTTCTGATGATCTTCTTAACGTGATCAATCGTAGAATACCCTTTGTCAAGAACCTTCAGTCCAGCAACAAGAATTTGGAATCTTGAAAACATAGTTTCTATTGATTCACTATCTTCCATCTTGAATGCCTCATACTTTTGAATGAGCACAAGGGCCTTGGTTTCTTTGACTTAAATGTTACCTTCATGCAGCATTCTCAGAGAGTCAAACATGTTCTTGGCAGTTTCTCTGTTTGATATTTTCTCATATTCTGAGTATGAGATGGTGCTGAGGAGTATTGTTCTAGCCTTGTGGTGGTTTTTGAATTCACGCTTTTGCTGATCAGACATCATTTTTTTGTCTAACCTTTGACCACGTCCATCCACTAGGTGCGTGTATCCATCAGTCACCATGTCCCACAGATCAGCATCATGGGCCAGAAAGAAACTCTCAATTTTGTCTTTCCAGTAGTCAAAGTTTTCTCCATCAAAGACTGGAGGTTTGCCACTGAATCTGTCCTTGTCTTCATGGTTGTCATTGCTGATGTTTTGGCTTGTTCCCACCATAGTGTTTTTCTGAAGCTTGGATCTTGTACTGACACGGTTAAGTGTTTAAGCTCAGAACCAGGCGCTCTGATGCCAATTGAAGATGTGAAAAACACAAGAAGGGGGGGGGGGGGGGGGGGTTGAATTGAAAACTTGAAATTAAAAGCTCAATGACACAATATTTTTATCCTAATTCGTTTGATCTCAAACTACTCCAGTCCACCCGTCAAGGTGATTTCGCCTCTCTCCAACGAGGTCTTAATCCACTAATCTCAAAAGGATTACAATCACTACTTTAACAACTGTTAAAGTCTTCTTGAGTACAACCACAATCCGGTTAATCTCAAGGAACACTTTCAAAACTATTATACAAGATGTGTGTTGTTGTTTTTCATACAAAAACTATTTATCACAGCTATGATAATTTACACAAGATTATAGCTTGGAAATGTAAAGAATATTGCTTGCAGCTTTGAATATGCGTGAGTGGTTATGTAGAAAATCGTCATTGACTTTGAATGCTGACTTTGTTTATATAGGCAGTGGAATAACGTTGATCATCAAGCATGTTTAATATCATTAACACACTTTCCATTTTGAGAAGATCCTGTCTGAAAGAAGCCGTTGGAATTGATGTTGTCTTGAATGATCAGTAACGCTTCAGAATCTTATCTCCTTACTTGCTGATGACGCTTTAGAATATTGATGACTTGGATTAACATGTTCTTGTTTAGAATCAGAGTTTACTTTGCTTAAGTGCAGGTTCTGGTCATCAATCTTCAACGCATGTTCTGATTGCTTCAGCGTGTAGCTCTTATGGCTTATTTCTGATGCTGCTTTGGTTAGAACTTCTTCATACATAAAACATAATTTTTAGGGTGCGTATTTGTTCTTTTTGTTTATCATTATTTCTTTGTATTTGTTATCATCAAAACTCTAACTAAGTGTTGTAGAATCAAACTATGTTCTAACAGCTTTGTCCCGATACCTGATGGGCAGAGTGACTGTAAGGTTTGGGCACTTCTTGTTTGTCCCTGTTCCTAGAATTACGAGTAGTCGTCTTTTGTTTCTTATGTAAATATTTATGAGCAAATATTATTTTCAAATGCATATATCAAAAATGAATCATTGGACGTTCTTGCAAAACAAAACAGAAAAAGAAAAAACAATTTGGAATTTCTTGTGAACATGAATTGTATTGATTTTTGAAGTTGGCCTGTAATAGGCATTTTTGTATAAAGAGGCTGACACCCTAGTAAGAGAACGCCACCGAAAGATATAAATTACAATTTGTGTAAAAAAATAAAATCAGCTATGTGAACAATCCCATTGGGTTCCAACTCTGCTATTGCCTTTATATCTTCAAGCGTTTCATCACTTTGCTACTTGGTCGAAGGTTGATCAGATTTATTGGCGCCGTCTGATCTTGATAGTTGATACCGGAGTCTGGTTGCAAGGTGATCCTATGAGACATAATGTTACGCTTTAATCCCTAATTTTTTTCTGGACCGCCCTTTCGGGTTTTCAGCCCACCTGGATACCCTTTTTTGCCCAAGTCGCCTTTTCAGGTTTTCGACTTGCCGGGTGTACAGATTTTTCACTTTCATCCCTTACTTTTTCCCGAACCCTTTTGGTTCGCCGGGAAGCCCTTATTTTTTCCTAGGCCAGTCAACCTAGCGGGTCTTTGATTATGCATAGTATTTTTTCATGATGTCTGCATTGGAGGGGTGAGGAAGGTCGTCACCATCCATGGTGGTTAGAATCATAGCTCCTCCTGAGAAAATGTTCTTAACCACAAATGGCCCTTCGTATTTGGGGATCCATTTGCCCCTGGGATCCCCTTGTGGTAGTATGATGCGTTTGATCACTAGATCCCCGACATGATATTCTTGACGTCTGACTTTCTTGTTAAAAGCCTTGATCATTCGCTTTTGATACGTCTAACCATGATAGATAGCAGTAAGTCTCTTTTCATCGATTAAATTCAGCTGATCAAGCCGGGTTTGGATCCAGTTGTCTTCGCTCAAACCTGCATCCTTCATAATCCTGAGAGAGGGTATATGGACTTCGATGGGTAGGACTGCCTACATGCTGTATACTAGAGAGTAGGGTGTTGCCCCTGTCGATGTCCTTGACGAGGTACAGTACCCATGAAGAGAGAATGGTAACATCTCGTGCAAGTCTTTGTACATCATCGTCATCTTCTGCACAATCTTCTTGATGTTCTTGTTAGCCGCTTCAACAACCCCATTCATCTTCGGTCGGTAAGGAGAAGAGTTATGATGCTGTATCTTGAACTGTTTGCATAGTTCGATAATCATCGTATTATTGATATTTGTACCATTGTCAGTGATAATCCTCTCTGGTACACCATATCGACAGATCAGATTGTGTCGGATGAACGGCGCCACGACATTTTTGGTCATTGTAGCAAAGGAAGCTGCCTTAACCCACTTTGTGAAATAATCAATTGCTACCAGAATGAAGTGATGCCCGTTAGATGCAGTAGGTCTGATCTCACCGGTCATGTCGATGCCCAACATTGCAAAGGGCCAAGGAGCTGTCAAAACATTCAGGGGAACTGGAGGTACATGCACCTTATCAACATAGACTTGGAACTTATGACAGGTTCGAGAGTGCTGATAACAATCGGCTTCCATAGTGGACCAGTAATATCCTGCTCTTAGGATTTTCTTCACCATGGTATGTCCACTAGAATGAGTTCCGAAGGTACCTTCATGTAATTATGCCATGATCCTTTCTGCCTCGTTCTTGTCTATGCACGGCAGTAAGGTTGAATCATGGTTACGCTTATAGAGAATTCCATTACTGATGAAGAACTTTGCAGCGAACCTTCTCAGAAACTTCTTATCATTAACAGATGCCTCCTCGGGGTATTCTTGAGCCTCAAGATACCTCTTTACCTCATGAAACCAAGGATTACTCGCTACCTCTTCAGTCTCAATATCGCAGCAATGTGCAGGTTCATCCAATCACTCAATGGTAATCTGGGGAGCTTCGTTATCCCACCTGACTTTGAACATAGAAGACATGGTAGCTAGCACATCCGCTAACTGATTTTCCTCTCTGGGGAAATGTTCAAAGGTTATCTCCTCAAAGTGTGGGAGCAATGTCAGTACATACTCTTTGTAAGGAATAAGATTCGGGTGCTTCGTATCCCACTCGCCTTTTATCGGACTTATCACCAGAGCAGAATCTCCAAATACACTCAAGAACTTAATCCTCAGGTCAATAGCAGCTCGAAGACCCATGATACACGCTTCATACTCCGCCATATTGTTGGTGCAGTTAAAACATAATAGGGCGGTGAACGGAGTATGACAGCCCTCAGGAGATATGATTACAGCGCCAATGCCATTACCCAATGCGTTTGAGGCTCCATCAAAATACATAGACCATCGATATCCTTCCTCAGGTCCTTCATCTGGTCCAGGTTTTTCGCAGTCGGTTACCAACATGATATTCTCATCCGGTAACTCAAAATTCATGGACTGGTAGTCATCCATGGCCTGATGCGCCAAATGATCCGCCAATACACTCCCCTTGATTGCTTTTTGGGTTTTGTATTGGATGTCATACTCGGTTAAGATCATCTGCCATCTTGCTATTCTTCCGGAGAGAGCGGGCTTCTCGAAAATATACTTGATCGGATCTATCTTTGATATCAACAAAGTGGTGTGAGTCAGCATATACTATCTCAGTCGGCGAGCAGCCCATGCCAAAGCGCAACAAGTTTTCTCGAGCAATGAGTATAGGGTCTCATAGTCGGTTAAATGTTTGCTAAGATAGTAAATAACGTGCTCTTTTCGGCCAGACTCGTCATGCTGCCTCAGTACACACCCCATTGAATTGTCTAGCACTGTCAAGTATAATATCAAAGGTCTTCCTTCAACTGGAGGCATCAAAATTGGTGGTTCCTGAAGGTATTCCTTGATTCTCGCGAAAGCAGTCTGGCATTCATCATTCCACTTCACCACTTGATCTTTCTTCAGCAGCTTGAAGATTGGTTCACAAGTAGCAGTCAGATGTGAAATGAACCTGACAATGTAATTCAGGCGTCCCAAGAAACCTCTAAGTTATTTTTTTGTGCAGGGAGTCAGCATCTCTTGTATGGATTTTACTTTTGCAGGGTCCATCTGAATACCCTTATCACTGACAACAAAACCCAGAAGTTTACCAGACCTTACCCTGAAGGTGCACTTGTTCGGATTCAACCTTAGCTTGTACGTCTTCAACCTGTCAAACAGTTTCTGGAGATGATCAAGGTGCTCTTCCTCAGTCTGGGACCTGGCTATCATGTCATCAACATAAACCTCGATCTCATGGTGAATCATATCGTGGAAGAAAGCGACCATGGCGCGATGATAAGTTTCCCCAGCATTCTTCAACCCGAAAGGCATTACTTTGTAACAGAAGGTGCCCCACTGTGTAATGAAGGTTGTCTTCTCCATATCCTTAGGAGCCATCTTGATCTGGTTGTAGCCAGAAAAACCATCCATGAAGGAGAAGATCTTATGCTGCGCGATGTTATCGACTAGAACATCAATGTGAGGAAGCGGGAAGTCATCCTTGGGGCTTGCCCTATTCAAGTCTCTATAGTCCACACACATCCGTACCTTACTGTCCTTCTTAGGTACCGGAACAACATTGGCAACCCACTGCGGATAGGAAGTGACAACTAAAAATCCGGCGTCAAACTGTTTCATGACCTCTGCTTTGATTTTCTCTGACATTTCAGGGTGCATACGGCGGACCTTCTGCTTTACCGGAGGGTAGTCTTCCTTAGTCGGCAGGCGATGTACCACAATATCAGTGTCCAAACCAGGCATATCTTCATAGGACCAGGCGAAGATCTCAACGTAGTCATGTAGCATCTGTATTAACCGTTGTTTGACACTAGGCTCCAGATTCGCACCTATCTTGACCTCCTTCCTGTCTTCCTCTGTACCCAAATTCACTGACTCAACTGGCTCTTCATGAGGCTGTATGGCCCTTTCTTCCTGCTGTAATAGTCTAGCAAGTTCCCCAGGCACCTCATAATCTTCCTCACCTTCGTCCTCGGCTTGGTTGATCGGATTTTTAAAGTCATAACTAGCAGTAGCAGAGTCGTTGTCAATGGGATCCAGAGTGGATATGGATCTGCATTATGATACGTGAGTGTGTGTAAGAAAAATAGTTGTTTTGATAAAATGAGAGACAGAAAATAAAAACAAGGAGCGCAAAATTTGTAATGCAACAAACGTCCAATAGCCCTCACAAACAAAGCCAAGGTGCCTTGGGTAAGGCATCGGGCCGTAAAGTTTCAAACTGTTTATTACAAATCTTAAAACAAAATTCAATTACTGCGGAATAAAAGAAACATGTATGAAGTCCTTTTCCGTCTAGTTATTCAGTCCACCGTTGGTTATTGGGTAGATCCAGCTGTCGGTATCTGTCCTTTTCACTGTCCTCAATTGCATTAACTCCCCGATTGCTGATGTGTAGAGGAGGTCTTCCAATCCATGCGCGCTTGACAGCCCTCTGAGCCCCTGTAGTAAAGCCCAAACCAAATTTGTCAGTTTTTTTTTAGTGAAATCAGGGAGCTGACCCCAATTGGTGCACCCACCTTCTTCAATTACAGCCCTGACGTCTTTGAGAGAAGCCATCTTCAGTGGAGGTTTTCCAGTAGTAACTTCAGTTGATGCCAAGACCTGAGGGACCTCTTCGAAATTCTGACAATGCGTTTCTATAAATTCCCCGTCCATCTCTACGTAATGAAAGGAATTGAGGTGACTCACCATATACTCTTCTTCACCTTGCACCGTGACAATCTTCCCCTTTACCAGATACTTTAGCATTTGATGGAGTGTGGAAGTAACTGCCCCAGCCTTATGAATCCATGGACGACCCAGTAAGCAAGAATATAACGGCTTGATATCCATTACGTAGAATATGGACCCAAAGGTCTGAGAACCCACTTTGACAGGGATGTCCACCTCCCCGTGCACCATTCTCTTTGATCCGTCGAAAGCCCTCACCACAATGTTACTCGGATTTAGAATCAAATCTTCACAATCTAGACGGTCTAATGCTTTATTTGGAAGAACATTCAGTGAAGACCCGACATCTACTAGCACATGAGCCATAGTGGGGCCCCTGCACTCGATCGAGACATGCTGAGCATCATTATGATTTCTCCCCTTAGGGGTCAGGTCCGCATCTAAAAAACCTAGCCCATTGTCAGTAGTCAGACTGGCCACGCAATCTTTGAACTGATCGATTGAAGTTTCCTGGGGCACATGTGCAATCTTGAGAAATGCGATTAAAGCCTTCGCATGGGCTTCAGAACACAACAACAGGGACAACATGAAGATCTTTGACGGGGTCTGCCCTAACTGCTCGACTACGTTGTAGTCGCTCTTCTTGATAATTTTCAAAATTTCCTATATTTCTTGTTTAGATGCTTCTACAATGATTTTCTTAGGTGCCTCCGTCTGGGTAGGCTCACCTATGATTTCTTTGCCTCGATTCCTAGAAGGCTCAACAGCAGGGGTGACAAATGGAGTAGGAATTGGGACAGTAGTTGATGTACTAGCAGACGGAATGACAACAGGTTTGTGGACAGTCGGAGGGGAAATCTTGGGAGAAAAGAGTCTTCCACTTCTGGTGACCTTGCTAGCCCCGACAATATTACTGATGTCAGCATCAACTTCTTCATTTTTCATATGTTGCTTTACACCATGGTAATATACATCAACACCGTAATGCCATGGGATATCCTTATCTGAGGTATATGGGATGGGACCGGGAGTGGTGATTTTTAACGGAGCAATTCTCGGAACAGGTGTAACCCTAACAGGTTTTCTCGAGGAAACCTCGGAAGGATTGGCGGAAATGGTTATGATGGCAACATCTTCAAACGGAATCATAGTCTTCTCAAACAAAATCTCTTTATTATCCATCAGGCGCTGAACACCTGATTTCAACAAACAACAACCGAAAGGCAGAATCAAACACATGTGGCAACTTTCACCACAACCCAGAAATAAACCGGCTAATAGAAAATTCCTCTTAACTGTCATCAGAGGGGTAGAAACTTCGTCGACATAGGTCACAAACAAATCGGTGTCAACAACATTAACTCCACGACCATGTTTGGGCATAGGAGCAGTTATGACGTTTGGCTTTTCCGGAGCATCAAACTCAATCTCTTTGGCTTCGATCTAATCTTGCACTTTATTCCCCAGGGCCCAACAATCGTTTGTGTTGTGGCCTGGACTCTCGGAATGGTAGGCGCACCGCGCGTTGTGATTGTATCTGGGAGAAGCAGTGTTTGGATTCTTAGGAGCCTCTCTCAAGGTTGCCAAGTTGGACTTTAACAGATGAGGTAGAATTTCAGCCAAAGTCATGTTGATGCGGGTAAACTATCATTGTGGTCTTTCCACCCTTTGTTGATTGTTGCATTGTGGAGAAACTGCGGGTCTTGATATCACTACAGCATTTACTGTTTGACGGTGTTTAGGTCTGCTTTGGCCCCTCGGGCCGTAGACTGCACTAGCTTCCTTCTTACCAATGAAAGTCTTCTTTGCTGCACTTGATGAAGCATCCTTATGTATTTTACCACTTCGAATTCCAGCTTCTACTCTCTCTCTAGTCAAAATCAACTCACTAAACCCAAATGACGAACTGCCGATCAAGTGATTGAAAAATGGACCAGATAGCGTCCCTAGAAACATGTCAATCAACTCCCTATCAGACAAAGGGGGTTGGACTCTTCCAGCCAAGTCTCTCCACTTTTGAGCACAGTCCTTAAAACCTTCACTTGCACCCATAGACATACACTAGAGCTGAGTACGAGTGGGAGTGAAGATCGGCATTATACTGATACTGCTTGTAAAAATTAGCAGCAAGGTCTTCCCAGTTTCAGACACTGGCTCCTTCCAACTGATAAAACCATTCAAGCTGATTCCCTGACAGACTGTCTTGAAAGAAGTGCACCCACAAATTTCTATCAGCAGTGTGGGGTTGGATCTTTCGGACATATGAGTGGAGATGGAGTTTTGGGCAGGATACTCCATCATATTTAGCAAAAACCTGAGCTTTGAACTTATGAGGGATGACCACTCCTGATACCAGTCCCAGTTCTCCGAAGTCCAAACCAGGGATTTTCTGAATCTCCATAGCACTCAGACGGTCTTCTAGCTGCTTGTACCTATCCTCAGCAGGAGGATATTTCTCATCATCGTAATCCGTATCATTATCAGAAACTGCAGGACTAGGGTCCTTTACCCTTTCTTGGTTCTCCCCGTCCTTGGATGAGGAGGTCAGATCAGATAGTTGTCTTAACCTTTCTCCGAATCTTCTACCCATGTTCAGAATTCTGACCTTCTTTTTCTTCTTCTTCTCTTTCATAATAAGGGTCTTCAGATCCTCCCGCCCTTTATCCAAACTTATGAACATCTGTTGGAATTGGGCATTTTTTGCCTGCAGATCTTTGATGGCTTGATCGGAAGACATTTCTGCTGAAATAAACAGCGAAGAAGATGAGAAACCTGTAAGGGTATCTGTAATGATGTGCATGATAATGGTATGCGTATGTAATGGTTTCAAAGACTTTGGGAGATTTAAATTTGCAAACCAAAAATAAACAAACTTTATTAGATTAACTTTTAAAAGGTTCAACAATGCCTTTAATGCGTTACAAAGAAGTAAATAAAACAAAACTAGAAAAAGAAAAATCAAAAATCCCATGGTCACTTCCTCTTTGTGCTGATATAGTCATTGATCACTCTTTCTTCCTCGAGCTGCCTGGCGAGCTTCAAAATCTTCCTTTCTTGTTCATGGTACTTTTCCCGGTAAGTATCTCGCTTATTCCTCAGCTGAATCCAAGACCTCTGCAACTCCCCAGGATCGATGGGCATGTAAGGATAGAGAACCGTGTAAGGAATTCCTTCTTCATTAGTGGGCTCCACACTCACTGGTAACACAGCCTCATAGGGCATCCCAAGCTTCTGGGCACGAGCTCGGACCCATTGGAGGTAAGGTTGCATAGGAAGGGAATTCTTTGGTCCCAACTCTTGGGGGTCAGCTCTGTTCACCATGCCCCAAGCTTGTATAAACCTCTTGCGGTGCTCCTTAACGTCCTCCTTGTAGTCAAATACAATGTCCTCAAGAAGTAACTCATGGGGACCATCTCTCCGAGCACGACCAAATTGTCGCAAACCTAGACAAGGATTGTAAGTTATACCCCCTCTGATTCCAAGCAATGGGACATTAGGGTATCCCCCATAGCGGTCAATAACAACAATGTCTTCCATAGCCCAGGAATACTAAATAATATATGTATGGGCAAGTGACATCATTCTGTAGGACCAACCCAAACCTTCTTCGTTCTTCAGCACAGACTTAGGGAGGTGAGAAATAAACCACCTCGACAGCAGCGGCATGCAACACATAAGAGTCCCCCTTCTCTTTACGATATGAGTATAGAGGGCATGCAAGATATCTCCCAGCAAGGTAGGCACAGGGTTGCGAGAAAGGAAAATCTTGACAACATTCACATCTATAAAGGAGTCTGGATTAGGGAAGAGAACCAAACCATAGATAAGGAGAGCCAAGACATCTCCAAAAGCCTGAAAATCCAAATTATCCCAGAATAGCTGAGCCTAGTCTATCAGAAATTTGGCTAGAAAACCTTCGACCCCGCTTCGTGTTTCCCAATTGGATATTACATCAGCCCGTTTCAAATGCAGAGCTGAGGCAATATCTTCTGGTCTAGGAACTTCTTCCATACCTGTGAAGGGTACCTGTTCAATAATGGATATGCCCAATAGGTGAGAGAACTCTTCCAAGGTGGGAACCATCTGGTAATCTGGAAAGGTGAAGCAATGATGCACAGGATCGAAGAACTGGAAAAGTACACTCATCATCTGCTCATCAAGATTTGAAGTGACCAGGATGAGAAGTTGACCGTGTCTCTTAATGAACATAGAAGTCTCAGAAACTCTTGAGGCTAGCTCTTTAAGTTAGGCAGGTATTTGCACAAAGTTGACTCGGATGGTATTTCTGCGCATGGAAGCCATGATCTGCAAAACAAAACAAAGATAAATTCCCTTGGTCTTTGAAATGGTTAGTGTAATGAAACATGAATGCCATGTAATGATGCATGATGTCATGGTAAACCACAGGTATAACAAACACATATATTGCAAACACAGATATTGCAAACACAGTCAAATCACACAAAGCTCTTAGGTTTAAGGCTTGCATGAGGTCAAAGGTAATACCCTCTTGAAGTTAAGTTGGTTTCAACCTATCTTAGAAAAACGTAATTGGGTTCTAGAGGATCTCAATATCACTGACCATCCTCCATCGGTCATGGTTTCAGCTCACACAATCTTTTCTTGCAGCCGGAACTATCTCGAGAGTATGGTCTCAATGAGTGTAGCACCGAGTATCAACCAATTCCTAGCTTTACACCAAGGCCGGCTATCTCACTACTTTCTAATGGCCAAGTTGGTTGATTAAAGGTTCTAAGGTCAGTTGATGCTTAATGATACCACACAGCAGCCTCGTATTCTCCTTGTTTCTCCATAAGGGATACCGGTACCAACCAATCTGCCACATCAACGTAGCTACTACTTCAACTGTATCGGTCTATGCCGTACAGTTCCCTCATAGTCTATTGCTACTTACCTAAAAGGTATCCCCAGATCCGGGTTAGGATCTATAGTAACCCCCAAACAAAACCCTTAAAAGTAAAGCATTCAAAGCAATCAAGAGAAGCAATTGTGATGAACTAGATCCTTAGGTATACCCCACTTATTATCCCCAGCAGAGTCGCCAGTTCTGTAATACGGTGGCATAACCGACTTGTTTGAAATGCTGGTTTGCGTTTTGCGTTTGTGTTTGCAAAATGTCGCGGTAAGCAAGAGTTGCCACCGACTTTTATTTCATCCAACCGGAAAGGAAAAAAGTACAGAAAAAAATCCTTTTTCGAGATATTCTGAGTGCGGGGGGTAGATTATAGAAAGGGAAGGTGTTAACACCATTTCTATCCATGGTTTTCCATGGGCTCTTAGGTACTTGCTCATTTTTAAATTGCTTGTGTATGTGCTTTGTTTTTGAAAATGTTTTGCTTCGTGATAACCCTTGTATTAGTCCTCAAAGGTGTGACGAAGTTGTTTTGAAAGTTTGTTTGAAAAGTGTAAGTGTGAAGAGTTTTGTTTTGAGCAAGTACCTACTAGTATCTACGTACTCGAAAAAAGATCGTTTCTATTCTTGTTTCCTTTAGACAGCGCTATCCTACTATTGAGAAATAGGTAGCACCGTCGTTGGAGTTGTAAGGGTCAATTCGAAAGGGACATACGATCACTAAAGCAATGTTAGGATACCTTAGTAATAACCCTAGAGTCTTAAGATCATATTTGTTAGACAGGAGGGCAACCACTAAAGCATCCTATTCTTAATGATCGTTTACTGAAGGCAACCGAAGTGTGAGTATAGCCTAAGAGTGATATGTGTGAGTGATCTGTTTTCAATTATTTAGTCTTTGCACATTAGGGTTTTCTAACTGGATTAATTTGTCATGCATTCTTGTCATACAATTCTATTAACATACATCTAAACAGTTAATATTTACGGGAGTTTAAAATACGGGAAAGTAAATCTACGATATTACAAGGCTTCGGGGAGGGGGATTAATTACATCGACAAAAACCCGAAAAAAGCGATAAATAAAAAGTCCTAGATTAAACTATTACAAACCATGAGCATTTACAGAAATATTGGTATAAATAATAATACGCGCGCGATGAATCAAATGTGGAGCAACTAGGGTTTTGACCCTTTCCTAAACCTAATTGTGATTAGTTAAAAAAATGTTTTTTGTTTTGTTATATTATTTTAAGAAGATAAAGAAATTATTATATTAAAAGAAAATCCTAATCCTAATTAATTTTAAATTAAGAAAAATAAACAAGTTAATTCATCTAAAAGCCTATTTTTATATTTTTATTTATTTGAGAGAAATAGCAAAATAAAATTAAAGGAAAAGTTTAACCTAATTTCTATTTGATTTTATTTTTGAAAAAAAATTATAATTTCCTAAATTAAACTAAATTAAATTAATTTTGATAAATAAAAAAAAACTAATCCTAATTTTGTGAATTATTTATGGTTTTTTTGTGAAAAATAAATTAATTTGTGAATTAAAGAAAATAAAATAAATATTGAAAGATTTAAAAAAAAACTAAAAGAAAAAAGAAAGAGATATGGGCCTATATTAGCAATTATGGGGGTGTGATATGGAATTCTGAGCCCAAAAGAATCCAGACCCGTTTGACTTTGCATGATCCAGTGTTGTTGTTGACTTGAGGCACATGGTGGTCCTCCAATGGTGGTATGTTGATCTGAGGCATTGATGAATTGGATGGCCAGATCCTGATGGTGTATGGTGAACTTCTTGACTTGCTATGCGCTGGATTACCTATTGAAGAAAAATGTGAAATAAAGGTTGGGACCTAGGGATCGAACCCAGGTCCTCTACACTTTCCCCCTACACTCTTGCCAACTGAGCCAATTGATTCATTTGTATATACAATAAAAAATCATTATTATATAATGAAAACAAAATTCTGAAATTCAAATCACCCAACCAGGGGATGACACACATCGTCGTCTTCCTCCCAAACCGTCATTTTAGGTAGCAAACTTTTACCTACGGTTGTATTGCTGTAACTATAAACCTGCGTATTTCAAAAATTCTTGACAGGCAATATAAATGGCCATGGCTGGTACCAATCTACTCGTATCATCCTCACGAGTCTCATGGTACCAGAATCAACATCCAATTTTACCTATCCTGCAAATCCCTAATCAAGAGCACGAAACCCTAACCATGGCATCTCTTGATTTCTGTACTATGATTCCAGGCGTGAGAGAGCTTGCAAATGGTTGGAATTCCTTCTAGAGATGTCCAAGAACCCGTTGGTATCGTGAGAATGGTACAAATTGGCCTCTAATATGGAAATTGTATCACCACTTTTCTTGAATTTTTTTGAGTTTTGTTTCCTCTGCACGACTGCTTCCAACCTCCTTTATGCCTTGGCTTGCTTCTGTATATGTAATACAAACTATTAGGTCAACAAAAACGACCTCAATCTTGCTCATCATGGAGATTTGATTTGATCTTTCATATCATATGATTTCTTTCCAATTTTGCTCAAATCCAATCTTTTTCCAACCAAATTGGCCTTGCACGAGTTGATTCTCAATTGACAACATATAAGATCTTCTTTCAATGCAAAAATCATCCCTAAAAGGCAATATACGATTTATTTGATTTTATTTGAATTTTAAATGAATAAAAATCAAAATAAATTAAATAAATGAATAAATGAATCCTGGAGGATCCCATAGGTTGTGTACTATGTTAGGAATGAGATGCAAGAATAAAAAGTTGGGCCCATTTAGCAAAGGATGCAAATTTGAGCAAATTTGACTTTTGGCAATTTTGCAAAAAAGGTCAACTTGGCCAATGCATAACTCTCTCAATTTTGACCCTAGAGAGGTGTTCTTGGACTTTTTAGAAATCTTAGGATGTCCTATAAGTAACCTTTTTGGTCTCATCTCAATTGAGTCTTCCATGTTCATGTATGGAGCTTTGACCCAAAAGGTGTTTTTGTTGACTTTTCAAAATGACCTATAATGTCCAAATTCATATCTTTTTGTGAGTGCATATTTTGAACTTGGGAGATGAATATGAGTTATAGGTAATTGCATCCTTTTCAAAATGAGCTTCGCATGGGTCATTTTTGATAAAGTATGAGTTGACTTTTCCTACAAAACCCTAATTTAGCAACTTTTGGGTTTTGATGAATTGTGAGCAATCCTTGATGAATCATGATCAAATATTGATCAAATGATTAATGATACTTCAAAGTGAGGATGTTGGCCAAAAATCTTTAAGTTTGACTGTATGTGGGCCACAATTGACTTTTGACCTAGCATAGTCGATTTTCAGGCCTTTGAGCAATTGACTGAGCAAACTTCCTCTACAAGGCTTGAAACTTGACATGGATGATCTTGAGAACATATTAGGACAGCGGTGAGCATTTGGGATCCTTTGGACTCAAAAATCTTGAAGTAAAATGAAACCCTAATTTGAGGTAGACTGCCTTAGGAGAGAGTTTGTCTGGTCAACCCTTGGACTTCCTTGAGCAATTTGAGGACCTCACTTGACATGTATTGAGAAATATGGGAGGGAAAATTTTGGGGTACAACACTCATCATAGGAGATCTAAATAAAGGAGCTACTATCAGATCAAGAGATGGGATATCAAACTATTTCTTTATGTCAAAAATAGAGCCTAAGAATGTTAAAGAGGCCCTAACTGATGAGTTCTGGATTAATGCTATGCAGGAAGAGCTAGAACAATTCAGTAGAAATGAAGTTTGGGATCTAGTTCCAAGACCTAAAAGGACAAATGTGATTGGCACTAAATGGGTGTACAAGAATAAATCCGATGAATAAGGGGTGGTCACTAGAAACAAGACAAGGTTAGTTGCACAAGGGTACACTCAAATTGAAGGAGTTGACTTTTATGAAACCTTTTCTCCTGTGGCCAGACCTGAATCAACCAGACTTCTCTTGGGAGTTTCATGCATACTAAAATTTAAATTATTTCAAATGGATGTAAAGAGTGCCTTCTTAAATGGCTATCTGAATGAAGAAGTCTATATGGAACAACCAAAGGGATTTGTTGATCCAAGTTTCCCTAAGCATGTTTACAAACTGAAGAAAGCTCTGTATGGATTAAAGCAAGCTCCAAGAACTTGGTATGATAGGTTGACATGATTTCTTTGTGAGAATGGATACAGGAAAGGTGGCATAGACAACACCTTTTTTGTCAAGGAAAAAGAAGGGAAGATCATGATTGCACAAATTTATGTTGATGATATTGTGTTTGGTGGGATGTCAAATGAGATGGTTTAACATTTTGTCAAGCAAATGCAGTCAGAATTTGAGATGAGCCTTGTTGGTGAGTTAACCTATTTTGTTGGTCTGCAAGTTAAACAAATGGAAGATTCCATATTTTTATCTCATAGCAAGTATGCGAAAAATATAGTAAAGAAATTTGGGATGGAAAATGACATCCACAAAAGAACACCTGCTCTCACATATCTGAAGTTGTCTAAAGATGAAAAAGGAGTAAGTATGGATCAAAGTATTTACAAAAGTATGATATGCAACCTTCTATATCTCACAGCTAGCAAACCTAACATTGCCTTTATTATAAGGATCTGTGCAAGATATCAAGCTGATCCTAACGTTATCCATGCCAACCATGTGAAGAGAATTCTTAAATATGTGAATGGGACAAGTGATTATGGTATGTTATACTCTAATGGATCTAGTTTATCCTTAATTGGTTATTGTGATGCTAATTGGGTAGGATGTGCTGATGATAGAAAAATTACATCAGGAGGATGCTTCTTTCTGGGAAATAATCTCATATCTTGGTTCAGTAAGAAAAAAAATTATGTGTCTTTGTCCACTACAGAGGCTGAGTATATTGTTGCAGGAAGCAGTTGTTTTAAATTGGTTTGGATGAAACAAATGTTAACATAATACAATTTCAAACAAGATGTCATGACATTATTCTGTAACAATCTAAGTGCCATAAAAATATCAAAGAATCCCATTCAATACAGCATGACCAAACATATTGATATCCGTCATCACTTCATAAGAGAGCTTGTTGAAGAAAAGATTGTTGCCTTAGAACGTGTAGCCACTGAATTGCAATTGGATAACATCTTCACTAAGGCCTTGGATGCTAATCAGTTTGAGAACTTAAGAAGAAAATTAGAGATTTTCTATATGAAGGTTTGTAGCAATTAAGGGCGTGTGGGAATATCATTAAAATGATATTATTTCATTTGTGTTTCCAACAAATAAAATTTTGAAAGCAATCATTATGAGACAGTCTCATAGTGTTTCCCACACGCTACGAAATTTCATCTTTTTACTTTCACAAACTCTTCATTCTCCTCTACAGAAAAAGAACCCTTGTCATTCTTCATCTCCTTGCTCAAAAATCTTCAAAGATGTCTCAACATCATACATCGTCTTCCTCAAAATCTGTTAACCTCCCTGAAAATATCTCCCTTGACAGAGTACTTGATGCTAATCCTCTAACAACCATCCCACCTCTTGAGAAAAAGGCCAAGAAACACTGATCATCACCTGCAAAGAAATCCAAAGATGATAAAGGTGACTCTTCTACTGCCAATGAAAATAGGACAGAGAAAGAGATTGTTAATGTTGATACAAGCATCAGAAGGCTAGAAGATAGAGTATTAAATGAAGGCTTTGATGTGCCTGGGATTTCTACTCCTCTTGCTTGCATGCCTCCTCTGGCTGACAAAGGAAGTAACCCAAAAAGTGTTGCTGCTGAATCATCCACCTTCAAGAAAGATGTTGCTGAAAGAAAACCTGAGAAGCTTGATATCTCTGCTCTAAAGGAAGTGGAAGAAGAAAATGTTGAACAAGATGTTGAAGAGAACTCTCATACTAAGGAAGATGTTACTGCCTCTAAGGATGCAGAAGGTCAAAATGTTGAGAATGTAGTTAATGTAGATGAGCTATTTGACAATGAGCTCATTACAATTGTGGTGCCTGGTATTGCAAGAAGGCTCAAATCCAGGAAAGTGAAGGATGCGAGTGTCACCCCCTACCAAGATAACTAAGAAGAAAATCATGTATGGACCCCCATATCCAGAAAGTAAAGTGGTTCCTCCCTCTAGCAAAAGAAATGCTAGACATGATATCTCCACTGATGATGATGATGATGCTATAAAAAGATCTAAAAGTAAAAAGAAAGTTGTGGTTGTTGAAGAAGCTGATTCAGACTATGATGTCGAGGAAGATGTCCAAGACATCTCTCCTATCAAAAAGTCTACAAGCAAGAAGATTTGTGTTAAGGTTCCTGATGCTTCCCTTGACAACATTTCCTTCCATTCTGTTGGAATTACTGAAAAGTGGAAGTATGTGTTTCAAAGAAGAATTGCCCTGGAAAGAGAATTGGAAGCTGGTGCTATGGAATGCAAACAAATCATGGAGCTGATATCTTATGTTGGATTGATGAAAACTATTACCAGGTTTTCCAAATGCTATGAGACTCTTGTTAAGGAATTCATTGTTAATATTCATGTTTACTGTGATGATCATAAAAGTAAGGAGTATAGAAAGGTGTATGTTAGGGGTAGATGTGTAGAATTTTCCCCTGCTATCATAAATAGATTTCTGGATAGGACTAAAGATGACTTTTGTGAGCTAGAAGTAACAGATAATCAAGT
Organism: Vicia faba; assembly: GCA_948472305.1. Classification (NCBI taxonomy): domain Eukaryota; kingdom Viridiplantae; phylum Streptophyta; class Magnoliopsida; order Fabales; family Fabaceae; genus Vicia; species Vicia faba. The sequence continues at coordinate 1,426,874,296 of OX451736.1, read as the reverse complement.
GTGAAAAGCCATCACTGCTAATCAAGTGAGTGAGTGGCCCTTGAAAAATAAACTTCCTGTTAGCAAGCTTAGTGTGAAATATGCTATTTTGCATAGAATTAGAGCTGCAAATTGGGTTCCTACAAATCACACTTCAACCATCATTATTTTCTTAGGAAAGTTTATTTATACTGTTGGAAACAAGGAATTGTTTGATTATGGTACTTACTTCTTTGACCAGACTCTTAAGGATGCAGGAACTTGTGCCATTAAGATGCTCGTTTCCTTTACTTCCCTTATCTGTGGAATTATCCTTAATCAGCATCTTGGGATTCTAAGTGGTAATGATGTAGTGTGCAAGAGGGAGTCTGCTTTGACTCTTCATTTTAAGATTTTTTCGGGAAAACATGTCCCAGACATTGTTTTGACATCTGCACCTGCTGAAAACAAGACCTCCACCAAGAATGACATGATCACTGAATTGAAAGAAGCCTGCAAAGAACTACATGATGTGATCTGAGTTAGCTCAACAAGGATGCTAACTTTTGAGAAGATGATCAAGGAGCTGCAAAAGGACAACATCTTGATGATAGATTATGCTCTGAAGAAGGAGATTCTATGAGGAAGGAAGTTCTGACTCAGCCAAGTCTATTGGTCCTGACAACAGTTAGACTATTTGATGTTTATTTATCTGAACTCTTTGGTTCTTTTTGACACTTGCATGTGCTTGACATTTGATTTATATGGTCTGCACCTAAATTACTGATACACTCTTGAATACATCCTTTTATTTGGCATATTTTGACTAAAAAGGGGGAGAGAAAGTGACTGACTAACACTGACCACTAACTGACCACTGATTGAGGGGGAGTTTAATACGTAAGGGGGAGCCTCATGTCTTAGAAGACATTTTTACATCTTACTTTGTTAACAACTAACTGCTAACTGAGTTTTTTATTTTGCTTGCTTTGCTTATGCTGCTGCTCTGATAACGCTATGATAATGTGCTATGATAATGTTTTAGCCAAAATTTTCCAAAGGGGGGAGTTTGTAAGTGTTTGTTGGCAGCAATTTTGGTAAAATAATAACTTGATAATGTTTTTCTAAATGTCTTAACATTTGAAGCAAAACTGTTTTGAATGATGTCAAAGCAGATGTCTTGACATCTGCCTCCTGAACTGAAATCAACCCAATATCAGTTTAAGTTTTTTGTTTCCTGATTTCCCGCGCACTCTAATTCAGGATTTATGACTCATAGGCTATGAAAAATATGGAGGAATGTTTTTCTATTTGAATTATCTTTATGGATTATATCTTGGCCTGTTTTCATGGAAATATTCAAAAGATTTGAATATTTGTTTTTCAGCCCAAGCCCACTGTTGCGCATATATAAGGACCTGCTTACTTATTCATGCCACTGCAACTTTTGAAGAAGAATACTTTCTTTCTGTTTTAGAAGTCTAAGTCTTTTAATTTTTAAACACTCTAGTATTGATTTAATACTTGTGTTGTTATTTGGATTATTAATTGTGCATCATTCATAAGCTTTTAAGCATTGAATGATTGAAGTTTTTAAACTTATTATTTCTGTTGTTTCTTCACTGTAAGTGATTAAAGGGATTTGAGGAGGGCCTCATACCTAGGTGATTCTTAGGTAGAAGCATAGCACGGGAAGTGATTAAGTGATTAGATCACAAACTGGTTGATTACTGAGTCTCTATGAATTGATACTATTTAGTGGACTTATCCCTGGCTTGGTAGCCCCCAGAGTAGGTGTTGTTGTACACTGAATTGGGTTAACAATCCCTGGTGTTTTTTACTGCATTTATTATTGTTGCACTTTACTTTGTTTCTCAGATATTTGTGTCTTAACATCTCATTCGATATCACATATCTGATACCATAATTTCAATTTACATCACAAAAACCAGAAAGAGAATACTCTGATGTTTTCTCATACATCAAGCCAAGGTTAGGAGTTCCCTTTAGATACCTTAGAATCCTTTTAACAACAATTAAGTGATATTCCCTAGGATCAATTTGGAATCTATCACAAAGATGAACACTGAATAAAATATCAGGTCTAGATGCAGTTAGATACAGAAGATAGCTTATCTTACCACGATAGAGATTCTAACAGACCTTTCCACTTACCTCTTCTTTCTCAAAAATACATGTAGAATGCATTGGAGTCTTTTTACACTATAGTTTGTCATGTTGAATTTCTTCAGAAGTTCTTTGGTGTAATTACTTTGATGTATGTAAGTAGCCTCTAGTTTTTGATCAATCTGGATTCCCAGAAAGAAATTCACTTCTCCCACCATGCTCATTTCAAACTCAGCTTAGCGACCGGTGCAAATGTTTCTGTATAGTCTATACCTTCTTGTTGATTATAACCTTGTGTAACCAGTCGAGCTTTGTTTCTGATAACTTCACCCTTCTCATTGAGCTTCTTTCTGAACACTCATCTGGTTCCAATAACGTGGACACTTTTAGGTTTCTGAACAAGATCCCATACATCATTCTTTGAGAATTGGTTATATTCTTCTTCCATAGCCAGAATCCAATCCTTATCCAGAAGGGTTCCTCAAATGATGTAGGTTATATTAAGGAAACTAAACCTATAAGCACTTCATCAGAAGGTTTGAGAGCCGATCTTATTCTGACTGGAGCGTCTTTACTTCCCAGAATAAGATTTTCAGGATGAGAGGATGTGATTTTGTTCTTCCTTGTTTGAAGTTGATTAGAAGGACTATCAACATCATTGGAAGGAGGAGCTTCTGATTCTTTATCTTCTTGAATCTTCTCCTTTGGGTCAATGAACATTATAGTCACATCTACAAGCTTTTCACACAGCTTTGACTTTTCATAGTCAAGCTTATCATCAAATATGACATGGATTAATTCCTTCACAATTTGTGATAATGTGTTATAGATGCTGAAGCCTTTAGAGCGTTCAGAGTATCCTAATAGTAGACACTTATGTGCCTTAGAATCAAACTTACCCATATTCTCTTTAGAGTTTAACATATAACAAATACATCTGAATGGATGGAAATAGGAGATGTTGGGCTTTCTATTATTCCACAATTCATAAGGAGTCTTATTCAAAATAGGTCTTATGGAGATTCTATTTTGAATATAGCATGAAGTATTTACTGCTTCTGCCCAGAAGTGCTTAGCCATATAAGTTTATTGGATCATGGTGCGAGCCATTTCTTGCAGAGTTCTATTTTTCCTTTCATCAAACCCATTGTATTGTGGAGTTCTAGGGTAATAAAAATCATGTACTTGGGAACAGAATCTTTATTTTCAAATTATCCACCATGATCACTTCAAACTCTGACTATTTTGCAACCTTTTTCATTTTGTACTTGGGAACAGAAGGAAACAAATACAGAGTATGACTCATCCTTGTGTTTCAATAATTTTACCCATGTCCACCTGCTATAATCATCAACGATGAGAAGTCCATATTTCTTACCATTGACAGAAGCTGTTTTCACTGGTCTAAATAAGTCAATGTGAATAAGTTCTAATGACCTAGAAAAAGAAACAATCTTTTTAACTTTGAAAGAGGTTTTTGAAAATTTTCCTTTCTGACAAGCTTCACAAAGGGAATCTAAAGTATACTTCAGATTGGGCAAGCCTCTGACTAATCCCAGTTTATTTAGTTAAGAAATATTTCTCAAGCTAACATGACCTAGACGTCGATGTCAGACCCACTACTCTTCTTGAACAGTCAGAAGACATTTTACATTTTGATTTTTTAAATCTGATAATCTTATTTTGTAAATATTGTTCATCTTCTTGCCATTGAACATAACTGAGCCATCCTTCTGACTAACATCTTTATAAGATGTTTGATTAAAGATGGCATCATAACCATTGTCACTAAGTTGACTTATTGACAATAAGTTATGCATCAGACCCTCGACTAAAAGAACATTTTTAATAGAAGTAAATTTACCATTACCAATTGTTCCAGAGCAGATGATCTTTCTTTTCTGATTTCCTCTGAAACCAACAACACCTCCAGACTTAAGTTCAAAATCTTGGAACATATTGAAATAACCGGCTGAACAATCAACTGATAATAAAATCAATGAAGTCTCCATCGAATATTTTTTATCCCATAAGAAGGGAAAGGTAAATATCGAGTTAAACTGAGAAGGTGGAAGTCACGGTCGAACGACCGAGGGATACGGGTAAGGGAGTCTGTTACGTGAGGGGAAGGTATTAGCACCCCACACGCCCGTAGTACTCTATAATATCCACTCTTGTTGTCTATCTTATGAGTGTGTTTAATCTATGCTTACTGTTTACTACTGAAGAATGCATGTAAAACAAATGAGAAAAGAATGTGGCGAAAATAAAAGTTATGTTCGTTCGGGCCCTACCCCAATGCCTACGTATCCCTTTTAAATAATCATAACAACCGTAGTTCAGCTTCAAATGTTTTTGTTGGTTTGTATTTTGTAATGAACAATATTAACTTCGCCTTCTATCGCAACACGACCCTTGGAGACTTACACGTCAGCACAGAAGTGAATTAACATATTATTTTGAAAAAGAGTTTGAAAGAAAAGCAAAAGGCAAAAGAGTTTGCGTTGGTTAGTGTTTTTGTTGCAGATAACAACTAATTTACCTCAAGAGAGAGGTTTTATTCATTTCTCTACTTATTCATGAAATAAGTATTTGAGACTTGAATAACACCAAGGCTTAGAATGGAAGGACGATAAGATCAAGAAGAAACCCTCTTATCATCTCACATGCTCAACAAAGGTATGATTCTCATCAGTAGTTTTAAAGTGTTTTTGAAGTTTTGCAAGTAAAAAAAGTTTTTTTTTGTTTTAATGAAAATGAAAAAGGGGGGAAGAAATGTCAAAGGAAGACTAGCCTATTTCTAAACCTAATGTTATCATGCATCATTGGACCTAAAAATGGAATTTTGAGGGAATTCTATCTAATGTTTGCATGTTTGGATATAGAAGCCTAATGTCTAATTTTAGTTCAATTAAATCAAATATTAAATTTGAACCAAAATCACCTAAGGGATCATGAAAGACTATACAACAAGTAAAATTAGGCAGCAAGTATTAAAGTATTGCATACAATCCATACCAAAAATCGCAAATGAAATACATGACATAAATTGAGTAAAACTAGTGATTAAAATTGACTAAAAAGTTAGCAAAGGGGGAAATTCATTCCTATTTAATTCCTAAAATGTCTTATAATATTTTTACCATTTTCATTATGTATTTTTTTTTTACAAAATTATGAAAAAGAAAAATGAAAGAAAGTAAGAGAAATTATGAAACTTCTAAGGTCAGAGGGGTGTGGAGTTGCAATTAGGGTGTTTTGCTGAAGTATCAATAGTGCAGGCCCTGAGTAGAGTGAGCCCATAGGGATTTTTGTTATATTATCTATTTCAGTTATGTAAAAAAAAAAACGAGCTTGGGCCTATAGAGGGATACATACACAACATTCTAATGCATGGTTCAGGGAATTATGCTCTAAGTCCAAACCACAAGACCAATTCTACTTCTCAACAACCAGTATTCTTATTTAATTGTCAAAATAAAAATAGAAATTAAGTATCATGGATTTACATAATGAAACAACAATGTTTAGGCACTAGAGCTTATTCGTGACCCTTGAGCTTAACAAATTATCTTCTCTGTCTTTGTTCATCTGCATTGCTTTCTCCGAAAGTCACTCCACTGCGCCTGAGGCGGTGGAGCTCCACCGTTAACCAAGATTCCTACATCGTCTTACTTGCTCCCCCCTCCTCGTTCTAATTCTGACCTTCTTCCTTTTTAGGATTTCTCCTAAAATTTAAACGAACAGAAAACCCTAGGAGTTTTTTCTTTAACTGAAATTAAACGATAACAGTGTCGATTTGAATATTGAAGCATTAGGGGAATTATTCAACAAGCCAAGACGCATGATGTGGCAACAAGCTTTATGCAAAAAGGCAACAAAATGAGGGAGATTAGAGCTTAACTGCCGCAGTAGCTCTGACGGCTCTTCAACAACGACGACACCAGCAGAAACTGAGAGAGTCTTGAATTCTCAGGTACGAACACTCCTCTTTGCCTTTGAAATTATTCTTCTTCTTCGTCTAATTCAATCTTTCCTTCTGTTACTTTTTCTTACCCTTTTCGCTTTCTGTTAAGAGTCTTCCAATTGTAAATAGCAAGGATACTGAGAAATAAACTCAGTCTTGCATAGAGTGTGAAGTGGTTGCGGTATAAAGCATTGATATGCGATGAGACTGTGTTGATGCGTTACAGAGATTGAAGGGTGATTGTTACGGTTGATAAAAGATTTAGAGATGAAGGTTGAAGGTGAAGTTGAAGAAAGAAGATGATGAGTTGAGAGAGAAGATGGAAGTGAACTCGAGAGCTGAAGGTTGAAGGTGGAAGATGAAGTATGAGCCAAAAAGGAACCCCCCTGAGATTAGAGGTGAGGTGTAGTTATATAGAGATGAAGTTGAGGCTTGAAGAAATCTTGGCCATTGGATGAGAAAAGTTAGTTAGGAAATCAAAGGTAGGGATTGAATCGGTTAGAAGTCAGTTTTAGTTAGTTAGCTGATGAATTTAATTGAAGTTTAGTTAGGAGATTAGAATTCTACCGTGACTGTTGCTTAGGGAATTAATGAAAATTATGTTATGGTTAGTTTCTATTGTAACTAATTCGAAATTGAATATCAGTTAGAATCTGTTATGAATTGGTTAGAAGGTTAGGGAGTTAGAGAGAATTAACTAATAGTTAGCTTTTTTTCTGTTAGGATTATACGATTCTATTAGATATTTTAACTAGGAAGTTTCTTCAGTTCTGTTAGTTGTTAGAATAGTTAGTTAGCATCGGTTTTGTTAGTTAGTTAAGCGGTTAGAAACTTTGTTAATAGTTAGTCCTACTTTCAAATGATTTGATCTTTTCTTGCCTTTGTTTACTCCTCCTGGCCTGAATGGGTTAAGATTGATCTGAATCTTCCAATTGAAACTCATTCTTACCTTCTATAGGCTTTACTGTACTGGACTGCAATTTCTAATATTTTTTGAGTTACTAAATTCTTGTGTATTCCTTGATACATGTATGAAGTAGATGCAATAGGGCCATTACTGCACATATGCAGGGAAATTGCTTTTGTAACATGTTTATGGAAATCCATCGATTAAGTCAATGAGAAATGATGAAAATGTCCTAAAGAGCCATGAATCTGGCGAATTCAGTTAACAAACTTGTTAAGAACTCAAAAAATGGGTATTTCTGTTATGAGCTGTTAGCTATTACTGCATTATCAAGATCAACTCAATTGAATACTAGTTAGACTACCATAACAATAAAATATGTACAGTAAAAACTGTTAGTAGTTAGGCTATATGAAAAAAAACATCACCCTCTATTAGTGTAGGAAGCTAAGAGAAAATGTTAACTTAGAGTGCAAAGCTGTTAATGAAAACCACTTAGAAAAATCTTGTTATGCTATAAAAAAAGTCAGTTACAAAATTTTGAAGTTCTATTTGATGGTCAAGAAATTAATTGAAAGTTAGATACTAACTGTTAAAGGTTAGTTAGATGCTGTTAGTTCTGTTAGGAGTCAGTCGAGTTAAAAAAAAATTTATGACAGTTAGCGTTGGTTTGAGTCTATGATGCAAAGTGAAATTGGTTTGATCTTAATCTCATGATGACATTGGTTGATTTCTGTTTGCAGGGCAGCTAATACGTTACCTTACGATTGTTGAAGCTTGGCATGAATACGCTAGAGACAAAGTCTAGACATTAGATCTAGGATAGAATAGGCTTTCATGAGAATTGACTAGATTGTGCAGGGCCAGGATTTTGTTTGTGAAGCTTGTCTGAATTCTGTTCTTTTATAATAGGCAGAAATTTGAATTGGATTGGTTTTATTTTACAGTCCCGATACAAAGGCGTATAGGCAGAAATATTGAAGTTCGCACATGGCAGCAATATTGAATATGATCAAGAGGAGAGGAACTTAGAAGACCAAGATAGCATACTTTTAGGAACCACTAGGCAAAGATTAATTATTTTTGTATGATATTTTTATAGAGATGATGAGTTAATTTAATGACTTAAAGCATTAGCATATTTTGTAATGACTTTTTGTTCATGCTTGAAATGTGTTTGGATGAAATTCAGACAATGTTAAACATGTATTAATTTGAATGATCTTGAATAGATTTTGATTTTTTTAATGAAATTGGATATCTTGAATAAGGCTTTGTAATTTGAATTTCACACTTTGTACTTGTTGCTTGCATTTCAAGTAAATCACATGAATGAAACTTCCAAATGCCTTGCTTTTTCAGATAATAATGGATTCAGAGGGAAAGCCATTGAACCATGATGAATGCTTTAAGATTGTAACTTGTGAGCTAAGAAAGTCATATGACTTTTTTTCCAACCTTGTATGCAAAAGACTTTGTTCCTCATACTGTTAGAAATTAAATCTATAAACCCTTTGCCTTGGTAAAACCCTTCTAAATGAACATATAATCTTGTAAGTTAAATGATAAAGTCCATATGTTCAAAGCAAATTTATTTTTTCAAATGAACCATTCTCAAGCTTCTTTAATTAAGGCCTTTTGATCTCAAATGAATCACGAACACGTCTTGATAACATCCATTTGAACTTGACATGATACAAGCCATGACCAAAGAAATGATCATCACTTTTATTCCATAATCCCCTACAAACCATACTAATCCCTTAGAGAAGCCTTAATTCCACATCCTCAAGAATCATGTATCTCAAGATGAAGTCTTTAAGAACCATTTCTCAATTGAAATGCCTGACAACAGTGAACGCTCTGAATCAAAAACCACCAATGAATCAATGTGTGTTAGTTTAGTTAAGTATTTGGGGTAGTATTCTGGTGGAGCATGAGCATGATAACTGGAGATAAAGATGCTCAAGACAACTATTAACCAAAACCCTAATCCATGGGATTCTCGGTCGAAATAGTGTTGTGCCTAGTCATGAGGGATTAGAAACCCAATTTCTTTGACCTTTGATGAATATTGATGGAGAATACCCTTTGAAGAAGAGATTCTTAAAAACTATACTTCCAAAAAACCAAAATTCCACAGCTCGGATGCTCTAAGGAACACTAAGTAACTCGGGCTTTATAGGACATATACACTTCAAATCCGTTGTAAACCTTGATATAGTGGCAGAACCGACTGTTATACTGGTTTGCATTTTGCGTTTTGTGTTTGCAAAATGTCGCGGTAAGCAAGAGTCGCCACCGACTTTTATTTTATCCAATCATGGAAAAGGAAAAAGAACAGAAAAAACCTTTTTTCGAGATTTGAGTACGGGGGGTAGATTATAGAAAGAAAAGGTGTTAGCACCCTTTCTATCCATGGTTTTCCATGGGCTCTTAGGTACTTGCTCATTTTTTCAAATTTCTTGTGTGTGCTTGTTTTGAAAATGTTTTACTTCTTGATAACCCTTGTATCAGTCCTCAAGGATGTGACGAAGTTTGTTTTGAAAATTGGTTTTGAAAGGTGTTTGTGTGAAAATTTTTATTGAGCAAGTACTTAAGATTCTACCTACTCGAAAAAAGATTGTTTGTTCTCGTTTCCTTTAGACAGTGCTATCCTACTATTAAGGAGTAGTTAGCCCCGTCGTTGGAGTTTGTAAGGGACATTCGAAAGGGAAAAGTACAATTATTAAAGCAATAGTTAGAAAACTTTAGTAGTAACCTTAGATTCTTAAGATCTTTCCGAGGCAACATTTCCGAGGAAACATTCGAATGAGACATTTTGATCTTTTAGAATGGAGGGCAACCACTAAAAACTCCTATGCTTAATGATTGTTTACCGAAGCCAACCGAAGTGGGGTAAACCGTAGGAGTGAATATGTGCATGTGAATCGTTTCAGTTATATAGTCATTGCACATTAGGTGATCTACCATTTTAATTTTCAAGCATTCTTCCCATACAATCCTATTAATCATGCATCTAATAGTTAAATATTTGCAGGAATTTAAAGTGCGAGAAAATAAACCTAGCTATTACAAGGCTTTGGCAGTTACACAATTGTCTTGACGGAAAATAAAAATGCGAAAGCTTAAAACCCGAATTAAAACTATTACAAACTCGGGGCAGTTACAAAAGTAATAAAACAAATTAAAATGCGCGCGACAAATTAAATGCGAGTAAAATTGAAAACCCTAAAAATCTAATTGAAAAAATATTTAAACTACTTTTTGAGAAAAAGAATTAATTAGGTTATGTACGACTAAAACCCTAATTCTAATTATTTTTAATTATAAAAGAAATTGAAACTAACCTAATTTAAACTAAATTAAATAATTCAAGAAAATAAAGTATTTTATAAAAAAAACTTTTTTATGTCTTTTTGTGGTTTTTTATTTGAGAAAAGAAACAATTTAATTACAAAATTTAAAACCTAATTCCTATTTAATTTTAACTAAAACAAATAATCAAATAAACTAATCAACCTAAATTATTTTCAAAAATATTAATTTTCAAAAATAATATTTAATTATGTATTTTCGTGATTTTTTAGTTTGATAAAAAATAATAATTTTTGTGTTAATTAATTAAAACAATTAAAGAAATTAATTAAAGAAATTAAAAAAAAATAAATAGAAAGAGGAGCAAACTACACTTCTATGATGAGTAAATGGAGGGTGCAAATCTGAATTTCCCAAGCCCAAAAGTCCTCCAAGCCCAGGCAGCGCCTGGCTCCATTTGGCATTGACCTAGGGGTGCATCATAGTCCCTTACTGCCTGTATGTTGGATCTGATACTATACTGGATTAAGTGGCTGGATGCTGGTGGAGTATGGTGGACACCAGGATGAGAGATATGTTGGATCTGTAGAGAGAAAATAAAATAAAAGGAATGCTGGGACCTGGGATCGAACCCAGGTCCTTATGCTTAATACCAATGCCTCGTTGCCAGCTGCGCTATGCGTTTTAATTGTTAGTATAATGAAAACCAAATATAATATAAATAAAACAAATAACTGAATTCCACGCGCGCGAATTTTCAAATGCACCAATGGCTGGCTGACACATATCTTCTTCTTCCTGGAACCATCGTGTTCGGTATATAACCTATACCTACGGACAAACTTCCATGGCTAAAAACTTGTGCAATTCAAAAATTCACAAAACACAATATAAATGGAATTGAAGACAAGGGTCCAACCGGTCATGATGCCACAGTCATCCCAGTATCCAACTTGTGATCTAATTTTGTATGTAGCCAAAAACCCCAAAATGCATATGGAAACCCTAACAATGGCAAGTACATAATTAGGCTTCAAAAATGCAATTAAACTATTCAGTTATCTTGCAAACTTGATAAAGATCACAAATCTGCCAATCAAATGTGTTAACAATGTAGGAACTGATGTAATCACTTTCAAAAAATAAGGCAAATCGTGGGAATGGTTGCATATGTTTCTGGGCGCGATAAGACTTGCAAGTGATCCAATTGGCTTCAGGGATGCTCCAGGATACGATTGCTGGCTTTGAATTTTTCTGAAAGGCCTTGCGGAATGAAAACCGAGTCACACTTTTTGTCCATTTTTGAGTTTGTTCTTTCTCTTCTACGACTGCAAAACCTTGTTTTATGCTTTGTACATGTCCAATATATATCTAGGAATGAATTAGGGTTGTGAAATTGGATTGAATCTTTGCAATTATGAGAGATTTGATTTTATTTTCATGCTACATGTAAACTTTCTATTTTGAGCTAAATCATTCCTTTCTTGTACCAATTATTCTTGATTCATTTTGGTCTTGATAACTCAGCATATTTTGATTGCCAACCTGTCCAAAAACCAAATCAAATCATATATTTTCTATTATTCACCAATTATTTGATTTAATTCAACTTTTAATTAATAAAAAAATCAAAATAAATTGAAAAATTAAGCAAATAATATGTGGGTGAATATTTGGGTCGTGGATCATATTATAAGTGAGGTACAAGCATAAAAGTTAGGCCCATTTGGCAAAAAATGTATTTTTAAGCCCATTTGACTTTTGGCAATTTTGCAAAAAGGGTCAACTTTGACAAGGCATATCTCCTCCAATTTTAACCCTAAAGAGGTTTTCTTGGACTTTTTAGAAAGCTTAGTATGTCCCCTAAGCAACCCTTTTGGTCTCATCTCAATTGAGTCTTCCATATTCATATAAGAATCTTTTACCCAAAAGGTGTTTTTGTTGACTTTTCAAAAGGACCCATAATGTAGAAATTCATATCTTTTTATGAGTGCATATTTTGAACTTGTGGGATGAATATTAGTTGTAGGAAATTTCATCCTATTCAAAATGAGCTTTGGATGGAAAATTTATGATGAAGCATGTGGAAGTTATGCTTGGCAAAGTTTGGTTGACTTTTACTAAGAAACCCTAATTTAGCAACTTTTGGGTTTTGATGATTTTGGAGCATTCCTTGGGGAATCATGATAAACCCTTGATAAAATGATGAATTTCACTTCAAAATGTTAATGTTGACCAAAAATCTTGAAGTTTGACTGTATGTGGGCCATAATTGACTTTTGACCTAATACAGTCGATTCTCAAGCATTTGAGTAGTTGACTGAGCAAACTTCTTGTGCAAGGAATGAAACTTGACATGTAGGATTTGGAGAGCATATTAATAACATGGAGAGCATATGAGGCCTTTGTGGTTCACCCTTCTTGATGAAAATGGAAACCCTAATTTGAGACACACTGCCTTAGGAGAGAGTTTGTCTGGTCAACTCTTGGGCAAACGTGAGCAAATTGAGGATCTCTAGGAGTATGTATTGAGTAAAATGAGAGGAAAAATTTTGGGGTACAACAGCTTCCCCTGTTCAATTTTTTTAAACCTGAGGATGTAGATTGGTTGTCTGCCTTTCATAATCTGAAGGTGGAAGATGATTGAACAATAGAGTTCCCAAAAATTTGCACTCACATGAAGTAATACTTGATTTGTGATATCGGGAATGGGCTTATAGATGCCATTTGGATGTTGATGATAGAAGACTGTCGGACATGGGCTTAAAGATGCCATCCTAGATGTGACGCATAATCGTCAGAGATGGGCTTAAAGATGCCATCTAGAGAATGTTGATTTACTGAGATATTCCTTTGACGAGAGTCCCTGCTCCTATCATTGAGGAGAAATCTGCTGTGGATTGTAGGTATCTGTCTTGGGAGAAATAGAATTTTAGGAGCTTCAATTGTCCTTTACTCTACTGGAGAAATAACTCTGGCTTAAGGAAGCGGAAGTGAACTGCATATATGGTCGATGTACAGGTTGTACAACAACTTATTAGGGAAATGCGAAACCAATCGTGTTTGATCAGGTCCAAGTCTTACAGTGTTGTGGACTGTTGTCTGGAGAGAAGAGAGAAGGAACCTAGATAGTAAGGTTATGAGAAGGAACCTGGATAGTAGGGTTACTTCGATATGAAAGCCTGGATAGTAGGGCTGTGAGAAGGAACCTGGATAGTAGGGTTACTTCGATATGAAAGCCTGGATAGCAGGGCTGTGACAAGGAACCTGGATAGTAGGGTTACTTCGATATGAAAGTTTGGATAGTAGGGCTGTGAGAAGGAACTTGGATAGTAGGGTTACTTCGATATGAAAGCCTGGATAGTAGGGTTGTGAGAAGGAACCTGGATAGTGGGGTTACTTTGATATGAAAGACTGCATAGTAGGGCTGTGAGAAGGAACCTGGATAGTAGGGTTACTTCGATATGAAAGCCTGGATAGTAGGGCGGTGAGAAGGAACCTGGATAGTAGGGTTACTTCGATATAAAAGCCTGAATAGAAGGGCTGTGAGAAGGAACCTGGATAGTAGGGTTACTTCGATATGAAAGCCTGGATAGTAGGGCTGTGAGAAAGAACCTGGATAGTAGGGTTACTTTGATATTAAATCCTGGATAGTAGGGTTGTGAGAAGGAACCTAGGTCGTAGGGTTGCTTTGATATGAAAGCCTGGATAGTAGGGCTGTGAGAAGGAACCTGGATAGTAGGGTTACTTCAATATGAAAGCATGGGTAGTAGGGCTGCAAGAAGGAACCTGGATAGTAGGGTTGCTTCGATATGAAAGCCTGGATAGTAGGGCTGTGAGAAGGAACCTAAATAGTAGGATTACTTCGATATGAAAGCCTGGATAGTAGGGTTGTAAGAAGGAACCTGGATAGTTGGGTTACTTCGATATAAAAGCCTGGATAGTAGGGCTGTGAGAAGGAACCTGGATAGTAGGGTTACTTCGATATGAAAGCCTGGATAGTAGGGCTGTGAGAAGGAACCTGGATAGTAGGGTTACTTCGATATGAAAGCATGGGTAGTAGGGCTGCGAGAAGGAACCTGGATAATAGGGTTACTTCGATATGAAAGTCTGGATAGCAGGGCTGTGATAAGGAACCTGGATAGTAGGGTTACTTCGATATGAAAGCCTTGATAGTAGGGCTGTAAGAAGGAACCTGGTACATAGGGTTGCTTCGATATGAAAGCTAGGACAGTAGGGCTGTAAGAAGGAACCTGTATAGTAGGGTTGCTTCGATATGAAAGCCTGGATAGTAGGGCTGTAAGAAGGAACCTGGATAGTAGGGTTACTTTGATATGAAAGCCTGGATAGTAGGGCTGCGAGAAGGAACCTGGATAGTAGGGTTACTTCGATATGAAAGCCTGGATAGTAGGGTTGTGAGAAGGAACCTGGATAGTAGGGTTACTTTGATATGAAAGCCTGAATAATAGGGCTGTGAGAAGGAACCTGGATAGTAGGGTTACTTCGATATAAAAGCCTGGATAGTAGGGCTGTGAGAAGGAACCTGGATAGTAGGGTTACTTTGATATGAAAGCCTGGATAGTAGGGCTGCGAGAAGGAACCTGGATAGTAGGGTTACTTCGATATGAAAGACTGGAAAGTAGGGTTGTGAGAAGGATCTTTGGTCGTAGGGTTAATTCGATATGAAAGCTTGGATAGTAGGTCTGTAAGAAGGAACCTGGATCGTAGGGTTACTTCGATATGAAATCCTGGATAGTAGGGCTGTGAGAAGGAACCTGGGTCATAGGGTTACTTCGATATGAAAGCCTGGATAGTAGGGCTACTTCAAAGCCATAGTGTAGATTAGTTGACCCGTTTAATTTCGGGAACTGAGTTTCCATTAGTCGTCCATAGATGTGATCAGTATAACTGTTGGATTTGTTGAAGCTAATTGTCTTTTTCTGCAAAAGGTATCAGGGTTAGTTATATGCGATGCATGAATTACAAGGTGAGATGATGTTCTCAAAATAAATGAGATTATGTTGTATATGATATGTATACGTATGTCATGATGTATGTTCATGAAATGCTGTCGGGGTATGCTTGTGTCTGGGAAAATAAATCCCTGACGGTTGCTGGAGATTTGTAAATATTCTATCGGGAAGAGATGCTGGAGAATAACTCTGCGGGGACCAACTTAGGGGAAGAGATACTCTGTTGGTAGAGCTGCTGATCTGGAGGAATAAACTCAGCTGGGGATGACATTCTGTTACTGGAGATGATGAGCTCTGTTGGAGATTGAGCTTCTATATCTGGAGAAATAAACTCCGCTTGGGGGATGGAATTTACTGACTCGCCCACGATTATGAACCTCGGCTGGGGTGGTTACATCCTATTTCGAGAAAGCTGACATCAATTCCTTTGGATAATTTTACTCTATGGGGAGTTTATATACCAATTATGTTCCCAAGCTGGCTCTGTCCCGGTACCTGCTGGGCAGAGTAACTGTAGGGTTTGGCACTTCTTATTTTTCCCTGTTTCTGGAATTACGAGTAATTGACTTTTGTTTCTTATGTAGATATTTATGAGCGGCAATCATTTTCAAATGCATATTTCAAAAATAAATCATTGGACGTTCTTGCAAAACAAAACAGAAAAAGCAAAATGATTTAAAGTTTCTTGTGAAAATGATTTGTATTGATTTTTGAAGTTGGCCTGTAATAGGCGTTTTTATACAAAGAGGCTGACGCGCTAGTAAGATAATGCCACCGAAAGAAATTACAATTTGTGTAAAAGAAAGAAAAACAACTATGTGAAACGACCCCATTGGGTTCCAACTCCTCTATTGCCTTTATATCTTCAAGCGTCTCATCACTTTGCTACTTGGCCGAAGGTTGATCAGATTGATTGGCGCCTTCCGAGCTTGATAGTTGATACTGAATTCTGGTCGCAAGATGATCCAATGAGACATAGTGATACGCTTCAATCCCTAATTTTTGCCTGGATTTCCCTTTCGGGTTTTCAATCCACCGGGATACCCTTTTTTTTCCCAAGCCTCCCTTTCGGGTTTTCGACTTGCCGGGTGTACAAATTTTTTTTAATTTTCATCCCTTACTTTTGCCCGAACCCTTTTTGTTCGCCGGGAAGCCCTTATTTTTTCATAGGCCAGTCAACCTAGCGGGTCTTTGATTAGGCGTAGTATATTTTCACTATGTCTGCATTGACAGGGTGAGGAAGGTCGTCACCGTCCATGGTGGTTAGAATCATAGCTCCTCCCGAGAAAATGTTCTTAACCACAAAAGACCCTTTGTACGTGGGGGTCCATTTTACCCTGGGATCACCTTGCGGCAGTATGATGCGTTTGATCACCAGATCCCCGACTTGATATTCTTGACGCCTGACTTTCTTGTTAAAAGCCTTGATAATTCGCTTTTGATACGTCTGACCATGGAGGATAGCAGTAAGTCTCTTTTCATCAATTAGATTTAACTGATCAAATCGGGTTTGGATCCAGTCGTCTTCGCTCAAACCCGCATCCTTCATAATCCTGAAAGAAGGTATCAAGACCTCGATGGGTAGGACTGCCTCCATGCGATATACCAGAGAGTAAGGTGTTTCCCATGTTGATGTCCGTGTTGAGGTACGGTACCCATGAAGAGCGAATGGTAACATCTCATGCCAGTCTTTGTATGTCACCGTCATCTTCTGTACAATCTTCTTGATGTTCTTGTTAGCTGCTTCAACAGCGCCATTCATCTTTGGTCGGTAGGGAGAAGAATTATGGTGTTGTATCTTGAACTGTTTACAAAGCTCGGTGATCATTGTGTTGTTGAGATTCCTACCATTGTCAGTAATAATTCTCTCTGACACACCATATCGACAGATCAGATTGTGTCGGATAAATCGCGCCACGATGTTCTTGGTTACTGTAGCAAAGGAAGCTTCCTCAACCCACTTCGTGAAGTAATCAATAGCCACTAAGATGAAATAATGTCCATTGGAAGCGGTGGGTCTGATCTCGCCGATCATGTCGATGCCCCACATTGCAAAGGGCCACAGAGATGTCAAGACATTCAAGGGGACCGGAGGCACATGTACCTTATCAACATAGATTTGGCATTTATGTCAGGTTCGAGAGTGATGATAACAATCGGCTTCCATAGTGGACTAGTAGTATCCTGCCCGTAGGATCTTCTTAGCCATGGTATGTCCACTAGAATGGGTTCCGAAGGTGCCTTCATGTAGATCTGTCATGATCCTCTCTGCTTCTCTCTTGTCTATGCACCGTAGTAGTGTGGAGTCATGGTTGTGTTTATAGAGGATTCCATTACTGAGGAAGAACTTTGCAGAGAACCTTCTCAGAAACTTCTTATCATTGACAGATGCCCCTTCGGGATACTCTTAAGCCTCGAGATACCTTTTGACTTCGTGAAACCAGGGTTTATCTTCCACTTCTTCAGTATCGATTTCACAACAGTGTGCTGGTTCATCCAACCTCTCAATGGTAATTTGGGGAGCTTCATTGTCCCACCCAACCTTGAACATAAAAGACATGGTAGCTAGCTGTTGTACCCCAAATTTTGACCTAAGATACCATCTCCCATCTGTATCATTACATTGCAAGCGTTTTGATCTATTGATTTTAAAATTCATAACTTTTTCAAGTCGAGAGCTGTTTATTTTTTGAACGCTAAGTTTATTAATTGATCAGACAATGTTTATTAATTATTTATTATCTTAAATTTAAATAATTGGAATTTATTTTCAGTTATTATATAATTTAAAGATTTATAAATAATAAAGTAAATATTTGAAAAGAGGTATATTAATTGATCAAACGATGTTATTTAATTATTTATTGTTCTAGGTTTAAATAATTGAGATTTTATTTTCAGTTATTATAATTTAGAAGAATTATAAATAATGAAATAATTAATTGAAGAGAAGTTAATTGGTCAATGATGTTTATTTAATTGTTTATTATTCTGAATTTAAGTAATTGAAATTTATTTTCAGTTATTATATAATTTAAAGAATTATAAACGGTAAAATAAACAATTGGAAAGAAAAAGAATTAATTGGTAAATAATAGAATTTTTTATTCATCTTTATTCTAATTATTACAATTGTTGTTTAAATACTATTGTACAAAGTATTTATAATGACAATTACATAAAAAGTTTAAAATGAAATAAAAACTATCCTATTTTTTTCCTAAGTTCTAAAATCTTCATTTTTCATCCAATACTTCTTTGATTGATCATTTGATTTTACCTGCAAAAATTAAAAGAAAAAAAGTCAGAAATAAATAATTAAAAGCAAAAAAATTAATTTTAAACGTTCATCATTAAAAGCAAACGGCTGGAATCAGTTTTTACCCTTTTTGCAAATCACGGGATTTCTCCCGGTTCACAAAAAGGGATGAATTTTATTGATAAAAATGAATGCACAATTTAAAAGCATGCACAAATTCATTCTTTGGACAAAATTGCATTTTTATTGTAAACTGCATGTTTCAAATCCAATGCATATTTCAAAATCAACATACAATGCATAATACAAAACAGCATATGCATTTTCAAAAGCCAAATGCAACGTTAACTGCCAAACATGGGGGGAAGAGGCCAAAAAAATAGGCTCCTCTACTGTACAAATGCAAGAGACAAAGAGAAGATATGCAGTTTAAACCATATTTGCAAGCAATGTATTTTCCATTTTACATCATTTTCCAGCATGCTTTTTCAGAACAAGTAAGTACATACATCACATTTTAATGTATTAAATGTACTAAGAGAGAGAAGAGAGAAGAAAGTGTGGTTTTACAGGTTTTGGTTTAGGCAGAAAGAGTTACAAAACAAACTGCAGCAGCATACAGGAAGAAAAGAGAAAGCATAGAAAGGAATATGGATAAAACTGATGTAGCAGCATATGTGCAGAGGTCAAAGGCAGAAGTATATTAAAATATACATAACCTGAATCGTCCAAAGCAAGCAAACCGTTATAACAACAAACAAACCCCTTCAAAAGAGAAGAAGTGTTCAACCTGCCTTCAAGCTTTCAAAAAACAACATACAAAACCAAGTCTCAAAGCCAAATCCTTGTTTCAAAGAACCTGTAATACCAAAAGAGCCAGAATAACCATTTCAAAACATGGCCTAAACAAATAGTATACCAGTTCAAATGCCAAACTTGTGAAACCAGTAAAACCTTGGCCTAAACCATACACAACCAACATACTGTTAACCTGCATAACCATCACATACTGTCCAACCAAAAACTAAAACTAAAAACCATTCCAAACCTGACGTCTCAAGGCCACAAACCAAAAACCTTATGGCCTAAAAAACCAGTCAAACCTGTTGCCATAACCTACTGTCAAACAAAACACCATCAACCATAACCACAAAGCATAAACCATGAAACCAATGTCCAATACCAAAGCCTCAGCATACCATCATAGGCCAACATTAAGAAAGCAGTAGCAAGGCGAGAAGAAGAAGAAAAGAAGCTAGTCAAAACAATATTTCAACATTAGCATGTTCAAGGCAACCAGAAAAGCCTCACAGTAATCATCATAGGCCATTAAAAGCATACAGAAGCATCAAGCCTCAGGGTATTCCATCACAGGCCAATAAGAAAAGCAACACAAGCGTGTAAAGTGACGGAAGAAGAAGAAAGATATTATGCAAAAAGGGGTTTTCAAACTGTCATCAATACATACAGTAGCAAAAACCCTAAAAGGCATTAAAGAAGACAAACCAGGGTCTCCAAGCTCACAGCCACAGCTGCCATCCCCTCACCAGCAAGCCTCCATAACGCCTCTCCCTTTCCTCCATTAAAGGTAGCCTTATTTTTCCTTTTTCCTTTTTTTTACCATCTCAACAAAATCATGTAAAAAAATGAAGTCAGAATCGAAATGAACAAAATCATAAGCATGCAACAAAAATCATAAAACTCAACGCGTTAATCACGAATCATCACCTTCGCTGTATCGCTGAGCGACGCACGGGGAAGGAGGGACGTTGGTGGCTCGAGCAAGGGAAAGCAAGTCAGAGGAGGACATGAGAGCAACGCGAGAGAGCAGCGGAGAAGAAAGACGAAGAAGAACGCGAACGAAGAAGACAAGGAGCGCCGTCGCTGTTAAACCAAAACCCTAACCCCTTTCTCAGCTAACCAAAACAATGTTTACCCTAAAAACCAAAATTAGGAAATGCTTGGACCTAAACCTGTTTCTTGCCCAAAGCCCAAACGATTTCTTTTACACCCCCCGTTTCTGTTTTTTGACTGGGCCCTCTCAAAACCTTTTAGCCCATATGATTTGTTTACCTCCTTTTAATTTTGATACTTTTTTTTTATTAGCCCTTTTAAAATCTTATTAGTTTAGTTTTAATTTAAAGTTAATAATAGATGTAATTTAATCAAAAACGATTTTAATAATGTGACCTTTTTTTTAAATTTAACTTTAGGATTAATTCAACAATTTTAGTATCCCTTTTTTTAATTAGACTTAAGTTAGTAGCTTTTAGGTTTTAATTTAGTTTAATTATTTAACAACTCTAAAAAATATATAAAAAATAGAAACTTAAAAAACTTAAAAAACATTTTTATTTTCCTTAATTAATTCTTATGCTTTGTCTATATTAAAAATGCAAAAAATGAAAACTATTAAAACATTTTCTTTTCATTAATATTAAACAAAAATCTAAAAAATACATGTTCACATCATTTAGTCTTTTATTTAATTGTTGTATATCATTTATCTATCTAATTTTCTGTTTAATTATTTTGTCGTTACTTGTTTATTCCGTTTACGTCTAAATCCAAGGGAAAAACGATTAAATTGGTTGACTTCATGTCCTCAAATCCAATCATGCGAACATTTGCATTTCATTAAAACTTAAGACAATTTTTCCCCAAATATTCAATCATTTCAAAATTCATACCTTTTAAGCGAAAACTTCGACATTAGGTCGTCGTACCTTCAAAAAACCCGTCCATACCCCTTTTCGGCCAAAATAATTTATTTTTAATCAAATGCATTTTAATAAACAGATATTTCAAAAGGTTCCTATAGAGTACTATAGATACATTGGGTGCTAATACCTTCCCACTGTATAACCAACCCCCGAACCATAGATCTCTTTTCAAAAACGCCTTGTATTTTTATTACTTTTAAAAAAAGTATTATTTTACATTGCATATTTAGGGTTTTATTTCGCTCTTTTCCCTTTTCCCTTGGAAATAATAAAGCGCGGTGGCGACTCTTGCTTTTGTGAGACGAATTAATCAATAATTCGATCTCCGATTTACCCCGCTACATTTTTTATCGCTACACTAGCGCGTCGACTAACTGGTTTTCCTCTCGTGGGAAATGTTCAAAGGTTACCTCCTCAAAGTGTGGGAGCAATGTCAATACATACTCTTTGTAAGGAATAAGGTTCGGGTGCTTCGTATCCCACTCGCCTTTGATCTGACTTATCACCAAAGCGGAATCCTCGAATACGCTCAAGAACTTGATCCTTAAATCAATAGTAGCTCGAAGACCCATAATACATGCTTCATACTCTGCCATGTTGTTGGTACAGTTGAAACATAATCGGGCAGTGAACGGAGTATGATAGTCCTCGGGAGATATGAGTACGGTGCAAATGCCATTGCCCAGTGCGTTTGAGGCTCCATCAAAATACATAGACCATCGGGATCCCTCCTCAGGTCCTTCATCCGGTCCAGGTTCTTCATAGTCAGTCACCAACATAATATTCTCATCTGGGAACTCGAAATTCATGGACTGGTAGTCATCTACGGCCTGATGAGCCAAATGATCAGCCAATATACTCCCCTTTATTGCTTTTTGGGTTGTATATTGTATGTCGTACTCAGTTAAGATCATTTTCCACCTTTCTATCCTTCCGGAGAGAGAGGGCTTCTCAAAAATGTACTTGATCGGATCCATCTTGGATATCAATAAAGTAGTGTGAGTCAGCATATATTGTCTCAGTCGGCGAGCAGCCCATGCCAAAGCGCAACAAGTTTTCTCGAGCAATGAGTATCGTGTCTCATAGTCGGTAAACTTTTTTCTAAGGTAATAAATTGCGTGCTCTTTTCGACCAGACTCGTCATGCTGCCCCAGCACACACCCCCATTGAATTGTCTAGCACTGTCAAGTATAATATCAAAGGTCTTCCTTCAACTGGAGGCATCCGAATTGGCGGTTCTTGAAGGTATTATTTGATTCTTTTGAAGGCGGTCTGTCATTCGTCATTCCACTTTACCACTTGATCTTTCATTAGAAGCTTGAATATTGGCTTACAAGTAGAAGTCAGATGTGAAATGAACCTGGCGATGTAATTCAGACGTCCCAAGAAACCTCTAACCTCTTTCTCGGTGCAGGGAGCCGACATCTCTTGTATGGCTTTTACCTTCGCATGGTCTACCTGAATACCCTTGTCACTGACAATGAAGCCCAGAAGCTTACCAGACCTTACCCCGTAGGTGCATTTGTTCGGATTCAACCTCAACTTATTTGTCTTCAACCTGTCGAACATCTTTTGGAGATGATCAAGGTGCTCTTCCTCAGTATGAGACCTGACTATCATATCATCAACATAGACTTCGATCTCATGGTGAATCATATCATGGAACAAAGCAACCATGGCACACTAATAAGTTTCCCCAACATTCTTCAACCCAAAAGGCATCACCTTGTAGTAGAAGGTGCCCCATTGTGTAATGAAGGTTGTCTTCTCCATGTCTTCAGGAGCCATCTTGATCTGGTTGTAGCAAGAGAAACCATCCATGAAGGAGAAGATTTTGTGCTGCGCGGTGTTGTCGACCAGAACGTCAATGTGAGGAAGAGGGAAGTCATCCTTGGGGCTTGCCCTATTCAGATCTCTGTAATCCGCACACATTCGTACCTTACCGTCCTTCTTAGGTACCCGGACGACGTTGGCAACCCACTGTGGATAGGAAGTGACAACTAAGAATCCTGCGACGAACTGCTTCATGACCTCTGCCTTGATTTTCTCTAACATTTCGGGACGCATACGGTGGACCTTCTGTTTAACCGGAAGACAGTCTTCTTTGGTCAGTAGGCGATGTACCACAATATTAGTGTCCAAACCAGGCATGTCTTCATAGGACCAGGCGAAGATCTCAACGTAGTCGTGCAGTATCTGTACCAACCTCTATTTGATGCTAAGCTCCCAATTTTCACCTATTTTAACCTATTTTCTGTCTTCCTTAGTACACAAATTCACTATCTCAATCGGCTCTTCATGAGGCTGTTGGCCCTTTCTTCCTGCTGTAATAGTTTAGCAAGTTCTCCAGGAACCTCACAATCTTCCTCACCTTTGTCTTCGGCTTGGTTGATCGGATTTTTAAAGTCATAACTGGCAATAGCAGAGCTGTTATCAATGGGATCCTGAGTGGATATGGATCTGCATTATGATACGTGAGTGTGTGTATGAGAATAGCTGTTTTGATAAAGTGAAAGCAGGAAAGAAAGACAGAGAGCGCAAAATTTGTATGCAAGAAAACATCCAATGCTTTATTAATGATATATGAAATGACAAATATCAGCCCTCACAAATAAAGCCAAGGTGCCTCGGGCAAGGGACCAGGCTGTAAAGTTTCAAATTGTTTATTACAAATCTCAAAACAAGTAAGTCAATTACTGCAGAATAAAAGAAATAGGTATAAAGTCCCTATCTGTCCAGTTACTCGGTCCACCGTTGGTAGTTGGGTAGATCCAGCTTTCAATGTCTGACTCTTCCTCGCTGTCTTCAATGGCGTTAATTCCCCGATTGCTGATGCGTAGGGGAGGTCCTCCAGCCCGAGCGCGTCTAACATCCCTTTGAGCCCCTGTAGTAAATCCCAAACCAAATTTGTCAGTTTTGTGAGTGAAATCAGGGAGCTGACCCCAATTGGCACACCCACCTTCTTCAACCACGGCCCTAGCGTCCTTGAGAGAAGCCATCTTCAAAGGAGGTTTGCTGCTGGTAGTTTCGGTTGATGCCAAGATCGAAGGGACCTCTTCAAAGTTCTGACAAGGAGTTTCTATGAATTCCCCGTCCATCTCTATATAGCGGAAGGAACTAAGGTGGCTCACCATATACTCTTCTTCACCCCGCACTATGACAATCTTTCCTTTCACTGGATACTTCAGCATTCGATGGAGTGTGGAAGTAACTGCCCCAACCTCGTGGATCCAAGGACGACCCAGTAAACAATAATATGACGGCCTGATGTCCATCACATAGAAGGTGGACCCAAAAGTCTGAGAACCCACTTTGACATGGATGTCCACCTCCCCTTGCACCATTCTCTTTGATCCGTCAAAAGCCCTTACTATAATGTTACTAGGATTTATAGTCAAACCCTTGCAATCCAACCGATCCAATTCCTTCTTCGGCATAACATTCAGTGAAGACCCAATATCTACCAATACATGAGCCATAGTGGTTCCCCTGCATTCAATCGAGACATGTAGAGCACCATTATGCTTTATTCCATTAGGTGTCAAATCCACATATGAAAAACCCAGCCTATTATCAGCAGTTAGGATGTCCATACAATATTTGAATTGATCAGCTAAAGTCTCTTGCGGCACATGCGCAGTTTTGAGGAATGCAATCAAAGCCTTCGCATGGGCCTCTGAGCATAATAGCAGGGATAACATGGATATCTTTGATGGGGTCTGCCCCAGCTGCTCGGCCATATTGTAGTCGCTCTTCTTAATGATTTTCAGTATTTCCTCCATTTCTTGCTTAGAGGCTTCCACAATGATTTTCCTAGGTGCCTCCGTCCGGGCAGGCTCACCTATAATTTCCTTTCTGTGGGTATCATATGATTCACCGACATGAGTATTAACCGGAGTAAGAACAGGAACTGTAGTTGATGTACTAGCAGAAACAACAGATGGAATGACAATATGTTTGTTGACAGTCTTAGGGGAAATCTCGGGGGAGAAGACCCTTCCATTTCGGGTAACTTTGTTGGTTCCGACAATGTTACCAATATTAGGATCAACTTCTTCATCTTTCAAATCTTGTTTGATGCCATGATAGTACACATCGATACCATAATGCCACAGGACAACTTTGTCCGAGACATACGGGACATGACCAGGAACAGTGATTATCAGCGGAGCAATTCTTGCAGAAGATGTAATCCTAACAGGTCTTCTCGAGGATACATTGGAAGGATTGGCAGAAATGGTTATAATGGCAACATCTTCAGATGGTACCACGGGAACCAAAGTTTTCTCAAACAAAATTTCTTTGCTATCTATCAGGTGTTGAACACCTAACTTCAGCAAATGGCAAACAGAAGGTAGAAACAAACACATGTGGCAACCTTTAACACAACCCGGAAATAAACCGGCCAACAGCAAAATTTTCTTGACAGTCAAGAGAGGAGTAGAGACTTCATCAACAGAGGTAACAGACAAATCAGTGTCAATAACATTAATTCCACAACCGTGTTTAGGAATGGGAGTCGTTATGACATTTGGCTTCTCCAGAGCATCGAACTCTATTTCCTTGGCTTCGATCAAGTCTTGTACTTTGTTCCTCAGAGCCCAGCAGTCATTTGTATCGTGGCTAGGACTCTCATAATGATAGGCACACCGAGCATTTGGATTATATCGGGGAGTTGTAGTATTTGGATTCTTGGGAGCCTCCTTCAAGGTTGACAAGTTGGATCTCAGTAGATGAGGTAGAACTTCAGCCAATGTCATGTTGATGTGGGTAAACTTTCGTTGTGGTCTTTCCACCCTTTTTTGATTATTGTGTTGTGGAGCAACTGCAGGTCTAGGTATCATCACGACACTTACTTCCTGAAGATGTTCAGCCCTATTTTGGCCCTTCAGGCTATAGATGGCACTGGCTTCCTTCTTACCAGCAAAAGGCTTCTTTACTGAACTTGAAGAGGCATCCTTCTGTATTTTGCCGCTTCGAATCCCAGCTTCTACTCTTTCTCTAGTCAGAATCAGCTCGGTGAAACTAGCTGATGAGCTTCCGATCAAATGATTGAAAAATGGACCAGATAGCGTCCCCAGAAACATATCAACCAGCTCCCTATCAGAAAATGGGGGTTGAACTCTCCCAGCCATGTCTCTCCATTTTTGTGCATAATCTTTAAAGCCTTCACTTGCACCCATGGACATACTCTGGAGTTGAGTACGAGTAGGAGCAAGGTCGGCATTGTACTGATACTTCTTGTAGAAAGCAGCAGCCAGATCTTCCCAGTTTTGGACATTTGCTCCCTCCAGCTGGTAGAACCATTCAAGCTGAGTCCCTGACAGACTATCTTGAAAGAAATGAACCCACAGATTTCTATCAGCGGTGTGGGGCTGGATCTTTCTGACATAAGAACGGAGATGGAGTTTTGGGCAGGACACCCCATCATACTTAGAAAAAACTAGAGCTTTGAACTTCTGCGGGATGACCACTCCCGACACCAATCCCAATTCTTTGAAATCTAGTCCAGGTATCCTCTGAACTTCCATGGCACTCAGAAGATCTTCCAATTGCTTGTATCTATCCTCAGCAGGAGGATATTGCTCATCATTGTAGTCACTGTCATTGTCAGAAACTGCAGGACTGGGGTCCTTCTCTTCTTCCTGATTCTCCCCTTCCTTGGATGAAAAGGTCAGATCGGCTTGTCGCTTCAACCGCTCTCCAAACCTTCTGCCCATATTCAGAATACCGACAACCTTCTTATTTTTCTTCTTCTCTTTCAGGATAAGGGCTTTTAGATCCTCCTGCCCTTTTGCCAGACTTATGAAATTTTTTTGGAACTGGGCGTTCTGTGCCTGAAGGTCCTTGATGGTTTTCTAGGAAGACATTTCATGCTTAAATAAAAAGCGAAGAAGATGAGAAACCTATAATGGTACCTGTACATGCAATGTCATGAATGGGATGCGTATGCAATGATTTCAAATACTTCTTCAGTAGTGGGTTCCACAATCACTGGTAAGATGGCCACATAGGGCATCATAAGCTTCTGGGCACGAGCTCGTACCCATTGGAGCAAAGGTTCCATAGGAATGGAAGTTTTTGGCCCCAAAGCCTTGGCGCCAGATCTGTTTACCATGTCCCAAGCTCGTATGAACCTCCAGCGATACTCGTGGGTGTCGTCCTCATAGTTGAATACAATACCCTCGATAATTAAATCATGGGGACCATCCCTTCGAGCGTAACTAAATTGTCGCAGAGCTAAAAAAGGATTGTAGGTTATGCCCCCTCTGATACCAAGTAATGGGACATTAGGGTACTCCCCGAAGCGGTCAATAATAGCAGTGTTTTCCATAGCTCGGGAACACCAAAGAATATCCATGTGAGCGAGTGACATTATCCTTTGCGACCAACCCAAACCTTCTTCATTCTTCAGTATGGACTTAGGGAGGTGAGAAATAAACCACCCTGACAGCAATGGCATACAACACATAAAAATCCCTCTTCTCTTCATGGTACGAGTATGGAGAGTGTGCATAATATCTCCGAGTAAGGTAGGCACAGGGTTGCAAGAGAGGAAAATCTTGATAGCATTCACATCTATGAATGAATCGGGATTAGGGAATGGGACTAACCCATATATTAGAAGAGCCAAGACCTCCTTAAAAGCCTGAAAATCCATATCATCCCAAAATAGTCGGGCCTTGTCTACCATAAACTTAGCTAGAAAACCCTTGACTCTGCTTCTTTTTTCCTAATTGGATACCACGTCGGCCCGTTTCAGATGCAAAGTTGAGGCAATGACTTCTGGCTTAGGAACTTCTTCTAGACCTGTGAAGGGAAACTGTTCAAGAATGGGAATATCCAACAGTTGAGAGAATTCTTCCAAGGTAGGCACCAACTGATAATATGGAAAGGTGAAGCAGTGGTGCTTGGGATCAAAGAACTGGAAGAGTACACTCATCATCTTTTCGTCAAAGTTTGAAGTAACCAGGTTGAGAAGTCGACCATGTCTCTTAGTGAATGCATAAGTTTCAGAAACTCTTGATGCTAGCTCTTTGAGTTGGGAAGGTATCTTCACAAAGCTGATTCAGATAGTGTTTCTATGAACGGAAACCATGATCTGCAAAACAGAGCAAAGATAAATTCCCTTGGTCTTTGAAATGGTTAGTGCAATAGGAATGGATGCTATGTTATGATGCATGATGTCATGATAAACCCCAAGTATAGCAAACACAGGTATAGCAAACACAGTCAAATCACACAAAGTCCTTAGGTTTAAGGCTTGCATGAGGTTAAAGGTAGTACCCTCTTGAAGTTTAGTTGGTTTTAAACTTGTCTTAAAAGTAACCGGGTTCTAGAGGATCTCAATATCATTGAACATCCTTTATCGGGCATTGTATCAGCTCAAGCAATCTTTTCTTGCGGCCGAAATATCCCGAAAGTATGATCTCAATGAGTGTAGCATCGAGTATCAACCAATCCTCGTCTCTACACCGAGGTTGGCTATCTCACTACTTTCTAATGGCCAAGCTTGTTCAACTAAGGTTCTAAGGTCCGTTAGTGCTTCACGACACCACGCGGCAGCCCCGTATTCTCCTTGTTTCCCCACGAAGGATACTGGTACCAACCAAAGTGTCACACCAACACAGCCACCGCTTAAACCATATCGGTCAATGTCGTACAATCTCCACGATCTATTGTTGTTTACCTAAAAAGTGTCCCAAAATTCGGGTGTAGGATCTATAGTAACCCCAAAAAAACCCTCAAAAGTAAAGCAATCAAGACAAACCAGAGAAGCAATTTAATGACCTAGATCCTAAGGTATACCCCACTTATTTCTTCCCCAACAGAGTCTCCAGTTCTGTGATACAGTGGCAGCACCTACTGTTATACTGGTTTGCGTTTTGCGTTTTGTGTTTGCAAAATGCCGCGTTAAGCAAGAGTCCCAACCGAATTTTATTTTATCCAATCATGGAAAAGGAAAAAGAACAGAAAAAACCTTTTTTTGAGATTTCTGAGTACGGGGGGTAGATTATAGAAAGGGAAGGTTTTAGCACTCTTTCTATCCATGGTTTTCCATGGGCTCTTAGGTACTTGCTCATTTTTTCAAATTGCTTGTGTGTGCATGTTTTGAAAATGTTTTACTTCGTGATAACCCTTGTATCAGTCCTCAAGGATGTGACGAAGTTTTTTTTGAAAGGTGTTTGTGTGAAAAGTTTTGTTGAGCAAGTACTTAAGATTCTACCTACTCGAAAAAAGATTGTTTGTTCTCATTTCCTTTAGACAGTGCTATCCTACTATTAAGGAGTAGGTAGCCCCGTCGTTGGAGTTTTTAAGGGACAACTGAAAGGGACAAGTACAGTCACTAAAGAAATAGTTAGAAAACTTTAGTAGTAACCCTAGATTCTTAAGATCTTTCCGAGGCAACATTTCCGAGGCAACATTCAAATGGGACATTTTGATCTTTTAGACTGGAGGGCAACCACTAAAATCTCCTATGCTTAATGATTTTTTACCAAAGGCATCCGAAGTGGGGTAAACCCTAGGAGTGAATATGTTCATGTGAATCGTTCCAGTTATATAATCTTTTCACATTAGGTGATCTACCATTTTAATTTTCAAGCATTCTTCGCATACAATCCTATTAACCATGCATCTAATAGTTAAATATTTGCAGGAATTTAAAGTGCGAGAAAATAAACCTAGCTATTACAAGGCTTTGGCACTTACATAATTATATTGACGGAAAATAAAAATGCGAAAGCTTAAAACCCTAATTAAAACTATTACAAACTCGGAGCAGTTACAAAAGTAATAAAACAAATTAAAATGCGCACGGCAAATTAAATGCAAGAAAAATTGAAAACCCTAAAAATCTAATTGAAAAAAATATTTAAACTACTTTTTGAGAAAAAGAATTAATTAGGTTATGTACGACTAAAACCCTAATTCTAATTATTTTTAATTATAAAAGAAATTGAAACTAACCTATTTAAATTAAATTAAATGATTCAAGAAAATAAATTATTTTATAAAAAAAACTTTTTTATGTATTTTTGTGGTTTTTTATTTGAGAAAAGAAACAATTTAATTACAAAATTTAAAACCTAATTCCTATTTAATTTTAACTAAAACAAAAATCAAATAAACTAATTAACCTAATTTATTTTCAAAAATATTAATTTGAATAAATAATATTTAATTCTGTATTTTCGTGATTTTTTAGTTTGATAAAAAATAATAATTTTTGTGTTAATTAATTAAAACAATTAAAGAAATGAAAAAAAAAAGAAATAGAAAGAAGAGCAAACTGGGCTTGTATGATGAGTAAATGGAGGGTGCAAATCTGAATTTCCCAAGCCCAAAAGTCCTCCAAGCCCAGTCAGCGCCTGGCTCCATGTGGCATTGACCTGAGGGTGCATCATAGTCCCTCACTGCCTGTGTGTTGGATCTGATACTATGCTGGATCAAGTGGCTGGATGCTGGTGGAGTATGGTGGACACCAGGATGAGAGATACGCTGGATCTGTTGAGAGAAAATAAAATAAGGGGAACGCTGGGACCTGGGATCGAACCCAGGTCCTTATGCTTAATACCAATGCCTCGTTTCCAGTTGCGCTATGCGTTTTAATTGTTAGTATAATGAAAACCAAATATAATATAAAGAAAACAAATAACTGAATTCCACGCGCACAAATTTTCAAATGCTCCAATGGCTGGCTGACACATATCTTCTTCTTCCTGGAACCGCCGTGTTAGGTATATAACCTATACCTACGGACAGACTTCCATGGCTAAAAACCTGTGCAATTCAAAAATTCATAAAATGCAATATAAATGGAATTGAAGTTCAGGGTTCAACCGGTCATGATGCCACAGTCATCCTAGTATCCAGCTTGTGATCCAATTTTTCCTGTAGCCAAAAACCCCAAAATGCATATGGAAACCCTAACAATGGCAAGTACAGATATAGGCTTCAAAAATGCAATTAAACTATTCAATTAGGTTGCAAACATGATAAAGATCACAAATATGCCAATAAAATGTGTTAACAATGCAGGAATTGATGTAATCATTTTCAAAAAATAAGGCAAACCGTGGGAATGGTTGGGTGTGTTTCTGGGCGTGATAAGGCTTGCAAGTGATCCAGTTGGCTTCAGGGATGCTCCAAGATACGATTGCTGGATTTGAATTACTCTGAAAGGCCCTGTGGAATGAAAACTGAGTCACACTTTTTGTCCACTTTTTTTGAGTTTGTTCTTTCTCTTATACGACTTCAAAACCTTGTTTTATGCTTTGTACATGTCCAATATATATCTAGGAATGAATTAGGGTTGTGAAATTGGATTGAATCTTTGAAATTATGAGAGATTTGATTTGATTTTCTTGCTACATATAAACTTGCTATTTTGAGCCAAATCATACCTTTCTTGTACCAATTATGCTTGATTCGTTTTGGTCTTGATAACTCAGCATATTTTGATTGCCAACCTATCCAAAAACCAAATCAAATCATATCTTTGCTATTATTCACCAATTATTTGATTTAATTCAACTTTTAATTAATAAAAAATCAAAATAAATTGAAAAATGAAGCAAATAATGCGTGGGTGAATATTTGGGTCGTGGATCATATTATAAGTGAGGTACAAGCATAAAAGTTAGGCCCATTTGGCAAAAAATGCATTTTTGAGCCCATTTAACTTTTGGCTATTTTGCAAAAAGGGTCAACTTTGACAAGGCATATCTCCTCCAATTTTAACCCTAGAGAGGTGTTCTTGGACTTTTAAGAAAGTTTAGGATGTCCCCTAAACAACCCTTTTGGTCTCATATCAATTAATTCTTCCATGTCCATATAATAAGCTTTGACCCAAAAGGTGTTTTTGTTGACTTTTCAAAAGGGCCCATAATGTAGAAATTCATATCTTTGTATGAGTGCATATTTTGAACTTGTGGGATGAAGATGAGTTGTAGGGAATTTCATCCTCTTCAAAATCAGCTTTGGATAAAAAAAATTATGATGAAGCATGTGGAAGTTATGCTTGGTCAAAGTTTGGTTGACTTTTACTAAGAAACCCTAATTTAGCAACTTTTGGGTTTTGATGATTTTGGAGCATTCCTTGGGGAATCATGATCAACCCTTGATCAAATGATGAAGTTCAATTCAAAATGTTAATGTTGACCAAAAATATTGAAGTTTGACTGTATGTGGGCCATAATTGACTTTTGACCTAATATAGTCGATTCTCAAGCATCAGAGCAGTTGACTGAGCAAACTTCTTGTGCAAGGCATGAAACTTGACATGTAGGGTTTTGAGAACATATTAATACCATGGAGAGAATATGAGGCCTTTGTGGTTCACCCATCTTGATGAAAATGGAAACCCTAATTTGAGACACACTGCCTTAGGAGAGAGTTTGTCTGGTCAACTCTTGGGCAAACTTGAGCAAATTGAGGATCTCTAGGAGTATGTATTGAGTAAAATGAGAGGGAAAATTTTAGGGTACAACATAAACCCTAGCTTCATAACTACTTATTTTTGAACCTCATGTGCTCTATTTTTTTATGAAAATGCATGTTATGCACATAACATATTGGAATGATGCAGATGAATGCAAAGTCTAAGCCAGAATAGAAGAAATTGAGAGGGAAAATTTTGGGGTTTAATAGTTGCCCCTATTTAATCGTCTTAAACCTGAAGGTGATATTGGCGCCAGCCTTTTGAACTTTTCAGGTAGAAGAAGATTAAATACTTAAAAGAACCTGAAAATTTGCGCTCTGAAGCCAGTCAAGAATTATTATATTTTTGGTTTTTTGTATTTTTATTTTTTTATTTTTTTGGATTACAATAGTCATATGGGGTAAATGTATGTCAGACTAGGGTTAAACAAACAGAAGAAAATTTGGTTATCAAGGAATATCTGTTCAGAGTTGGCAGCGAGCACATGACAAGAAAGATATCAAAAGTACATATTCGGGGTTGGTAGCGAACACATACAGAAAGAGACTGGTCAAAACAGACTCTAGCTGGCAAGGGGACGATTGAACACAACCTGACCGAAGATATTATCTAAACTAACAGAAGGTAAACCCGATCAAAACGGATAAACTAAGAAGAAGGAACTGATCAAAACAGAACCTAAATAAGGGGAGGAAATGATCAAAACATAACCTAACTGAAAATGTTAGCTAAGCTAACAGAAGGTAAATCTGATCAAAATGGATAAACCAAAGAGAAGGAACTGATCAAAACAGAACCTAAAAAAGGGAAGAAATTGATCAAAGCTTAACCTAACCGAATTGTTAGCTAAGCTAACAGAAGGTAAACTCGATCAAAACGGATAAACTAGCAACAAGGATCCGACTAAGCAGGACCCTCAGAGAGCATCGATCAAAGATGAACTTTACAAGAGAAAGAGACCGGTCAAAACAGACTCTAACAAGAATTGCCAAAACATGACGGGCTTTCGATATATTATAAATACATAAGAACTATAAAATCCCTCAGGCGGGGTGTAATTCTTCAAGAGTGGCAATTATCTGAATTATCACCCACCAAGTATGGATACTCAAACACTTGAGAAGTAAGAAAGGCTATACACCGACTCTCACTCGCACTCTAACAGCAAAGCAAACATGGGTAAAATAACCAAAGGCTTGCAAGGGAAAGAGAAAACCATGACTCACTTGGGAAATGAGAAAATACCAAAGACCCGACTGGTAGTAAGTCAAACAGACTCTGTTGGGGAAACAAAATAGAGTCACCCTAGGCTTGCTGTGAAGATAATTCAAATCTGAGCATGCAACAATCCGGTTACTGCAAGTGAACATAATTGGCTTATACTCATGCATGTTTGAATTTTTTAGTGTAATGCTCCATACAATGGAAATGTTACGCGTTTTGGTAGATGCAATGTAATGATGCATGTTTAGTAATGCACTGGGGAAAACACATCAATAATTGGCTACTGAGAAGACAATGAACTTCCGAACAATTATTCTCATACATCTGATCTTCTATAGAGAAAAGGAAATCTAAACTTCGATGGGGAACCGGGACCCCAAACCACCCATCTCTAAAGATCGAAATCAATAGGGGAGTAACTTTCTGGAGAGGATACTGCAAAAATAAATTGTAGTTCAAAGAAAATCTTGAATTCTGGTCAAACCCTCAACTTCTTGGGGAGCAAATTCTTTATCCTCTAGTTAGAAAGAGGAGAGCTTCTTTGGGTATGGATCTTTCTCGCATAGATTTTCTTGACGAAGATAGCTTCTACTGGGGAGTATGGAAATTCTTAAATAAAAAGAATTCTACTCAGATCACATTGGGGATAACATCGTCGGGGGGTAAGAAGTCTTCACTTGGGGAAAAAGCAAAAATTTTGGGACAAAAACTCCACTGGTGATATCTCAACAAAATATTCTATCACCGGGGATGAAAGAGGTATGATTGGCACTCCCATATACACCACACTGGGGAGACAGGACACTTGCTCCACTATGGGGAGAAACTTCACTCCACTGAGGAACGATAGATAAGTTACTCTGGAATGTACTCGAAAAATGACTTCGATTGGGGACAAAGACTACCGCATACACCGAGGAGCCAAAAAAAATAAAAATAAAAACTTTAGATGGAAACATCAACAATATCCATTGCACTAGGTATAGCCATCTCTGTAAGATTCAAGCCGACAAGAAGTTTTGTACTGGGAGAAGAAATCATTTCATTACGGATGATGGTCGTCCTCATCATGATAAAAACTAGAGTCTCTTGTAGATAAACATGAGTCTCTTCAAGAAATCTGATATAGGCAAGCCGTGTTGGAGGGTGAGAGTGCGAACTTCACTGCGTAGGAGAATACATACTTCATGGAGATAACAAGTGAAAACCTCACTGGGGAAGCCATAGACTGTTGACTTCAAGGGGAGTATACCAAAATCTCTGGTTAGTGAGTAAAATAATTCTTCCTAGAAAACCTGGAAAGAAATAGACTGCACTGAGAATGAGGGATACTCGGGCAAGAGTACGCCTTAATTAGGGAGAATACTGTAAAGATAAATTGCAATTCAGAGGAAATTTTGAACCCCGATCCAAGTCCCAACCTCCTGGGGAAAAGATCCAACATTTCTTTCCAATGATAAAGAGAATCTTGCTGGTAACTAGGATCTTCTGATGTACATCCTCAATAAAAGTGACTTTGACTGGGGGATCACAGAAATTCTTGAATAAAAGAATTCTACCCAGGCCCCACGGGGGATACTACCATTGAGGGCAACAGTCTTCACTTGAAGAAGAGAAAGGCGCCTTTGAACCATAAGCTTTGAGGTTTATAACTCCACCGAGGAAAATATTTCAGCAATACTCTACCACTGGGGGTCAGAGAACCCTAAATGGAATTCGTCTCCGCATGACGCTCCAGAAAAATAGGAGACTTGCTCCACTGGGAATAATAGACATGTTGATCAAACATCTTTTTTCCAGAAAACCTGACTTGGGCAAATATTCCCTGGGGAGATAAGATATAAACTTCATAGAGACGATCAACGACAACCTCACGAGGGGGATAAATACCAACCATAGAGTAGCAGAGTATCGACTTCAAGGGGATATAACAAAGGTATACAGTCCAATGAAATGATATTTCCCAGATTTGTCGAAGCTAAGTAGACTACGCTGAAGAAGAAGATTATACAAGACCTGTTGGAATGCACTTCTTCGGAGATAAGCCCTCTGGAAGGGACAAACTTTTAAACAAACTCTCATCAAGAGTACTAACTTTAGTGGGGATTAAACATGGATATACTTTTACTGGAGATAAAGAATTATGTCTAGGACAAAGTACGCCTTTACTAGGGATGAATGACTTTATTTTGATCAAAGGTAAGCTTTCACTAGGGAAATTGGATCCCATTCTATAGAAATCCTCATATTGGTCGCATACAGACCCTTCTTGGTTCATTTGCTGGTATGCTTCTTGTCATAAAAGACCAACAATAATCGCAAAAATAGAAATTATGGTAATGTGCCCCATGTTTGGAACGACAATTTTCACTAAAGAATAAACAATTTGAACCATCAATCACTGGGTAAAAACTGTGATGCAAGATTACAACTTCAACATGTCAACTCCGAGGAGGAATGCCACTGAGAAGTGGACTTTGGAGAAGATACTGCAAAAATAAATTGCAGTCCACTGAAAATAAATCATCTTGACTTCAAACAACTTCTGAATTCCCGGGGGGAAGAAACATTCTCCTCTTGCAGAGAAATGAGGATGCTTTACTGGGGAATAAAGACCTCAGAAGAGAAACCTCTTAGCAAACAGACCTTTGTCAAGTAGCAACAAATCTTTTACTGGGAGAATAGCCTTTTTAGGAAACAACATTTCCATCTTGAACTTCGTATGGGTAACAACCTCACATGCTCCTTGCGTTCATGCTCGCATCCTACTGGGATAACAATCCACACTTCAACTGGAGACAACAATCATGACTTATGATGAAGGAACATCAATAAATGGACTTAGGTCTTTGATGAGCCGAGGATAACCATCTTGGATTCTTTACACGCTCTTCGAATTCACGAGTTGTTTAGCCTGTGCATGTACTTAATCTAATCAACCATTGAAGAGGAGAAAATGCCCCTGCATAATTTTTGGCCCCAATATGTAGGGTCTTTGAAAAAAACTTCCTTGAGAGGACTTTCTGATATCTACACCAGCGAGATCAGCCGCCCCGGTGTTATGAACTTCAAAACACTTCCCCTAACTAGTGTTAGAAGCGGTTTCAACCATGCTTGAGTGAACGCCCCTGTATCTGTAAATTCTGAAAAGATTCTCCTCTAATCAACAAATTCTCAGAGAGATTTGTCAAATCTTGACATAACCGCCCCAGTTTGACTATTCTTTTGAGGGGTAAAATCCCGACTTGCATGCCTCAGATTGACTTATCACTTACTCGACAGAGTATTTAACATGCTTGCCCCTGCTTAACAGAGCCTTGACATACCTTCTTATACTCTTAGAGAGCTGAGAAACTCGCGAAGTTTTAAAGATAATACAACCTTAGGGTGGCCGGTTTACGTCTTGAAAGTAGGCTACTGCACAACCGTACTTCTCAACTTGAATTGTCTCGTTCATAAATAGATACTTGAATAAATCGGCCCCCTCAGGACTAACTAAATAAAGTGCACCATTGCTCGACAGAGACCTCTGGACAATCACTTTTGCAATCTGCTTCATATTATTTCTCAAGCTGGTACACTTTTGCTCAATGGAGTCAATAGAAGGTCTGCCCCAGATTAAATCATTTTCACAAATGATTTACCTTTCAACCGTATCTCGAAGCAGTTTGTCCATTGGGATACAAGTTTAAGCACTTGTTCATATGCAAAGAATTTTTATTATAAGAACAATAATTGTAATACAAAGCTTATGTTTGTCTTCAAGTTTAAAAAAACTTGTACTGAAAAGATATTGAAACATCGATAAATTTTGTGCAAAAGATAATAAAAAGATGGAGTGATACCAACTCAAACAAAATTAGCAAACCTCCTAGGAGTCAGGTTACGGTACTCTCGTTATAGTATTACTTCCAAATTAAACCTTGCTTCAGTTAGAACTTTTAAGGGTTGTAAAGTGTTCTGGTTCACGGTTTTAGAAAAAAAGATTTAAGGCTCAAAATTATTTGGTGCCCACCCATTCTCCGTGATGTTCTCCATTCCTACGTTCAGTTAACTTGATGCGAGCACTGATCTCTCAAGAGGAGTTTACAATGGCTGAGGAGTCAAAATTAAGTTTCTTGGACATGGTTGTCACTCACCTCTTTCATTCTTGGTGTTCGATCATACGACTTCATTCTTTATGGAGGAACTTTATTTAGTAATCCCTCCTTCGCATTTTACGCCCTTTTACTTTCCCTAAATTTTGCCTGGACAAATTCTTTTGAATTTTACTTTTGAAGTCCAGCGGGATGCCCTAAATTTTACCTAAGCGACTTGTTTTTCAAGCTTCCACTTAGCGGGGCTTTTTGTCTCTTTCTTTTCTATTTTCGATCATTCTTCTCTTGTTTGAACCAGTCATCTGACTTCGAGTCGTTCTTTAACTTGTTGAGAATGATTGTGACTGCCCGAGTCTTTGGTAGATGAGGGATAATCATTATTGTATTGTCACCTGTTGACTTCCTGATGTGCGAGAGATACCCATTGGGATATCGTTCTCTTTGATGCACACTGCTGACAGAAGGGGGTTGACCATTGTAGTTTTGACTTTCCTCATCCTTTTGATGGATAACCATTGTTGTATCCTTAGATGCGCACTCCTGATGAGTTTTGAATGCCCAATCTGTTTAACTGAAATCCACCCTTCCCCGAGTTAAATGTGAGGGTTTTTTCTTACACGAAAAGAAACTCCTACTTCAAGGCTCAAAGGGGTTAACGAGGGTCTCTCTCCCTTATATCTCCGGTGTTTTGGAATTTGAAACAAGGCATGTACATCGTCAGCAGGGTTTTTATTTAAAAGCACATTATTTGAGATCTTTTGGTATATTACTCGTCATCCTCCCTCCAGAGGTACTTTGCTTTATTTTTTCAAGAATTAAGTATCAACGAGCAAAGAAAAACATTAACGAATGAGTACAAATGGTTTGTTTCAAGATAAACATATTCAATGCGTTATGGTTAATATTCAAAAATAAGCAAGTTTTGCATACAAGAAAGTACTAAACAAATAAAGGAATATTACAAATGAGAATGTGAATGTACACTTGGTGATCTCTGTGTGGACTTATTGCTTCAGGAGGTACGCTTGGTAATCTCGGACTTCATCTCTAAATGATTTACACTTTTGAGTTGAAGCAAGTACCCATCATGTTTTCACTAAGGATATCTTTAGATCACGAATACATGATTCTGTTCCAATAGGAAACTCATGTTGGTCGTGCCTGGGCCTTTTGCTCATTTACTGGCATCCTTCCGGTTGTCAGAGATCAACAATGCCTACAAAAGTGGGAATTAAAACAACATGCCTCGAGTACGGGATGGTTACCTTAGCCATTACTTTGAGCACCCAATACTTTAAGCAATTTCAATTATTGATATCATGTGCTGTAAAGCTTTAATGTTTTAAGTGCAACATTTATCGAAAATGATGAACGTCTTTTGTTATCAAAACGGAAAAATAAAAACAAATTGGCATAATTCGAAAAACACTTTTATTGAATGATTGGCCTGTAAATAGGAATTTACATCAAAAAGTAATTCTTGAAAAGAAACAATTAAAGTATATAGAGTAGACAACAAAAATGGCAATGTGAGTGCAGATTTGTCGAGTGGAACCCTGCCACAACTCTTATGACCTCTAAATTCTTCACTAACTTGCTTTCTAAACAACTGATTGGACTATTACTTTATCTTGAGCCGATCGACCAAGCGGTCTTTTTACACGAAATACTTCTTCACTATATCTGCGTTGACATGGTGAGGGAAATCCTCTCCATCCATAGTCATGAGCATCATAGATCCTCCTGAAAAGACTTTCTTCATGATAAAGGGTCCCTCATAATTAGGGGCCCATTTACCTCTGGCGTCTGTATTGTTGGGAGGCAAGATCCTCTTCAGCACAAGATCACCAACTTGAAAATTCTACGGACGTACCTTCTTATCGAAATCTTTCTTCATCCTCCTCTAGTATAGTTGTCCATGGAAAATAGCTGTCAATCTCTTCTCATCAATGAGATTCTGTAGGTCGAATCTATTCTGAATCCACTCAGCCTCATCCAATCATGCATCTGTCATTATTCTCAAAGAAGGGATTTCTACTTCCATTGGTAAGACTGCTTCCATGCCATAAACAAGCGAGAAGGGGGTTATCCCAGTCGAAGAGCGCATAGTGGTGCAGTAACCATGTAAAGCAAATAGAAACATCTCACGCCAATCTTTATAGGTGATAACCATTTTCTTCACAATCTTCTTAATGTTCTTGTTAGCTGCCTCAACCCCGCCATTCATCTTAGGACGGTAAGGAGAAGAATTGTGATGCTTTATCTTAAAGATTTCACACAGCTCTTTCATCATCTTATTGTTGAGATTTGACCCATTGTCAGTGATAATCTCCTCAAGAACCCTGTATCGACAGATAATATTATGCTTGATGAAACGATTCACCACTTGCTTAGTGACGTTGGAATAAGATGCCGCTTTAACCCACTTGGTGAAGTAGTCATTGGCCACCAGAATGAAGTGGTGTCCGTTGTAAGCAGTCGACTCGAGTCGGCCAATCATATCAATACCCCATATTGCGAATGGCCAAGGTGAAGTCAAGACATTCATGGGAATGGGTGGCACATGCATTTTATCTGCATAGATCTAGAACTTGTAACAGATCCTGGAATGATTGTAACAATCGTTTTCCATAGTTGACCAATAATAACCCGCTCTCAATATTTTCTTGGCCATAGTGTGTCCGCTGGAATGAGTTCCAAAAGAACCTTCGTTAATTTCTTATATGATCTTATTTACTTCATGTTTATCCATACATATAAGCAAAATTGAATCATAGTTTCTTTTGTACATAACATCCATGTCGAGGAAAAACTTGGCTGCATATTTCCGCAAAGTCTTCTTATCCGTGACAGAAGTACCTTCTGGGTATTCTTGCATCTTAAGATATTTCTTGATATCATAAAACCATAGTTTCTCATCACCAGCCTCCTCTTCTATTTCATAGCAAAACAGTTGCTTATCCAACCTCAGAATAGTGATAGAGGGGGCCTCATTTGCCCACCTAACTTTAAACATGGACGATAGAGTAGCTAAGGCATCTGCCAAGTTGTTCTCTTCCCTTGGAATATGATTGAAAGTAATCTCATAAAAATAAGGGGTCAGCTTCAACACATGCTCGCGATACATAATCAAATTTGGGTGGCGAGTCTCCCAATCTCCATTGATTTGGCTAATCACAAGAGCAGAGTCCCCATATACTTCCAAGATTTTGATTGACAAATCAATGGCAACTTCTACCCGAAGATACAAGCTTTATACTCGGCCATATTGTTCGTACAGTCAAAGAAAATCCTGGCGGTAAGAGGAGTATCAAAACCTTCGGGAGAAGTAATCACAACACCGACACCATTATCTAATGCATTGGAGGCACCATCCAACACCATCGTCCATCGCGATCCTGGTTCGGGTCCTTCTTCCGGGCCTAGAATGTTACAATCTCGTATGTACATGATGTCTTCATTAGGAAATTCAAACTTCATCGACTAATAGTCATCTTCCATAGGTTGATGAGCAAGATGATCAACCAATACACTACCTTTGATAGCTTTTTGGATATTATACTGGATTTCATATTCAGTTAAAATCATTTGCCAATGGGCTATTCTTCTGGTGAGGGCTAACTTTTCAAAGATGTACTTGATTGGGTCCATCTTAGAGATCAATAAGGTGGTATGAGTCAACATGTACTGTCTTAGTCGGCGAGCAGCCCATACCAAAGTGTAGCAAGTTTTCTCGAGCAGTGAGTATCTTATTTCACAGTCGGTAAACTTTTAGCTAAGGTAGTATATTACATTCTCTTTTCGACCAGACATGTCATACTGCCACAATACACACCCCATTGAGTTCTCTAACACCGTTAGATACATTATCAAGGGTCTACCTTCTATCGGAGGCGAGAGAATTAGAGGTTCCAACAAATATTCCTTGATTCTATCGAATGTCGCTTGGCAATCCTTATTCCACCTGTCCATCTGACTTTTCTTTAACAATTTAAAAATTGGTTCACAAGTGGCTGTAAGGTGAGAGATGAATCTAGCAATGTAGTTCAACCTCCCAAGAAAACCACAAACCTCTTTTTCTATTTTATCGCACATGCATTTCTTGTATAGCTCTTATCTTACCGAGATCTACCTCAATTCCTTTTTCGCTTACAATGAAACCCAATAATTTTCCTGATCTCACCCCGAAGGTACACTTATTTGGATTCAACCTTAGTCTGAATTTCCTTAACCTTTCAAACAATTTCGACAAATGAACAAGATGTTCCTCTTCTGTCTGGGAGTTGGCAATCATATCGTCAACATATACTTCAATCTCTTTATGCATCATGTCATGAAAGAGAGTGACCATTACGTGCTGATAGGTTGCCCCTGCATTTTTCAAACCAAAGGTCATCACTTTGTAGCAAAATTTTCCCCAAGGAGTAATAAAAGAAGTCTTCTCCATGTCTTCTGGTGCCATCTTGATCTGATTATAGCCAGAAAAACCATCCATGAAGGAAAACACTTTGGCTTGAGAAGTATTGTCAACTAGAACATCAATGTGTGGCAACGAGAAATCATCTTTAGGGCTTGCTTTGTTCAAGTCCCTATAGTCCACACACATTCTGACCTTTCCATCCTTCTTAGGTACTGGTACAATATTCGCGATCCACGGTGGGTAAGAGGTTACTTTTAAAAAACTAGCATCAAATTGTTTCTAAACCTCCTCTTTGATCTTCTTAGACATATCAGGATGGGTTCTTTGAAGCTTTTTCTTAACAGGAGGACACTCTTCTCTAAGAGGTAGCTTATGCATAACAATGTTTGTGTCTAGCCCAGGCATGTCTTCATAAGACCAAGCAAAGATATCCGCATACTCATGGAGCATTGTGACCAATCTTTGCTTGATACCATCTTCTAGAGTAGCCCCAATCTTGACTTCTCTTTGGACCTCTTCGGTGCCCAAGTTGATCAACTCAGTAGTCTCTTGGTGCGGCTGAGTGACCTTTTCTTATTGCCTCAATAATCTAGCCAACTCTTTAGAAAGATCACAATCTTCCTCAGCTTCTTATTCAGCTTGATAAATTGGGTTTTCAAAGTCATAAAGAGCCATAGTAGAATCATTCTCGACACTTTCCGATATTAACGGGGGACATAATCTGCATGATTATTTTTATTTTATTTTAGTCTTAGATAAAAAAATAAAATAAAATCTCACATTTTTCCAAAATTTTAAAGGAAAGACAGGGAGTGAAATATTTGAATACAAAAGACGTTCTTTATTGGTGATAAACTTGCAATGAAAAACATCGTGGCCTTACAGCATGTCTATTACATCTTAGGCAGGACGTAGGGATTATTTGCATGATAGAAAATAAAAAGAAAATTACTATTCATAACGGGTGACTTCAATGTTGTCCTCGGCGAACCAGTTGGCAAGCTTTTCACCCGGCACAGTAGGACGAACCCACTTATCCATCTCACAATCACTGTCACCATCCTCACTCACAGCATGAGCCTCTTCGTGGATAACCCCACCGCTGACAAATTGAATTGGAGGAGGAATACCTTAAACTTTAAGAGGAGTAGCATTTGACATGCTTCGACCAGCCGTAAAGCCTAAACATTTCTTATCTGTCTGAGTAGGGAGATCCAACACTCTTCCTCAGCCTTCCGGATGACCAGATTGAATAATCATTTTTTCATGACGATAAGATGACATGGGGACCTTCGTCTTCCTATCCTCTTGACGAGGAGCTCTGACAACTTGCACAGTCTCAAAGGTTTGACATGGCGTCTCATGGATTTCTCCCTCCACCTCGACATAGCGGAAGGAACTCAAGTGACTGACAATATAATCTTCTTTGCTGCAAATGGTAACCACCTTCCCATTCTATTGTACCCCAATTTCCCCCCCTAATATTCCCCTATCATATCATATCAATTCAATGCAACAAAATCACATTAGGGTTAGTTCTTCCTCTTTTTCTATCTCCTATCTTTAAGTTTGCTCTTGAGGAATCTCCAAGCACCTTGGTTGTGTATTTTGTATATGTGTTGTTGACTAACTTCTAATCAAAATACAAAAAATATTTGTCTTTGTCTTTGAAT
This sequence comes from Vicia faba, assembly GCA_948472305.1. NCBI lineage: Eukaryota > Viridiplantae > Streptophyta > Magnoliopsida > Fabales > Fabaceae > Vicia > Vicia faba. Next base: position 1,426,830,207 of record OX451736.1, on the reverse strand, counting down.
ATTTATGTTTTGTAGGTACCGAGTCAAAGCATCTGAAAAATAAGGTTTTACGGTATTATTTCCTTAAAATCTCTATTTGAAAAAAATAAAAAAAATTCATTTTTTTCACTGATGCAATTGATTGCACATAGTGCATTTTGCGCAATTTTTGAAAAAATACATTGTGCAAATCGATTTGTAATATAGTGCAATCCATTTGCACATAGTGAAAATTTGAAAAAATCAGCAATTTCAAGCTTGTCAAGTTTTGTATCCAATTTTTCTTCATTTTTTGAAAGATATATCATTAATTCAAATTTTGGTGCTAATCTTGCATTTTTAAAAAGTATTCATTAATTCAAACTTTAGCTCTAATTTTTGAAAGAATTATCATTAATTCAAATTTTGGCTCCAAGAATCAATTACCAAATTACCACTAATCCCAATTCTAAACTTTATAAATAGAGCCCTCATTTCATTCAAATTTCAAGCTTTTGATAGCCAAATCCACCTTGCTAAAAAATCTCTCAATTCTCTCCATCTACCAAATTCACTCAAAGCCCCCTTTTCAAAAAAAAGTCAGTAAGCTTTGCATTGAAGCTTACTAATCTTTGAGTTAAACCTTCATCCAAATACTTTTTCTTCATCAATTCTCTACATCTAAGCTTGGTCAATTGATTCTTGTGGTTGAACTGAAGCAAATTCTTGAAGTTGTTTTGATAATTCTCTAGATCTACCTTTGGTAAGTTGGATAATTCATCTTTAACAATGTGATCTCTTGTTGATCTTTGGGTTTGGTTCATTGACCATTATCTTGTGATTCCAATGGTGTTATTTTCTCATGATTTGATGGATTTTTCGTGCTCAATTGGATTCAGGATCATAAGGTATTTGATGGAAAGTTTGAACAAGAATTTGGCCTTTAAAAATATTGTTTTGATGTCTGTAACACCGTGCAATCGATTGCTGTAATAGTGTAATCGATTGCACTAAGTGAATTTCACACAAATTTTTGAAAATTGTACTGTGTAAATTGATTTACACTTTAGTGAAATCAATTTTCACAGAAACAAAATGCTTTTTTTCCCCTTGTTTTAGAGCAGCTTTGATCCAAAATGCTTTTTCTACTCACTTCTTTTGATTGTTGGTTTAGATTGCAATTTTAAATGTCCAATTTCTCTTTAAATTCAATGGACTTTGTGATGTAGATGAAGTTGGATAAATGTTCATCAATTCAAATCTACCAAATAGTGAATTATTTAATTCATTTTTGGTGCTTTGGATTAATGATATGTTTAGTACTTTAATCCATCTAGAGGAGTGATTGAATTTAAAGATGAAATAAATTTAAAGTAGTGATCCAAATTAGCTTATCATTCGCCTCCCTCTTCATCTTATCCCTTTCTTTTTTAATTGTGCTACATGTTAAGGGATGATGATCTCTATATCATTTATCCAAACATGAAGTACATAGATTGCTATTGACCGACCTCAAAATAGGCGTGACTTCTACAAAAGTCCACTTACGATTGCTTAACATAGTGCTGAATTTTCTCCCGATTCGAATAAATGATCATTTATGGCCCAAACCTATGTTTGCAATCCCAAGTATGTTAATTTTATCTCTTTGATCCAATAACCTTGAGATTCATTGTGTGGAGGCTTTTGTTCTACCAATCCTCTAATGGATCTACATCACTTTTGGTCAACGCGGGTCACTTAAACATCTATGATCATTAAATGTTACTTTTGAGGATTCCAAAATGGATGATATACTTGACAAAAAGCAAATGCAACTTGTTGTGTGGAGGCTTTGGTTCTACCAATCCTCTAATGAGTTCCAAATGCAAGTTTCAAGATGGTCATCCAACTAACCACTAATTTCTAACAATTAACTTTACTTTATGCTTTTATTTTATGCTTTATGTACTATTTACTTCTTGCATTTACATTTCATGCCATTTTTATTTTTGCTGACTTGAGCATTTATTTTTATGTCATTTTTATTTTGCTCACTTGAGCATTTACTTTTATGTCATTTTTATTTTTCTCCCTTGAGATTTTCTTTTCTTTTTTAAGACACTTAATAATCAACAAGAACCATAAAAAACTTTAATGATACTTGGACTATTTGGTTACTATCCTTGGCATGATGGAGTATTGGGCTTCTTGGACTTAGGAATAGAAACCGTGGCCTATGTTGGAGACCTTGTGACCTTAATTGATATTTTGTATGGAGTTCTTGGGGTTTACCTCAAGACATTGGGTTGTTTGTTTGTTTTGTGTGCAGGTTATTGTGATTACATACTTTGTTTGTAATCTAGAATTCACCCGTATACAGACGTTACTCTGACCAATTTTTGTGAAGACTTAATACACTTGAAGTTTGGTCTTCTCAAGAGGTCTATTATCTTTCCTTGCTTGCTTTCAATCCAAAGAATAGGAATTCTATCTTGACTCATAAAGTCAAGTATTGATTTCTTGTTGGTTAGATGGTTCTTCTCCTTACCTTTTACATTATGCTTTAGGATAGTCCCTTCATCTCCTTGTATCTTCTTTAATTTCAAAAATCTTCTCCCTCCTTCTGAAAACTCTTCTTGTTTTTTTAAACTTGAACCACTTTCATAATAAACTTGGACTTATGTCCATGCATTTTCAAAACATTTTCATAAATAAACTTCAATCAACTTAATAATACCTTGACATTTTTTTTGTGAGAAGACTAAAAGTCAATCAATCTCATTTCAAACCATTTTGCCACTTTGGCTTTTATTTTAAAACTTTTTCTCAAAATATTAGACTCTTGTAAATCCTTGTAGTGATGCAAACAACTATACTTATATAATATGTAGTGAAGTGAGATATTTTCCACTTGGGTGTTGAGTGAGGCCTAGTTGATTTTAAAATCTAAGCCATATCCTCCACTTTGAGATGATGCAAATTCTCCTTTCTAATGATTGTGGGTAGTAAGTATGTTTTCCACACGGACAATGACGATGATGTCTTATCTCATAAAATTAACCAACATACTTGTGTTTTAAAATTTTTAAAAGGTGAACTACGTGTACCCTGATCCCCTATTGCACGAAAGGTGGTACCTAGGCACTAAATGTTCACAACCGCGGTGGATGCAAAAATCATACAAAATATATTTCTTTTCTCACCTCCACCATCTATTTTTCATACAATATTTTATAGCCAAAATATACAGATTTTTACAAAGAGGTTCCTGCGGAGTACCGTTTATATTTAGGCTGCTAATACCTTCTGTGATACGGTGGCAGAACCGACTGTTATACTGGTTTTGCATTTTATATTTGCAAATGTCACGGTAAGAAAGAGTCGCCACCGACTTTTATTTCATCCAGCAAAGGAAAAAGAAAAAGAACAGAAAAACCTTTTTCGAGATGTTTCTGAGTACGGGGGGTAGATTACAGAAAGGGAAGGTGTTAGCACCCTTTCTATCCGTGGTTTTCCACGGGCTCTTAGGTACTTTCTCATTTTGAAATTGCTTGTGTGTATGCTTGTTTTGAAAAGTTTTTTTTTTAACTTCGTGATAACCCTTGTATCGGTCCTCAAGATTGTGACGAAGTTGTTTTTGAAAACTGTTTTGAAAGTGTTTGTGTAAAATTTGTTTGTGTAAAATTTGTTTGTTTGAGCAAGTACCTAGGAACTTTCTACCTACTCGAAAAAAGTCTGTTCGTTTTCCTTTAGACAACGTTATCCTACTATTAAGGAGTAGGTAGCCCTATCGTTGGATTTGTAAAGGGATGTTCGAAGGGACAAAATGGTCACTGAAGGCAACAAGTAAATATACCTTAGCATTCCAAAGGGACTATCGTCATAAGATCAATTCGTAGGCAACTCGAGGGGCAAGTAGGGACTATCATTTTTATGACGATTTTGAATCGCATGTCATTGCTAAGGTATCCCTACATTCGAGGGACACGACCATTATTTCCGAGGCTACCTAGTGGGGCAAACCCTAAGAGTGAACATGTGCGAATGTGTTTTTTTCAGTTAATTATCTTTGCACAATTAGGGTTTTCTACTGTATTAGTCATTTATCTTTCACATGCAAACCTATTGTCCATACATCTAACTGGAGGACAGTCTTCCTTGGTCGACAGACGATGTACCACAATATCAGTGTCTAAACTATGCATGTCTTCATATGACCAGGCAAAGATCTCAACATATTCGTGCAACATCTATATCAACCGCTGTTTGACCTTAGCTTCAAAATTTGCACCGGTCTTGACTTCCTTTCTGTTCAACTTAGTGCCCAAGTTTATCGTCTCAACTGGCTCTTCATGAGGCTGTATAACCCTTTCTTCCTGCTGTAATAGTCTAGAAAGCTCTCCAGGCACCTCACAATCGTCCTTACCTTCATCCTCGACTTGGTTGATCAGATTTTCAAAGTCATAACCGGCAGTAGCAGAACTGTTGTAAATGGGATCCATAGTGGATATGGATCTGCAGTATGATACGTGAGTGTGTGTAAGAGTATAGCTATTTTGATAAAAATGAAAGCAGAAAAGAAAAAACAAAGAGCGCAAAATTTGTATGCAACGAACGTCCAATGTTTTATTGATGATATATGAAATGACACATAATAGCCCTCACAAATAAAACCAATGTGCCTCAGGTAAGACACAAGGCTGTAGAGTTTAAATTGTTTATTACAAATTCAGAAAACAAGTAAGACAATTACTGCAGAATAAAAAAACTGGTATAAAATCCTTAGTCGTCCAGTTACTCGGTCCACCATTGGTAGTTGGGTAGATACAACTGTCGATGTCAGAGACTTCCTCACTGTCTTCAATTTCATTAATTCCCCGATTGCTGATGTGCAGGGGAGGTCCTCCAGCTCGAGCGCGTCGAACAACCCTTTGAGCTCCTGAAGTAAAGCCCAAACCAAACTTGTCAATTTTGTGAGTAAAATCAGGGAGTTGTCCTCAGTTGGTATACCCACCTTCTTCAACCACTGCTCTGGCGTCTTTGAGAGAGGATATTTTCAGAGGAGGTTTGATGCTGGTAGTGGTCTTAGTCGATGCCAAGATCTGGGGAACCTCTTCAAAATCCTGGCAAGGAGTCTCTATGAATTCCTCATCCATCTCTACGTATCTGAAGGAGTTGAGGTGGCTCACCATATACTCCTCTTCGCCACATACAGTGACAATCTTCCCCTTTACTGGATACTTCAGCATTTGGTGCAGTGTAGAAGTAACAACCCCAGCTTCATGGATCCAAGGACGACCCAACAAACTAGAGTATGACGGCCGAATGTCCATTACATAGAAAGTGGACTCAAAGGTCTGAGAACCTACCTTGACAGGGATGTCCACCTCCCCATGCACCATTCTCTTCGACCCGTCAAAAGCCCTTACCACAATGTTACTAAGCTTTAAGGTCAAGCCCTCATAATCCAACCGATCCAGCGCCTTCTTAGGCAGAGCATTCAGTGAAGACCAAGTATCTACCAGCACATGAGCCATAGTGGTTCCCTGCATTCAATCGAGACATGCAGAGCATCATTATGCTTCCTCCCTTTCGATGTCAAGTCTGCATCTGGAAAACCTAGCCTATTGTCAGTAGTCAGGTTGGCCACAAAGTCTTTGAATTGATCAGCTGAGGTCTCCTGCGGCACGTTCGTAGTCTTGAGGAATGCGATCAAAGCCTTCACATGGGCCTCGGAACACAACAACAGAGACAACGTGGATATCTTTGAGGGGGTCTTCCCCAGCTGCTCGACCACATTGTAGTCGCTCTTTTTGATTATTTTCAACATTCCTCTATCTCTTGCTTAGAGGCTTCTATGACAATTTTTCTAGGTGCCTCCGTCCGGGCAGGCTCACCTATAGCTTCTTTGCCTCGGGTACCAGATGACTCGCCGGTAGGGGTAACAATTGCAGTAAGAACATGAGTAGTAGTTGAAGCATCGGTAGGAATAGAAGGTGAAATAACAACAGGCCTATTGACAGTTCTTGGGGAAATCTCGGGAGAGAAAACCCTTCCACTTCTGGTAATCTTACTGGTCTCGACAATGTTACTGACATAGGGATTGTCCTCTTCATTCTTCAGGTCTTGTTTAACGCCATGATAGTAGACATCGGCGCCATAATGCAAAGGGACATCTTTTTCCGAGGCGTATGGGACAGGACCAGGAAGGGTGATTATTAACGGAGCGACTTTTTGAGCAGATGTAATCCTAACGGGTCTTCTCGAGGAGACCTTGGAAGGATTGGAGGAAATGGTTATAATTGCGATATCTTCACATGGAATAGTTGGAATCAAAGTTTTCTCAAACAAAATTTCTCTGCTATCCATCAGGCGCTGAACACCTGTCTTCAGCAAATGGCAACCAGAAGGCAGAGATGAACACACGTGGAAACCTTCACCACAACCCGGAAATAAACTGGCCAACAACAAATTCTTCTTAATAGTCATGAGAGGAGTAGAAACATCATCAACTGAGGTCACAAATAGATCGGTATCAACATCATTAACTCCACGGTTATGCTTAGGCATGGGAGCAGTTATGACATTGGGCTTCTCCGGAGCATCGAACTCAATCTCCTTGGCCTTGATCAGATCTTGTACCTTATTTCTCAGAGCCCAGCTGTCATTTGTATTGTGGCCAGGACTCTCAGAATGATAGGCACACCGAGCGTTTGGATTATACCGAGTAGATGTAGTATTCAGATTCTTGGGAGCCTCTTTCAAGGTTGCCAAGTTAGATCTTAGCAGATGGGGTAGAACTTCAGCCAACGTCATGTTAATCCGGGTAAACTACCGTTCTGGTCTTTCCATCCTTTGTTGATTGTTGCGTTGTGGAGCAGCCGCAGGTCTAGGTATCATTACAGCACTTACTGTCTGACGGTGTTCCGCTCTGCTTTGGATTCTCGAGTTATAGATGGCACTGGCTTCCTTCTTACCAGTGAAGAAATCTTGGCCATTGGATGAGAAAAGTTAGTTAGGAAATCAAAGGTAGGGATTGAATCGATTAGGAGTCAGTTTTAGTTAGTTAGCTGATGAATTTAATTGAAGTTTAGTTAGGAGATTAGAATTCTACCGTGACTGTTGCTTAGGGAATTAATGAAAATTCTGTTATGGTTAGTTTCTATTGTAACTAATTCGAAATTGAATATCAGTTAGAATCTGCTATGAATTGGTTAGAAGGTTAGGGAGTTAGAGAGAATTAACTAATAGTTAGCTTTTTTTCTGTTAGGATTATACGATTCTGTTAGAGATTTTAACTAGGAAGTTTCGTTAGTTCTGTTAGTTGTTATAATAGTTAGTTAGCATCGGTTTTGTTTGTTAGTTAAGCGGTTAGAAACTTTGTTAATAGTTAGTCCTACTTTCAAATGATTTGATCTTTTCTTGCCTTTGTTCACTCGTCCTGGCCTGAATGGGTTAAGATTGATCTGAATCTTCCAATTGAAACTCATTCTTCCCTTCTTTAGGCTTTACTGTACTGGACTGCAATTTCTAATATTTTTTGTTACTAAATTCTTGTGAATTCCTTGATACATGTATGACATGGATGTAACAGGGCCATTACTTTGCTATGCACATATGCAGGGAAATTGCTTCTGTAACATGTTTATGGAAAGACATCGATTAAGTTAAGGAGAAATGATGAAAATGTTCTAAAGAATGATGAATCTGGAGAATTCAGTTAACAAGCTTGTTAAGAACTCAAAAAAACTGGTATTTCTGTTATGAGCTGTTAGCTATTACTACATTATCAGGATCAACTCAATTGAATACTAGTTAGACTACCATAACCAAAAAAAATCTACAGTAAAAACTGTTAGTAGCTAGGCTATATGAAAAAAACATCACCCTCTATTAGATGATGTTAGTTCTGTTAGGAGTCAGCCGGGTTAAAAAAAATTGTTATGACAGTTAGCGCTGGTTTGAAACTATGATGCAAGGCGCAACTTGTTTGCTCTTAATATCATGATGACATTGGTTGATTTCTGTTTGCAGGGAAGCTAGTATGATACCTTGCGATATGTTGAAGCTTGGCATGAATACGCTGGAGACGAAGTCTAGACATTAGATCTAGGATAGAATAGGTTTTCATGAGAATTGACTTGATTGTGCAGGGCCAAGACTTTGTTTGTGAAGCTTGTCTAAATTTTGTTCTTTTATAATAGGCAGAAATTTGAATTGGATTGGTTTTATTTTGCAGTCCCGGTATAAACGCGTATAGGCAAAAATATTGAAGTTCGCACATGGCAGCAATATTTAAGATGATCAAGAGGAGAGGAACTTAGAAGACCAAGATAGCATAATTTTAGGAACCACTAGGAAAAGATTAATTCTTTTTGTATGATATTTTTGTAGATATGATGATTTAATGTAATAACTTGAAGCATTAGCATATTTTGTAATGACTTTTTGTTCATGCTTGAAATGTGTTTGGATGAACTTCAGACAATGTTAAACATGTATGAATATTAATGATCTTGAATAGATTTTGATTTTTTTTATGAAATTGGATATCTTGAATAAGGCTTTGTGATTTGAATTTCACACTTTGTACTTGTTGCTTGCATTTCAAGTAAATCACATGAATGAAACTTCCAAATGCCTTGCTTTTTCAGATAATAATGGATTCAGGGGGAAAGCCATTGAACCATGATGAATTCTTTAAGCTTGTAACTTGTGAGCTAAGAAAGTCATATGAATTTTTTTCAAACCTTGTATGCAAAAGACTTTGTTCCTCATACTGTTATCAATTCAATCCATAAACCCTTTGCCTTGGTAAAACCCTTATAAATGAACATATAATCTTGTAAATTCAATGATAAAGTCCATATGTTCAAAGAAAATTTCTTTTTTCAAATGAACCATTCTCAAGCTTCTTTAATTAAGGCCTTTTGATCTCGAATGAATCACGAACACGTCTTGATAACATCCATTTGAACTTGACATGATACAAGCCACGACCAAAGAAATGATTATCACTTTTATTCCATAATCCCCTACAAACCATACTAATACCCTAGAGAAGCCATAATTACACATCCTCAAGAATCATGTATCTCAAGATGAAGTCTTTAAGAACCAAAACTTAATTGACATGCCTGACAACAGTGAACGCTATGAATCAAAAACCACCAATGAATCAATGTGTGTTAGTTTAGTTAAGTATTTGGGGTAGTATTCAGGTGGAGCATGAGCCTGATAATTAGATATAAAGATTCTCAAGACAACTATTAACCAAAACCCTAATCCATGGGATTCTCGGTCGAAACAGTGTCGTGCCTAGTCATGAGGGATTAGAAACCCAATTTCTTTGACCTTTGATGAATATTGATGTAGAATACCCTTTGAAGAAGAGATTCCTAACAAATATACTTCCAAAAAACCATAATTCCACAACTCGGATGCTCGAAGGAACACTAAGTAACTCGGGCTTTATAGGACATATACACTTCAAATCCGTTGTAAAACCTAGCTTCATAACTACTGATTTTTTGAACCTCATGTGCTCTATTTTTTATGAAAATGCATGCTATGCACACAACCTATTGGAATGATGCAGATGAATGCAAAGTCTAAGCCAAAATAGAAGAAATTGGGAGGGCAAATTTTGGGGTGCAACACATATGCCTTTCTCCTGTCATGTGTCATGCGCATCCACTATCCAGGTACCATGACTGGTGTTTCAGTGGTGCCATTAAGAAGATTTGCCATGTAGATTATCTGATCCTAAGATACCCACTTTCTGGGTCCTCTTTTGTTAGAAGTTCTAGAGGTTCTGACCCCTTTGGACTTTTGTGCAACATGGTAATCATGTGAAATTTGTGCATGATACTTTGGTTTAAAAATTTTCTTTTGTGTCTACTTTCGTGCTACAGAAGTATCGAAACCTTCTTGTTCTAGACATTTCAAATATGTGCCAGCAAGCATGAAATGTTCAGAAATAGGTTTTGGTTTGATATTCAGAGTCTCGTCAATTTTCTTTGATGGTCCTGAATACCCCAAGCCTTTGCTTCCATTTCTGCTAACACCACAAATCATTGAAGCCATTTTGCTTCTATCTATGCTTTTAGCAAGGAAAAGTATTGGAAAGCTCTGTCATATTTGATTACTTCATCAATAACAGATGTATTAGAGAGAATTTTTTCTTCTAATATAGACACTTTAATTTTCATAGCAATGTTTGATTTGTGTAAAACAAATAATTTTTCATTTAAATCCAAAATATTTTTTTCATCCATAGCAGTGTTCTCAGAAGTATCTACAAAACTCTTTTTCAAGATTTTGTGTTTACTTAGAAGAGATTGATACCTTTTCATTAATTCGATAAAGCAATTTCAAGTTCAAAACGAGATAAAGAAGAAAGTACATATTTCTCGTCATTATAGTCTGACTCATAGTTAATTGTCAGTTCGTCTTCTGATGCTGCTTCTCCCTTGTTGGTCCTGGCCATGAATGCCATGTTTGCATGTTCTTCATTAGAATCTTTATCTTCTGATTCTGAATCATCCCATGTTGCCATGAGACCCTTCTTAGCTTTGTAATATTTTTAAGGCTTCTTGTCTTTCTTGAGCTTTGGGATGTCATTTTTGTAATGTCCAAGCTCGTTGCATTCAAAGCAAGTAACTTCTTTTTCCAGAAGCATTTATCTGACCAAAAGTGGATTCACCTCTTCCATATGTCTTTCGTTGACCTCTAAACTTGCTTTATCTATGCTTCTAGATTTCACTTATTCTTCTGGATATCAAAGAGAGTTCATCATCATCTGAATCTTCTTCGAATTCTTTTGTTTCTTCCTTAGCTTGATAGGCCTTGGTTTTCCCAGAAGTAGACTTTAGAGAAACTGATTTTACCCTCTTTTCCAATTTTAAAGTAGTTACCGCTGGTCTCCATTTAACAAGAAGACTTATGATAATCTTTTTAATATGGTATGCGGTGGAGTAACCTTTATTCATAACCTTAAGTCCTGCCACAAGAGTCTAAAATCTTGAAAACACTGTTTCCACAAATTCGTCGTCTTCCATCTTGAAGGCTTCATACTTTTGAATTAAGGCTAGAGCCTTTGTTTCTTTTAGTTGTGTGTTTCCTTCATGTGTCATCGGAAGAAAATCAAAAATAATCTTTGCAGTCTCTCTATCTATGATTTTCTCATATTCATTATATGAGATATCACTTAGAAGAATGGATCTTGCTTTGTAGTGATTTCTACATACTTTCTTTTGTGCTTCCATCATTGTGCTTCTTGAAATCTTATGAACTTTATCATATGTTGGGTGAGTGTAGCAATTAACTACAAAGTCCTATAGATCCAAGTCATATGCTAGAAAGTGACTTTCTATTCTATCCTTCAAATAATCAAATTTCTCCCATCCAAACATATGAGGTTTTGAACTATAATGATCTATATCATTATCCCTATTATCAACATTGGAAGTAGATGTAGCCATTGGTTTTTTACACACACTGGATCCGTACTGAACACTATTAAGTGTTGATAAAAATTCAAACTTTTTATCTCCTCAGAACTGGAGCTCTGATACTAATTGAAGTTGTGAAAAACACAAGAAAGGGGGGTTTGAATTGAGTTTTTAAAACAAAACTATTATTTTAAAAAATATTCCCGTTTAAGTTAAAATGCTTTTTCCTTCACTCTTAAAAATAACAATAAGTAAGAACATGAAGTAAAGAACAATGTATGTTTATACTAGTTCACTTGAAAATTATCAAGCTAGTCTAGTCCAACTGCCAATGTGATTTTGCCTCACTCAATCGAGGATTTAATTCACTATAATCAAACTGGTTACAATTTGCCCAAGCTACCTGCAAGTGACTAAAAATTTCTAAGACTCACAAGTAAAATACTTCTTAAGGATTTAGACCTACTCGATCCCTTAAGGAATATCAGACAATAATCAATCTGATTATTACAATGCACAAGATACCCGCAAGTGACTAACAACTTCTAAAACTCGCAAGCTCTAGAATTCTTAAGAATACAAACCTACCCAGTCCCTTAAGGAAAATCAAACAACTGTTTGAATACAAGTTTTTTTTACAAGAGTATTGCTTCTAAAAAGCTGAACATATAAACTATTTTATGAACAGTGACTTAAGATTGTGAAAGCTATGAACAACGTTTTCTCGTGATTATTCAGTGAATTGGAAGCTTTCTCTATTAGTCTTCAAGCTTTTATATAGCCAATAAAATAATATATACATTGAGGGATACTCTTGGAATTTCCAGAAACATTGGCAGCTTGAACAGTAACATGGGGGACAAGATCGTGCGACGCGTCCATCCTTTCATTGTAGGGGAATGAAATGTTGATTGTACCATGTACTATTTGTACCACATTAATATTGTCTTCTATGCTTCTGCACTTCAGAGGCTTCTGCGAGCATGAGTTTAGAAGCGGGAACATACCATCAGGTTATCAGAACATCAAGTCTTCAGAGTCTTCAGAATTGCGTCTTTAGAGTCTTCAGCACTTGATTGTGAGAACCTTTCTTTAAAAACTTTGGGTATTTAGAATCTTTAGAACTTTTGTCTAGAGTCTTCAGCATTTGCTCTTCATAATCCTTATTTTTAGAACCTTGTTAGTAAAAACACAAGCCTTCAACATCTGGACTTCAGTAGAAACTTTATCTTCAGATCTTCTAACTTTGTTTCTTTAGAACACGTTGATTTTAGAAGCTTGAGTTTTTAGTATCTGGACTTTAGTAGAAACTTGAGTCTTCAGATCTTCTGACTGGTTTCTTTAGAACAACATCAGAGCTTACACTTCATAGCCTTCTGGAGTGTCTTGCTACTGTTTAACGGAACTTGTGTAGCGTAGAAGCGGAATCAATTATCTTCTAATGTCTTAGTCACACCATCCATCAAAAGTAGAACCTGTTTGTTAAGTACTCAACAATAACAAACATTAGTGTATCAAAATTGTTCATACAAACATACTCATCTGTTATCATTAAAACTTAGATAATATTGCAGAACCAAATCTTGTTCTTACAATTAGATGGTGTATGCATTAGCTTTAAGTCATATGAGATGGCGCGCACAGTCTAATTTTTGGAGGATGTGCCATCTCATTTGGCTCCTACATGTATATGCATTTTCTATAAATAAAACTTCTATTTCTCCTCCATTCTTCACTCATTTATTCACTTTCTCTCTAATTTTTTCATCATGACATCTGATATGATTGAGTATGTTTTTTTCTCGACCACCAAACCCCGATTAAAATGAAATTTTGACACATTCATTCTATGGAGCGTCTGAAAAGAGAGTTGATCCAATGGGTAGACGGGGAAATCCAAGATAGAGAATAAATTAGAAGGATTCAGAGAAGAAGAACGACCACCTCACTTGCCACTGGAAAATATCAAGGTTGGTTGGAGGAAGTCAAAACAGACAGAGACGTAATAGTGATGATGCATGGGACCGATGAAATTGTTTTGACGGTTGTAATTTCTTAGATATTTTGTTGTGTTATTGATGTTATTTTTATATGGCGTATGTGTTGTTTTTTTATCTGGCGTACGTGTTGTTGTTTTAGTCGTGATGTCATTTTATTCCTTGTTTGCTTTTGGTATGTTGTAACAAATGTTTTTAATGAAAAAAAGTTCTGTTAAGATCTTAAAAAAGTGCAGATAGTATGCATATAATGTTTATGTTGTCGAGCTAGCAGCATGAGTGAGACAATTTTTTCGGTTGTGTCCGACCTGATGACATAAACCGCACTTTCTTTCTAACTTGTTAAGCACGTCCATTTCCGTTGTGATACCCTTGCTTTTTGGACGACCATTTTTATTCCTTCTCATTTGATCATTGTGTGAAACTTATTTCCCCTTTATACACAGACCAATAATCCTCTTTTGCTACCACTGAAAAGCCATTGTTGTATACGTTGAGCAAGGTCTCGGCCTTGTAAGCGGGAGATATATGTATTAATGCATCTTGGTAAACATACATACATGCAACAATGACATGGGAGCAGGGCATAGAAAGACTTGAAACTTTCCGCAATCGCACCAACGAGATGGTAGTAGAACTCTATACTCTTATCTTGGCAGCCTCTCGTTGTGATTGATAGTAACTTTGACAATGAAATTGTAGTTATGTCAGTCGATCTTGTAACATGATGGGTGTTGGCTTTGGTACTATTTGCCTTCATAAATTTCATGCAGTTTTTACTCCACAGTTGTCCCGATTGTAACACCGCGTTCTATTTTTCACCTCTTTTTGCAAACAACGAAGCCGTCTTAAAATATATTTATTTCACCAAACGGTTACAGAGAGGTTTCGAATGCCTTTGAAGACATTGTTCATTGATTCAACAAGAATTGTGGTCATGTGGCCCCATCATTGTCCATTGTCGTATGACCTGATCCATTTCTCTATCGGAAGATTATCAATCCACCTACCCGCATCCATATTTGACAATCTGATCTCGCTACGAGTCTTCCAGATATGGGCATCTGACATATTTCATGGACTCTTAACGCATTGACTTCGCAGGACCCTCGACCCAACCGTAACAGGAAAATCGTCGAAACACACAACGAGTTAGGCAAGGACGCGAGTGCGGAACCACAGGTCGGTATCGAGTTCCAGGAGATAACTAAACACTATGTAACTTTTATTCTCATTATGTAATCGGTTCATTACTATTGAAAATTGAAGTCTTATTTGCGACGAAATTGTATTTTATTTTTAGCAAAAAAAATCAATAAAATAAAATAAAATTACACCTAAACGTCATCTGAGATGGCTCATAGCAAATCAGATGTACTTAGGCACCATCTCATTTGACGTCTCCTTTAAAAATTTGAATGAATGCGTCATCTGAGATGGCTAAAACATTTTATTCATTTCTAAAACATGATTATTTGCATAATTTTCTTCGAAACGCGATTATTTATGTTTTTTTTATATTAAATTTGTGTAATTTTTTTTAAAACTTTATTATTTGAAAAAAAAATAGTCTAAAACCTAGTCCTGTTAGCTTTAATTAGCATATTTGAAAAAGCAATGTCATTTAATTGATAAGTCAAAATTTGCTTGAGCTTAATGTAATCCGAGTTATAGATGAGTACTAGTAGAATTAATTAATCACCAATCTCTAGTATGGGTCATTCCAGTTTCACAAGTCTATTCAATATTCAACATTTCAAACTTATGATGTTAGAGAATTTTTAATACTTGATCCACATTTTCAAACTATCACGCACATCTTCAGACTCAACAAATGGGAAATATATGATAAAAAGACAGTAGCTTAAGTAATTAAATAGAAGTTTGTAAAGTACTACTGGTCTAGAAAATTCTCTGCCAAAAAAGAAAGAACGGTGCAATGTTTAATGTTTTAATGCGTCAGTCATCTTTATAAATATTTTAGTAGTATGACTAAAAATTTATTTGATGGATCACAGGGTCCCTCAGTTCTACCACCCATTTTATATGTTTAGTTTATTATTATGTCCAACCATTAATAACAACTTTGAGGATTAATTATTTGGGTTTGATTCACGGGTTACTCTTACTTACCAACTAAGCCAAAATAAATAGATTGAAATAATTTATTAATTTATTTATAATATATTAAATTATATTTAATTAAAATAGTCATTCATATTGTCCACTAAACATAAAAAATCCATATATAGTCCTTCTATTATTAAATTTATTATTTTTAGTTAAACTAATAATATAGGTTTGATATAAACGATAAAGAAATTGTATTAATATTGTCACATTACAAATGTATATAATTTTATAATAATTAAAAATATATAAAATTATGAATGGATGATACTTTTGAAATGATTTTAATAGTATTATAATTTTATATATTTCAAAGTATCTGTTGAAAGTGCCAGAATCACATGGGTTTTCTGCTCTTTTCTTTCAAAAATATTGGTATGTGGTGGGAAAAGAAGTGAAAAGTATGACGTTACAGATCCTGAATCATAGTAAAGATCCTTCAGAGTTCAACCAAACATTTATCGTTCTAATTCCGAAATGCAAAAAATCAAGATCCCCTAAATATTTTCGCCCAATCAGTTTGTGCAATGTTGTGATGAAGATGGTTTCAAAAGCCATTGCAAATAGGATTAAAAGTTTGCTGCCCGAAATCATTCATATTGAACAAAGTACTTTTGTGGGGGGTAGGTTAATATCAAATAATGTTTTCGTGGCCATGGAGTGTTTCCATTGGATGAAGAAGAAGAAAGGGAAGAAAGGAGTGATGGCTCTAAAGTTGGACATGGCTAAGGCGTACGATAGAGTCGAATGGAGCTTTGTTGAAGGGGTCCTTAGGGTATGGGTTTCCTAGTGAATTTGGTGTCCATCATTATGTGCTGCATTTCAACAGTGTCAGGTCAAGTCCTTCTTAATGGCCATCCTGACCAAAAGTTTTTACCGGAGAGAGGGCTTCGTAAAGGAGACCCTCTCTCCCCTTACATGTTTGTTCTTTGTGCAGATGTTCTCTCAGGCTTATTGAAAGAAGAAGTCATGACTGGTAGTTTACATGGGATCTAGGTGGCTAGGAGAGCCCCAAGTATTTCTCATTTGCTTTTCGCGGATGATAGCCTCTTGTTTGCTAGAGCCAACTTACTGGAAGCAGGGAAGGTGATGGATGTTTTGGCTACGTACCAAAAGTCTTCGGGAAAAATGGTGAACCTCGACAAGTCAGAAGCCTCTTTTAGTTGAAATATGCGAGATAGTCAAAGATATGATCAGTAATAGGATGGGAGTAAAGAGAGTCACTAACCACTCAAAATATCTAGGCCTACCAGTTGTTCTGGGTCGTTCAAAAAAGGAGGTTTTTTGTTTGGTCATGGAGCGCATTTGGAAGAAGACGAAAGGCTGGAAGGAAGGGTTTCTTTCAAATGTTGGGAGAGAGGTACTCATCAAAGTTGTGGCACATGCGATACTTAGCTACATCATGAGTAGCTTTAAGCTTCATGTTGGTGTCTGTCTGGAAATTAAACAACTCATGGTGCGTTTCTGGTGGGGTGCCAAGGAAGGGGAGATAAAGGTTAACTGGATGTCGTGGGACAAGCTCTCAGATGAAAAAGTTATTGGAGGAAAGGGATTTGGGGGTATTGTTGACTTCAACTTAAACCTGATAGGAAAAAAATATGGCGCATTCAAAGGGAGGAATGTTCACTGCTTTGTAGGGTTTAGAAGAGTAAGTATTTTCCAAATTGTGCGGTTCATGAGGCCATTTTGGGACATGGCCCTAGTTTTGCACGGATAAGTGTAATGCGAAGGAGTTGGTCATGAAGGGATATCGGTAGAGGATAAAAGATGGTAGGAATGTCAGCATTTGGAAGGACAACTAGATTTCCAATAATCTGGGGTATAAAGCTATTGGTGGGCCTATAGTGTTGGGCAGAAATGCTAAGGTGGAGGCTCTTATTGATAATGACAGCTGCAGCTGGAATGTGGGGGTTGGTTAACCGGTTTTTTAGCCTGCAAGAAGCCAATCATGTGTGCAACATCCCGCTATCTATTAGAAGAACCAATGATATCCTGGTTTGGCATTTAGAGAAAAGTGGGATGTTCTTAGTGTGTTCTGCTTATCACTTGTTAAGATCCTCCTATGAAGTCAGGATTGTTGGTCCTTCGAGAAGATCTTTTAATGGAGTGTGGAAGAAGGTATGTCTCTTAATAACCTATTCCTTTTTTTTTTCACATCCACCCAGAGTTTATCCATCATCTATTTCTTCAGTGTGTTTTTTCGAGAGATGATTGGTTCGTATCTACCCTGGGGCATCGAGTTCCAGAAACTATGTTTTTTTGCTGTGGCTTGAAAAGGGCTTAGAGTTGTGCGATAATCGCTCTGTTCAAATTTTCAGAACTACTCTATGGGCAATCTGGAATGCGAGAAATCAAAAGGTGTTTTATAATGAGTTGTCAGGGCCGGAGGTTATTACGCAAAAGGCGATGGAGCGGGTAGCTGAATTTAACTGTGCAAACCCATGGTTGAAGTTCAAGAAGAAAATGGTGATCGATGATGATCTGGATGTTTGTGCAAAAGGATTTCACTCTTTTCAAGTGGATGCGGGTAGTTTTTCTGAAGGCGTGATAACCTTAGGTTGTGTGGTTAGGAATCATGAGTGTAAGTGTTTGGTTGTTGGCATGTTTTTTGGTAAAACCAGTTGTGTGAATGTCATGACTGATGTCATAACATTCTGGGATACAAGGTACATTCTGCAGAAAAAGAATGTCATACAGGAGCTGCTCAATATGAGTGTTAAGCTGATCATTATGCAATGATCATATTTATTGCATTCTACCAAAATCAGTAAACAGGATTCTTGTTGTCATAACCAATATTAAGACACCCTGTACTGAACTAACATTTGTGCAGATTTGTTATTTCTGAGAATTTTCAGGAATCTGGTTTATTCAGTCCAGATCAGATTCTCATGTGGACTTAGGTTAACTTTGCTTAACCCTAATCTGGTTGTTAAAGTCCTATGACCAAGTCTTGAGGTTAACCCTAATTAACCCTAGCTATTTTCGTGGAAGCCCTAACTGAAGAATAGCTGCCTATATATTCCTCATGAAGACTGTTGGTAAGGTAGACTTTTACAGAAGATCAATAAGGGACTGTATAGTTGTAACTACTGTGAGTCAATCAATTATCATTGTGATAAGTGATTTGGAGTAGGATTTGGTTGTAAGGGTTGTGTATCACTCAAAGCTTTGAAGCACGAGTGTTTGTGTTACTTGATTGAAGCTTTGAAGCAAAGTCAAGTTAGGGTTGTGTATCACTTAAAGCTTTGAAGCACGAGTGTTTGTGTTACTTGATTAAAAGCTGTGAAGCAAAATCAAGTGTATGTACTGAAGAGTGTCTTCATAATTTCATTAGTCAATTGTTTAGTATCACTGTTGTGATTGAGAGGGAGTGAGTAGGAACTCATGTTTAAGTTGAACTTAGATTGAAGTTGCATTGGGTAGGTCTTAAGTGAAGGAGATAAACTGGTTGGTTTATTCCTGAATTAATATCTCTTATAGCGAATTTCCTCCCTGGCTTGGTAGCCCCCAGAGTAGGTGTTGTTACACACTGAACTAGGTAAACAATTGACTGTGTTCTTTACTGCTTTTAGATTTACTATCTTGAAGAATGTCAGATACGGTGTCATAACATTTACTGTGACATTAAGTATCTGCTGCCAGATTTTCAATTGGTATCAGAGCAGGGACCATGCCTGTCTTACTGGGTGAGATCTAGGGATATTATTTTCTGGCGCTATGGACAAAGAAGGAGGATTTGGAAACAGACCACCCATTCTGGATGGATCAAATTATGATTACTGGAAACCTCGTATGATTTCCTTCTTAAAATCACTGGACAAAAAGGCTTGGAGAGCTGCTGACAAAGGATAGAACCATCCCACCATAACTGGGAAAGATGGGACGACCAGTCTGAAACCTGAGGAAGAATGGAGCAAAGAAGAAGATGAGTTAGCCTTGGGTAACTCCAAAGCATTAAATGCCTTGTTCAATGGAATTGATAGAAACATATTCAGACTAGTACATCAATGTGAACTGGCCAAGGAGGTTTGGGACACTCTCAAAACTACCCATGAGGGCACATCCAAAGTAAAAATGTCAAGGCTTCAGATGCTGACTACCGAATTTGAGAACCTAAGAATGATGGAAGATGAGACCATTCATGAGTTTCACATTTACATCTTGGAAATTGCCAACAACTCAGGAGCATTGGGAGAAAAGATGTCAGAAGAAAAGCTGGTGAGAAAGATTCTCAGATCCTTGCCTAAAAGATTTGCAATGAAGGTGACTGCTATAGAGGAAGCTCAGGATATCTGCAACTTGAAGGTGGATGAACTTATTGGGTCACTTCAGACCTTTGAGATGGGGATCAGTGACAATGTCGACAAGAAAAACAAGAGCATAACACTTGTATCTAATACTGAAGATGAAAACAAGGAGGATGAAGAAGAAAATATTTCAGAAGCTATAGCCATGCTTGGAAGACAGTTCAACAAACTCATCAAGAGAATGGACCCAAAGTCAAGGTCAAATGTTAAGAACATTCCTCCTGACATTAACAGATCCTATGACTCCAGCAGAAGACCAAAGTCTGAAGAGAAGGGAAATCAAAGCAAAGGAATTCAATGCCATGGATGTGAAGGATATGGGCACATTCGAGCTGAATGTCCTACCTTTCTTAAGAAACAAAAGAAAGGAATGTCTGTTACTTGGTCTGACTGTGACTCAGAAAGTAATTCTGAAGAAGAATCTGCCAAACTAGTTACTGCGCTAACTGGTATTTGTGACTCTGATAGTGACTCTAGTGATGAGGAAGTGACATTTGAAGAACTGACTGACTCCTACAAGAAGTTATGTATCAGAAGTGCTGAAGTCTGTCAGCAAAATGAGAGACAAACAAAACTCATAGTAAAGTTGGAGGCTGAGAAGAAGGCAGGCATTGATACTATAAGTCATCTAGAAGGGGAAGTTCAAATGCTAAACTTAAAACTTGACCAGATGAACAAATCTGTCAAGATGTTGACAAATGGAACTGACAAATTAGAAGAAATCCTTCAGGTTGGACAAACTGTGGGAAACAAGTCTGGTCTAGGATTTATGGCAGCAAAGAAATCTATTGTAGACAAGAAGAAGATCAGGCCTGATAAACAAATGTCAAAGCAGATGTCACAACATAGCACTCAACATCGAGAACAGAGAAATATGAAGAAAAAGTATCAAAGATGGAGATGTCATCATTGTGGGAGGTTTGGTCACATAAAGCCATTCTGCTTCAGATTATATGGATATCCTAATCAGACCCCAGTTGTCAAACCTAAGTCTAACAAGGCACCATATACTCAACAGTGGAAGAAAAAGGCTACTGCCCTGATAGCTCACACCTCTCTTAGAGTCTCTGCAAAGGAATACTGGTACTTTGACAGTGGATGCTCTAAACACATGACTGGAATTAAGAATCTTCTCAATAATGTTAAACCTCACACTACTAGTTATGTGACTTTTGGAGATGGTGCTAGAGGAGAAATCAAAGGAGTTGGAAACTTGGACTGCCCTGGAGTTCCAAACCTAAATGAAGTATTGCTGGTAAAAGGCTTGACTGCTAATCTCATAAGTATCAGTCAATTATGTGATCTAGGATTCAAGGTAAACTTCACCAAGTCTGAATGTCTTGTAACTAATGAGAAACAAGAAGCTGTAATGAGAGGAGTCAGATCTAAAGACAACTTCTACTTATGGGAGTCTGAGAACACTAATTATTCTTATGTGTGCTCTATTGCCAAAGAAGAAAAAGAAGTGAAACTGTGGTACCAAAAACTTGGTCATTTACATCTAAGAGGAATGAAAAGGATTATATCCATGGAAGCAGTCAGAGGGATTCCAAGGCTACAAATTGATGAAGGGAGAGTCTGTGGTGAATGTCAGGTTGGAAAGCAGACTAGAATGTCACATCCAAAATCAAGACATCTGACCATCTCTAAAGTGTTAGAACTTCTACATATGGATCTGATGGGACCAATGCAGGTGGAAAGTCTTGGTGGAAAAAGATATGCCTATGTTGTTGTGGATGATTTTTCCAGATTCACCTGGATTAACTTCATTAGGGAAAATTATGATGTATTTGAAGTATTTAAGGAATTGTGCAAAAGAATTAAAAGAGAAAAAGAAGGATGCATTGTCAGAATCAGAAGTGATCATGGAAAGGAATTTGAAAACAGTAAGTTTGATGAGTTCTGCTCCTCAGAAGGAATTAATCATGAATTCTCTTCACCCATAACTCCTCAACAAAATGGAGTTGTGGAAAGGAAAAACAGAACTATACAGGAATCTGCCAGAGCAATGATACATGCCAAAAGACTTCCTATTCATTTTTGGGCTGAAGCTATGAATACAGCCTATTATGTCCATAACAGGGTCACCTTGAGAAAGGGAACATCATCCACCATTTACGAACTTTGGAAAGGAAGAAAGCCTACAGTGAAGTACTTCCATGTATTTGGAAGCAAATGCTATATTCTGACAGATCGTGAACAAAGGAGAAAGATGGACCCTAAAAGTGATGAAGGAATATTCCTAGGATACTCTACCAATAGTAGAGCTTATAGGGTATTCAATTCCAGGACCAAAGTTATGATGGAATCTATAAATGTCATAGTTGATGATTACCATGAGGAAACAAATGTCCCATATGATGTTGAGACATTCTTTGAGACTTCAACTCAAAAGGATGATATTCCTAAAACTACTTCATCAGAATCTGAATCAAAGGAAGCTAACAAAGACCCTTCCATCAGAATTCAGAAAGATCATCCTAAGGAACTCATCATAGGAGATCCTAACAGTGGAATCATTACAAGATCTAGAGAAATCATCTCAAACTCTTGCTTTGTAACTAAGATTGAACCAAGAAATGTTAAGGAGGCTTTAACTGATGAATATTGGATTAGAGAAATGCAAGATGAATTGAACCAATTCAAGCAACATGAAGTATGGGAGTTAGTTCCTAGACCAGGAGGAACAAACATCATTGGCACAAAATGGATCTACAAGAACAAATCAGATGTTGAAGGAGTTGTCACCAGGAATAAGGCAAGACTTGTTGCTCAAGGATACACTCAAGTTTAAGGGGTTGATTTTGATGAGACTTTTACTCCTGTAGCCAGACTGGAATCAATCAGACTCCTATTGGGAATTGCTTGTCTCCTTAAGTTCAAGTTATTCCAGATGGATGTAAAGAGTGCCTTCCTAAATGGGTACTTAAATGAGGACGTTTATGTGGAACAACCTAAAGGATCTGTGGATCCAAACTACCCTGATCATGTCTACAAATTGAGGAAAGCTTTATATGGCCTGAAACAAGCTCCTAGAGCATGGTATGACAGGTTGAAAAAATTCCTCTCTGACAAAGGATACAGGAAATGAGGCTTGGGTAAAACTCTTTTTGTCAAAAATGAAGGAGGAAAGATAATGGTAGCTCAAATCTATGTTGATGACATAGTGTTTGGGGGAATGTCAGATAAAATGGTTAAACATTTTGCTGACCAGATGCAAGCTGAATTTGAAATGAGCCTCATGGGAGAATTGACCTACTTTCTTGGACTACAAGTCACACAGATGGAAGACTCAATTTTTCTGTCTCAAAGCAAGTATGCAAAGAACATTGTCAAGAAGTTTGGGATGGAGAATGCTAGTCACAAAAGGACTCCTGCACCTACTCACTTAAAGCTGTCCAAAGATTCAAGTGGGGTTAAGGTGGACTAAAGCTTGTACAGAAGCATGATAGGAAGTCTGCTATACTTAACAGCCAGCAGACCTGACATTGCTTTTGCAGTTGGAGTATGTGCAAGATACCAGGCTGAACCCAAAGTAAGTCATATCAACCAAGTGAAGATAATTCTGAAGTATGTGAGTGGAACCTACAACTATGGCTTGCTGTAATCTCATGGATGTGAACCAACTCTGACTGGTTACTGTGATGTTGATTGGGCTGGAAGTGCTGATGATAGAAAGAGCACCTCTGGAGGATGTTTCTTCTTAGGAAATAATCTTGTCTCCTGGTTCAGCAAGAAACAGAACTGTGTGTCTCTATCTACTGCTGAAGCTGAATACATAGCAGCTGGTAGTAGCTGTTCTCAAATGATCTGGATGAAACATATGCTTACTGAGTATAATGTCACACAAGATGTTATGACATTGTACTGTGACAATCTGGGTACTATCAACATTTCCAAGAATCCTATTCAGCATAGCAGGACCAAGCATATTGACATTAGACATCACTTCATCAGAGATCTTGTAGAGGAGAAGATGATTAAACTGGAACATGTTGCCACTGAACTACAACTGGCTGACATTTTTACCAAGGCACTTGATGCAAATCAATTTGAAAATTTGAGGGGCAAGCTGGGTATTTGCCAACATGAAGAAATTTAGCAATTAATTTTGCTTAAAACAAGGGATGAGAGAGATATTTTAGTTAAGTCTACTCTAATTGGGCTAATCATCTACTTCTCTATTTCTTTCCAAAATTTTAAGAAGTTGAATAGACATTCATATATCTCCCTCCTCTCGCGTTTCTGCAACAATCTTCAATCTCTCAAACGAAGACTTCACTATTACTGTTACCTGTTTTCTAAAACACTCAAAATGTCTCAACTATCCATGTCATCATCCTCTTCAAAGGCGACTGCCTCTTCCGCATCCTCTGATCGAGAACCTAGGGCAATCACAAACTGTATGGATTCTGATGTTCTGGAGATAACTCCTCTTCGCGAACTGCCAGCTGACCCCACTAAGGTCAAGAAGCTGCGAACCAGACATGCAAGAAGGTCACAAGCCTCTTCATCTGGTAAACTCTCTCAACCATCATCTTCTGTTCCTCCAGAAATAGCAAATAGGGAAGGTTCAGTTTATGTTCATCAAGCTATAGCTAGACTTGTCACTAGGATTCTAAATGAGAATCACTCTGTACCTGGCATTTCTGTACCTTTGAATCAAGAATCTGCTAGTCCAAATGTTGAAATGAATCCAGATGTCACTCAGAATGTTGAGACACCGGATGACAACATTAGGAAATCTCCTGAAAATCGTGATGATCACCAGAACCCTACTGAGAAGGATGTTGAACCCCCAGTTATTGATGTTGATGAAGAATACTCTGACAATGACTTAATTGCCAATCTCAACCCTAGCATAGCTAGAAGGATGATGAACAGAAAAGGAAAGAAGGATGCTGCCAAAAGCCTCTCCAAAGAGAAGACTGCTGATGTTGTTCATAAGAAAACCAGGTCTGAGAACAAGACTGGAGTAGAAACCGTGAAGGCTGGATTGTCAAAAGAAAAAGGGAAGGTGAAAACTCGAGTACCTGCTGGTAGTCTCTCAAAACCTTTAAGACAACCAATAGCAAAGAAAAGGAAGGAGCCTGAACCCTCTGAATCTGATGAGGAATCAGAATTTGAGTTTGATGTTGAAGACATTCCTCTCAAAAGGAAACTCTCTTCAAGCAAAATGCCTAAAGTCCCTGAAGTCACCACTGACAACATCTCCTTTCACCATCCTGAGAATGCAAACAGGTGGAAGTATGTATATTTGAAAAGGATCGCCTTAGAAAGAGAACTGAACAACAGTGCCATGGAATATAAGGAGATCATGGATCTAATCAAAACTGTTGGTCTAATAAATACTGTGGTAAAGTTTACCAACTGCTATGAAGTTCTTGTCAAAGAATTCATAGTGAATTTATCTGATGGGTGTGCTGATGGAAAGTCAGCTGATTTTAAGTGTGTATATGTGAGAGGAAGGAAGGTAAATTTCTCTCCCTCTGAAATAAACAAATTCCTAGGAAGACCTGATGATGCTTGCCCTGAGCTAGAGGTTACTGACAACCAAGTGTGCCAAACCATCACTGTAAATCAAGTCAAGAGCTGCCCTTAAAAGGGAAGCTGAATGCAAGCAAGCTGAGCATGAAATTTACCATTCTGCACAAAATTGGTGCAGCTAACTGGGTTCCCACCAACCATAAATCAACCATCTCCACAGGCTTGGGAAGATTTATTTATGTTGTTGGAACCAGGACAAACTTTGACTATGGCAAGTATATCTTTGATCAAACATTAAAACATGCTGGAAGCTGTGCCATTAAAGGCCCTATTGCCTTTCCCTCTCTCCTATGTGGTATAGTCCTTGCTCATTATCCTGACATTCTAGTTGAAAAAGATACTGTATGCAAAAGAGCCCCTTCTCTTGGGTTGCACTATAAGCTATTTTAGGGAACACATGTTCCTGACATTGTCATGACATCAGCTGAGACATCAACTGTCAAATCTCATTCCAAGAAAACTGATGTTATAGATGTGCTGAAGGAAACCCGCAAAGAGCTTGATACAAGGAAAAGGACTCTTGAGGACCTGATTGCTAGACTAGAACAAGAGGAGATTGAAGGACAAAGAAGGGAAGAGGATGCTGCTGAAGACCAGCTTAATGCTGAAGATAGTGCCTCCTCTGAAGATGACAGTGCTTGAAGATCAGTGTAGTTGAAAAGTTTGTTGCTGGTACTTGATGCTGCAAATGACTTTTGATTTTTTTTCTCTGTGTTTTTATTATTCCTTTTGGATGACTGTATAACCTAAAAGTACAATTATCTTTGGCCTATTTATGGCTAAAGAGGGGGAGAAGATTTTGTGATAATTTTGGTAGAATTAGACTTGGTAGATATTATTAATTCTGCTGCTTTCTAATCTCTGATTGTTTAGGGGTTTTAGCCAAAAATTTGCCAAAGGGGGAGTTTGTAAGTGTTTGGTTGTTTGCATGTTTTTTGGTAAAACCAGTTGTGTGAATGTCATGACTGATGTCATAACATTCTGGGATACAAGGTACATTCTGCAGAAAAAGAATGTCATACAGGAGCTGCTCAATATGAGTGTTTAGCTGATCATTATGCAATGATCATATTTATTGCATTCTACCAAAATCAGTAAACAGGATTCTTGTTTTCATAACCAATGTTAAGACACCCTGTACTGAACTAACATTTGTGCAGATTTGTTATTTCTGAGAATTTTCAGGAATCTGGTTTATTCAGTCCAGATCAGATTCTCACGTGGACTTAGGTTAACTTTGCTTAACCCTAATCTGGTTGTTAAAGTCCTATGACCAAGTCTTGAGGTTAACCCTAATTAACCCTAGCTATTTTCGTGGAAGCCCTAACTGAAGAATAGTTGCCTATATATCCCTCATGAAGACTGTTGGTAAGGTAGACTTTTACAGAAGATCAATAAGGGACTGTATAGTTGTAACTACTGTGAGCCAATCAATTATCATTGTGATAAGTGATTTGGAGTAGGATTTGGTTGTAAGGGTTGTGTATCACTCAAAGCTTTGAAGCACGAGTGTTTGCGTTACTTGATTGAATCTTTGAAGCAAAGTCAAGTTAGGGTTGTGTATCACTCAAAGCTTTGAAGCACGAGTGTTTGTGTTACTTGATTAAAAGCTGTGAAGCAAAATCAAGTGTATGTACTGAAGAGTGTCTTCATAATTTCATTAGTCAATTTTTTAGTATCACTGCTGTGATTGAGGGGGAGTGAGTAGGAACTTAGGTTTAAGTTGAACTTAGATTTAAGTTGCATTGGGTAGGTCTTAAGTGAAGGAGATAAACTGGTTGGTTTATTCCTGAATTAATATCTCTTATAGCGAATTTCCTCCCTGGCTTGGTAGCCCCCAGAGTAGGTGTTGTTACACACAGAACTGGGTAAACAATTGACTGTGTTCTTTACTGCTTTTAGATTTACTGTCTTGAAGAATGTCAGATACGGTGTCATAACATTCACTGTGACATTAAGTATCTGTTGCCATAATTTCAATGAGAAATAAGTGGTGTGGGTTGCTTGCTAGAGAATGGAGTCAATTGTGAGTGTAAGTGTGGCAAAGGCATATGTTATTAGATGGGGTTTACAAATGGCGAAAGCTTTACACCTGGACATAATTTTAATCCACTTTGATGCCCTTAATGTGATCAATTGTATTCATGGCTTGTGTGTCCTGGAGGTAGTCTGTTGTTGATGTTCACCATTTGGTGGATATTGGGAAAGTTTTAGGTTCTAGAAGCTGGAATGGTTTTTTACTTTCCTTCAATGTAGTTTTTAATGGTATTTGTGTTTTAGGTGATTAATGAATCCACCTATTTGATAAAAAAACATTGTAGTGTAAATGTGAAACTATTATACAGAGAAAAAAACTGTATAAAAGCCTAAAAAAGAATCGAATCAATAGAGGAAATATTACACATTCTTATCTTGACCTTCTCTTCTACCGATATTATTATAAATACACTTTATATATATGTTAAACCCCAAAATATTCCCTCCCCCACCTTTAAAAAATCCTCTTCTAGGGTTTCTCATATGTTCAAAGCTTTTCAGACCTCCAAACATGTCAATTAATTCGCCAAGAGTTCGAGTTTGCAAATGCTCAAAGTTTCTTCTATCCACTGGTTTTTTACTAGGGTTGTTGCGTATGTGACACCTGTTGGGATCAAGATTCATGGTTTCAAGGATTGTGCGACATTAAGGATTGCGTTTGAGTTTATTTTGAATTAAGGTTTTGATTCATGATAAAAAGATATGGAGTTTAAGGGTCCTTTAATGATACATTTGTTTGTTTGTGAAGAAGGTTAACCAAATCTGGATTTGAGATCAGGGGTTTGCTCGTCTGCTGGTTTAAGTTTATGGACATTCATATAAAGGCATCATTTCAAAATAGAGGAAGTTATGGATCAATATTATGATCAATATGGATTTGTCGTTTCAATTGCAAAACATTTCGGGTTATGTGGATTTGAAATTGAAGATTTAAGAAATCTTAAGTTTGTGAATGAGATTTGAGGTTTCAGTTTCATTTGATCTTCTGCCTTAAAATCCAATTCTAAAGTTCAAGGGATCAAAGCCCATATCATTCTCTCTTTTCAACTATTTCATTAAACTCAAACAATGGCTACAAGTTTGCCTCACCGTTTTCAAAACCATACATTCCTCAAAATTATGGTTCAAATACATTCCAAATAATTACAAAGTTCAAATTACATTTTAAAGGCCTATTACATTTTTCTATCCTATTTTTTCTATTTTTCTAATACACCATTCAAGCAAAAGATTCTTCATGCTCCTATCCTTCAAGCTTCTTCTCCAAGCCATGCCACGGTTTCCTTGCCATCTTCCTCCACTCCTCACCAATCATACATGAAACAAATTAAGGAAGAGTTAGTTTATCAAACAATTCAAAAAGAACAAAACTACAAATATTGTTGAACTCATCATTAGAGTGGTTTTAAGAATAAGAAAATAGAGTTTGTTTTTGTGTGCTAAGTTTTAGAACAAAGTTTGAATCTACTACCCTAAGTTAAAGTTTTGATGATAACAAAATGCTAGATTAAATAAATTGTATAATTCATATTAGACATATATGCTACCTAAAAATTATATTGTGCATTTACAGAAACTCTGATGGATATCAGCATAAGAATGTCAACATCAGCATCAGAAGATGAAATATCATATGCCAGCATCAGAAGATCAAAGCATGTGCTTACGCTGAAGCTTGATGAACAGATATGCGCGTAACATACTCTAAACTCTGATCAAGACCAAAACAATATCATCAGCACCTAGAAGCGTCAGAATAAGCCAAAGCCAATCAACACGCTTAATTGACAACGGTACTGTGCATTCAAGACACTTTATTACCAACGGTTGTATTCCAAGACAAAGATCTTCTCAATATGGAAAGAACGTAATGGGCATTGAAATGGAATAATTTACTACAACGTATCTTTTCCAAGGCTATATAAACAAGTAAGTGAGAAATGAATTGGCTAATGCTCTACAACTCTTTACACGCATAAAGTACATCATCTACATCCTCACTCATACAGCTTGCTATATCTCTCAAATTGTTTACTCTATAGATATAGCATCCTAGTTTCACATAAGCTTAATTTGTGTATTATCACAGTTGTCATATAAAGTTTTTGTAGAAAAAATTCAACACACATAGTATTCATTTATCTGTAAGAAGAATTTCCTTGAGAAACCGGTCTGTGGTTTAGACTCAAGAAGGCTTTATCAGTTGTTAAAGCAGTTGTAATATTCAGTTGAATATAGTGGATTAAGACCTCGTTGGAGAGAGGCGAAATCACCTTGACTGGTGGACTGGAGTAGTTTGAGATCAAACGAACCAGGATAAAAATAACGTGTTGTCTGCATTTGATTTCAAGTTTTACAATTCAACCCCCCTTCTTGTGTTTTTCACTTCTTCAATTGGCATCAGAGCGCCTGGTTCTGAGCTAAAATACTTAACCGTGTCAGTACAAGATCTAGCATCAGAAAAACACAATGGCAGGAACATATCAACACACCAGCAATGACAACAATGAAGATAGAGACAAATTCAGCGGCAAACCTCCAGTCTTTGATGGAGAGAATTTTGATTACTGGAAAGACAGAATTGAAAGCTTCTTTCTGGCACATGATGTTTATCTGTGGGACATGATGACAGATGGATACACGCATCCAGTGAATGCAAGTGGTCAGAAGATTGACAGGAAGGCAATGTCTGATCAACAAAAGCGTGAATTCAAAAATCACCACAAGGCCCGAACTATTCTTCTCAGCGCCATCTCTTATGCTGAATATGAAAAGATATCTAACAGAGACACTGCAAAGAGTATGTTTGACTCTCTCATAATGACGCATGAAGGCAACATTCAGGTCAAAGAAACTAAAGCTCTTGCGCTCATTCAGAAGTATGAGGCATTCAAAATGGAAGAAAGTGAATCTATTGAAACTATGTTCTCAAGATTTCAAATTCTGGTGGCTGGTCTCAAAGTTCTGGACAAAGGGTATTCTACTGCTGATCATGTCAAGAAGTTCATCAGAAGCTTGCCAAAACAGTGGAGGCCAATGGTTACAGCGCTGAAGCTAGCTAAAGATCTCAACAAAATCTCTCTGGAGGAACTTATCAGCTCCCTCAAAAGTCACGAGATAGAGCTAGAAGCTGATGAACCTCAGAAGCAAGGTAAGCATTTAGCTTTAAAGTCTAACAGAAAATCTGACTCCAAAGTTTTGTAGGCTGTTGAAGAAACCTCTGATGGGTCCTCATCAGAAGAAGACGAACTTTCCCTCCTCTCCAGAAGAGTGAACCAACTATGGAAGCAGAGGCAAAGAAAGTTCAGGAATACCAGAAGATCCGATCAGAATGAGTCCTCCTCCAGATCAAGAAGATCAGACTCCTCCTCTGGATTCAGAAGATCTAAAGGCTCCTCAGGAAGCAGAAAGCCAAACACCAAGGACATCATCTGCTATAAGTGCAACGAGCAAGGACACTACAAGAGTGACTGTCCAAAGCTTCAGAGGGAAAAGCCCAAAAAGAAGTTTAGAAGGGAAAAGAAGAAAAGTCTCATGGCTACATGGGATGACTCTGACTCGTCTGAAGCTGACTCAGAATTAGATGATGAGAGAGCAAACATAGCTCTCATGGCTAACATATCACAAGACAGTGAAGCTTCTGAATCAGACTCTGAATCAGACACCGAAGAGGTATTCCCTGACTTTGCAATTAATTTTACTAAGGCTGAACTTGCTGAAAGCCTTAACGAAATTCTGGAAAGATATCAGCAGATCAGAGTTAAATTCAGAAACCTGAAAAGGAATCTTGATTCTGACTCTGATAAAACTGAGAGTCTCAAATTGGAAAATTCTGAGTTGAAAAATAAAATTTCAAAATTAGAAAATCTTTTACAAAACTCTCAGAAGGAAACAATTTCTGAAACTCCCAGCAGCGCTGATGAGATCATCAAGGAGTATGATCACAACTTTCATAAGTTCCTTGCTAAAAGCATAGATATAAGCAAAATGGCTTCAATGATCTATGGAGTTAGCAGAAACGACAGAAAGGGAATAGGATACCAAGGTAAGGTACCTACACCAAAGAATGCCATGGATCTAATTATTAAACGCACTCCTCTGAATTCACACTTTGTGTATGGTCATACACATGACATTAAATATATTAGTAATAATTATTCTGTGAAACCAAAATTCAACCAGAGTTTTGGTAAAGCTAACAAATCAGGACCCAAGAAAATATGGGTACCTGAGGATAAAATAATACATGTTGCAGATATCTTTAGCAGCAAATCAGAAACACCAGTCATGGTACCTGGACTCTGACTGCTCACGACACATGACGAGAAGAAGGCATATGTTCCAAAGCCTGGAACTTAAGCCTGGAGGCCACGTAGGCTTTGGAGGCAATCAGAGGGGAAAGATCATTGGCTATGGAACAATAGGTAATAGAAATCTTCCCTTTATAAATAATGTTCTATTAGTAGATGGATTAATGCATAATCTGTTATCCATAAGTCAATTAAGTGATAACGGTTATGATATAATCTTTAATCAAAAATCATGTAAAGCTGTTAGTCAGAAAGATGGGACTATCCTATTTAATGGAAAGAGGAAAAACAACATTTATAAAATCAAACTTTCTGAACTGAAAAGTCAGAATGTAAAGTGTCTTCTGTCTGTTAACAACGAGCAATGGATCTGGCACAGAAGATTGGGGCATGTTAGTATGAGAAGAATATCTCAGATTAACAAACTCAATCTGGTCAGAGGACTTCCTAATCTGAAGTTCAATTCAGATGCTCTGTGTGAAGCATGTCAGAAAGGCAAGTTTATAAAACCTGCTTTCAAATCTAAAAACGTTGTTTCCACCTCTAAGCCATTAGAACTTCTGCACATTGACTTATTTGGACCAGTTAAAACTGCTTCAGTCAGTGGCAAGAAGTACGGGTTAGTTATCGTAGATGACTATAGCAGATGGACATGGGTAAAGTTCTTAAGACACAAGGACGAGTCACACTCTGTGTTTGTCACCTTCAGTAACCAAGTTCAGAATGAAAAGGATCTTAGAATCGTTAAAGTCAGAAGTGATCATGGTGGAGAATTTGAAAACAAAGATTTTGAGTCATTCTTTAATGAAGAGGCATTCTGCATGATTTCTCATGTCCTAGAACTCCCCAGCAAAATGGAGTTGTAGAACGAAAGAACAGAACATTGCAAGAAATATCCAGAACCATGATCAATGAGACAAACGTTGCTAAGATCTTCTGGGCAGAGGCAATAAACACAGCGTGCTACATTCAGAATAGAATCTCCATAAGACCTACTCTGGAAAAGACTCTATATGAATTATGGAAGAACAGAAAGCCCAACATTTCATATTTTCATCCATTTAGATGTACTTGTTTTATGTTAAATACAAAAAATTATTTGAACAAGTTTGACTCTTAAGCACAGAAGTGTATTATGTTAGGATACTCTGAACACTCTAGAGGGTACATAGTATATAATACAGAAACACAGATTGTGGAAGAATCAATCAGTTTTCATTTTGATGATAAGCTTGACTCTGAAAAGTCAAAGCAGAATGAAGTCTTTGCAGGTATGGAAGTTGAATTCACAGGTTCTGAAGACAAGTCATCAGAAGCTCTTAACAAAGACACTCCTTCAACATCAGAAAGAGGCACTGCAAGCAATCCAGCAACATCTGCTGATCAACCTCAGAAAAGACTACCCAGAAGCAACATGGATCACCCAGAAGAAACAATCTTAGGAAGAAAGGAAGATCCAATCAGAACAAGAGCCAGCTTCAGAAACTCTGAAGAATCCCTCATGGGACTTGTTTCTCTGATTGAACCTTCTTCAATTGATGAAGCACTCCTGGACAACGACTGGATTCTAGCAATGCAAGAAGAGCTGAATCAATTCACCAGAAATGACGTGTGGGATCTAGTTCCCAGACCAAAAGGATTCAACGTCATTGGAACAAAATGGGTGTTCAGAAACAAACTGAACGAACAAGGTGAAGTCATCAGAAACAAGGCACGACTAGTAGCACAAGGTTATAGTCAGCAAGAGGGGATAAACTATACATAAACCTTTGCTCTAGTCGCCAGGTTAGAATCTATCAGACATTTAATTTCTTTTGCTGTTAATAAAGGCATCACTCTATATCAGATGGATGTCAAGAGTGCATTCTTAAATGTCTATATAGAAGAAGAGGTTTATGTGCACCAACCCCCTGGTTTTGAAAGTACAAAAAATCCAGAGTATGTTTTCAAACTAAAGAAGTCACTGTATGGTCTGAAACAAGCTCCCAGAGCTTGGTATGAAAGACTAAGTAACTTTCTGTTAGAAAAGGAATTCACCAGAGGGAAAGTGGACACAACCTTATTCTGTAAGACAGTTAAGAATGACAACTTAGTGTGTCAGATTTATGTTGACAATATTATATTTGGATCTACTAATCCTTCTCTTGGAAGAAATTTTGCTAAGTGTATGCAGGCAGAATTTGAGATGAGCCTCATGGGGGAACTGAAATTCTTTCTGGGAATTCAGATCAATCAAACTCCAGAGGGAACTTACATTCATCAGAGCAAATATGTCAGAGAACTTCTGAAGAAATTTGATCTCTCAGAATGTAAGTCATCAAAGATTCTAATGCATCCCACGTGCATTCTGGAAAGAGAAGAGGTAAGCAAAAAGGTACAACAGAAGGTCTACCAAGGTATGATTGGTTCTCTTCTTTATCTGACGGCTTCAAGGCCTGATATTTTATTCAGTGTATGCATTTGTGCAAGATTCCAATCAGATCCTAGAGAATCTCACTTAACAGCTGTTAAGCGAATTTTCAAGTATCTGAAAGGTACTACTAATATGGGTTTATTTTATAGAAAATCTAGTGATTACAGCTTAGTAGGTTACTGTGATGCTGACTTTGCTGGAGACAGAGTAGAGCGTAAAAGTACTTCTGGAAGCTTCCAGTTTCTGGGAGAAAATCTGATCTCTTGGTCCAGCAAAAGGCAATCCACAATTGCGCTATCAACAACAGAAGCTGAATACATAGAAGCAGCAGGATGCAGCACATAAATGCTCTGGATGAAAAGTCAGCTTGAAGACTTCCAGATATTTGAGAGTAACATTCCTATACTCTGTGACAACACTTCTGCCATTTGCTTAAGTAAAAATCCAATTTTGCATTCTAGGGCTAAGCATATAGAAATAAAACACCACTTCATTACTATATTCAAAAAGGCATTTTAAACTTAAAATTTATTGATACAGACCATCAATTGGCTGATATCTTCACAAAACCACTTTCTGAAGATAGGTTTAACTTCATTCTGAAACATCTCAGCATGAAGCTCTGCCCAGAGTGAAAATGTTTTAATTTTATATATTAACCTTCAGAATTTGTTTTATTTTACCATGAACTTCTGATCAATCTTCTTTCAGAAATTTAGACATGCAGATTGTATCAGATTCTATCCATAAAGATCTGAGCGTTTCATGTCAAGGATAGATGTGCTGTTCACTAAATCAAACAAGTGTCATCCAGTCATCAGCTAATTCCTGAGGCAGAACACGCGTGCACGCTTCTGAGAAGGCAAAGCGCTGATTGGATGCATTGAGACACATGTCATGGGTAACCGTTCCAAATATCCTTCTAAATCCCCTAAAATCAGCCAACATTAAATGCGAGTAATCATGATTTAATTTTTTAAAACGTTTATTTTTATGTTTTCAAAACACTTTTTGAAAACTATTTAAACGCCTTAAACATCATTCATTCACTTTTTACCGTCACTTACAATCTTCAAAATATTTTCTGTGTTCTTACTGTGTTTTCAAGCTCTTTCTCAAAGAAACCCTTTTCAAGCTTTTTCTCAAAAACCCTTGTGTGAACATGGAATCTTCTAGCACTCCTTCTGCAGGTTCCCAGCAAGATGCTTCTTCTGAACAGTATCAAATTCCTTTCAGAACGCTCCTTACTCCGGTCAAGAACTTGGAATAACTTCAATTATTTGCACTTTTTGATTGCTGACAAAAAGGGGGAGAAAGAATGATATTTTTCAATAACGGATTACTGAGACAAAAGTCTCAAACATTCTAACACTCTGACATACTTGAATGTTTCCTTGTTCTGCATAAGCTTACAGGTACAAGAATCTGATGAACTCTAATACACTGAAGCTCTGCTCTGATAAAGGAAAGATCTGATGCTAAAGAACTCGTGAAATTAAAAGGGAAGTAATAAACTCAGGGGGAGTTTATTATTTGGTTATCTCTGATATTATTTTCTTTAAATTTCAATTGAAAATATCCGGTTTTTGTCATCATCAAAAAGGGGGAGATTGTTAGAACAAAGTTTGAATATACTACCCTAAGTTAAAGTTTTGATGATAACAAAATGCTAGATTAAATAAATTGTATAATTCATATTAGACATATATGCTACCTAAAAATTATATTGTGCATTTACAGAAACTCTGATGGATATCAGCATAAGAATGTCAACATCAACATCAGAAGATGAAATATCATATGCCAACATCAGAAGATCAAAGCATGTGCTTACGCTGAAGCTTGATAAACAGATTTGCGCGTAACATACTCTAAACTCTGATCAAGACCAAAACAATATCATCATCACCTAGAAGCGTCAGAATAAGCCAAAGCCAATCAAAACACTTAATTGACAACGGTATTGTGCATTCAAGACACTTTATTACCAACGACTGTATTCCAAGACAAAGATCTTCTCAATATGGAAAGAACGTAATGTGCATTGAAATGGAATAATTGACTACAACGTATCTTTTCCAAGGCTATATAAACAAGTCAGTGAGAAATGAATTGGCTAATGCTCTACAACTCTTTACACGTATAAAGTACATCATTTTCATCCTCACTCATACAGCTTTCTATATCTCTCAAATTGTTTACTCTATAGATATAGCATCCTAGTTTCACATAAGCTTAATTTGTGTATTATCACATTTGTGATATAAAGTTTTTGTAGAAAACATTCAACACACATAGTATTCATTTATCTGTAAGAAAGAATTTCCTTGAGAAACCGGTCTGTGGTTTAGACTCAAGAAGGCTTTAGCAGTTGTTAAAGCAGTTGTAATATTCAGTTGAATATAGTGGATTAAGACCTCGTTGGAGAGAGGCGAAATCACCTTGATGGGTGGACTGGAGTAGTTTGAGATCAAACAAACCAGGATAAAATAACGTGTTGTCTGCATTTGATTTCAAGTTTTACAATTCAATCCCCCTTCTTGTGTTTTTCACTTCTTCACTAAGGCCTCAAAAAAATCAGTTTCTATCACGGGCCATTATGCTATTGCAAATCAGAAGAAAAAATTGGTTCACAATAAACAAATTCAAAGAATTCCAATCATGTTTTCAGCCTATTAGCAAAAGATTCAAATCAAGAATTCAAGGCCAACAAAGGCCTCAAAACATTGTCCTATCATTGGCCTAAAGATACCATTGCAAATCACAAAACTTGGTTCACAACAAGATAAAATATAAGTCAAAACTAGCATCACAGAACAAGCAACCAATCCAACAAGTAAACAATCACAAAGCCTCATATTTGTTTGTCTCAATCAAAAATTCAGAATTATAATATAAATTCATAAGCCAAAACTGTACTGCAAATCTCAAACAAATCTCAAAGAAAATATTTTGTTCACAGCATCACAGAAGAACCAACAAAGTCAGAAAAAGTACATAATCCATCACAAAAAAGCCAAGCAAGTGCAACCCGAAAGCAAACAAAAGCCAGCATCTATCACAAGTTTTGTACCCCAAAATTTTCCCTCCCATATTTCTCAAACATGGTAAGTGAGGTCCCCAAATTGTTCAAAGAAGTCCAAGAGTTGACCAGACAAAATCTCTCCTAAAGCAGTCTACTTCAAAATTAGGGTTTCATTTTTCATCAAAATGCTTGAGTCCAAAGGATATCAAATGCTCACCATTATCCTAATATTTTCTCAAGATCATCCATGTCAAGTTTCAAGCCTTGCAGAGGAAGTTTGCTCAGTCAATTGCTCAAAAGCCTGAAAATCAACTGTGCTAGGTCAAAAGTCAACTGTGGCCCACATAAAGTCAAACTTCAAGATTTTTGGTCAACACCATCATTTTGAAGTATCATTCATCATTGGATCAATGGTTGGTCATGACTCATCAAGGATTGCTCACAATTCATCAAAACCCAAAAGTTGCCAAATTAGGGTTTTATAGGAAAAGTCAACTCAACTTTGACCAAGCATAACTTTCTCATACTTTATCAGAAATGACCAATTCAAAGCTCATTTTTAATAGGATGAAATTCCCTACAATTCATATTCATCCCCCAAGTTCAAAATATGGACTCAAAAAAAGATATGAATTTTGACATTATAGGTCATTTGGAAAAATCAACAAAAACACCTTTTGGGTCAAAGCTTCATACATGAATATGGAAGACCCAATTAAGATCAGACCAAAAGGGTTGCTTAGAGGACATCTTAAGATTTCTAAAAAGTCCAAGAAAACCTCTCTAGAGTCAAAATTGAGAGATTTATGCATTGTCCAAGTTGACCCTTTTTGCAAAATTGCCAAAAGTCAAATATGCTCAAATTTGCATTTTTTGCTAAATGGGCCCAACTTTTTATGCTTGCACCTCAATTATAATGTGGTCCACGACTCAAATGCGGACCCATCATTTTTTTGCTTCATTTTTCAATTTATTTTGATTTTTCATTAATTAAAAATTGAATCAAATCAAATAAATGATGAAAATTATCAAATATTTGATTTGATGGTTTTTTTGACAGGTTAGCAACCAAGATTTGATGAGCTTGCAAGATCAATTCGAATCAATGGTAATTGGAACAAAAAGAGCATGATTAGGCCAAATTTGTAAGGTTTACATATGCCATGAAAACAAAATCAAATCTTGAAAAACTTCCAAAGATGTGATCAGTTTTACAACCCTAATGCATTCTATAATATATATTGAACATTTTATAAGCAAGGAGAGAGGTTAAACAGTCGTCCAAGCAAGAACAAAACTAAAAAAAAACTCAAGAAAAGTGTTGATCCAATTTCCATACTAGAGACCAAATCGTGCCATCTTTCCTTTGCCAATCGATTGCTCGAGGTCCCAAGAACATATCCCAATCAATTGTAAGACGTTTCACGCCTGGAATTGTAAGTTATAGGTATCACGACTTGCTTCCAAATTTAAATTCGATTTCATTGATTTACTCATCCTATGCATATTTTGATTATATATTCGTGTTTATCATTGAGTTTGCAAACTATTGGTACCATTTAATTGCATTTCTAACACATGTACAAGATGTTGCCATAGCTAGGGTTTTGTGTTCTTGATTAGGGCTTTGCAGGATAGGTAAAATTGGACATTAATTCTGGTACCATGAGACTCGTGAGGATGAGACGAGTTGATTGGTACCAGCCATGGCAATTTATCTTGAGCCTACACGATTTTGGAGATGGACAGGGATATACCTACAACAAGTGTCTGTAGGTAAAAGTTTGTTTACCTAAAATGAAGGTTGGGAGGAAGACGATGATGTGTGTCATCCCTTGGTTGGGCCATTTGAATTTAGCGCGTTTTTTTCCAGGAATCTTTGTTTTCATTATATTATAATTGATTTTTATTATATATAAAAATAAGCATCATAGCTCAGTTGGCAAGCGTGCAGGGGAAAAGTGCAGAGGACCTGGGTTCGATCCCCAGGTCCCAACCTTTATTTCATGTTTTTCTTCAATAGGTAATCCAGTGCATAACAAATCAAGAAGTCCACCATGTACCATCAAGATCTGGCCATCCAACTCATCAGCGCTCCAGATCAACGTACCACCAATGGAGGACCACCATACGCCCCAGTCAAACGTGCACACTGAATCCGAAAAAGTCAAAGCAGGCCTTAGCCATTTGGGCCCAAGAATTCATATTCCAACCCCCCTCAATTTCTAATCAGCATCAGGCCCATTACTAATCTTTTTTTTTATTTCTTTCCTTTATTTTTTATTATTTATTTATTTAATATACAAATTAACTTATTTTTCACAAAAACCATAAAATCAACAATTCACCAAAATTAGGATTAGTTTTTTTTATTATTATCAAAAATAATTTAACTTAGTTTAATTTAGGGAAATTTTAATTTGTTTTCATAAATAAAATCAAAAATAGAAATTAGGTTAAAACCTTTAATTTTATTTTATTTTGCTCTTTTTATCAAATAAATAAAAATACAAAAATAGGATTAGAATAAATTAATTTATTTTTCATAGATTAAAATTAATTAGAATTATGCCTTTCTTTTTTTGTAATGATTTCTCTATTTTCTTAAATAATAAAACATGACCAAACTTTTTTTACCAATCACGATTAGGTTTAGGTAAGGGTCAAAACCCTGGTCATCTCGTATTCGACTCATCGCGCGCGTGTTATTATTTCTACGATATTGTTGT
The DNA here is from genome assembly GCA_948472305.1 of Vicia faba. Lineage (NCBI taxonomy): Eukaryota > Viridiplantae > Streptophyta > Magnoliopsida > Fabales > Fabaceae > Vicia > Vicia faba. Next base: position 1,426,790,316 of record OX451736.1, on the reverse strand, counting down.
AACTGTTTATGGTTTGTAATAGTTTAATCTAGGGCTTTTATTTATCGCTTTCTTTTCCCGGGTTTTTTGGCTATGTAAATTAATCCCCCTCCCTGAAGCCTTGTAATAGCGTAGATTTACCTTCTCGTATTTTAATTCTCATAAATATTTGACTGTTTAGATGTATGCTAATAGGATTGTATGACAAGAATGCATGAAAACTTAATCCAGTTAGAAAACGCTAATGTGCAAAGACTAAATAATTGAAAACAGATCACTCGCACATATCACTCTTAGGGTATACTCACACTTCGGTTGCCTTCGGTAAATGATCATTAAGTATAGGGTGTCTTAGTGGTTGCCCTCCTGTCTAAAAAGATCAAACGTTTCCTCGGAAATGTTGCCTCGGAAATGTTACCTCAGAAATGTTGCCTCGAATACGATCTTAAGACTCTAGGGTTATTACTAAGGTGTCCTAACATTGCTTTAGTGATCGTACGTCCCTTTCGAATTGACCCTTACAACTCCAACAACGGTGCTACCTATTTCTCAATAGTAGGATAGCGCTGTCTAAAGGAACGGGAATAGAAACGATATTTTTCCGAGTAGGTAGATGCTAGTAGGTACTTGCTCAAATCAAAATTTTTCCACACTTACACATTTCAAAACAATTTTCAAAACAACTTCGTCACACCTTTGAGGACTGATACAAGGGTTATCACGAAGTTAAAACTCTTTTCAAAAACAAAGCACATACACAAGGAATTTTAAAAGATGAGTAAGCACCTAAGAGCCCATGGAAAACCATGGATAGAAAGGGTGCTAACACCTTCCCTTTCTATAATCTACCCCCCATACTCAGAATATCTCGAAAAAGAATTTTTTTTCTGTACTTTTTTCCTTTCCGGTTGGATGAAATAAAAGTCGGTGGCGAATCTTGCTTACCGCGACATTTTGTGAACAAAAAACGCAAAACACAAACCAGCGTCAAACAGTCGGTTTTGCCACGGTATCACAGAACCGGAGACTATGCTGGGGAATTAATAAGTGGGGTATACCTTAGGATCTAGTTCATCATAATTGCTTCTCTTGTTTGTTTTATTTGTTTTACTTTTAAGGGTTTTTTCTTGGGGTTACTATTGATCCTAACCCGGATCTGGGGGATACCTTTTAGGTAAGTAGCAATAGACTATGAGGGAACTGTACGGTGTAGATCGATACGGTTGAAGCAGTGGCTACGTTGGTGTAGCACTTTGGTTGGTACCGGTATCCCTTGTGGAGAAACGAGGAGAATACGGGTCCGCCGCGTGGTGTGTTAAGCATCAACTGACCTTAGAACCTTTAATCGCCCAACTTGGCCATTAGAAAGTAGTGAGATAGCCGGCCTCGGTCTAAAGCTGAGAACTGGTTGATACTCGATGCTACACTCATTGAGACCATACTCTCGAGATAGTTCCGACCGCAAGAAAAGATTACGTAAGCTGAAACCATGACCGATGGAGGATGGTCAGTGATATTGAGATCCTCTATGACATCATGCATCATAACATAACATTCATGCTTCATTACACTAACTATTTCAAAGACCAAGGTAATTTATCTTGGTTTTGTTTTGCATATCATGGCTTCTGTACGTAGAAAGACTATTCGAGTCAACTTTGTGGAGATACCATCCCAACTCAAAGAGATGGTGTCAAGGATTTATGAAACTTCTATGTTCATTAAGAGACATGGTCAACTTCTCAGCCTGGTTACTTCAAACCCCGACGAACAAATGATGAGTGTACTTTTTCAGTTCTTCGATCCCGAGCATCACTGTTTCACCTTTCCAGATTATCAGCTGGTACCTACCTTGGAGGAATTCTCTCATCTATTGGGTATATCCATTCTTGAACAGGTACCCTTTACAGGTATAGAAGCAGTTCCTAAGCCAGAAGTCATTGCCTCATCTTTGCATTTGAAATGGGCCGATATGGTATCCAATTGGGAAACTCGAAGCGGAGTCGAAGGTTTTCTAGCCAAATTTCTGATAGATCAAGCTCAGTTATTCTGGGAAGACTTAGATTTTCAGGATTTTGAAGATGTCTTGGCTCTTCTTATCTATGGTTTGGTTCTCTTCCCTAATTCAGATTCCTTTATAGATGTGAATGCTATCAAGATGTTCCTTTCTCGCAATCATGTGCCTACCTTGCTTGGAGATATCTTGCACGCTCTCTATACTCGTACCACAAGGAGAATATGGACTCTTATGTGCTGCATGCCATTGTTGTCGAGGTGGTTTATTTCTCACCTCCCTAAGTCTATGCTGAAGAACGAAGAAGGTTTGGGTTGGTCGCATAGAATAATGTCACTCGCTCATACATATATTATTTGGTGTTCCCGGGATATGGAAGACGTTGCTGTCATTGACCGATATGGGGGGGTATTATAATGTCCCATTACTTGGTATCAGAGGAGGTATAACCTACAAACCTTGTCTAGCTTTGTGACAATTTGGTCGTGCTCGAAGAGATGGTCCCCATAGGTTACTTCTCGAAGATATTACATTCGACTATGAAGAGGATGTTAAAGGACATCACTGGAGGTTCATACGAGCTTAGGGCATGGTAAATAGATCTGACCCCCATGAGTTGGGACCAAAGACTTCCCTTCCTATGCAGCCTTACCTCCAATAGGTCCCAGCTCGTGCCCAGAAGCTTGTGATGCCGTATGCGGCAGTGTTACCAGTGATTGTGGAACCCACTATCGTAGACGGGATTCCTTACATGGTTCTCTATCCTTACATTCCTACTGATCTTGGGGAGCTACAAAGGTCTTCGATTCAGCTGAAGAATGAGCGAGATACTTACAAGGAGCAGTTCCATGAGTAAGAGAGGAAGGTTTTGAAGCTCACCAGGCAGCTCGAGGAGGAAAGAGTGCTCAATGACTACATCAGCACAAAGAGAAAGCGTCCATGGGACTTTTGATTTTGATTTTCTAGTTTTAGATTTGTTTTATTTACTTCTTTGTAACACCTTAAGGGCATTGTTGAACATTTCAAAGTTAAGCTAATAAAGTTTGTTTATTTTTGGTTTGCAAATTTAAATCTCCCAAAGTCTTTGAAATCATTACATGCGCATCCCATTATCATGCACATCATCACAGGTACCACTACAGGTTTCTCATCTTCTTCGTTGTTTATTTCAGCAGAAATGTATTTCGATCAAGCCATCAAAGAGCTTCAGGAACAGAACTCCCAATTCCAACAGATGTTTATAAGTCTAGCTAAGGGGCAAGAGGATCTGAAAACTCTTATTCTGAAAGAGAAGAAGAAGAAGAAGAAGTTCTCTCTTCTGAATATGGGCAGAAGGTTTGGAGAAAGGTTGAAGCATCAAGCTGATCTGACCTCTTCATCCAAAGAAGTGGAGAACCAAGAATAAGAAAAGGGCCCTAGTCTTGCGGTCTCTGATAATGATACTGATTTTGATGATGAGCAATATCCTCCTGCCGAGGATAGATACAAGCAGCTAGAAGACCGTCTGGGTGATATGGAAGTTCAGAAGATACTTGGTTTGGATTTCGGAGAACTAGGACTGGTATCGGGAGTGGTCATCCCTCAGAAGTTCAAAGCTCCGGTTTTTGCCAAGTATGATGGAGTGTCTTGCCCAAAAATCCATTTTCGCTCTTATGTCAGGAAAATTCAACCCCACACCGCTGATAGAAATTTGTGGGTCCACTTCTTTCAAGATAGTCTGTCAGGGACTTAGCTTGAATGGTTTTACCATTTGGAGGGGGCCAATGTCCGAAACTGGGAAGATCTTGCTGCTGCCTTCTACAAGCAATATCAGTATAATGACGACCTTGCTCCCACTCGTACTCAACTCCTGAGTATGTCCATGGGTGCAAGTGAAGGTTTCAAAGATTACGCCAAAAAATGGAGGGATTTGGCTGGCAGGGTTCAACCCCCTTTGTCTGATAGGGAGTTGGTTGATATGTTTCTGGGGACGCTGTCTGGTCCATTTTTCAATCACTTAATCGGCAGCTCGTCATCTGGTTTCACCGAGTTGATTTTAACGGGAGAAAGAGTAGAGGCTGGAATTCGAAGTGGCAAAATACAGAAGGATGCCTCCTCGAGTTCAACAAAGAAGCCTTTTACTGGTAAGAAGGAAGCGAGTGCAGTCTATAGCCCGAGGGGCCAAAACCGATCTAAACACTGTCCAACGGTAAATGCTGTAGTGATACCAAGACCCGTTATTGCTCCATAATGCAACAATCAACAGAGGGTGGAAAGACCACAGCGGCAGTTTACCCGCATTAGTATGATATTGGCCGAAGTGTTACCTCACCTGTTGAAATCCAACTTGACCATATTGAGGGAGGCTCCCAAAAATCCAAACACTACCTCTCCTAGATACAATCCTAACGCGCGGTGCGCCTACCACTCTGAGAGTCCTGGCCACGATACCAATGACTGCTGGGCTTTGAGAAACAAAGTACAAGATTAGCTGGAAGCTAAGGAGATAGAGTTTGATACTCCAGAAAAGCCAAATGTAATAACTGCTCCTATGCCCAAACATGGTCGTGGGGTTAATGTTGTTGACAATGATTTGTTCGTGACCGCTGTTGAAGAAATTTCTACTCCTCTTATAACTGTTAAGAGGAATCTGCTGTTGGCCAGTGTATTTCCGGGTTATGGTGAAGGTTTCCACATGTGCTCGATTCTACCTTCTGGTTTCCGTTTGTTGAAGTCAGGTGTTCAGTGCTTGATGGATAATAAAGAGATTCTATTCGAGAAGACTATGATCCCTGTTGTTCCAAATGGAGATGTTTCCATCATAACCATTTCTGCCAATCCTTCCAAGGTTTCCTTGAGAAAACCTGTTAGGATTACATCTGTTCCAAGAATTGCTCCGCTAATAATCACCGTTCCTGGTCCCATCCCGTACACCTCAGACAAGGATGTCCCATTGCACTATGGTGCTGATGTGTATTATCATGGCATTAATCAAGAGTTGAATAATGAAGAAGATGATACTGAAGTCAGTAATATTGTAGGGGCTAGTAAGGTCACCAGAAGTGGAATACTCTTTTCTCCCGAGATTTCCCCTCCGACTATCCACAAACCTGTTGTCATTCCATCTGTTAGTACATCAACCACTATTCCAGTTCCCATTCCAGTTATCACCCCTGTCGCCGAGTCATCTGAGACTCGGGGCAAAGAAATCATAGGTGAGCCTTCCCGGACGGAGGCGCCTAGAAAAATTATTGTGGAAGCCTCTAAACAAGAAATAGAGGAAATACTGAAAATTATCAAGAAAAGCGACTATAATGTGGTCGAACAGCTGGGACAGACCCCGTCAAAGATCTCCATGTTGTCTCTGCTATTGTGTTCTGAAGCCCATGCAAAGGCTTTGATTGCATTTCTCAAGGCTGCGCACATGCCGCAGGAAACTTCTACAGATCAATTCAAAGACTGTGTGGCTAGCCTAACTGCCGACAATAGGCTAGGATTCTCAGATGCGGATCTGACCGCTAAGGGGAGGAATCATAATGACGCTCTGCACGTCTCGATTGAATGCAGGGGCACCACTATGGCTCATGTGCTGGTTGACACCGGGTCTTCGCTGAACGTTCTTCCAAAGAAAGTGTTGGACCATTTAGACTGTGAGGATTTGACATTAAAGCCGAGTAACATTGTGGTAAGGGCTTTTAATGGATCAAAAAGGATGGTGCACGGGGAGGTGGACATCCCTGTGAAAGTGGGTTCTCAGACCTTTGGGTCCACCTTCTATGTAATGGACATCAGACCATCATATTTTTGCTTGCTGGGTCGTCCTTGGATCCATAGGGCTGGGGCAGTCACTTCCACACTCCATCAGATGCTGAAGTATCTAGTACAAGGGGAAATTGTCACCGTGTGACGTGAGGAAGAGTACATGGTAAGTCATCTCAATTCCTTCCGTTATGTGGAGATGGATGGGGAGTTCATAGAAACTCCTTGTCAGAACTTCGAAGAGGTCCCTCAGACTTTGGTGTCAATTGAAGTTACTACCAATAAACCTCCGCTGAAGATGGCTTCTCTCAAGGATGCCAGGGCTGTTGTTGAAGAAGGTGGGTGTACCAATTGGGGTCGACTCCCTGATTTCACTCACAAAACTGACAAATTTGGTTTGGGCTTTACTACAGGGGCTCAAAGGGCTGTTAGGCGCGCACGGATTGGAAGATCTCCTCTACAGATCAACAATCGGGGAGTTAATGCAATTGAGGACAATGAATAAGATTCAGACATCGACAGCTGGATCTACCCAACAATCAACGGTGGACTGAATAACTGGAGGAAGAAGGTCTTCATACCTGTTTATTTTATTTCGCAGTAATTGACTTTTGTTTTAAGATTTGTAATAAACAGTTTGAAACTTTATGGCCTGGTGCCTTGCCCGAGGCACCTTGGCTTCGCTTGTGAGGGCTTATTATTATTTGTCATTTTCATATATCATCAATAAAACATTGGATGTTTCTTGCATTACAAATTTTGCGCTCCTTGTTTTTCTTTTCCGTCTCCCATTTTATCAAAACAGTTATTCTCTTACACACACTCACGTATCATACTGCAGATCCATATCCACTCTGGATCCAATTGATAACAACTCTGCTACTGCCAATTATGACTTCGAAAATCCGATCAACCAAGCCGAGGATGAAGGTGAGGATGATTGTGAGGTGCCAGGAGAACTTGCTAGACTACTACAACAGGAAGAAAGGGCCATACAGCCTCATGAAGAGCCAATCGAGTCAGTGAATTTGGGTACAGAGGAAGACAAGAAGGAGGTTAAAATAGGTGCGAATCTGGAGCCTAGTGTCAAACAACGGTTAATACAGATGCTGCACGATTATGTTGAGATCTTTGCCTGGTCCCACGAAGACATGCCTGGTTTGGACACTGATATTGTGGTACATCGCCTGCCGACTAAAGAAGACTTCCCCCCGGTAAAGCAGAAGGTCCACCGTATGCGCCCTGAAATGTCAGAGAAAATTAAGGCAGAGGTCATGAAACAGTTTGACGCCGGATTCTTAGCTATTACTTCTTATCTGCAGTGGGTTGCCAACGTCGTTCCGGTACCTAAGAAGGATGGTAAGGTACGGATGTGTGTGGATTACCGAAATCTGAACAGGGCAAGCCCCAAAGACGACTTCCCACTTCCTCACATCGATGTTCTAGTCGACAACACCGTGCAACACAAGTTCTTCTCCTTCATGGATGGTTTTTCTGGCTACAACCAGATCAAGATGGCTCCTGAGGACATGGAGAAGACAACCTTCGTTACATAGTGGGGCACCTTCTGTTACAAGGTAATGCCTTTTGGGTTGAAGAATGTTGGGGCAACTTATCAGCGCGCCATGGTCGCTTTTTTCCATGATATGATTCACCATGAGATTGAGGTTTATGTTGAAGACATGATCTCCAGGTCCCAGACTGAGGAAGAGCACCTTGATCATCTCTAGAAACTGTTTGACAAGTTGGAGACGTACAAGCTGAGGTTGAATCCGAACAAGTGTACCTTCGGGGTAAGGTCTGGAAAGCTTCTGGGTTTCATTGTCAGTGACAAAGGTATCCAGGTAGACCCTGCAAAGGAAAAAGCCATACAAGAGATGCCGACTCCCCGCACAGAAAAAGAAGTTAGAGGTTTCTTGGGACGTCTGAATTACATCGCCAGGTTCATTTCACATCTAACTGCTACTTGTGAGCCAATCTTAAAGCTGCTGAAGAAAGATCAAGTGGTAAAGTGGAATGATGAGTGCCAGACTGCTTTCGAAAGAATCAAGGAATACCTTCAAGAACCACCAATTCTGATGCCTCCAGTTGGAGGAAGACCTTTGATATTATACTTGACAGTGATAGACAATTCAATGGGGTGTGTGCTAGTGCAGCATGACGAGTCTGGTCGAAAAGAGCACGCCATTTATTACCTTAGCAAAAATTTTACTGACTGTGAGACCCGATACTCATTGCTCGAGAAAACTTACTGTGCTTTGGCATGGGCTGCTCGCCGACTGAGACAGTATATGCTGACTCACACCACTTTGTTGATATTAAAGATGGATCCAATCAAGTATATTTTCGAGAAGCCCACCTTATCCGGAAGAATAGTAAGATGGCAAATGATCTTAACCGAATACGACATCTAATACACAACCCAAAAATCAATCAAGGGGAGTGTATTGGCAGATCATTTGGCACATCAGGCCGTGGATGACTACCAGTCCATGAATTTCGAGTTCCCGGATGAGAACATCATGTTGGTGACTGACTGCGAAGAACCCGGACCGGACGAAGGACCTGAGGAGGGATCCCGATGGTCTATGTATTTTGATGGAGCCTCGAACACATTGGGTAACGACATTGGCGCTGTAATTATATCTCCTAAGGGCTGTCATACTCCGTTCACTGCTCGATTATGTTTTAACTGCACCAACAACATGGCGTAGTATGAAGCGTGTATCATGGGTCTTCGAGCTGCCATTGACCTAAGGATTAATTTCTTGAGTGTATTCAGAGATTCCGCTCTGGTAATAAGTCAGATCAAAGGCGAGTGGGATACGAAGCACCCGAATCTTATTCCTTACAAAGAGTATGTACTGACATTGCTCCCGCACTTTGAGGAGATAAACTTTGAACATTTCCCAAGAGAGGAGAATCAGTTAGTGGACGCGCTAGCTACCATGTCTTCTATGTTCAAAGTTAGGTGGGACAATGAAGCTCCCCAGATTACCATTGAGAGGTTTGATAAACCCGCACATTGCTGTGACCTTGAGACTGAAGAGGTGGCAGATAAACCCTGGTTCCATGAGGTAAAGAGGTATCTTGAGGCTCAAGAATACCCCGAGGGGGCATCTGTTAATGATAAGAAGTTTCTGAGAAGATTCGCTGCAAAGTTCTTCATCAGTAATGGTATCCTCTATAAGCGTAACCATGATTCAACCTTACTGCGGTGTGTAGTCAAGAGCGAGGCAGAAAGGATCATGGAAGAGTTACATGAAGGTACCTTCGGAACTCATTCCAATGGACACACTATGGATAAGAAAATCCTACAGGCAGGATATTACTGGTCCACTATGGAAGCCGATTGTTATCAGCACTCTCGAACCTGTCATAAGTGCCAAGTCTATGCTGATAAGGTGCATGTACCTCCGGTTTCCCTAAATGTTTTGACAGCTCCTTGGACTTTTACAATGTGGGGCATCGACATGATCGGCGAGATCAGGCCTACTGCGTCTAACAGATATCGTTTCATTCTGGTAGCCATTGATTACTTTACGAAGTGGGTTGAGGCAGCTTCCTTTGCTACGGTAACCAAGAACATCGTGGCGCGGTTCATCCGACACAATCTAATTTGTCGGTACAGTGTCCCATAGAGGATTATTACTGACAATGGTACAAATTCAACAACACAATGATCATCGAGTTCTACAAACAATTCAAGATTCAGCATCATAACTCTTCTCCCTACCGACCGAAGATGAATGGCGCTGTTGAAGCAGCTAACAAGAACATCAAGAAGTTTGTGCAGAAGATGACGGTGACATACAAAGACTGGCACGAGATGTTACCATTTGCTCTTCATGGGTACCGTACCTTAGCGCGGACGTCGACATGGGCAACACCCTACTCTCTGGTATATGGCATGGAGGCAATCCTATCCATCGAGGTCCAGATACCCTCTCTCAGGATTATGAAGGATGCAAGTTTGAACGAAGATGACTGGAACCAAACCTGGCTTGATCAGCTGAACTTAATCGATGAGAAGAAACTTACTGCTATCTGTAATGGTCAGACGTATCAAAAGCGAATGATCAAGGCTTTTAACAAGAAAGGCGGACATCAGGAATATCAAGTCGGGGATCTAGTGATCAAACGCATCATACTATCGCAAGGTGATCCCAGGGGAAAATGGACTCCCACATACGAAGGGCCATTTGTGGTTAAGAACCTTTTTTCGGGAGGAGCTATGATTCTAACCACCATGAATGGTGACGAACTTCCTCACCCCGTTATTGCATACATAGTGAAAAGATACTACGCATAATCAAAGACCCGCTAGGTTGACTGGCCTAGGAAAAAATAAGGGCTTCCCGGCGAACCAAAAGGGTTCAAGCAAAAGTAAGGGATGAAAATGAAAAAAAACCATACACCCGGCAAGTCAAAAACCTGAAAAGGCAACTTGGGAAAAAAAGGGTATCTCGGTGGACCGAAAACCCGAAAGGGCAGTCCAGGTAAGAATTAGGGATCAAAGCGTAACACTATGTCTCATTGGATCATCTTATAACCAGACCTCGGTATCAACTATCAAGCTCGGATGGCACCAATCAATCTGATCCACCTTCGACCAAGCAGGAAAGTGATGAGATGCTTGAAGACATAAAGGAAATAGCAGAGTTGGAACCCAATGGGATTGTTTCACATAACTGTTTTTCTTTCTTAAAACACAAATTGTAATTTCTATCTTTCGGCGGCGTTCTCTTACTAGAACGTCAGCCTCTTTGTACAAAACGCCTATTACAGGCCAAATTTAAAATCAATACAAGTCATTTTCACAAGGCTTTGATTTATTTTCTTTTTCCTGTTTTGTTTTGCTAGAACGTCCAATGGTTCATGTTTGATATATGCATTTGAAAATAATTGCAGCTCATAAATACTTACATGAAAAAAACAAAAGACAATTACTCGTAATTCTAGGAATAGGGAAAACAAGAAGTACCCAAACCTTACCGTTATTCTACCCATTAGGTGTCAAGGTAGAACCAGCGCTAGAGCATGAGTAGTGGTGCATACGCTCCCCACAGAGTAAAAAGTATCCAAAGACGATGATGTTAGCTTCCCCGAACAAGATATGACTCTCCCCTGCTGAGGTTCACAATTGCAAAGTGATTCAGTAAGTTATGCCCCAAGCAGAGTTTATTTATCTCACAAGCAGAAATTCAATCTCCAATAGAATTCATTATCACCAACAAACTGTAATTCATCCCCAGCTGAGTTGTTTCTCTAAGTCAGCAGATCTATCAATAGAGTATCTCCTCTCCAACAGAGTTATTCCCGGCAGAGTTATCCTCAGACAAAGTCTCGTCCGGCAGAATATTTACCAAACAAGGAGCAAATCTCCACCATAATCATCTCCGCTCACCATCCCCAACAGAAGCAGAGGAACTGTGGTTGTTACAGCAGTCAAGAATACCATTTCTCATACTCTCCAAACAGCAATCAGGGATTTATTTTTCCGAATTTAGTTTATTATGTCAGCATTTCATGCTCATACATCATGACATCCGCATACATCACATATAACATTGTCTCATTTATTTTGAGAACGTCATCATACAATGCATCTCATGCATCGAACATAACTAACCCTGTATTTATTTCAGGAAAAGACAATTATTATCAATAATTTCCAACAGGTACATGATCAACACTCGAAGCTAAACAGAGTAATCGTCGATGCGACAAATGTAACATTTTGCAGGTTTCTCAGTAACCCTACTATCCAGGTTTCTTCTCATAGCCCTACTACCCATGCTTTCATATCGAAGTAACCCTACCGTCCAGGTTCCTTCTCATTGCCCTACTACCCAGGCTCTCATATCGAAGTAACCCTACCATCCAGGTTCCTTCTCACAACCCTACTACCCAGGCTCTCATATCGAAGTAACCCTACCATCCAGGTTCCTTCTCATAACCCTACTACCCAGGCTTTCATATCGAAGTAACCCTACTATCCAGGTTTCTTCTCATAGCCCTACTACCTAGGCTCTCATATCGAAGTAACCCTACTATCTAGGTTTCTTCTCATTGTCCTACTACCCAGGCTCTCATATCGAAGTAACCCTACCATCCAGGTTCCTTCTCACAGCCCTACTACCCAGGCTCTCATATCGAAGTAACCCTACCATCCAGGTTCCTTCTCACAACCCTACTATCCAGGATTTCATATCGAAGTAACCCTACTATCTAGGTTTCTTCTCACAACCCTACTACCCAGGCTCTCATATCAAAGTAACCCTACTATCCAGGTTTCTTCTCACAGCCCTACTACCCAGGCTCTCATATCGAAGTAACCCTACCATCCAGGTTCCTTCTCACAACCATACTATCCAGGCTTTCATACCGAAGTAACCCTACCATCCAGGTTTCTTCTCACAACCTTACTATCCAGTTTCTTCCTCTCCTATCCCTAGACAACAGTCCACAACACTGTAAGACCGGGACCCGATCAAACACGATTGGTTTCGCATCTCCCTAGTAAGTCGCGGCGCAACATATACCCAAACCAAACACATAGTTCACTTCCGCTTTCTAAAACCGGAGTTATTCCCCAATAGAGTAACGAATAACTGAAGCTCCTAAAACTCTATTTCTCTCAAGACAGAGACCAGCATTCCCAAGCGAGGTCCTCCCCAACAACAGGTATACGAGTTCTCGCAAAGGAATCTATTATGCAATCGATACCTCCTCGGATGGAATCTTTAAGCCCATCTCCGATAATTCTCTAGAAACTTCCAAGTGGCATCTATAAGCCAATTCCCGATATTGTAAATCAAATGTCGCTTTATATGAGTGCAAATTTATGGGAACTCTAGTGTTCAATCATCTTCTACCTTCAGATCACGAAAGGCAGACAAGCAAATCTACATCCTTAGGTTTAAGAAGATTGAACAGGGGCAGCTGTTGTACCCCAAAATTTGTCCTCCCATATTTCTCAACACATGGAAAGTGAAGTCCCCAAATTGTTCAAAGAAGTCCAAGAGTTGACCAGACAAACTCTCTCCTAAAGCAGTCTACTTCAAAATTAGAGTTTCATTTTTCATCAAAATGCTTGAGTTCAAAGGATACAAAATTATCACCATTGTACTAATATGTTCTCAAGATCATCCATGTCAAGTTTCAAGCATTGCAGAGGAAGTTTGCTTAGTCAATTGCTCAAAAGCCTGAAAATCAATTGTGCTAGGTCAAAAGTCAATTGTGGCATACATACAGTCAAACTTCAAGATTTTTGGTCAACACCCTCATTTTGAAGTATCATTCATCATTGGATCAAGGGTTGTTCATGACTCATCAAGGATTACTCACAATTCATCAAAACCTAAAAGTTGCCAAATTAGGGTTTTATAAGAAAAGTCAACTCAACTTTGACCAAGTATAACTTTCTCATACTTTATCAGAAATGACCCATTAAAAGCTCATTTTGAAGAGGATGGAATTCCCTACAATTCATCTTCAGCCACCAAGGTCAAAATATACACTCACACAAAGATATGAATTTTGACATTATAGGTCATTTGGAAAAGTCAACAAAAACACCTTTTGGGTCAAAGCTCCATACATGAACATGGAAGACTCAATTGAGATGAGACCAAAAGGGTTGCTTAGAGAACATCTTAAACTTTCTAAAAGTCCGAGACCACCTATCTAGAGTCAAAATTGAGAGAGTTATGCATTGGCCAATTTGACCCTTTTTGAAAAATTGCCAAAAGTCAAATATGCTCAAATTTGCAATTTTTGCTAAATGGGCCCAACTTTTTATGCTTGCACCTCAATTATAATGTGGTCCACGACTCAAATGCTGACCCATCATTTGTTTGCTTTATTTTTCAATTTATTTTGATTTTTCATTAATTAAAAATTGAATTAAATCAAATAAATGATGAAAATTATCAAAGATTTGATTTGATGGTTTTTTTTGACAGGTTAGCAACCAAGATTTGATGAGCTTGCAAGATCAATTCGAATCAATGGTAATTGGAACAAAAAGAGCATGACTAGGCCAAATTTGGAAGGTTTACATATGCCATTAAAACAAAATCAAATATTGAAAAACTTCCAAAGATGTGATCAGTTTTACAACCCTATTGCATTCTATAATATACATTGAACATTTCCAAAGCAAGGAGAGAGGTTAAGCAATCGTCCAAGCAAGAACAAAATTAAAAAATACTCAAGAAAAGCGTTGATCCAATTTCCATACTAGAGACCAAATCGTGCCATCTTTCCTTTGCCAATCGATTGCCGGAGGTCCCAAGAACATATCACAATCAATTGCAAGCCATTTCATGCCTGGAATTGTAAGTTATAGGTATCACGACGTGCTTCCAAATTCAAATTCGATTTCATTCATTTACTCATTCTTTGCATATTTTGATTATATATTCGTGTTTATCATTGAGTTTGCAAACTATTGGTACCATTTAATTGCATTTCTAACGCCTGTACAGGATGTTGCCATAGCTAGGGTTTTGTGTTCTTGATTAGGGCTTTGCAGGATAGGTAAAATTGGACATTAATTCTGGTACCATTAGACTCGTAAGGATGAGACGAGTTGATTGGTACCAGCCATGGCCATTTATCTTGAGCCTACACGATTTTGGAGATGGACAGGGATATACCTACAACAAGTGTCTATAGGTAAAAGTTTGTTTACCTAAAACAACGGTTGGGAGGAAGACGATGATGCGTGTCATCCCTTGGTTGGGCCATTTGAATTTAGCGCTTTTTTTTCTCCAGGAATCTTTGTTTTCATTATATTATAATTGAGTTTTATTATATATAAAAATAAGCATCATAGCTCAGTTGGCAAGCGTGCAGGGGAAAAGTGCAGAGGACCTGGGTTCGATCCCCATGTCCCAACCTTTATTTCATGTTTTTCTTCAATAGGTAATCCAACGCATAGAAAATCAAGAAGTCCACCGTGTACCATCAGGATCTGGCCATCCAACTCATCAGCGTTCCAGATCAACGTACCACCAATGGAGGACCACCATACGCCCCAGTCAAACGTGCACACTGAATCCAAAAAAGTCAAAGCAGGCCTTAGCCATTTGGGCCCAGGAATTCATATTCCAACCCCCCTCAATTTCTAATCAGCATCAGGCCCATTACTAATCTTTTTTTTATTTCTTTCCTTTATTTTTTTATTCTTTATTTATTTAATATACAAATTAACTTATTTTTCACAAAAACCATAAAATCAACAATTCACCAAAATTAGGATTAGTTTTTTTATTATTATCAAAATTAATTTAACTTAGTTTAATTTAGGGAAATTGTAATTTGTTTTCATAAATAAAATCAAAAATAGAAATTAGGTTAAAACCTTTAATTTAATTTAATTTTGCTCTTTTTATCAAATAAATAAAAATACAAAAATAGGTTTAGAATAAATTAATTTATTTTTCCTAGATTAAAATTAATTATAATTAGGCCTTTCTTTTTTTGTAATGATTTCTCTATTTTCTTAAATAACAAAACATGACCAAAACTTTTTTTAACAATCGCGATTAGGTTTAGGTCAAGTTCAAAACTCTGGTTATCTCGTATTCGACTCATTGCGCGCGCGTTATAATTTCTACAATATTGTTGTAACTGTTTATGGTTTGTAATAGTTTAATCTAGGGCTTTTATTTATCGCTTTCTTTTCCCGGGTTTTTTGGCTATGTAAATTAATCCCCCTCCCCGAAGCCTTGTAATAGCATAGATTTACCTTCTCGCATTTTAATTCTCATAAATATTTGACTGTTTAGATGTTTGCTAATAGGATTGTATGGCAAGAATGTATGACAACTTAATCCAGTTAGAAAACCCTAATGTGCAAAGACTAAATAATTGAAAACAGATCACTCGCACATATCACTCTTAGGGTATACTCACACTTCGGTTGCATTCAGTAAACGGTCATTAAGTATAGGGTGTCTTAGTGGTTGCCCTCCTGTCTAAAAAGATCAAACATTGCCTCGGAAATGTTGCCTCGAAAATGTTGCCTCGAATACGATCTTAAAACTCTAGGGTTATTACTAAGGTGTCCTAACATTACTTTAGTGATCGTACGTCCCTTTCGAATTGACCCTTACAACTCCAACGACGGTGCTACCTATTTCTCAATAGTAGGATAACGATGTCTAAAGGAACGAGAATAGAAACGATCTTTTTTCGAGTAGGTAGATTCTAGTAGGTAATTGCTCAAATCAAACTTTTTCCACACTTACACATTTCAAAATAATTTTCAAAACAACTTCGTCACACCTTTGAGGACTGATACAAGGGTTATCACGAAGTTAAAACTCTTTTAAAAAACAAAGCACATACACAAGCAATTTTAAAATATGAGCAAGTACCTAAGAGCGCATGGAAAACCATGGATAGAACGGGTGCTAACACCTTCCCTTTCTATAATCTACCCCCCGTACTCAGAATATCTCGAAAAAGGATTTTTTCTGTACTTTTTTCCCTTCCGGTTGGATGAAATAAAATTCAGTGGCGACTCTTACTTAACGCAACATTTTGCAAACAAAAAACGCAAAACACAAACCAGCGTCAAACAGTCGGTTCTGCCACCGTATCACAACAAGTAAAATAACACAACCAATAAGAAACTAGAAAAAGCCAAAGTCACAAAATCAGTAAAAGCAACAAGAAAACAGTCAGCAACAAGTAATCAAGTACAAGTTCTGTACAAAGAGCCAAAAGTCAGCAAACAAAATATACAGTATAAAATCAGCACACAAAGAAAGGGGGGAGGGACATAAAAAATAGACAGAGATTTCAAAAAATACAGAGATACAAAACAAATCGCAGTAACACTTATTTCAACCCCTCAAAATCGTTCTCAAACTTTTTTTCCACAAAATATAAAAAAATATACAGGGTCTGAAGCAACAACAAACAACAACGTTACCGTCATCTCAAAAAACCATTTTTCAGCAAATCCAAAAAAACACAAATACACAAATATACAGAGGTACGGAACACACAAACGCTAACCCTATTTTTTTCCGTCATGTTCCAAAACCCTAACCCT
Source organism: Vicia faba (assembly GCA_948472305.1). NCBI lineage: Eukaryota > Viridiplantae > Streptophyta > Magnoliopsida > Fabales > Fabaceae > Vicia > Vicia faba. The sequence goes on along the minus strand of OX451736.1, from coordinate 1,426,773,514 downwards.
TCAGAATAGAAGAAAAGCAAAGAGAAAGATAAAGAGGAAAGATCTCATACAAATCATGTAGAAAAACCAAATCGGAACCCCTAGGGTTCTGGTCATCCCTTTTTAGATCTAGGCCAAATCACGCATTTTCTGCAAAATCAAACACAAGATTAGTGATTAGAAGAAAGAGAGGAAGAGATTGGTGTAAAAAAATCAAGTTTGGAGCATCGCCGTCGCCGTCGCTGCTGCAAGGGAGATTTCCGGCATGGCCTAGTTTCTTCTCCGGTGAGGAGAACAAGAGAACACAGGAGAGAATGAGAGAGTAAGAGAGAGAGAGAGAGAGAGAGAGAGAGAGAGAGAGAGAGAGAGAGAGAGAGAGAGAGAGAGAGAGAGAGAGAGAGAGAGAGAGAGAGAGAGAGAGAGAGAGAGAGTGAGTTATGAAAATGAATTCATTTTTTGCTGTTTTTTTTGTTTTGTTTTGTTAAAAAACAAATCATCAGGCCCAATCAACCAAACAAATTCCTAAGCCCAGTACCTCTTCAGCGCCACACACCCCTTTTGTTATTCGCTATCAGCCCAACCCAAACTCATTCTCACACACGCACCCCCTGTCTCACTTATACCACGCAGGCCCAATCACTTTTTTATTTCATTTTCTGTTTACAAAAAAATAAACTTGGGCCAAACTTAAATTGATTTTCCTTACTAAACCACCTTAAACTGTTTTGCACCCCTGATTTCATTTTACATTTTATCTTTATATTTCCTCTTTTATTCATTTTTTTTATTATTACTAATATTATTATTACTATTATTTATATTAATTAAAAAAATCCAAAAAATATTTTGTTCATGTATTGGCACATTTAAAACACTTCTATTTTATTTTATAAACTAAAAAAGAACAAAAATGTTTTCTTATTATAAATTTAATTTCTTTTATTAAATAAATTAATATTAGACCTAAACTTATTTTATTTTAATTAGTTCAGAACTTAGGATTTTTATTTAATTAATTTTTTATTTACTAGTTTAGTCAAATTCACAAAAACCCTAAAAAACAAAAACTTGTTTTCTTTAATAAATTAATTTCTTTTATTAACTTAATTTTAATTTTCTTATTTTAGTTAATTATTTTCTTTTAATTAGGTCAAAACAAAAATCCATTCCTTATCCATTCATACTTGTACATTACATTTACTTTATTTCTTGTACATTATATTCATTTTATTTCTTGTACATTATATCCATTTCAATTCTTGTACATTTATTCAATATGGTTGTAATAGATAATTAGGGCTTTAATTTTCTTGTAATCCCCATTTGTATATTTGTACACTCCATCCCCAAATGATGTAATAGTGTAGAACATTTATTTTCTGCAATTTATCGCTTCTATATAAATGCTAGTAATTAAGATTTGTATGGCAAGATAAAATCAATGCTTAGAAAACCCTAATTCAAGATTAAACCAAGCATGAAATACAATACACTTGTACACTTTGAACCTCTAGGATTTACTCCACTTTGTTGCCTTAAAAACGGACATGATATGCATGTGAGACATCTTAGCAAAAACAATAAAAAACACAAGATCTCAAAATATTGCTATCCATGACTATACGATGACCCAAGTCCGTCCCTTACATCCAAAGATAAGGTTACTTACCCATCAATGGTGAGATAGCAATATCAAAGGAAGAGAGAAATGAACAAAAGACTTTTGAGTAGGTAGAATATTCTTAGTTGCTTGCTCACAATCCATCTTCCAAATAAACATATTTTCAAACACACCAAACACTTTAAAAAACATGAAATATTTTAAAAAGTCCAACACTTTGTATGCATTCTTATAGAGACGAGAATCATTACAAAGTTTGCCTAAACGAAGGCGATTTTCAAAAAAATACTTAAAAAACCCACCACAAACACATTTCAAACAAAGCAATTTCAAAAGTGAGCTAGCAAGCAACTAAGAGCACGTAGATAACTATGGATGAAAAGGATACTAACACATTCCCTTTTCATAACCAACCCCTCAAACTCAAGAAAAATATAAAAAGGTCTTTCCTGTTCTTTTCACCCTTTCCTTTATTGGATAAAAGAAAAGTCAGTGGAGACTCTTGCTATCCGCAACAATTGCGATCAAACGCAAAACACTCCAAGTCAGTTCTCCCACCGTATCACAAAACTGTCGACTCTGCTGGGGAGATCTTTAAAGTGTGGTTACCTTAGAGCTAGATCACATTTAAATTGCTTTCATTGTTTGATTTGCTTTCTTTATATTTATGGGTCCTCATTTGGGTTTGTATTGATCCTCTACCCAGATCGGGGGAACATTATTAGGTAAGTAGCAATAGATCATGGGGATTGTGCCGCATATACCGACATGGTTGAAGTGATGGCTACATTAGTGTGACATATTTGTTGGTACCGGTAGCCCTTGAGTCCAGTCAAGGAGAATATAGGGCCACTGTGTGGTGTCATGAAGCACTAACGAACCTTTAATTGAACAACTTGGCCATTAGGAAGTAGTGAGATAACCGGCTTTGGTGAAGTCCGAAGTTGGTTTATACTTGATGCTACGCTCATTGAGATTGGACTTTCGGGATACTTTGATCGCCAATAAAGAGGCTTGCGCTGAAATAATGCTCGATGAAGAAAGATCAATGATATTGAGATCCCCTAGAACCCGATTACTTTCTAGGACAGGTTGCGCCAACTAAACTTCAAGAGGGTACTTACCTATAAAACTCTATGCAAGCCTAAACCTAAGGACTTGTTTGTTTTGTTTGTATATGATTATTTGTATATAACGACTTGTTTGCTTTGTTCGTGTATGATTATTTGTACATAACAGTAGGACATCATACCATGGAATTTTCAATAACCATTTCAAGGATCTCAAGAGTTTGTGATGTAGGGTTATGTTGAACCAGACGTCTATCAAGGGGCAAGAGGATTTATTTTCCTCTAACCAAATGCCATCAAAGACCAAAGCATGATAACTTGATTCAAGGGCTATGACCCACTTGACATGGTAAGCTTGATTCTCATAAAAGGACATTCAACGATACAAAGTTCTTCAAAGCTGTGATCAAAATCCAACTTCAAACATTTTTTGTGTTTACCTCGCGAGATCCTTGAAAACATTGCATCCACATACCATGCATCATATCATGACAGGTTTTCCTCATACAGGTTTTCCCATCCACTTGCTGTTTATTTCAGTAAAAAAATGGCTCTTGAACAAACTGTCCAAGATCTTTAGACCCAAAATGATCAGTTTCAAGATTTGTTTATGAATCTATCCAAGGGGAAAGAAGAAGTGAAAGCACTCCTCATTGAGAGCATGACCTAGAAGAATCTTGAAGATGACAAGGATGGCCAGTTGAAGCAATTGCAAGTTGAGATAACAACAATGAGAATCTAGATGTTGGGACAAATGGCTCTTATCTAAAACTTAGCTCGGGGACAATAAGAGTTGATAGTTCTCGTCAATAAGCTTCATCAATATGGATTCAACCGTATGAAACAAACATTCAAAGGTGGGGGATCAAGTCATTAATCATCCTCCGATACAACAAGAAAAAGATTTTGTTGAGAGAACACCTTTCAAAATGGCTGCTACGCCAAGAGTCCAACAACGACCTCACCAACCATGACAGAGTGGCGCACGTAAGCAAGATATGCCCAAAAGACAGTTTACCGAGATCAACATGCCCTTGGCTCAAGCATTGCATCATATGTTGGAAGCCAAGCTGGTTATGTTAAAGGAGCCTCCTCAAAAACCTAACACTTTTGCTCCTAACTACAAATACAATGAAAGGTGCACATATCATTCTAACACTCAAGGACATGAAACAAATCACTGTTGGGTGTTGAAGAACAAGATTCAAGACCTGATCAAAAAAGGAGTATTAGAATTTACACAAGATGGTCAACTGGAGTTTTTCTGTCGCCCCTCAAAGACACACTATCTGAAGTGACAAAGTTTAGTCAGGGAAATTTTTGTTCATTCGAATTTCCAATTGTAATTTCTTTGTTTGTTTAAACATTTGTCCTTATGTCAAACTTTGGTTGTTCTCTTTAATGCATTGCATATGTTTGTCTTGAGTTAATCCATTCGTTTTCACTATATTGAAATTATACTTTTACTCCTTTTGTTTGATATTCAACTCTAGATTACAAGTTATAAGCCATTAGAGGGAGGATGACGAAAATAATACCTTAATCTCATACAGTATACTTTTGGACAAACTTTGCTGACGATGTACAAGCGCTGTTTCAAACCCCAAAACAATGGATTTATAAGGAAGATAATCCCTAGTCAACCCCTTTGAGCCAAAGAAGTAGGAGTTTTCATTTCTGTACAAACTGAAACCTTTAATTATAACTTGGGGAAGGGTAGTTTCTCAGTTGATTCAAAGGTGCATTCAATCGTAAGCTGTCACTTCACAACAAAAATATCCTTCTGAATCAAAATATAGTGTTGGTTCCCCATAAATTAGACAGTCTTTAGAAATGGCCACTAGGTCAAAACCTATAAAGGAGACTTAAGAAAAAAAACTAGGGCATCCCGCTGGATGTAATCTCAAAACAAGAACAGTCAGGAAAAATTTAGGGATAGTAAAATAAAAAAGGAGGTCACTACAAATCCTCGACAATATGACAAATGTTGCAAAGATGACATCCTTCCCAAATGAACTTCCAGTACCCGAACCATCACCAAAATATTATTCCAGATTCTAGTAGGAGATAAATGTGCGACCAACTGAGTTTAGGACTGGAGAACATCATGGAGAAAGGGTTGGGTACAAATAAACTTTGAGCCTTATCCTTTGTTTCTTAAACTGTGAACCAGACCACGTTACAACTCTTTATAAGTCCTAATTGAAGCATAGGTTAGTTCGAAAGCATGCTGTTACAAAAGGTACCCTGACTCCTGTAAGGTTTACTATAGATCTCGAGTTGAATTCATATTCTTACAAATTTTTGTTGCTCTTTAAAAGTGCAGCTTTCAAAAATTTTTTTCTCAAGACAGACATAAACTTTGCATTGTTTGAATAGGGCTAATTGTTTGACAACAGAGAAATTCGCACGATGAATATCCAATGAACGAAAACTCTCCCAATAAAGAAGAATCACATCAAAGGGAAAGACACCTCCAATAACAAGATCTCTCATAATCAAGGGGCACACTATGATCATTGTCCAACACATCTGAGGCAGTCAAGTCGAGATTCAAAGAATCTCTCAAAGAAATATTGAAAAACCAGGGGCAAATCTCCACCCGAATCACTCAAGAAGTAATGTTACATTGATCATGGGCTTGAACAAAATCCACTATGAAGACTTCCGGTACCACCAAATTGCTTGTCTATGCCAGTAGTATCAGATGGTGTCAGTATCATGTCTTCAGATCCTTCTATGACAATTCTTAGAAAATTTTGAGACTTGACTAAAGATCTTCGGTACCACCAAATTGATTATCTGGATCAGATGGTGTCAATGTCATGTCTTCGGATCCTTCTATGAATGTTATTAGAAAATTATGAGACTTGACTAAAGATCTTGGGTACCACCAAATTGATTGTTTGTATCAGATGGTGTCAGTATCTTGTCTTTGGATCCTTCCATGACAATTCTTACAAAATTCTGAGACTTGACCAAAGATCTTGGGTACCACCAATTTCCTTGTTTGTGCCAGTAGTATCAGATGGTGTCCGTATCATGTCTTCGGATTCTTCCATGACAGTTCTTAGAAAATATACATAGGAAGTACAAGACTATCAGAAATGTGATCAAGATCTCAAACATTGAAGTGCACCAGACTAACTCTAGGGGAAAACAAGCTCTCACATATGAAAGATCATGTGCGATAGAACAATTAATTTCTGGCATTTCTACAACACTTACTACTGCAGACAATGACAATTCTCCACACCATGGACATAGTCATAAAATGCTACGCATGAAAAGAGTCTTGCTAGGTTGATATACATAGGCAAAATAAGGGCATCCCGGCGAACCAAAAGGTTCGGGCAAAAATTAGGGATATATAAAAAAGATTGTACACCCGACAAGTTGAAAACTTGAAAAGGCAGCTTGGGCAAAAAAGGGTATCCTGTCGGACTTAAAATATGAAAAGACGGTCCAGGAAAAAGTTAGGGATTAAAACATACTATGTCCCGTTATCTCATCAGTTTATCTATCAGTATAGGATTTGTCACTCTGACAGAGTTCAAACTATCTACAAATCCCCACAAGGCCAATTTCATGAATGTCCCCATAAATTTGGATTCATGAAACCCCCAACCAGAGTTTCAATCTCCAGAAAACTATCTCCCAGCTGATTTGGTCTTAAAAGAAGAATCCTTGTGGAGTCCTTCCTAAAAGAATTCACCTCACCATATAGGTCGTTTAAATATTCTCTTCAACAAGGTTTATTTCCCAAAACAGACTGCAAATTCCCCAGCTTAAGTTTGCCTCTCAGACTATTGCAAATCAATGGACAAAACCCATTAACCTCCGATTAAGTTTTGTTTTGTTAAAAAACAAATCATCAGGCCCAATGAACCAAACAAATTCCTAAGCCCAGTACCTCTTCAGCACTACACCTCCCCCCTTTTCTATTCACTATCAGCCCAGCCCAACCTCATTCTCACACATGCACCCGCTTGTCTCACTTATACCACGCAGGCCCAATCACTTTTTTATTTCATTTTCTGTTTATAAAAAAATAAACTTGGGCCAGACTTAAATTGATTTTTCTTACAAAACCACCTTAAACTGCTTTGCACCCCTGGTTTCATTTTACATTTTATCTTTATATTTCCTCTTTGATTAATTTTTTTATTATTAATACTAATATTATTATTACTATTTTTTTTATTATTTAAAAAAAATCCAAAAAATATTTTGTTCATGTATTGGCACATTTAAAATACTTCTATTTTATTTTATAAACTAAAAAAGAACAAAAATATTTGCTTATTATAAATTTAATTTAATTTCTTAAATAAATTAATATTAGACCTAAACTTATTTTCTTTTAATTAATTTAGAACTTAGGGCTTTTATTTAATTGATTTTTTATTTACTAGTTTAATCAAATTCACAAAAACCCTAAAAAATAAAAACATATTTTCTTTAATAAATTAATTTCTTTTATTAACTTAATTTTAATTTTATTATTTTAGTTAATTATTTTCTTTTAATTAGGTCAAAACAAAAATTCATTCCTTATCCATTCATACTTGTACATTACATTCATTTTATTTCTTGTACATTATATTCATTTTATTTCTTGTACATTATATCCATTTAAATTCTTGTACATTTATTCAATATGATTATAATAGATAATTAGAGCTTTAATTTTCTTGCAATCCCTATTTGTATATTTGTACACCCCATCCCCAAATGATGTAATAGCGTGGAACATTTATTTTCCGCAATTTATCGCTTCCATATAAATGCTAGTAATTAGGGTTTGTATGGCAAGATAAAATCAATACTTAGAAAACCCTAATTTAAGATTAAACCAAGCATGAAATACAATATACTTTCACAATTTGCACCTCTAGGTTTTACTCCACTTTGTTTCCTTAAAAACAATCATGATATGCATGTGAGACATCTTAGAAAAAACAATAAAAAACACAAGATCATAGTCCCTCGATGACGCTTCAAATTTTGCCTTACAAATGATCTTAGTCCCTTAAGCGAAATGCTATGATATCTCACAACATTGCTATCCATGACTATACGATAACCCACGACCATCCCTTACATCCAAAGATAGGGCTACTTACCCATCAATGGTGAGATATCAATATCATAGGAAGAGAGAAATGAACAAAAGACTTTTGAGTAGGTAGAACGTTCTTAGTTGCTTGCTCACAACCCATCTTCCAAATAAACATCTTTTCAAACACACCAAACACTTTCAAAAACATGAAATATTTTCAAAATTTCAACACTTTGTATACATTCTTATAGAGACGAGAATCATTACAAAGTTTGCCTAAACGAAGGCGTTTTTCAAAAAAACACTTTCAAAACTCACCACAAACACATTTCAAACAAAGCAATTTCAAAAGTGAGCTAGCAAGCAACTAAGAGCCCGTAGATAACTACGAATGAAAAAGGTGCTAACACCTTCACTTTTCATAACCTACCCCCCGAACTCAATAAAAATCTCAAATGGTCTTTCGTGTTCTTTTCACCCTTTCCTTTATTAGATAAAAGAAAAGTCAGTGGCGACTCTTGCTATCCGTAACAATTGCGATCAAACACAAAACACTCCAAGTTAGTTCTCCCACTGTATCACATAACTGTCGACTCTACTGGGGAGATCTTAAAAGTTGGGTTACCTTATAGCTAGATCACCTTTAAATTGCTTTCATTATTTGATTTTATTGCTTTATATTTATGGGTCCTCATTTGGGTTTGTATTGATCCTCTACTCGGATCAGGGGACATTATTAGGTAAGTAGAAATAGATCATGGAGACTGTGCGGTGTATACTGACATGGTTGAAGCGATGGCTACGTTAGTGTGACACATTTGTTGGTACCGGTAGCCCTTGAGTCCAGTCAAGGAGAATACGGGGCTGTTGTGTGGTGTCATGAAACACTAACGAACCTTAGAACCTTTAATTGAACAACTTGGCCATTAGGAAGTAGTGAGATAGTCGGCTTTGGTGCAGTCTGAACTTGGTTGATACTTGATGCTACGCTCATTGAGATCAAACTTTCGGGATACTTCGATCGCCAATAAAGAGGTTTGTGCTGAAATAATGCCTGATGAAGAAAGATCAATGATATTGAGATCCCCTAGAACCCGATTACTTTCTAGGACAGGTTGAGCCAACTAAACTTCAAGAGTGTACTTACCTATAAAACTCCATGCAAGCCTAAACCTAAGGACTTGTTTGATTTGTTTGTATATGATTATTAATACATAACGACTTGTTTGATTTATTCGTGTATGATTATTTGTACATAACATCATGACATCATACCATGGCATTTTCAATAACCATTTCAAGGAAATATTTTCAAAAACGTGAAATATTTTCAAAAGTTCAACACTTTGTATGCATTCTTATAGAGACGAGATTCATTACAAAGTTTGCCTAAACGAAGGCGCTTTTCAAAAAAATACTTTCAAAACCCACCACAAACACATTTTAAACAAAGAAATTTCAAAAGTGTGCTAGCAAGCAACTAAGAGCCCGTAGATAACTACGGATGAAAAGGGTGCTAACACCTTCCCTTTTCATAACCTACCCCCCGAACTCAAGAAAAATATCAAAAGGTCTTTCCTGTTCTTTTCACCCTTTCCTTTATTAGAGAAAAGAAAAGTCGGTGGCGACTCTTGCTATCCGCAACAATTGCGATCAAACGCAAAACACTCCAAGTCAGTTCTCCCACCGTATCAAAAAATATATATATTTGGCGATTTATGCCTGCAAAGACCTTTATAAATTAATAAATGATTTCTGAAAATATATAAATTAATTTATCCATCTCAAATCCACACAAATTCAAAATTTGATGAATGACAATTATTTTAAAACATAGCATAAACTCTTGCAATTATCAATTGGATAGATAATAGGAAAAATAACTACATATATGTTCTGGATTGGGCCAACAACTATACATAGTAAAATCCGCTCCTACTCTAGAATGACCAAAAAGCATTGGCCCAATTGCTGAAGTGGTAAGGCAGCAAGCAAAAAGTAAGTATTAATTTACTGGGGAATATTTAGGTTATATTGTATCGTTTCCACAAAGAGTGGTGTATTGAAATGTCGTTCGACAAATCTCTTGTTAATGAGTTTAGGGGATAAATGGGTTGAAAGTAAAGGTAAAAGGTATCAACAGAAAATAAATGTATAAAAAGGAAAGACAAACGTATTTGGCTCAAATGTACTCTACTCTCACAAACTTAAACCTTTCGACCAGTTATACTCAATCTATAATATTTATCAATGTAATCACGTATAAACCACAACACCCACTATATCATCTCGATGGCGATCTCTGAACCAACCTCAACAACACAGAAGTCAAACTGTATCGCTCATGTTGACGATCTCTCAGAGAAATACAAACAACACAGAGGCATTATTTGATGAAATAATATTAGAAGTGGTGAAATAATATTAGAAGTATAATATTATTTGATGTGGGCTTGTTTTAAAGGAATAAAAGTAATAAGGGGTGTATTAGTTTTAAGCCCATTAAGGAATAAAGAGAATAATAGGTTACTTTATTATTGTTAGAAATAATAGAAAGAAGAAGCAGTAAGAAGAATAAGGGTTTGAGAAGAAGAACGTGAAGCTGTTGGAAAAGAGAAAGAACGGCAGAACGGGAATTCAACCAGAGATTATAAAGCGACCTTCAATCCAAGGTAAGAGTGGGGTTCTGACTCTATAATTGGGTTTATGGTAATTGGTATGTGGGGTTAGATGTGAAATTGTTGTTTTGTTCATGATTGAATTATATGTTGTTATATGATGAGAATTGATGATTAGAAGATGAACGATGATGTTCCTATGCTGTTTATTTGATGTAGAATTGTAGGATAATTGTAAGTGATGATTATCTATGATTAGACTAGGTTTTTAGGGCTTAAAGTATGGAACCCGTAGGGAAAATGCAGAGAAATAGTAGAAATTATGCATGATGGAGCAGTATGCGTCGACCCTAAATGGTATGTGTTGATACAAGCATGTCTCTAGACTCAGGATGAGTCGACACGAAGGAGTCGTGCATCGATACATGAGGACTTTTAGACTCAGGATGAGTCGATACATAGGGGTATATGTCGATACATGATATGTATTAGACTTAGGATGAGTCGATACAAGAGAGGATGCATCGACTCATGTTGCGAGTTCAGTTCAGTACGCGTCAATTCATGATGTTATGCATCGATCCATGTCGTCTGGTTTTTGGCAGAATCAGTTTGAGAAGGCTGTAACTTGAGTTTTCGGACTCCGTTTGAGGTGCCGTTCGAAGAGTTGAATAGCTAACGTGATGAAATTTATTCTTAAGGATTAAAATGAAGAATAGGAAGTGTAATTATAGTATCCCAATTAGGACTAGAGTTAATTCCCGCGTTAATCGTTATGTTTGTCTTTGTGAAGAAGGATGAGGACGAGATGTTTACAGATTACTGTTTAGTTGTAATAGTGGGATTAATGATGATAATGATGCAATATTACAAAATGGTAATATGCATAAGTTTGGTAATCTAGAAGTAAGCCTTAGTTGACTAACTAGTTATAGGCAATATCTTATTGTAGGCCTATGGCCAACGTTGTGAAAAAGATGAGTATTGTTGTATTACTGTATGGCTGAATTGTTGATGAGATGATGTTAATGAGATTTTGTTTGATGAATTATGATGTATATATGATGTTTGATGATTCATGAAGAATGATGTTGACGAAGAGATGTTGAGATGCTTTTAAGAAGCAGGCCTTTGGCCAACGAAGATGTTGTATTGAGATGTTGTTAATTATGGTGTTGTTATTACATTCATGATTATGTCGCATACATTGCATTTTGAGATGGAGCTTATGCTCGTTGAGATGGCCTGTATTGGCGAATATTGAGATGAAGGCTTATGCCTTGTTGATGGCTCTATTAATTGGCAATTTTTGAGATGAGAGTTCTGCTCCAAATGGTACCACATGCATTTGCATAGTATTGAGTCACATTATTGATTGCATAAAGAAGTTGTGCATTGATGCTGTGAATGTGTATTATTGTTGTGATTATTGTTGATTATGAGATAAGAAGTGGTGATGTTATGTGATCTAATTTAATATATTAATTATCATGCGCTTTATTATATTATTACATATCTCACCCCTTCTGTATGAATGTTACCCTTACGTTGGTAACATGAAGGTAATCGAGAGTGAAGGTTGTATACCTTCAATAGTTCTAGTCAGTGTCATTGCTCTGATATATAATGCTCGAGGGCATGAATGCTTATTGCTTTTGATTATCGATTATTAAGTCGTTGAACTTTAAGTTTCTTATTAATTAAATATGCGTTGTTTCGAAGTTGCTGTAATGATGATAAAGATGTTATTAAGAATTCCGCTACGTAGATGTTTGAATTGTTGAATTAAGATATTTAATTGTTATGATGATGGGTCATCCAATGTTTTAAAGTGTTACATATCCATGATGAATGCAATGAATTTTGAAAGAAGAATTTGTGGCATCCGGATTTGTTTGCATGAATGATTTTATAACTCATATTTATTTATTTAATTTCCGGGTAGAATTGGGGTGTTACACATTAAGCTCTGATACCCAAAGTGAATTCCAACTCTAAATATATATCTAGAATCCAAAAACTAAAAGATATAGAGTTGGAATTCACTTTGGAATTCATGCGATGGAGAATTAGCCGAATGCTAACGGGAATGCTGGATCTCGTAGCTTGGCGACTTTCAAGAGAGAGAATCTGCCTACGTTCAAGGGAAAGTATGATCCTAACGGAGAATTAGAGTGGTTGAAAGAGATTGAGAGAATATTTTGTGTGATGGGTTGCACTCCAACGTAGAAGGTTCATTATGGTACTCATATGCTAGCAGTCGAAGCTGATGACTGGTGGCTAGAGACTTGTCAGAAGTTGGAAGCTGCAGGTGAGAAGGTCACTTGGGCTGTGTTCCGTAGGGAATTTTTGAAGAAGTACTTTCCTGAAGATGTTCGTGGTAAGAAGGAAATTGAATTCCTTGAGCTGAAGCAAGGGAATATGTCTGTTGTTAAGTATGCTGCCAAGTTTGCTGAGTTGGCTAAGTTTTATCCGCACTATGCTGAGGAAAATGTTGAGTTTTCAAAGTGTATCAAATTTGAGAATGGGTTACGCCCAGAGATCAAGAAGGCAGTTGGATACCAGAAGATTCGTGTCTTTGCTGACTTGGTTGATAGCTGCAGGATTTATGAGGAGGATAATAATGCTCATTACAAGATTATCAGTGAGAAAAGGGGTAAGCACCAACAGAATCGTGGTAAGCCTTATGATGCCCTAGCTGGTAAAGGTAAATAGAAAGTTTCTCAGGGTCAGAGGACTAGTGGGGGAGATGCTCCTGCTGGTGTGGTTTGCTTTAAGTATGGGAAACCTGGGCATAAGAGTAATGTGTGTACTACTGAAGTGAAGAGGTGTTTCTGTTGTGGTAAGAACGAACATGTTGTATTTGAGTGTGAACATAAGGATGTGATTTGTTTCAGGGCACATTGGTAGTCAGTGTCAGAAACCAAAGAGAGCGCAGACAAGTGGTAAAGTGTTTGCTTTGGTTGAGGATCAGACAACTACTAAGGACAGACTTATCAGAGGTACTTGTTTCATTAATAGTACTCCTTTAATTACTATTATTGATATCGGTGCTACTCATTGTTTTATTGTTGCTGATTATGTTGAAAGATTGGGTCTTATGTTGTCTTCTTTGAATGGAGAAATGGTTATCGATACTCCATCCAAGGGGTCGGTGACTACTTCTTTTGTGTGTTTAAAGTGTCTCTTGTCGATCTTCGACATAGACTTTGTTGTTGATTTGGTTTGTTTACCGTTAAGAGGTTTGGATGTGATTTTGGGTATGAACTGGTTAGAGCATAACTGTGTTCATATTAACTGTTATGACAAGTATGTGAGGTTTTCTACTCCTGAAGAAGAGGAAGGTGGTCTGTTTTCTGCTAGATAGTTGAGGAAGTTGATGCAAGAGGAAGTACAAATGTTCTCGTTGATGGCGTCACTATCTATAGAGACTCAAGCTATAATTGAGGAATTGCAGGTGGTGTATGAATTTCCTGAAGTTTTCCTTGATGAGATTCCTGATATACCGCCAGAGAGGGAAGTTGAATTTTCTATTGATCTTGTACCTGGTACCAGACCCGTGTCTATGGAACCATACAGGATGTCTGCATATGAATTGTCAGAGTTAAAGAAGAGATTGGAAGAGTTACTTGAGAAGATGTTTGTAAGACCAAGTGTATCACCGTGGGGAGCTCCAGTATTGTTAGTAAAGAAGAAAGATGGAAGTATGAGGCTTTGTGTTGATTATAGACAGTTGAATAAAGTGACGATTAAGAACAAGTATCCGCTTCCAAGAATAGATGACTTGATGGACCAATTAGTGGATGCTCGTGTGTTTAGTAAGATTTATTTGAGGTCGGGTTACCATCATATTAAAGTGAAGGATGTAGATTTCTAGAAGACATCCTTCAGAATGCATTATGGACATTATGAGTATTTGGTGATGCCTTTCGGTGTTACTAATGTGTCGGGAGTATTCATGGAATACATGAATCATATCTTTCATACTTATTTGGATCGGTTCGTGGTGGTGTTCATTGATGATATCTTGATTTACTCTAAGTCAAAAGAAGAGCATGCATAACACTTAAGAGTAGTATTGCAAGTTTTGAAAGAGAAGAAGTTGTATGCAAAGTTGCCCAAGTGTGAATTCTGGTTAAAGGAGGTTAGTTTTCTTGGTCATGTGATTTCAGGTAGTGGCATTGCTGTAGATCCATCGAAGGTTGATGCTGTGTTGCATTGGGAGACTCCGAGGTCAACTACTGAGATTAGAAGCTTTTTAGGATTAGCTGGTTATTATAGAAGGTTTATCGAAGGGTTTTCTAAGTTAGCACTTCTGTTGACTAAGTTGACTTGTAAAGGTAGAGCTTTTGTATGGGATGTTCAGCGCGAAGAAAGTTTTATAGAATTGAAAGGAGGTTGACGTCAGCTCTGATTTTGACGTTGCCTAATCCAGGAGAGCCTTTTGTGGTGTATTGTGATGCTTCTAAGATGGGTTTAGGAGGTGTGCTTATGCATAATGGTAAGGTAGTTGCTTATGCGTTAAGGCAGTTAAGAACTCATGAGAAGAACTATCCTACACATGATTTTATGTATTGAAGATTTGGAGGAATTATCTTTATGGTTCTAGATTTGAAGTGTTTAGTCACCATAAGAGCTTAAAGTATTTATTCGATCAGAAGGAGTTGAATATGAGGCAACGGAGATGGTTGGAATTGTTAAAGGATTATGATTTTGGTTTGAATTATCATCCAGGAAAAGTGAATGTGGTAGCTGATGCGTTGAGTCGAAAGACTTTACATATGTCAGCAATGATGGTTAAAGAGTTGGAATTAATTGAGCAGTTCAGAGATATGAGCTTAGTTTGCGAGCTTACACTGCAGAGTGTTAGGTTGGGTATGTTGAAGATTAATAATGAATTTCTAGACAGTATCAGAGAAGCTCAGAAGTTGGATGTGAAAGTGGTAGATTCAATGGTGGGGATCGATCAGTCTGAGAATAGTGATATCAAGTTAGATGCGCAAGGTGTGCTGAGATTTCGTAACCGGATTTGTATTCCTGATGATGCCGAGATGAAGAAGTTGATACTTGAAAAGATTCATAGAAGTAAGTTGAGTATTCATCCAGGAGCTACAAAGATGTATCAAGATTTGAAAGGATTATTTTGGTGGCCTGGGATGAAGAGTGATGTGGCTCGATTTGTGTATGCATGTTTGACTTGTCAGAAGTCGAAAGTTGAACATCAGAAGCTTGCATGATTGATGCAACCGTTAGAAGTTCCAGAATGGAAATGGGATAGAATTTCAATGGACTTTGTGACGGGGTTACCTAATACTATAAGAGGACATGATTCGACTTGGGTGATTGTTGATAGGCTTACGAAGTTGGCTCATTTTATTCCTATTAACATCAGTTTTCTAGTGTCGAAGTTGGCTGAGATTTACACTAGTGTGATTGTGAAGATGCATGGTGTTCCTTTATGCATTATGTCAGATAGAGATCCAAGATTTACTTCTGATTTTTGGAAGAGTTTACAAGAAGTGTTGGGTTCTAAGTTGAGGTTGAGTTCAGTGTATCATCTTCAGACAGATGGTCAGACTAAACAGATGATTCAATCGTTGGAATATTTGCTAAGGGCATGTGTTCTTGAGTAGGGACGTTCGTGGGATACTTATCTTCTGTTGATAGAGTTCACTTATAATAACAGTTACCATTCTAGTATTAGGATGGCACCTTTTGAGGCGTTGTATGGTCGAAGATGTAGAACTCCGTTATGTTGGCATGAATCTGGTGAGAGTGTAGTACTTTGACCTGAACTTGTTCGTGAGACTACTGAGAAGGCGAAGTTGATTTGAGAAAAGATGAAAGCTTCCCAAAGTAGGCAGAAGAGTTATCATGACAAGAGAAGGAAAGATTTAGAATTTCAAGCGGGTGACCATGTGTTTTTGAGAGTTACACTTGTGACTAGTGTTGGGAGAGCGTTGAAGTCTAAGAAGCTCACTTCTTGTTTTATTGGACCATATCAGATTTCAGAGAGAGTTTGGAATGTGGCTTATAGAGTGGCTTTACCGCCTAATCTTTCGAATTTGCATGATGTGTTTCATGTGTCGCAACTCCGGAAGTATATTGCAGATCCATCTCATGTGATTCATATGGATGATGTGCAAGTACGGGATAATCTTACTGTGGAGACGATGCCTGTAAGGATCGCAGATCGTGAAACTAAGACTCTGCGGGGGCAAAGAGATTTCTTTGGTTAAAGTGGTTTGGCTAGGATCTTCTTAAGAAAGCATGACTTGGGAGTTGGAGAGCAAGATGCGAGACTCCTACCCTGAGTTGTTTGAGTAAGGTAAATTTTCGAGGACGAAAATATTCTAAGTGGGGGAGAGTTGTAACGCCCGTAATTAAATTAATTATTTAATTAAATTATTTTTTAATATTTTGTGAAGTTGTATTGTGATTAACGGGATTTATTTATTTTATTAAGTGGTGAAATAATATTAGAAGTATAATATTATTTGATGTGAGCTTGTTTTAAAGGAATAGAAGTAATAAGGGGGTGTATTAGTTTTAAGCCCATTAAGGAATAAAGAAAATGATAGGTTATTTTATTGTTGTTAGAATAGAAAGAAGAAGCAGTAACAAGAATAAGGGTTTGAGAAGAAGAACGTGAAGCTGTTGGAAAAGAGGAAGAACGGAAGAACGGGAATTCAACCGGAGATTATAGAGCGACCTCCAATCCAAGGTAAGGGTGGGGTTCTGACTCTATAATTGGGTTTATGATGATTGGTATGTGGGGTTAGATGTGAAAGTGTTGTTTTGTTCATGACTTAATTATATGTTGTTATAAGATGAGAATTGATGATTAGAAGATGAACGATGATGTTCCTATGCTGTTTATTTGATATAGAATTGTAGGATAATTGTAAGTGATGATTATCTATGATTAGACTAGGTTTTTGGGGCTTAAAGTATGGAACCCATAGTGAAAACACAGTGAAAATCGCATAAATTATGCACGACAGAGCAATATGCGTCGACCCCAAATGGTATGTGTCGATACAAGCAGGTCTCTAGACTCAGCATGAGTCGACGTGAAGGATTCATGCGTCGATACATGAGGACTTTTAGACTTAGGATGAGTCGATACGTAGGGGCATGTGTCGATACATGTTGTGTGTTAGACTCAGGATGAGTCGATACAAGAGAGGATGCGTCAACTCATGTTGCGAGTTCAGTGCAGTACACGTCGATCCAAGACGTTATGCGTTGATCCATGTCGTCTGGTTTTTGGAAGAATCAGTTTGAGAAGGCTGTAACTTGAGTTTTCAGACTCTGTTTGAGGTGTTGTTCAAAGTGTTGAATAGCTAACGCGATGAACTTTATTCTTAAGGATTAAAATGAAGAATAGGAAGTGTAATTCTAGTATCCCAATTAGGACTAGAGTTAATTCCCGCGTTAATCGTTATGTTGGTGTTTGTGAAGAAGGATGAGGACGAGACATTTATAGATATTGTTTAGTTGTAACTGTGGGATTAATGATGATAATGATGCAGTATTACAAAATGGTAATATGCAGAGGTTTGGTAATCTAGAAGTAAGCCTTAGTTTACTAACTAGTTATAGGCAATATCTTGTTGTAGGCCTATGGCCAACATTGTGAAAAAGATGAGTACTGTTGTATTACTGTACGTGTGAATTGTTGATGAGATGATGTTAATGAGATTTTGTTTGATGAATTATGATGTATACATGATGTTTGATGATTTATGATGAATGATGTTGATGAAGAGATGTTGAGATGCTTTTAAGAGGTAGGCCTTTGGCCAACGAAGATGTTATATTGAGATGTTGTTAATTACGGTGTTTTTATTACATTCATGATTGTGTCGCATACATTGCATTTTGAGATGGAGCTTATGCTCGTTGAGATGGCCTGTATTGGCGAATATTGAGATGAAGGCTTATGCCTTGTTAATGCCTCTATTAATTGGCAATTTTTGAGATGGGAGTTCTGCTCCAAATGGTACCACATGCATTTGCATAGTATTGAGTCGCATTATTTGATTGCATAAAAAAATTGTGCATTGATGTTGTGAATGTGTATTATTGTTGTGATTGTTGTTGATTATGAGATAAGAAGTGGTGATGTTATGTGATCTAATTTAATATATTAATTATCATGCTCTTTATTATATTGTTAGATATCTCACCCCTTCTGTTTGAATGTTACCCTTAAGTTGGTAACATGCAGGTAATCGAGAGTGAAGGTTTTATATCTTCAATAGTTCGAGTCGGTGTCATTGCTCTGATATGTAACACTCGGGGGGATGAACGCTTGTTGCTTTTGATTGTCGATTATTCATTCGTTGAACTTTAAGTTGCTTATTAATTAAATATGTGTTGTTTCGAAGTTGCTGTAATGATGATAAAGATGTTATTAAGAATTCCACTGCCTAGATGTTTGAATTGTTGAATTAAGAGATTTAATTGTTATGATGATTGTTCATCCAATGTTTTAAAGTGTTACGTATCCACGATGAGTGCAATGAATTTTGAAAGAAGAATTTGTGGCATCCTGTTTCATTTGCATAAATGATTTTATAACTCTGGTTTATTTATTTAATTGCCGGGTACAATTGGGGTGTTATACATTAAGCTCTGATACCCAAAGTGAATTCAAACTCTAAAGCTATATCTAGAATCCAAAAACTAAAAGATAATCATCCTATATAAGAATCCGAGCAATATATGTCTATAACAAACCAAATCCCTAACACAGTAAAATTCCAAGACAATAATCGATTAAGATTTTTAAAGCAAGTTTTATACAACACCATTGAAACAACTGGACAAATCGTCGAAAATAAACTCAATGAAATCGTCATCGAATGTTTTTTATCCCTCCGAAAGGGAAAGGTAAACATCGAATAAACCTGAAGGAGTGAAATCACGGTCTTGTGACCATAGAGATCAGGTAAGGAAGTCGGTTACATGAGGGGAAGGTATTAACACCCCACACGTCTGTGGTATTCCACAGGATCCACTTATGTTTGTTATTATCTAAGGGTGTATCTAATCTATGTATAAATCTTAAGATCTAAAAAGAAAGATGAAAAGGGGGAATTCATGCAAAAGAGAAAACACGGGGAAAAGAAGGAAAAATTACAAAGGTCGCTCGATTGAGCCCCATGACCAGATACCTACATATCCCTTTTAAGAAATCAGAGCGTCGTAGTTTGGCTCAAAAGTTTTGATTTGTTGTGTGTTTTTTATGAACAATGCTAGCGATGCATGCCCTTTTGAAAAATGTTTTAAAGGAAAAAGTCCGAAGACAAAATATTTTGATTTGGTTGGTGTTTTTGTTGCGGATAATAACTAGTTAACCTCAAGAGAGAGATATTAGTCACTTCTCCACCTATCTATAAAAGGAGTCTTTGAGAATTGAACCACATCCAAAACCAAGAATGGAAGAACAATAAGATCGAGAAGAAACCCTCTTATCATTTCCCATACTTAACAAAGATGTCATTCTCATCAACAATTATTAAGTGTTTTGAGTTTGAAAAGAAAAACAGTTAGTCTTAATGAGATGCAAAAGAGAAACAAAAGTATAAGGGGAGACTAACTAAATAGCCCTAAAGTTATCATGAAAATTTGATCCTATAGTTGAGGATAAGAGAGGGAAACATATATCTAATATTGGTATACATGGATACAAGCTTAAGATCTATTCCATTCAAACTTAAAAATGAGTGAATTGGAGATCCTATTGGGAGAATGGGAAGAGGAAAAGTTATCAAAGGAAGGAGAAGGGATGATAAAACATCATACATATAATGACCAAGCATCAAGTACATGCATCAAGCATATATGACAAAACATCTAACAAGGATGATAAAACATCACAAAAAGAATGATCAAGCATCAAGTACATGCATCAAACATAGATGTAAAAACATCTAACAAGGATGGAAAAATATAAAGAAACATGTATCAAGTATAGATGACAAAACATATAACAAGGATGGCAAAACATCATGCAAAGATGTGATGATAAAATATCTTTCAAAGAATGAGATGGTAAAACATCATGTATGCATCAAGATGTTAAGACATCAAGTAGCATGAGCAAGACGATAAAACATCAAAATGAATAAGACAATACTTCAAAAACACACAAAATTTATGTGAAAAAACACATGCAAGAGACGCAACTCTTAAATAAACAAAAAGAAGTGGAGAAGAGGAAGTAGAAAGCAAATATAATCCATTCGGAGAGCATAAGAAAGTCAGATGAGATGAAGGAGATGAAGTAGCGTACAAGTCAGAAATGAATACATGTCACACTCATCATCATCACATAATCAAACTTGAGAAAGATTCACAATTAAATCATTCAAGGAAAATTGGTTTAAAAACCCTAAGTGGACATAAGTCCTCATGCAATACTAACAAGCAAACATGTGAGAGGAAAAAGGTGATGTGAAGAAGATAAAGCAAATATTGACATGTTATACATTCAATACATACCACATAATCAAGATAAAACTCAATTAGTCATGAAGATAATGGTACAAACACCAAAGCATGCAAACTTAGGTCAAAACAAAGAGTGAATGTGAAGTAGGAAGAAATATGTGATTGGAAAATCATGGTGTAATGTGTTAAGCATGTATGAAGTCAGAAGCTAACATACAAGGTTAGTATCGTAAAAAAGGTTTCACATAACCCTATAACAAAATTTCTAAAGCATGCTTAAAAGCTAGCACAAAAACTAGGTCAATATCATACCCAAAATCAAATTTAAGGTAAGAGAAAAACAAAGAAGGGGATAAATTAAGAAGGGACGTGCCTAGAAGTAGGTCAAGGCATGCAATTCAGTAGCATAAAGCATATAGAATAAATTAAACAATCATCACACAAAAATGCAAGATGATCATGTACAAAGTACACAAGGGGAGGTCTATAAGAAGCACACAATTATTGATCATAGAAAAAGGAGTTAGAGGCTTGGTAAAATTGAGATAAATGGATCAAAATAGAACCAAGTCAGTAGAATACACTATACAAAAAAATTAGTTTAAAACTATGCACACGGGTTCTTAAATGCAAGCATTTTAGTCAAGGCAAAATCCTATGCATACCTCTAAGTCAAAATTAGGTTAAAAATAGGAAAAGGACTTGTAAAATCATGTCAATTAAATCCTAGCTTCCTAAAAACTTATAAAAGTCATAAACATGGTTTAAAGTTCTTGGGTTAACTTGAAAGGGTGAAAATAATTGGAAATTGTCAAGACTAGTTGGCAAAAGGCACAAACTAGAGAGGTTTAACAAAATAATTTGTAAAAAATGTAAGATCAAAACTTAAAATCCAACAAAAATGGTTTTTATGATTTTAAGTCACCCAAGAATCTTAAACATATTTTCTTTGATTTTTAGAAGCAAGGGAAATTGGATAATTAAACGTTTCTTTAGGCTTAAGCAAGAAATAGGACCAAAAACAATAATTAACTTGCACAATTTTAAAAAATAAGCAAACTGAACTGTAAACTAAATTAAAAATTATGAACAATTAGATCAATATCTAAGGACCAATAAACAGATTCTTCTGGAATCTTATCTTGAAATAAAAAATTAAAACATAAAATATTTGCACAATGCAACAAAATTTAGAATGAAGAAAGTCATAACTAACCAATTGACTTAATTAGAGTGTCACAAATTTTGTAAAATAGGAAAAAACATATTATCATGAAGTAGGCTCAAATGGAAACTCAGAATATTTTTTGTGGATTTTTTAGGTTAGTGAAAATTAGAAAATAAAATTCTAAAACCTAAAAGATGATTAAAATCCTAATTAAACTAATTAAAATATTTAATCATGAAAAAATGATGAAAGTATAAAATAAAATTCAAAATCTGGAAATAGACTAAAAATAAAGTCTATAATATTTTTTTTATAATTTTTTAATAGAGAAACTATTATAATAAAATTTGATAAAATAACCAAAATGAATGAAAATTTAAAAGAAATTCAGATCTATCATTTACAGAAAGCGCTATAAAAGAAATCAAAAGCATGTTCAATCAGAGGATGACACCTCATCATCCCTGCGACACACCAAACGCTAACCATAAAACGCAGGTTCACCATACGATCTTCATAGCTTCATATCTCTTTGCGTACTCTATGAAATCGAGTGAAATCAAAATAAAAAATGAAGATCTAATGGTATAGAACAACACAGACTTAATTATTTCATCAAACGATTATTGCATCTTATAGAAAATCATGCTCCAAGTCACGGTTTCAAAATTTTCACAGAAAATCCAAACAACAACAAAAACTCAGATTCAACAATTCATATACATCACATATATGCGGCCATCTATCAGTATTATGAACACAAATTCATCTATTAGAACCAAATGGAAATGCAGATGCAAGTTTAACAAAATAGATCTATGGAGTTTGAAGAGTTACCTAGTGGAAGAAGCTCCACTGGCTCTTTAAATCGTATGAGAAAGCTTCAGAAACCCAAAATCACTTGGACATTGAAGAATATAACAAGAACTTTTGAAGAGCTTCAAAGAAAAATTATGAACCCGATAATTTCTATGTGTGAGAAAATTGAGAGAACTTTAAAAGAGTGAGAGAGCCTTTTGTTTCTTTGGCGTGCAATCATGTGTCCTGAATGAGAGAAAAGATAGAGCTTATATAGAGTGGGAAAGAGTAGTGAGGAAGTTTACTTGAGGGTAGAAATGGAAAGTTGCCAAAAATAGCATGTGAGATAAGTGTGAGGCATGTTGCGTTTTGTACTGTTGTGTTCTAGTTTTTGTTGTCGTTTTAGTGAGCAAAACAAAGTGAGATAAGCAAGAAAGGATGAGCTGGCATGAGAGCGCGGGGAGGAATTTTTTGGTTGTCACACTTTTTCTATTTTTGGCAATAAAATTTAAAATGATATATGCAAAGTTTAGGTATCGTTTGGCCATTTTGAGAAAAAGAAAAGAGAGGATGCGTGTGTGTTTACCGTGGTTATTGGTAAACAACCGCTGATCTTCCAAATGGTTACTTATTTGGTTACTCGCAGGATCGATCAGATTGATCCTAAGACATGGTTGATTTTGGGGTTGTGATTAAGTTTGATAATGGTTAAAGGACAAGAAAATAAAAAGGCTTTAAGTAGATTGCATGAAGAAGTGGACTTGATAAAATAAAGGAAGGCTTGAAATAAAGGCTTCGACAGGAAAAGTAAAGGAGAAAGCAAATAAAGTTTCTGGAAAATAAATGACTTTGATTAATAAAAGTGGTGTTTCACACATACATTCTCAACAATTCTTTCTCACACGCTGGGTACTCGAATCTATATGAGTGACTTTGTATATAATTGTGAACACACGCGAAAAACTGCGTGAACTACTACTATTTATACTAAAACATCCCAAGTAACCGTCGGGCAGTTACACTGCTTCGAGATGACTCCACTTGGCACGTTCTCAGCGTTCGACGCTCCAGATCTTTGCACGTTGCACTTGGTAACCGCTGGGAACCGTTTTCCCTCCAAACGCTTGAATTTCAAACCGTTCCACTCTGAACAATCGAACACCTTCGTCGAGAAGCATCTTCGACGAGAAACACCTTCGACGTCGAAGGCAACAAAATTCTCCCTTGGAAGAAATCCTC
This sequence comes from Vicia faba, assembly GCA_948472305.1. Classification (NCBI taxonomy): domain Eukaryota; kingdom Viridiplantae; phylum Streptophyta; class Magnoliopsida; order Fabales; family Fabaceae; genus Vicia; species Vicia faba. The sequence goes on along the minus strand of OX451736.1, from coordinate 1,426,749,498 downwards.
TAAATACATTGCCATCTTCTGATGGGCATTTCGACAGACCCATCTGGTCGAAAACATCCTTCAACTTTAATGGCTGATATTAATAAAAACAAGGGTGTCGAATTTAGGAGCCAACAAATTGCCCCCCAAGAATGCCTTATTTCGACTCTGAAAAGAAAAAGGCATTCTTTGAAATTCCATTCGACACCTGTCTTTTCATTCTTAGTCACAAATTAAATTGTGCACTTTTTTTTTGTCTTCTACCAACCACTGATAATCCCAAGGAAAAGCCATCATTTCATCCGTACCTAAGACGTCACCTCAGTACGGCGCGCATCATGCCAAATGTCCTTTCATAAATTGTCATCATGACAATTCCCAAAAACGAGGGCGCACGCTGCACCCTTTCATTTCTGCAGAACGGCTACATCAACAGGGAGACGCCACGTGTCCCACTACCTTCTGCAACATTAAATGGCATTAAATGTCCTCGAATTTGGGGATTTCCCCAACTACTATAAATAGCGCCAAGTACCCATTGTGGGACTTTTTCACGCTACCTTGCCTTCAGACATTCCTTATTGCATACAAACTCTCTGCAAACTTTGCAAACCACCTGTTCTTCACTTCATCTTCAACCTTTACATCAACAATGGCGTCCGGCTCTTCCACCGCTCCTAGTTCTAACATCCCCTCTGGAAATGTTAAACCCAAGATTTTCTCCACTGCTCCCGTAGTTACTCCCACAGGCCAACGAAGGGTCCCTGAGCCCCTAGACATTGCTGTACGTGACGCTTATTCACGCCAACTCATGATTCTGGTTGGATACTCCAACCAAATCTTTGCCATATCTGGCCCGCTATATCCAAGCATTGCTGAAGCCATGAAGATCAAAAGCTACTTTCCAGTGCTTGAAAAACTCAAACCGGTTGGATGCTCTAAGAAAGATGCAGAGGATAATGATGACCCTGCTAAGGAGAAAATCGACCTTCGTTTCTTCAATAGAGGTGTTAGGGCTTTCAGGTCTAGCCCTAGCCTCACTCCTGACTATAGTGCTTGGCTGGAAAAAATGGAGAAAAGCCAGGCTTCGATCTGGAAAGACCTGGGGATATTCGACCTGGTTATGTTGTCGAAGACGGGTCTTAACTATTCCCCAGAAATGTTGATAGCTTCCTTACTCTTCTGGGATTACACCCATTTCACCTTCCATCTTCCCTGTGGAATGCTGACTACCACGTTGTTCGACGTGGCCGCCATCACTGGCCTTCGACCCACTGGGGACTATTTCGACCCAGAGGAAATGTCGGAGGATCAGATTGGATTCTCTGCCACAAAACCAACCTACACCACCTACATCAATCATTACCACGATAAGTCGATGGACGCTGTGTCGGACGTAGAGCATATCGCGTTTTAGCCTTATGGCTGTCACGCTTTGTGTTTTGCACCAAGTCTTTACAGGTGACCAAGAAGATAGTCACTCTCGCCACTCAACTCCACCATGGCCAGAATATCTGTTTGGCAGAATTGATTTTGGCGAATCTATACGAGTCGATTAGCAGCAGAGCGACTCTTTTGAAGATCATCGAGAACAGGGCCAGTCTGCTGCTTGCTGGACCTTTTTGGCTGCTTCAGCTGTGGCTCAATGCCACCTTCGAGTCTTTCTTACCTCAGAAGACTCAAATAAATGAGCAGGCTCCGGAAATAGCAAATAGGTGCATCGAAGGCACCAGATTGGCTCTGCTGACCCCAACGGAAGATGGGCTGGAGCTTCAACAAATTTTTACAAACTTCGTCTTGATGTTTGCAAAGAGGAAGGAGTTTGTTTCGACCATGGCTCCCTTTGCTCGACGAAAGGTTGGTCCAGAGTGGTTCACGAGGCCACATCCTAAGTCGTCAAGTGGTCCTCAGGTCGAAGAACATACAACAGTGTGGGAAGCATTTCTCACACCAAGAATAATGCCCCTGCGATTCAAGAGCTCCAAGACTCACTTGAATCTGATCGCGTATCAACCAAACTTGGTGTCTCGCCAGTTTGGTATTATTCAAACACTTCCTTCTCCTATTTTTCCCAGGGAGAAGTCTATGTTATACTTTTGCAACGACTACACTGAAGACGCTGCCACTAAGCATATCGGCAGGTATGCTGGTCGAACAGTTCTTTCGTTGTTTGACTATCAGCTTAACTTTCTCTGCTCACCATCCTTCGAGGAGTGGTGGAAAAGTTACTACGCTAAGGAGTTTTTCGATGAGAAGGACTTCGTGGATGAACTTCAGAAGTCTTTTGTCCTTGTCTTGGACAAAATAAAGAAATGTAAGTTTAGTCTTCCAAATTATTTTGTCTTTCCCTTTCGACTGGTAGCCTGTTAACTATTTTGTCTCCTTTTAGTTGTTCGAAAGCCTGCAGCCAAGAAAGCTGCAGAAGGCCATCAGGGAGGAGGCCCCTTAACAAAACCTCCTCCACCGGCGAAAACTATAGCGCCGGCGAAGACTACAACAAGCCACCAAGGGGAAGGTCCTTCGAAAAAGCCTTCTGCACCGGTAACCAGACTTTAATTACTTTCTTCTGGCTTTAACATTCTGACTTTCGACGTAGCTTCTAGATCGAACTCCCATTGGTTTCTAGGCACCTTCACCCAAGAAACGACCAGCACTGACGGTCGAATCTGGGAGTGACGAAGAAGACGATTCTCCCGCTGCTCCCCTTAAAAGGCAAAAGCTGAAGAAGGACGTTCCTTCTCCTGAGACTCGAACAATCAGAATAAAGGTTGCTGGGAGAAAGCCCAGGCCACCTCCAGTAATTATTGAAGAGCCAACGGAGGAGGAACTAAATGTTCTTCTCAATAAACCTGTCGAAAGCGACAATTCCAGCCCTGGGGCTGAAGTTCCTCTGCAGGTAATTTCTTTGACCCTTTTTTAACTTAGGTGTCGATACCCACGTTAGATTACGTCTCTTCCTAACTTAGAAGATTCTTCTTCTTCTTTTTTCAGGAAACCACTGAAAGCTTAGTGCCAAGGACTTCTGAAACATTGGACTCTGCTGAACTCAGCAGGCCACAAGAGAAAGATTTGGCGAACGATGAAGCCAATGCTGAAACAAATGAAGCCAATGCTGAGACAGCAGAACAACAAACAGAAGATCCACAAACAGAAGAGCAACAACCAAAAGAGATTCAGGTGGTTGATCTGTCGGAAGAACATCGTGACGAAGGGGATCACGGTGACGTTGGCGAAGAGGATCAAGGTGACGCTGGCGAAGGGGATCATGATGACGCTGGTACTGCCGAAGTCCAAGTCGCAGAGAGTCAAGTCGAGGCAAATGCTACTCAACAGCCTCAACCCCAAGACAACGCTGCTGCAAAGGTTGTCACCTCAACAAAGCATAGGTCGAAAGAAGACTTAGAACTCTTGAAGCAAACTGATCCTGTTGGCTATCTGAATGCCATCATCGAGAGCAAGGGAAGTTCGTCTGATATTAGTCAGGAGGCTTCTACTCTGTCGGGGAAGTCAACTGAAACTTCTCCTCTCGATGAGGCTTTGACGAAGGTTAAGGCTCAGTTCTTCAAGAAGGATTTGATGAAAGCTTTGGAGGGGGACCCTACTGCTCCATCATATTTGGGGGCTGTTTTGAATGCCGTAGACTTGCTAGCTGTGCCTCCGGAGGTTTCAGGCTTTATCATGGAGTTACACTCCATTATTGATCAAGTCTCAGCAGATTATCGGCGACAAAGGGGCTTTAATAGCCAGCTTGAAGTGTTATATGGCAAAAGCTCTTCTGCATGGACTGCTGTAGTAGAGACGACTTCTCGAATTGCGGAGTGGTCGAAGCAAAAGGCATCTAAACAAGAAGAAGTTGATGCCATAGATCGAGAGAATGCTTCCATAAAGGCGCAAATCGAAGAACTAGAGGCCAAGATGAATGCCAATACTAAGTGCAAGGAGGAACTTCTCTCGACTGTTCCAGACACTGAAAGTCAAGCTGAAATCACACAAGGCCTAGAATTTGCTGAGAAAGCTCAAGCCTTCGACGATCAAATCGCCAAGCTTGCCCAGGCGAATGCCTTGTGCAACAGAAGATTGGAGTTGCAGCAAGCTAAATACCTTCGACTCAAGGATTCCATCCCCTTCTGATTGACTCAGCCCTTTAACCATATATTGTAATATGTATTTGACAATATTGCCATTTTGGCTAATTTATAAAATTTTTCATTTTGGCTTATTTATGGTTAATTTAGTCGTTACTTGTTATTTATTTTTATCTCTTGGAGTATAGGTTTATACTTTTTCAAATATTTACCATTTACTCTCAAGAGCCTTTTATCTTCACCTAACTCTTCGACTTCATAAGCTCCACCAGAAAAAGTTTGGATAATTATGAATGGTCCTTCCCATTTGGGTGACCATTTTCCCATGCTTCGATCCCTTCGATCCATGGGAAGAATCACCTTCCAAACTAATTCTCCAGGCGAGAATGCCTTAGGTTTCACCTTTTTATTGTAAGAGTCTTCTACTCTTTTCTTCTGAAGCCTTAGTAGGTCAAGAGCGCGCAATCTTTCTTCGTCTAAATCTACTAGTTCGTCTAACATCATATCCCAATAAACTTCAGAGGGAATATCATGGTGTCTCTGAACCCTTGCAGATTGAAGACAAATTTCTGCTGGCAACACTGCGTCATGACCAAAAGTCAGCCTATATGGTGTTGTACCTATGGCTTATTTTTGGGACGTTCGACAGGCCCACAAGATCTGGTCTAACGTCTTATGCCAATTTTTTGGCTTCTTCCCAACATGCTTTTTTATCAAGCCAATCACTACTTTGTTCGCTGCTTCGACTTGACCATTTTCCTGTGCATAATAAGGCGTTGATGTTAGGAGTTTAAAGCCTGTTTCCTGAGCGAATTCCTGCATCTTTCGACCGGTGAAAACTGATCCTTGATCAGTAGTTATAGTCTCAGGGATTCCATATCTAAAGATAATGTTCTTTTGAATAAATTCAATGACATTTTCTTGGTCTACATTGACTAAAGGAATAGCTTCGATCCACTTAGTAAAATAATCAATGCCTACCAATATATACTTCTGGCTCTTTGATGATGCTGGTCGAATCTCTCCAATAAGGTCCAACGCCCATCCTCTAAAGGGCCAAGGTTTCACTATCGAGTGAAGTTTGCTTGCTGGTACATGTTGGATGCCTGTGTGGACTTGACATTCTTGACAACCCTTGGCGAACTCGACACAATCTTTCAACATGGTGGACCAGTATAGTCCTTGTCGAAACAACAACCATTTCATCTTATGGCCTACTTGGTGAGCCCCACATGCTCCAGCGTGCGTAGTCGAAAGGGCTATGTATGCTTCAGTTTCACTTAAGCATTTTAGCAATACCCCTTCAGGCGTCTTTTTAAATAACTCATTACCCATGAGTACATAACTCAACGCCCTATACTTTGTTTTTCGTTCTGTCGAAGCTACTGGATTTTGAAGATAATCCACAATGGGTTTCCTCCAATCTTGCTCTGACAAATTGTCTATGAACGAAATTTCGAAGTTAGTTTGATCAGCATACCCTAGTTTTGTCGATTCCAAGTCTATTGGTGATAAACAGGTTGCTTTTATCTTTTCCCGAACTTCGATTGCTCTTTGTAATCTCGTTTTTGAAATTTTGTACCCAGATGCAATCTGTGCCAAATCGTTGGCTATTTGATTTTCCAATCTGGGTATGTGTCGAATATTGACCATTTCAAATTTTTTCAACAATCGATTTGCTATCACAAAGTACATAATGAGATTTTCTCTTATGCATTTATATTCTTTTGTGACTTGCTTAATGACTAACTCTGAGTCTCCCATTATTTCGACTCGAGTTGCCCCCAATTCCAACAATATCTCAAGGCCAGTAATTAGAGCTTCATACTCAGCCTCATTGTTCGAACAAGAACCTGATATCTTGTACTTGAATGTTGTTGGAATTTTTTCTGGAGAAATAATCAAGACTCCTACTCCTGTTACATCTTTATGGCTGGAACCATCGAAGTAGAATTTCCAAGGTTCTATCTCCACATAATCAATACTCTCAACTTGAATTGAGTGGTCGACTATAAAGTCTGCAACCACTTGTCCTTTTACTGCCTTAAGAGGCATAAAGGTCAAGGAGTATTCAGTTAATGCTAGTGCCCACTTGCCAATTCGGCTGTGCAAGATGGGTTTCAACAACATGTACTTGAAAACATCAAAATGAGACGAAACATACACATCAACTGGTTTTATATATTGCTTGAGTTTTGTACAAGAGAAATACAGACATAGACACAATTTTTCAACTTCGCTATATCTAGTTTCTGCATCGTTCAAAACTCTACTAAGATAGTAAATGGGTCTTTCGACTCGACTTTCATCTTCTTGGGCTAACATGCTTCCCAAATTTTTGTCAGATGCAACTATGTACAATCTCATACTCCTATTGCTACAAGGAGGCACCAAAATAGGTGGCTTGGTGAGGTACCCTTTGATTTTGTCGAAGGCTTCTTGTTGCTCTTGCCCCCATTCGAATCCCTCTTTGTTCAGTCGAAGCAAGGGTGAAAAGGCTTGAGCTTTCCCACTTAGGTTAGATATGAATCTCCTTAAGAAATTTATCTTGCCTAACAGAGATTGCAGTTCCTTTTTATTCGATGGCGCTTTCGCTTCCAGAATTGCCTTCGTCTTGTTCTGGTTGATTTCGATTCCTTTCTTGTGGACAACGAAGCCCAAGAAATCTCCAGCTTTCACACAGAATGCACACTTCAAAGGGTTCATCTTGAGACCATGTTCTCTCATTCTTTCGAATGATTGTCGAAGGTGGTCTATATGATTCTTCCTGGAAACATATTTTATAACAATGTCATCAATATATACTTGTATAAAAGTGTTAATAAAATCATGGAAGATAGAATTCATTGCCCGATGGTATGTTGCCCCAACGTTCTTCAGGACAAAAGGCATCACTACCCATTCGTAAGTGCCTAAAGCCCCAGGGCATCGAAAAGCTGTTTTCGACACATCCTCTTCGGCAATGAATATTTGATTATATCCTGAATAACCATTGAGCATACTCAGGTATTCATAGCCAGCGGCAGAATCGACTAGCATTTCCGCCACAGGCATAGGATATTCATCTTTGGGTTTAGCAGCATTCAAATCTCTGAAATCTATGCACACCCTCAATGTACCATTTTTCTTAATTACTGGCACAATGTTTGCAATCCATTCGACGTACCTCGTAACGCGTATGAATTTGCACTTCAGCAGTCTTTCGACTTCCGTTTTGATCTTCGACAATATTTCTGGGGCGAAACGTCTTGGACTTTGCTTGATTGGCTTCTTCCCAGGTTTGATTGGCAACTGAAGTTCTACCAATCCTCTGTCGAGACCAGGCATTTCGTCGTAATCCCATGCAAAACAGTCCTTGAACTCTTTCAACAATTGGATTACTTCCAACCTAAGTTCTGGGTCAATTTTTGCGCTGATGTAAGTTGGATTTTTCTCTGACCCTTCACCCAAGTTGATTTCTTCTAAAGGATCTTGCGCTAACATTTTGATGTTGTTCGCCAAGGGGTCCTTTTCGAAGCCCAAAGGCTCATCTTCATAGATGGCATCGAGCCTCTGTTCCTACATCCCTTCTGGCATGATATCATGAGGTTCTGGATCAAAGTCCTTTCCAGGACCTGTAGAAGATAACTGTTAATCATTGGCCTATGTGGCCATGTACTTTACTTCGGCTTCGAGAGCCGTTATCATCTTTGTTTCGGCTACGTAAGCCGAAATTCGCTTCAAAGATTGTGACTCAGTCATTATCACTGAATTCACTTCCCCAACCAGTTGGTTGGATATCAGTTAACCCACTGAAGTCTATGTGGGACAAGTCCTCTCTGTCCCATTGAAAACCATGCTCAGGGTGCAGGTATAGGGAACAAAAAGTATTTGGCGCTGGCGCCAAGTCGAAGTCAGGTGTTGGACATGACCCTATGTGAGCCAAGTTCTTGTCGAAGTCTGCCAGCCCCAGGTGATTCACTTCGCCCAGGTAATAACTTTGGTCCGCCTCTATGTTTTCGACCATCCCATCAGGACGCCATAGCAGCAACCTCTGGTGCATTGATGATGGTACAACTCCAACACCATGAATCCATTCACGGCCCAACAAAAGATTATAGTTAGGTTTGGCCGATATGACCATGAACATCGTTGGTCGAAGGATAGATCCCACCTTGATATCCAGTTGGATCACTCCCATAGTGGTCCCTATGCCGCCTTCATAGTTCGACAGGACCATGTTGTGAGGCTTGATGTTCTCTTCACTTTTGCCTATTTTCCTTAGCATAAAGTGAGGAATAATGTTGATGGTTTCCCCACAATCCACCAAGATTTTATTCACTGTGGTTTCTTCGAGTTTAGCCCTTATAAATAAAGGCTTGAGGTGATTCTTCATCGCCTCTGTAGGTGGTTCGAAGAACCCATTTTCCTCCTCAGTAGTGCCATTATCCATGACGAAATAGCACACTGGCCTATGTTTGGCCATTTCTTGCTCCACTTCCCAATCACTTGTTTTGACCTCCACTTGTCGGTTGAACTCTCTGGGCAGCACTGAGACTATATTCACCATGATGTCCAAAGTGTCATCAGACTCAGAACCATCTTCGTCATCAACTTCACCTTGGTTAGGCCAAACTAGCCTGTTGGTTACTGGTTCTCTTTCCAGAGGTTTCCTTTGCTTTCTTTGAGGAACATTTGAACTGGTTTCTGCCTTTGGTTCATTAGCAGCCTCCCTCTCAGCTTTTCGTCGCCTCTGGTATCTCCTCCCTTGAGATCGAGACATGGGATTTTTCCCTTTGTAGTTTCTTGACACCTGTGTAACTTTGGGGGCAGCAACCTGAGGCTCTTTCTTTTGTGTTAAAGATGAACCTCTTGGCACATCGAAGGAGTGCCATCTTTCCTCGCTTGGCCTCTTTCGACCAGATGTTTTGTACCATGTATCTACTGGCACATTAGTTGGAGGCCTGAAAGTCATTGGCCTCTTTTCTTGGTTTAAACCTCTTTGGGAGGCTCTTCTGGGATCATGTCGAAGATCAACACTTTCCCTTCTCTTATTTGCTGCTCTTACACCTTGAATATGTTCAGCAGCTTTTTTGTCGAAGATCGAACTGCATCTGGGACACAACATCACTTCTGACTTCTTTTTCTGGCATCTTTGCAGGAAATCTGCCAAATTTTCATTTTCCCGAGGGAAAGCAGTTTTGTTAGCTTGTTCTTGCCTCATGGCCTCCTCTGATGCTTTTGGTTCAGAGACTTCGACCATGTTGACATTCATGGTATCTTTGTTGGCAAGAGTCAACTGCTTCATTTGAATCTCCAAGTCCTCTGTCTGGCCTTGAACTGCAGCCAAGTGAGAACTGGGTTTTGTTCTAGATTTTTGGGCTCCTGCTGTCTCCAGCTTTAGGCTTTCGACCGCTTTCTGAACCGCTTCAATTGTCTTTCTGGATAGATTCCCAGAAAAACTGCCAAAGATTGGCATGTTGACATGGTCCTTTGAGACTTCGACCATTGTGATTCCTGGCCTCTTCGACTGGCTTCTGGATGCCTCGATCACGTTCACCTCTGAAGGTTTAGCATAATGGGCTTCAGCCTGCAACGGATTAGAGTCCACAGTCATGGGGGTCTTGTCAGCAAACTTCAACCTCCCTTCTTTGATAGCGTCTTGCACAAGATTTCTGAAAAGAAAACATTGAGACGTTTTATGGCCCAGAAAATTATGATATTTACAAAAGCCTCTCTTCTTTCTTTGATCAAGAGGAGGCACTTTTACCCCTGGGGGTATTATCATTTGGCCATCTTTTACAAGCAAGTCAAAGATTTCATCACATTTTGTAATATCAAAACTATAAGTCTTTTTGGGGAACCTATCGTTGGTCCTTTCTGGACCAGTGGGATTTTTCCCACCTGAGGGGACTAACAGTTTGCAAGAGTATGGTGGCCCTTGTTTTAGTTTCGCTAAATCGACTTCTCCTTCTTCGACAGCTATAGTTTCGTCGAAGGTTTCTGGATCTTCGTCATCCATCTCAACATACGCTATCCTCTCTCTCTTATGAGTTTTTGTTGCCTTTGCTTTTTCAGCTTTGAGGCGTTCTACCTGTCGAACTCTATCGGCCAGTTGGGCCATGTCTCTCAGGTATTGAGTGTCTAACTTCTTCCTAATGGAATATTCTAAGCCGCCTGCGGCTATTTCGACTAACTCATGTTCTGGAACTTGTGTAAAACATCTTGCTTTGAGCAACCTAAACCTATTTAGATATTCGTCTATAGGTTCAGTGAAACGTCTCTTTACACTGGCCAATTCTTTCAGGCTTATCTTGGTTTTCCCCATGTAGAATTGCTCATGGAACAATCTCTCCAACTCGGTCCAATGATGGATCGAATTTGGGGGGAGAGTTGTAAACCAAGTAAAAGCGTTCTTTGTTAAAGAACTTGGGAAGTACTTAATCCTCAGGTTTTCGTTATTTGAAATATCTCCCGCTTCGATTAAGTATCTCGCCACATGTTCGACAATAGATTCTGTCGTGTCCGCAGAGAATTTAGTGAACTTAGGGACTTTACATCTAGGAGGTAAGTCTGTTTGTAACACGTATTCTGAAAGTGGGGATGTAAAGTTGGGCCTTCGAAAGCCCATGTTCATCCCATTTTGAGTCATGATCCTTTCGATCATGGTTGCCAGATTATTTTCCAAACCCATATTCTGGTATTGGACATGCTGAACTACTTCGTCAACATTTTGGTTTCTGTTAACTAACCTTACCTCTGGGGTTATTACCCTAGGTTCTTCGACAGGTTGCTCCAATCGTGCCCTAAGGTTTTCTTCGATAGGCTGTTGGACTTGGTTGATAGTGGTTTCTTCCTCTAAGAATATACCCTGGTTTCCCCTTATTTGCGCCCTTTGGGGCTGTCAAATAGGTTGGGGTACTCCAAAGAAATCAGCCAAACGCGTCATTTGCGCTGTCATCTGCTGATTCGATTGGGTAGTGTTTTGTATTAGAGGGTTCAGCACTGTACTTAAAGTTTGTGTCAACATTTGAACCATATCATGGTTGCTTTCGTCCATTTGTTGCCTCAAGACTGCTGTCGAGGCATTTGTAAGGCCGTGTGCTACTTGGGACGTTCCTCCTAAGAGTTGGGTCCTATTTCTATTCGCCATACCTACTCCAGAACCTTGGAGTGGCGAAGAGGCACTCACTAACGGGTCTGAAAAAGTGGACGCAGCGTTCGTCAGGCTAGCCAAGTCAGAAGTTGGCATGCCATAGAGTGGTTCTCGATTATGACCGCCTGTCATAAATCCTGGGGGAACATAAGGCCTTGTGCCTAAATTTCCCCTTGGTGGGGGAGTTCCCAAAGGCCCTCTGGGGCCTGTGAACGGAGGTAATGGCCCCGTTGTTGTGACCGTTACGGCTGGTGTTGAACCAGCGGTTATCGCTTCACTTACGGTCGGGATAATCGTTGCTCCCACATTCGTTTGTGGGATTTCGTTATTGTTTGGCGGATTCGCCATCTCTTCTCTTCTTCTGGCAGTATTGGTATTGTTAGTGTATATTCTACCACTTCTCAATAACATACAACACTCCTCGAAAAAGATGAGATTATGTTTAAAAAGGTTAAACTTCAAAAATCAACACACAGTCCCACCAGGTGTGCCAATTTGTTTACCGTGGTTATTGGTAAACAACCGCTGATCTTCCAAATGGTTACTTATTTGGTTACTCGCAGGATCGATCAGATTGATCCTAAGACATGGTTGATTTTGGGGTTGTGATTAAGTTTGATAATGGTTAAAGGACAAGAAAATAAAAAGGCTTTGAGTAGATTGCATGAAGAAGTGGACTTGATAAAATAAAGGAAGGCTTGAAATAAAGGCTTCGACAGGAAAAGTAAAGGAGAAAGCAAATAAAGTTTCTGGAAAATAAATGACTTTGATTAATAAAAGTGGTGTTTCACACATACATTCTCAACAATTCTTTCTCACACGCTGGGTACTCGAATCTATATGAGTGACTTTGTATATAATTGTGAACACACGCGAAAAACTGCGTGAACTACTACTATTTATACTAAAACATCCAAAGTAACCGTCGGGCAGTTACACTGCTTCGAGATGACTCCACTTGGCACGTTCTCAGCGTTCGACGCTCCAGATCTTTGCACGATGCACTTGGTAACCGCTGGGAACCGTTTTCCCTCCAAACGCTTGAATTTCAAACCGTTCCACTCTGAACAATCGAACACCTTCATGGAGAAGCATCTTCGACGAGAAACACCTTCGACATCGAAGGCAACCAAATTCTCCCTTGGAAGAAATCCTCTAAATACATTGCCATCTTCAGATGGGCATTTCGACAGACCCATCTGGTCGAAAACATCCTTCAACTTTAATGGCTGATATTAATAAAAACAAGGGTGTCGAATTTAGGAGCCAACAGTGTGATATATGGTGTATGTGATGTGGACTGAATTTGCTTGTTGTAGTTATCTTTTAGAAATATGCATAACTTGATGCCTTTTAAAACAAACACCATGCATTTCTATGCAAATAAATCTCCCTCCTTTAAACTCAATAAATTTGTGACCGTTTGAGATGAAGTTTGGCTTGTTGGAAAGAGGGAAATTGAGTGAACAATTTTCATGTTAATCACAAGCTGAAATATGGCCTTAAAGTCCTTTGAAACTTTCCATGAAATCAGCCTCAAGGAGCTAGCACATGAACTAATGGCGTGGCCATGCAAATATTCAAACTTGGGCAATTTTTTGATCATGACTTTAACTCATAATATCTTTCTCCATAGTGCCTGAAATGAAACAAACCTTGAAACAAAGATGAAGAGGGCACAACAAACTCTAACTTTCATGTTCAACATTTTTCAAAATGAGATTTAAATCAATGGGATAAATGGCCATTAATGTGATCCCATCACATGTTTGATGAAATGCAAGCCTGGTATGCACACGCGACATGCCTTGGTGCTGGGCAAATATTTAGTTTCATGTCCTCCATTTCCCACGATCATATCTTGAAATGTAGGGACTATTTTGAAAAAACTCTTGAAGAAAAGTTGTTCATCACACATGGATCTTGATCTTTGATGTTTGACACTTTTAAAAATAATGGATATTTTAAGGAGAAAATGATGATAAACGTGTGCCCACAAATCCTTTGATGGAATGTCAGGCCTAGCATGCATGCTTGCTAGCAATTTTGCCATCTAAAGACCTCAAGTACTAAACCTAATATCTCTCTCAATATTGAACTAAGTGGAAAGATTCTTGAATCAAAATTGTAAAATATACTTCAACATTTAATTTTTTTGTTGATAACTTCTTGAATTGAATCCATTTGACGCCTCAAAAATGAACATGAAGAAATCATGCCCTGGGAATATTTTTGAGAAATGTACTAAGTGCAAAGATCTTTCAAGCTAAATAACTTCTTTTCATTTCGCTTTTTGGACTTCAAACCTCAAGGGAAAATTTGAAGAACTTTTTATCCTCTTTCCAACCATGTAAAGTTTTCATTTTTTCAATAAAAAATGAAGAAGTTATGAACTTTCAAAGTTTAGTACTATGAGTTTCCATACTTAGAAACTTTTCAAATGTTCAAATGACTTCTTTGATAAGTTATCTTCAAATTCCACAATTCTCTTGATTATATTCTATCAATGACCATGCAATATTAAAATAGGGATTCTGAATTTCATATTGACCAAAAATCCCTTGAACCACATTTGACTCTTGTTGACTTTAGTCAAAATGACTGTTTTGCCCCTTTTGATCAATTGAACCTCTTCCAACCAAAATTGATGTTCAATCTTTCAATCATAGATGATCATGAACATTTAGAGAGATATGGAATCAAGTCTTGCCCAAAAAATCAAATATATCCTGATTAAATCAAAAACCCAAAATTTGGCTCTTTGTGTGAGGAGAGGATGACCAAGCTTCAAAACCCTATTTCTTATGGACATGTTGAGAAATTCCTTGAAAAACGATGCTTCATATGATGGTGAGAAGATGATACTTCACAAATTTGGCTTATACAAGCCTCAAATACTTTATCTTTCCAAAACCCTAATCTCAAGAGACAATTGAGATATCTTGGGGTATTTGAAACTCTTGTAGCTTGAGAGACTCAAAAATTGAGGATATGAAACCCTTCTTGTCCTGATTGTTAATACAATCAACTTTCAATAGCTTTCAGAGGAACTTAGGAACCAAAATACCTTGATCATATCATAAGAATTCATGAGTATGTATGATGAAACACAAGCCATGTTAGGTAAAATGAAGATGGAAAATTTTGGGGTGCAACAGCCATGGGCGACAAATATACATAAGTTCAGAGTAAAGATACATACAAAATCCAACAAAAGAGAAATACATAGAGAGGAGAAGAGATAAACCACAAATATTCCGGTTTGTCAGCGTCAGTCGATGAGAAATCCACCTTCAATCATCCATAAGCAAAACCCTTGTGTTGTTTTCTAAGCTAATCTATCAAAAATAAGGTTGATGGAATTTGGGAACAAAAACACCCAAAAAAACATCACCTAAAAATAAACTAAATTTGTTTTTATAAAAATCAACTCAGCAGACTGCACTAAGCGGGCTGATACCATTAAGCGGCCTGCCACTTAAAATACACGTGAAACCGCCTTAACCCTGCTAAGTGGCCTGATCCCGCTAAGGGGAACCCTCGCTAAGCGGCCTCATCAGCACAGTCTCTTCCACATCTATCAAACCACTTATAGCGTGCTACAATTCCCGCTTAGTGTGCCTGCTTGGACAAAACTTCCAAAAAATGGACTTTTATTCAGAAAACGTGCATCCGGAGCATTGCCTTCCACACCTTATTCTTCGATGCTCCAAATATGTAAAAAAATACCTACAAAAGTCATTAAGATTATCAAACGTTACACTCTATACATAAAAACACAATTATTCACGAAGTAAACGTATTTACACAAAAGTCGAGTTTATTCAACGATTATTATCAACAAAGAGTCTATAAGTGCAACAAAAAATACAAACATAGCTAGAATTTGCACTTATCACCAATCAGCTTTGAGCTAGTGAAAGGCACGCTTTCCCTATTTCTCGACATCTTCTGTCATGTGTTCGTGTGATCCTAGAGACAACAATACCACACCTGCTTATGATTGTGTCTGTGCTCGTGGCAACAAATAGTTCTGAGCATCTCTGCTCATGATAACGGTTAATTTCGGGCACCTCTTCCTAGGATAACGAGCACAAGCTGCCCATTCCTACTTTCATGCGGAAATCCAGGCAATTACCTATTATTTGGGGCCTGATATTCAAGCCTAAAAATAGGAACCAATGGCCAAGCGCCGTGGGCATTATATAAACCCTCACCCTTGTAAGGGTCAGGTATTCAATATTAACTTCTAAAACCCCATATTAACTCTTACTTACTTGAGCATCAGATTGCCTTGTAGGTAAACCCCCTCCTTCG
This sequence comes from Vicia faba, assembly GCA_948472305.1. Lineage (NCBI taxonomy): Eukaryota > Viridiplantae > Streptophyta > Magnoliopsida > Fabales > Fabaceae > Vicia > Vicia faba. Next base: position 1,426,733,982 of record OX451736.1, on the reverse strand, counting down.
TGATTCCATCCTTACAGGTGCAAATATCAGTCCATTATAGGTTCTGGTCACCGATATGATCAGTGGCACCGTTTGTGAGAAATCTGTTTCTCACTATTTCTTTCCCCGAAAACTAAAGATCAAAGCGATGTTTCAAGATTCAGATCACGACCAATCAAGATGACAACCACCTCACTGGAAAACGGTCATTTCCTCTATCCGCAAGACTAACAATGACAGAGAGATTCCTCTCCATGAAGTCATTCCCTCGAAGAGAGACATATGTACCATGTCTCCCTTATCTAACAAGGCTGAGGATGAAAACGTCCATTTCTTGGAATCTAACAAATCCACGAAAGTATAAGAAGAAGCACCTGCCCTCTTCCAGCCTGTACCAGAATTGACCAACGTTGACCCAACTATGGCAGCATTGCTTGCAATGTTAAATCAGACCAACACTCTGATCACCAGCTAAATAATAGGATCGAGGCTTCGAAAAAGGTACGCTTGTCCAGAACTCCTTCATAGAGACACCGACGACGAGGGTCTCATAGTCCATTTCTAAGATAACCCATCTATTATTTCACACCGAAAAAACTAGGAACCTCGCTAATCAAGAAACGAGAGCGTACTCCTCCTTGCAGAAACCAACGCTCCCCAGTCATGAAGAAGACCAGAGGCCACCAACGGTCAGAGAATTATCGTTCTCCTTCACCCAAGCCAAAGGGTCTTCTGAGAAGCACATATCCTAGATGTGACGATAGTCCTCGACAAGGAAGGAATATTTACTCTTCTCCACCATCACTAGACCGGAGCGAGGATGACGAGCCCCACAGTCCGTTGTAAAGAGAAATCATGGGAACTCCCCTACCCGTCGGGCTAGAAAAGCCTCTGAATCTAGGGGCGAAGATGGAACCATCGATCCTGACGAGTACATTGAGAATATCAATGCCTTACTCGACTACTGAGGCATTAAGGGCTCCATCAAGTGCCTACTATTTCCCACCACTATGAGAAACGGGGCTATGGCCTGGTATAAAAGCCTCCATGAGAGTCGATTACATCATGAAAGAACCTGAGGAAACAATTCTCAACCACTTTACGGACTTTCATTGACATTAAAAATACGAGGCATCGTTGGAGGTGATCATCCAAGGGATGATTCCCTCTGAGCGTATATAGAAAGATTCAACTACGAAGCCGTCCAAGTCTATGCTACTGACAATATGAAGAAATATCTGCTTGAACATAGGCTACATCTCCACAGTGATTTTGCCAAGGAATTTGGCATCGAAACACCTGTTGCACTTGATATCCTCCTCCTTAAGGCACAGAAATACATCTAGTATGAAGAAAAAGAAGCTACCAACAACGTATGAGATTCAAGGCATCAGAAGAATGCCAAAGCTTTAAAGCACGATGACTCCTCGACAACTCGTCAGGAAGGATACAAAAGGAAGGAGGACAGACCCCGCGAGTGGCGGGAGTAAAAATGGTCTGCTGGCCGGTTCCATGACTACACGCCCCTGAGCACCTCGTGCAAGCGCATGTTATCCGATTTTGCAAACTCACAGTTTTGTCAAGCCTGGGTCCGCTTTCCTCAACACACTTCGTGCAATCCCAACACAAACAAGACAAAGTATTTTCGCTTCCAAAAGAGCCATGAGCATGTCACAGAAGAATGAATCCATCTGAAATATGCTATTGAGATCCTCATCAGAGATGGGAATCTCAAACAGTACAGGAAAAAAGAAGCTCCTCGTGTGGACGCCCCAAAATCAAAGAAAGTCGAGAAAGATAAATCGTCCCCCAATAACGACAGCATGCCAATTGCCATGTGTATTTCACGACCAAAGGATTTCTATATCCCGATGACACCGGGTACCCCCTCTACATCTCAATGTGCAATACCTAGGAAACCTTCCCCTCTGCTATGGTTATCTCAGGCGAGGGATTAAACAAATTCACCCTGGGCTCGGTGAAGAGAAAGTTCGAGCAGTTGATAGATGCGAGCTCCAATAGAAACTCCACCCTCAACAAGTTTCAAAGAAACTCTATCCCTATCGCGTTCTACTACAAAGAAATCCCCAGCGGATCTCCTAACTCAACCATCCATTTGCTCGTAAGAGCACATATGGATAACTTTGACGTCTGACAGATTTTGGTCACCCAGGGAAGCTCGGTCAACATTATGTACTCCTAGTTATTTCCACATTGCAACTCAACGAGACACACCTAACGCCCTATGTGGGCTCACATTTATAAGGCTTAAACGGTGCAATCACCAAACCATGGGCTACGTGAAACTGATAGTCACCTTTGGGGCAGTAGAGACAGCCATATCTGTCAAAGTCTAGTTCCTGGTAATAGACTGCCCATCTCTATACCAGTGCATTCTATGAAGGCTAACTCTGATGGAGATAATAATTTTCCCACTTCACTATACACTTGAAGATGAAGTACTACACTTCAAAGGGACTCATCATCAGTCTCCATAGGGATATAGAAGCTGCAAGGAGATGTTTCGAGGCAACATCAAAGGGGATAAACGCCATCAGAGCACCAATCAAAGCGGCCAATGATATTGTCCGACCCAGCAACTCATAAGAACCGAAGCCGCTGCCTCATGTCAATCGACCTTGACATCCGCTTCACTAAAGACGATCTACGAGATCGAAAGAAGAAAGATAAAGAGACCCGACCGACTATAGAAAATTTCTCGACACTGTAGCAATAGAAATGTTGAGACTAAGCCATTGGATTGACTTAACTCGTACAAATCAAATAAAAATCGCCACCACGCTTTATTCTTTCCAAAGGAAATGGGAAAATAGAAAATAAACCCAAAAGAAATGGGAAAATACGCTTTATTTTTTCTGTCTGCAGGTTATTCGAATCACAAACAAAGCATGAAAGTTAAAATAACCTGCAGACAGAAAAAATTCAAACCAATTCCTTGGAGTAAACCCCGGGGACTTTAGAGCAACTTCACAAAAATATCACAGTAAAGATCACAGAGTTTCAAAGCCACAAGGTTTCTAATCCTAAGTCTCAGGAATCCACAATTCCAAAGCGCCAGGGATAGTAACTAGATAGTCCAAGTAACCTTAACATTTTTTAATGTCCAAGTTGATTATTAAGTAAATTTATAAAAGAAAATAAAGCTCAAGTGAGCAAAGATAAAATAGACAAGAAGTAAATACTCAAGTGTGTAAAAGGAAAATAACATGAGATATAAATGCTTAAAGGTAAATGACATAAAGTAAAGACATAAAGTAAATGCATAAAGTAAAAGCATAAAGTAAAGTCAATAGTTAATATTTGATGGTTAGAAGTTAGTGATTAATCGTTGAAGGTTGAATAATTTTTAGAAGAGTGATCCATGATAATTTGAACATTGAGCTTAGGTCAAAGTTAATGAATACTCATTAGAGGATTGATATAATCAAAACCTCCTAACAATGATATTTCGAGGTTATTGGCCATAGCTCAATATTTAATCATCCTTGGGCTTACAAACACAAGGTTTGAACCACTAAGAATCAATCAAATAAAAGATGAAAATAATGGGATTCAAAATGATATGATCCATGATGGTTTGAGCCTTGAACATAGATCAAAGTTAATGAAGACTCATTAGAGGATTGATAGAATCAAAGCCTCCTAACAGTGTGCCATCAAGGGTTTTGGCCATAGCTCAAAACTTAACCATACTTGGGCTTGCAAACATCAAGTTTGGGCCACTTAGAATCAATTAATAGGAAGGACGAAATGGGATAAGATGAAGGGAAAAAAAAGGGAAATCATAGTGTAACTAATGTCTTAGATGAATTGAAATTAGGGTTTCAAATATAATCAACATCATTCATTTATTTTGGTGGATTTGGTTTTTCAACCTATCAACACCCAAGATACAATGAGGTTGAGGAACTTGTCCTAAAGTAATACTCAAATATCTCCAAATCAGAACCAATCACAAAAATAATAAAATATAATTAATAAAAACAATATTTAAGTGATTAATAAAAACGAAATAATTGGTAAAATACACAAAATGTATTAAAACACCAAATAAAAAATCCTCAAAAAATATAACAGGTCAAACACGAGTCAACAAGTGTTGACAAAAAAATTTAGATTTTTTAAAAGTTAGGAACTATTTTTAAAATATAAATAAATGAGCAAAAATAAACCAAAATTTGTAAAAAATAGTAAAATCAAAATTAAAAATATAACCAGGTCACCAATATTTGTCAAAAAGTCATTGGATCCTTCCATATTTTTTTTAGAATTTTAAAAGGTCTAAAAATATTTTTAAACAATAAAAACAAATCAAATAAAGAGAAAAATTATAAAAAATATCAAATCCTGAAATAAAAGTATAACAAATAAGACTTAGAAACAGAACATTCAAAAATATTTTTAGTAATTTTTTCATAATTTTCAAGTTAGAAATGAATTTTTTACGAAATTTTGAAGTTTAAAACAAATAAAATGAAAATAAGAAAATAAAATAATTAACCAAAAAGATCTAGACCATTAGATCAGTGTCAAAATGTGTTAGTAAGCAGATCTAAGAGATCTGACGGACTGTGCAAGATATGGTCTTCATTTAATAACACACCAGATCTTTAATAAAAATCAGAAAATATAAAATAAAAACAAAAAATATGGACCATTGGATCAATGTAAAAACGCGTTGTAAGTAGATCCAAAGGACCTGGCATGTTGTGCATGATATAGACCTTAGCAAGAAACGCACAAAGTTTTTGAAAAATGAGCCAATCAAAATAAAACAATTGTCAAAGGATCATTGGTTGAAGCACGACACGTATGTCGTCTTCTACCTCCAGACACCTACAAGTATGGATTTCATGAGATTATTCAAACAAATATGTTTGAAGCTCATATCAGTATCATTGGATTCTTCTCTTCCAGACGATCCTAACCTCAGTCTCGCGAAATATTTCTTTAAATCACAACTTACTCGATTTGGGAAAACCCAGTGAAAAATTACAAAATTAAATTTATAAATAAATGATCAATTCTCTATGTAAATGCAATCTAAAAGAAGTATGAGACTCAGGGGAAGGAGGACTATAGATTAGTAACTTGTTTGGATTAATTTAATTAAGGAAACTACCTGAACAAAGCTCAAGAAAATTGCTCTAAAACTGAGCTTCTGTAGCTCGGTTTATAGCTCTAATTTCTTGGTTTATGTGGTGGAGAGTTTGTATAAGAGTTGAGAATGATGAATCAGAAAAGAATTTGAGGTGAGAAGGCTTGAAACTATGAAATGAATTTTTAAATTTCCAAGCTTCGAATGAGCTTTGGCAGAGTGATTATGGTTGTCTAAAGCTTACGAAAATGAGTGGAATATGGTCTATTTTTATAGGAGAAGTGAATGGAATCAAGAGGAGGGGTGAATGATACAATTTGAGTTGAAATCATGCACACCCATGGTCATGAATAAATTATGATCACATGTGCATCAAAACTCATCCAAATGATGTGTTTGGACACTCTAAATGATCCAAACATATCTGCTAATCATGTTTAAGTGGAAAACACACACAAATTTGGTGATTAGTAGTCACATTATGGAAATTGCAATCTGACCGCCATGAGAAACTTCAGTTCCAAGGTACGAACTTTAAATCCATGGTGCACACAACTTAAGGTCGTCCCAATAAAGAGATGTAAGTTGAGACATTATCCATAATCTGAAAAGTAATTTGAAACATGTGCGGACCTATGTGAATGGGTAAGTCCACCTCTCAAATGACAGATTTTCTCGAACCATCAAAAGCTTTTACTATAATGCCACTTGGACGCATATGAGTTCCTTGGTACTTAACTTCATGAGAGTGCTCCTCCGTACGACATTCAAAGCATGCCCATTTTCTATCAGCATATTGGACAGAAAGTCATTCTTACAATTCATAGATATATACAGAGCCAAATTACAATTTCGTCCTTCATCGGGTAATTCCTCATTACAAAAGCTCATATTGTTACAAGACTTAATATTACCCACAACACCGTTAAAATGATCAAGAGATGCATCTCTTTCAAAAAAAAAGCCTGATCCAACACTCTCATCAGAGATTCCCGATGAGCAAATGAGTTTATCAACAAAGCTAGAATGTAGATCTTAGATGGAGTTTGCAACAATTGGTCAATAATCTTGTAATCACTCATCTTAATGATCTTCAACAGATCATCAACATCCTTCTCCATGGTAGTGCCACTAGATTCCTCTACCACCTTCTTAGGCTCAGCATAGGTCTCAATGATCTTTTTTCTAGGATCAACATCTCCTCGAAAGGTAGGAGCAAAGACACGACCACTACGGGTCACTCGACTGGCCTCAACTATATTCTCAACATGGGTCAAAGGTTGGATTGGAATTTCCACACTGTCTTCCAGGATAGTTGCATTATATTTATAAGGTATAGCTCTATCTGACTGATAGGGAACAACACTAGGCAAACAAATAATGATAGGAGCTACACTAGGTCTGCTGCGATATGAAAGCGCTACAGGAGCGGGAACATCAAAATATGGTACAATGACATTCACTCATGCCTCTTCAACATATCCAAAAATCACATGATCATCATTAGAAAATATACCTTCATCAGAAGGAAAAAATTCATCAGAAGAAACATACTCATCATAAGACATGGCCTCAACAAAGTAGTCTTCAATCATGTTAACTCCATTATAATCATCTATGTTTCTTATGATCTAATAATACCTTTATCTAACAGTAATTAAACATATATTATTACAACAGAACAACCACAAGAATCCCTACAACAGATCTGACATGACCCATTATGATGTACCTCCTGGCCATCAATGTGACAAAATGTGGCGTGCAGCTGTACCATATCATCATCCATATAGTTTACATCAACAACCCCAAACTCGTCAGGGAAACCATAAACCTTATTCACTTCTTCTTCATATTTAGCCCTTGGTCTGATTATGTGGATAAAGCCTTCACCCATCATCTCTTGGAGATTAACTCTCACTTTATCACACCAACGAATATATCTTCCTTGCAAACATAACAAGCTGCAAGGTCATGTGTATAATTGCTAAACTCGCAAAGTTCAACATGCATATTTACCAAATCACCTCTTACCAAGTTTCACAGTACCTCCACCTCCATGCTTGGGTAGTGGATTAGTTTGTACATTGGGATCGACATCTTTAAAAGATAATAGACTAGACCTTACCATCTTCTGCACTTCATCCTTCAATGGATAACTATTTTCAATATTGTGCCAAAGGGATCCTTGATGAAAAGAACAAGTATGACCAGCTTTATAATACCATGATAATGTTGGAGGTACAACAAGGGGAGACCTAGTATGCACCAGGTTCTTCTTGATCAAAGCCGACAACATCTCTGCATAACTCATTAGAATAGGATCAAAAGATTCTCTTTTCTGACCTTGCCCTTGATTACCTTGATAAGGTGTCTTCTGATACGCAACAACATTCAGAGCTACATTGACAACCGTAGTTACTGAAGCAACCTATTGTTGATGCTAATGACGTCTTCTCGGAGGTCTAATCCTTCGTTCTTGAACAACAACATTCGTTTATCCTTATTTATTTCTAGAAAAACCATATGACAGCTTCTTTGTACCACTAGAACCTTCATCTTTTGACAATCATTCTTCCCTGAAAGCTTCCTCCAAAAGGACACCCATACTTACCATCTCAGTGAAATCACTTAGTGCACTTGTAACCATTCTTTCATAGTAAAATGAACCAAGGGCTTTTAGGAAGAACTTAGTTATTTCTCCCTCTCCCATCAAAGGTACCACTTGGGAAGTAACCTCGCGCCAATGTTTCACATACTCTTTAAATGATTTCTTATTTTTCCGAGACATTGCTCTCAACTGGTCACGACCAGGTGCTATAAACATGTTATACTTATAGTGCTTCACAAAAGCTTCACCCAAGTCACTGAATTTATGGATGTTGCTACTGTCCAATCCCATATACCATTTCAAGGCAGCGCCAGTCAAACTATCCTGGAAGAAATGAATAAGCAAGCATTGATCATCAATCTGAATGGAAATTCTTCTAATATACTTCACCAGGTGGTCATGGAGACAAGAGTCGCCCTTGTACTTATCAAATTCTAGTACTTTAAGATTTGCAGGAACTTTCACATTAGGAACTAAGCAAAGGTCACTAAAATTCTGAATGAATAACTCTTTCCCTCAAAGGGCCTTCACCTCTTTCTGCATTTCATTGAATTGATCCTGAAAGTCATCCATTCCGTAATAGAACCCCAAAACTTCCACTTGGTGGAGGAACAACATTATAAACCTCATTAAAAACAAAAACAACATTCACCACAGGAGGTACAATATGATGAATCTCATTATTAGCAACAAGAGTAGAATGCACCACAGGAGGGGAAGAAACCACAATTGGTTGAACAAGATGAGCAACTTGAACAATAGGGTTATATCCTTCTGGAATGTAACCTTTAGGCATTCCCCACTGTTGTACCCCAAAATTTACCATCTTTTCAAACACACATATTATTGGTTTTATGATTATGGAATAAAGGTATATTTATCAAGCTTCTTTAGGTTACAAGTGACGTAGATTTCACCAATGGATGTTCTCAGAGTATTTTCCGTGCTGAAGATCGGTTCGCTATTTTGCAATGATTCGGGGTTCAAAGATTCACAAGTCCAACCCGGCGCATTATACTCAGGTGTTCTTTTGCCAAGATATCTCTGATAACGTATTCTCAAATTCAGGTTTAGCTCAAGAGTCAATTCTTTAAAGAAGGTCTCCGAATGTGTGAGTTTTCTCGAAGAAATGTGATGAAAAGTGTGTTGAAAGTGCAGTTTTTAAGCACAAATAATTTCATAACTTGAAGATCGTGGCTTGTTTTGAACCCGTTCCGGTGGCTAAAATTCCTTCTTGATGTCATCTACGTTTTCATCTCTCACGGATGGAATCCAATTTCGATCATAAGGTCTTCAAAAATGCGGATTTATCAAGTATTTTCATACAAAAAATTTATGACAGAAGTTTATTTGCGTCATGTTTAGAAAATCATAACTTGGTCGATTTTCATCGTATCGAGCTGGTTCCAGCGCCAAAGTTTCAAAAATTGAGTTGACTATGTTTTCACAGAAGGTATCGAGTTCGAACGGTATCCAAAAGGCCTTCGTTTCTGGCTCAGAGTGCACGTGATGCGCCGAAAATCCTGAATGCTGAATATTATTTCATCTGGGTCGAAACTTCGAAAATTCATAACTCGGTCAATTTTTATCAGATCGGGCCAGTCTTTTTATCAAGGTCACTAATTCAGAGATCTACAACTTTGATTCAAAAGTCGAGACCGGGTTATGCTCCGATCAATACCATTTTTTTATTTAAGAACGTGTCAGAGTTGACACTGGAGCCCAAAATAAGTTTGTCTGAGCCAAAACTTCAAAAATTCATAACTAAGTTATCGTTTATCCGACTGAGCCCATTTTTGGACAAGAGTTAGTTCTCGATGTCGGCTACATTTTGTATTCACATTTCAACTTAAAAAATTGCACTTAATCCTCTGCGATTTAGCCTGGAACGTGACAGACTCAAGTGAATATTAGAGGCCCAATTGCACATTCAAAGCCCATATCTTTTCTCTAATTTCCATTATATAATCTCACTTTTTTTCACACAAATAAAAGGATAGAAAAAAAACCTTTTCCACAACCCCATAAGAATATCAAATTCTTTCAAGAACCCTAAAACCTTGGAATCATTATTACAAATCCCCATCTCACTACAAACAAGTCATCCTTGTCACAAATTCATATCTCACTACTTCTCCAGTAAGGGTAAGGCTGGTTTGATCTCCATGATCAAAATGGCATAGAAGCATTCATCTTACTACTTCTCCAGTAAGGGTAAGACTGGTTTGATCTCCATGATCAAAAGGGTATAGAAGCATTCATACAACCCATATCGGTTTTAACATTAAAAAATGCTTATATATTTATTTTCTTTGTATTTCATGATATAGTAACTTATTTAATGTATTCATCAGATTCAATACTGCATATTTAGACAGGATCCCATGCAGGATTATTACAAAATGCTGATGGCCAAAACAGAAGCTGATGGCCAAAACAGAAGAACCACCAATGCATGACTCATGGCAAGGTAGACATCCTGAAGAGGCTAAGGGCATGGGTTCAATAACCATCCCTATTGGTTTTGGTTTTATTCCTTTCTATTTATCCTTTTACCTATTTTTATTCTTTCTGTTTAAAATCTTTTTCATAAAACTTAATATTTTTCACAAACCTTTGATTTTTTATAATAAACTCGAATAATTAATTTTAAGGTTTTTTAATCTAATTTAAGGTTTTAAATTTATTTTTGGTTCAACACGCACCCCTGACATTTGCATTATTTGTATTTTCTAACCCTATTTTTTAACCCTATTTTTCATTGATCTTTTTTCCTCTATCTATTTTTTGGCAAACTTAATCTTTTTTTGTTAATCATTAAACATTAGTTTTTTATTTTAAAACCTTTTTTTTTAAATTAAAATTAATTAGGTTTTAGGTTTTTTTTATTAATTTTTTTTCTTCAAAATAAACATTTTTTAATTAAAATTAATTAGGTTTTAGGTTTTCTTTGTAATTAATCCTTTAATTAACCTTTTTTTAACAAATTGGGATTAGGTTTTTATTTTAGTTAGTAATTGAATTTTTGGCTTTTTTCATTTATTAAAAAATTAAGTTAATTAACTTTTTTTATTAAAACTAGTTAGAATTAGGTTTTTTTAATTAAGTTCAAATTATTTTCTACACAAAAAAAAAACACCAAAAACATTAACTTAGAATTTTAGGTTTTAATTTTTCCTTAATTTATTTTTATTTATTCTTTTACATTTTAATTTCTAGGAAAATTGTATAGGTCACATTATCAATGTAATAGCGTAGATTTATCTTTTCTCATATTTTTTTTCTTTCTAATTATGTAATTTCTTCCGGGATGTAATAGTTTTAGGATTTCTTTTCCGCACTCTTCATTATTATGCAATTGCCCCAAAGCTCTGTAATAGCTTAGGTTTACATTTCCTCCTTTTTATTTTTAGTCCAAAATAATTATGTATATGCAAAAGCCTTGTAATAGCTAGGACTTTAAACTTTCTGCTTTTAACTTCGCAAACTATAAACTTCTTAGATATATGTTAATAGGATTGTATGGAAAGACAAACTGAAAATTAGAACAGTAGATCACCTTAATTGTGAAAAGATTAAATAACTGAAATCAAACACATGCACATGCTCACTCTTAGGGTATGCCTCACTTGGTTGCCTCGGAAAACAATGGTCATGTCCCTCGAACATAGGGATATCTTAGCAAAAGACCCTCAATCTAAAAGTCATCAAAAATATCATAGTCTCTTAATATCTCCCGAGTTGCCTACGAGAAATGATCTTGTCCCTCGATGTTGCGTACGAATATATGATGACAGTCCCTTCAAAATGCTAAGGTATCCTTACATGTTGCCTTCAATGACCATTACGTCCCTTTCGATAGTCCCTCAAACATCCAACGACTAGGGTTACCTACTCACTAATAGTAGGATAACACGGTCTAAAGGATAGGAGGAAAAGAATGCCTTTTTTCGAGTAGGTGGATGCTAGTAGGTACTTGCTCAAGTCAAAGCTTTTCACACTTACACTTTTCAAATAAATTTTCAAAACAACTTCGTCACACTCTTGAGGACTGATACAAGGGTTATCACAAAGTAAAACATTTTCAAAAACAAAGCATACACACAAGCAATTTTAAAAAGATGAGCAAGTACCTAAGAGTCCATGGAAAACCATGGATGGAAAGGGTGCTAACACCTTCCCTTTCTATAATCTACCCCCCGTACTCAGAAACATCTCAAAAAAAGGTTTTTTCATTTCTTTTTCCTTTTCCTTTGTTGGATGAAATAAAAGTCAGTGAAGACTCTTGCTTACCGCGACATTTTGCGAACAAAAAACTCAAAATGCAAACTAGTATTAAACATTCGATTCTGCCACCGTATCACAGAACTGGTGACTCTTCTAGGGAGTTATAAGTGGGGTATACCTTAGGATCTAGGTCATTTAAATTGCTTCTCTCGATTGCTTTGTTTGCTTTATTTTTGAGGGTTTTGTTTGGGGTTACTATAGATCCTACACCCGGATCTGGGGAACACCTTTTAGGTAAGTAGCAATAGACTGTGAGGGAACTGTATGGCGTAGACCGATTCGGTTGAAGCAGTAGCTACATTGGTGTGGCACTTTGATTGGTACCGATATCTCTTGTGGTAAAACGAGGAGAATACGGGGCCGCTGCATGGTGTTGTGAAGCATCAAATGACCTTAGAATCTTTAATTGCCCAACTTGTCCACTAGAAAGTAATGAGATAGCTGGCCTCAGTGTAGAGCTGAGAATTGGTTGATACTCGATGCTACACTCATTGAGACCATACTCTCGGAATAATTTCGGCCGCAAGAAAAGATTGCGTGAGCTGAAACCATGACCGATGGAGGATGGCCAGTGATATTGAGATCCTCTAGAACCTGGTTACTTTTCTAGGACAGGTTGAACCAACTAAACTTCAAGAGGGTACTACCTTAATACCCATGCAAGCCTAAACCTAAGGCTGTTTGTGTGACTTGTGTGCTTTCAACTTGAACTACTTGCGCAGTTTTATTATCTGACAACATGAGTTCCTTGCAGGTTTGTTTACAGTCCTTATCCAATAACTTGGATTTCTTTCCGGGTTTTACTTTCTTACATCACCTCACACTTTTTCTTAAACGCATAGCATACACATCATAACATCATGCCTTAACATTTCCTTAACCATTTCAAGGATCTCAAGGGTTTGTGATGTAGGTTATGATAAATCAGACGTCTAGAAAGGGGCAAGGGGATTTATTTTCCTCTAGCCAATGTCGTCTAGAGATCAAAACATGATAACTTGAGCCTGGGGCTATGACCCACTCGATATGGTGATCTTGAGTCTTGAAGAAGGACTCTTAACGACACGAAGTTTCTTCAATCAAGCTGCAACCAAATTCTATCAGTTTCCTGTTTACCCCACGAGATCCTTGAAAACATTGCATACATATATCATACATATCATTGCATATCAGGTCTTCTAGTACAGGTCTCTCAGGTTCTCGCTGTTTATTTTAGCAATGGCTCTCAAACAAGACAACATAGATCTTCAAACTCAAGAAGCTCAGTTCAGGGACATATTCCTAAACTTATCCAAGGGGCAGGAAGAGTTGAAAACACTCCTCATTGGGAACTTGGTCAAGAAAAGTCCTGAAGACAATAAGGACGAATGACTGGAACAAATGCAAGCTGAGGTAGGTGCAATGAGAACCCAGATTCTGGGGCAGATGGCTCTTATCCAAGGCCTAGCCCGAAGGCAGGAAAAGCTGCAAGCCATCATCAACCAACTTCATCAAGACAGATACAACAATATGAAGCAAACAGTCGAGGCCGGGGACCAAGTCATTGATCAACCTCCAAGAAGACAAGAGTTTGGTTTGGTGAAGAATGGACCTTTCCAACTTTCTACTACCTCACTGGTCTAACAACAACCTCGCCAAAAATAACGGGTTAGTCAGAGTAAGCCAAATACACCCAAGAGACAGTTTACCAAACTCAACATACCGTTGTCTCCAGCTTTGCAACACATTTTGAGGATGAATCTGGTTACGTTGATAGGACCTCATCCGAATCCCAATATTTCTTCACCTAACTACAATCCTGATGCAAGGTGTGCATATCACTCCAACAGTCTGGGGCATGATACTGACGACTGTTGGAGGTTGAAATACAAAATTCAAGACCTGATTGATGAAGAAGCATTAGAATTTGCACAAGATGGTCAGGCTGAGTTCTTCTACCATCCCTCCAAGGCACGTCCTCTGAAGTGACAAGATCAGACGAAGAGGCTTTTGTTCATTAGAATTTTCAATTTTCAATTTTCTTTTGATTGTTCGAACATCTATTCATGTCAAACTCTGTTACTTTATGAATGCATTGCATATGTCTGTTTTGAATCAATTCATTCGTATTCACTATATTTAAATTTCTTTCCTTTTTGTGATATTCAACTCTCGAACAAAAGCTCTGAGCCTTTAGAGGGAGGATGACGAAAACGATACCACGATCTCTATAGTATGCTTTTGAATGGACCTCGCTGACGATGTACAGACGTTGTTTCAAATCCTAAACAGTGTAGTTATAAGGAAGATAATCCCTAGTCAACCCCTTTGAGACAAAGAAGTAGGAGTTTTTCTTTCACACAAATTAAAACCCTTAATCACAACCTGGGGCAGGGTAGTTTTCTCAGTTAATTTAGAGGCGCATTCAGTCACAATATTATACTTCATACATAATGAATGGAATCAAAGACGTCCTTCTAAAACAAAAGACGGTGATGGTTCCTTATAATCGTCAAGACAGGTAGTCATTATCTCTCGAAATAAAAGCCCATTAAGTCAAAACCTATGAAGGAGACTTAAGAGAAAAATTGGGGCATCCCACTGGCTGTAATCACAAAAGAAACAGTTCAGGCAAAAATTAGGGATAACGAAAAAAAAAGAGGTTACTACAAATCCTCGAAAAAAGAAGATTACAAAAATGACTGCCTTTTCAAAACAACGGTTCAATTTCTGAATCATCACCAAGTATCAGAGAAAAGATTCCAGACTCAATCGGGATCTAAACGCGCAATTAACTGAGCATAGGACTGAAGAACATCACGAAGAGTGGGTTGGGTACAAATAAAATTTGAGCCTTTATCCTTTGTTTCTTGAACCGTAAACCAGGCCACGTTATAATTCTTAGAAGTCCTAGCTGAAGCATGGGTTAGTTTGAAAGCATACTGTTACAAAAGGTATCCTGACTCCTGTAGGACTTGCTATAAATCCTGAGTTGATATCACATCTTTGCAAAATTCTATTTTTTCTAAAAAGAACTTCATTTTCAAAATTTTCAAGACAGACATAAGCTTTGCATTCTTAAAATATTATTGTTTGCATATGACTATTTGTTCAACAACATAGAGATTCGCATGACGAATATCTAGTGAACAAAAACCTTCTCAATAAAAAGGATCACCTCAAGTGGAAAAACACTTCCAACCAACGGGCACAGCATGATCATTGTCTATCATCTGGGGAAGTCAACTCAAGATTCAAGGAATCTCTCAAAGATGCCAAATAGCCAGGGGCAGATCTCCATCTGAATCCCTTGGGGCATTGGGCATGAATTCCAACAACGAATCCTGTACGATCAAACAAAAATCTTCTGGTAGTGTGGCAACACAACACTACCAACAGTGACAACTCCTTACACCCTGAGAGCGTGGACATAGTCAGAAAATACTGCGCATGAAAAAAGACCCGCTAGGTTGACTGGCCCAAGCAAAAATAAGGGCATCCCGTCGAACCAAAATGGTTCGGGAAAAAATTAGGGATAAAAACAAAAAAGATATGTACACCCGACAAGTTGAAAACATGAAAAGGCGGCTTGAGCAAAAAAGGGTATCCCGGTGGACTGAAAACCCGAAAGGGCGGTCCAGGAAAAATTTAGGGATTTGAAGCGTACGACTATGTCCCGTCATCTTATCATTTTCTTATCAATAGAAGACTTATCATCCTGATCAACATCCACAAAGCCTCCGTGGGTACTTTCTCCAACAGGTACAGGGGCAGAAAAGTCCTGATGCGAAGTCATTGTCGTATCTTTAACATACGATCCTGTGACATCTACACTCCCCATAGAGTAGAGGCAATTAAAGCTTTGACATCGGCTTCCCCAAACAGGAGCTACATTCCCCAGCAAATTTCCTTCAGAGAATCGACATCTATATTCCCCGACCAAATTTCATAATCGCAAGTGGTTCGTAAAGTTGTCTCCTAAGCAAAGTTTATTTCTCTGAATACATAAGCTCAATCCCTAACAAAGTTTATTCCTCCGGCTACGGAAGCTCATCCCCCAGCGGAGTTTATCTCTCGGAATTGGAAAGATCTTCCAGCAAAGCATCTCCTCTCTCAAACAGAGTTATTCTCCTGCAGAGTTATTCTCAAACAGAGTCTCTCCCCCGGTAGAGTAGCTGTAAACAAGGAGCAAATCTCCACCATAGTTATCTCCGTTTGCCATCCCTAGCGGAAGCAGAAGAACCACTTTTTATACAACGATCAGGAATGTAATTTTCAGTACTCTCCAACAGCAGTCAAGGATTTATTTTCCCAAACTCGGATATGTCACAATAGCATTTCATGTTCATATATCATGACATACGCATACACATTGCATACATCATAGTCTCATTTATTTTGAGAACGTCATCATACAATGCATTTCATGCATCATATACGATTAATCATGTACCTTTTCAGGAGAGATGGTTATCATCAACAACTTCCAGCAAGTTCAAGATTAGCTCCTGAAACTAGATAGAGTAATTATCTGCGTGATCAAATGCAGCATTATGTGGGTTCGTCACGAAGAAATCTAACATGGGTTTCTCCTAAACGCAGCTTCACACGGGTTTATCCTGAAAAATCTTACACGGGTCCTTTCTCATACATTTCCTTCTGAAGTTTCACACGAACTTATCCCAAGGTGACCTTACCCAGGTTCCTTCTGAAGTTTTATCCAAACTCCTCACAAAGCAACCTTACCCAAGTTCCTTCTCAGTTCAGATGCAATTTTACCCAAACTCCTCACAAAGCAACCTTACCCAGGTTCCTTCTCAGTTCAGATGCAGTTTTACCCAAACTCCTCACAAAGCAACCTTACCCAGATTCCTTCTCAGTTCAGATGCAGTTTTACCCAAACTCCTCACAAAGCAACCTTACCCAAGTTCCTTCTCGGTTCAGATGCAGTTTTTCCTAAACTCCTCACGAAACAACCTTACCCAGGTTCATTCTCACAACCCTACTATCCAGGCTTTCATACCGAAGTAACCCTACTATCCAGGTTCCTTCTCACAGCCCTACTATCCAGGCTTTCATATCGTAGTAACCCTACTATCCAGGTTCCTTCTCACAACCCTACTATCTAGGATTTCATATTGAAGTAACCCTACTATCCAGGTTCCTTCTCACAGCCCTACTATCCAGGCTTTCATATCTAAGTAACCCTACTATCCAGGTTCCTTCTCACAGCCCTACTATCCAGGCTTTCATATCGAAGTAACCCTACTATCCAGGTTCCTTCTTACAGCCCCACTATCCAAGCTTTCATATCGAAGTAACCCTACTATCCAGGTTCCTTCTCACAGCCCTACTATCCAGGCTTTCATATCGAAGTAACCCTACTATCCAGGTTCCTTCTTACAGCCCCACTATCCAAGCTTTCATATCGAAGTAACCCTACTATCCAGGTTCCTTCTCACAACCCTACTATCCATGCTTTCATATCGAAGTAACCCTACTATCCAGGTTCCTTCTCACAGCCCTACTATCCAGGATTTCATATTGAAGTAACCCTACTATCCAGGTTCCTTCTCACAGCCCTACTATCCAGGCTTTCATATCGAAGTAACCCTACTATCCAGGTTCCTTCTTGCAGCCCTACTATCCAGGATTTCATATCGAAGTAACCCTACTATCCAGGTTCCTTCTCACAACCCTACTATCCAGGATTTCATATCGAAGTAACCGTACTATCCAGGTTCCTTCTCATAAACCTACTATCCAGGCTTTCATATCAAAGTAACCCTACTATCCAGGCTCCTTCTCACAACCCTACTATCCAGGCTTTCACATCGAAGCAAACCTACTATCCAGGTTGCTTCTCATAACCTCACTATCCAGGCTTTCGTCTCAAAGTAACCCTACTATCCAGGTTCTTCCTCTCTTATCCCTAGACAAAAATCCACAACACTGTAAGACCGGGACCCGATCAAACACGATTGGTTTCGCATCTCTCCAGTAAGTCATAGTGCAGCATATACCTCGACCAGATACGCAGTTCACTCCCGCTTCCCCATACCGGAGTTATTCCCCAGTAGAGTAACGGACAACTGAAGCTCCTAAAATTCTATTTCTCCGAAGACAGATACCAACATTCTTCAGCAGATTCCTCCTCAACGACAGGAACATGAATTCTCATCAAAGGACTATCTCGGGAAATCAACATCCTCTAGATGTCATCTTTAAGCCCATCTCTGACGATTCTCCGTCATATCCTCTAGATGGCATCTTTAAGCCCATCTCTGGTGGCCTTCCGTCATCTTTTCCAAATGGCATCTGTAAGCCCATTCCCGATACTACCTACATAGTCAAGCATCATTACAGACGAGTGCAAATTTCTGGGAACTCTAGTGTTTAATCATCTTCCACCTTCAGATCACGAAAGGCAGATAAGCCAATCTCAATCTTCAGGTTTAAGAAGATTGAACAGGGCAGTTGTTGTACCCCAAAATTTACCCTCTTTTCAAACACGCATATTATTGGTTTTATGGTTATGGAATAAAGGTATATTTGTCAAGGTTCTTCAAGTTACAAGTGACGTTTATTTCGCCAACGGATGTTCTCAGAGTATTTTCCGTGCTGAAGATCGGTTCGCTGTTTTGCAATGATTCGGGGTTCAAAGATTCACATGTCCAACCCGGTGCATCATACTCAGGTGTTCTTTCGCCAAGATATCTCTGATAACATATTCTCAAATTCAGGTTCGTCTCAAGAGTCAATTCTTTAAAGAAGGTCTCTGAATGTGTGAGTTTTCTCGAAGAAATGTGATGAAAAAGTGTGTTAAAAGTGCAGTTTTTACGCATAAAAAATTCATAACTTGAAGATCGTGGCTTGTTTTGAACCCATTCTAGTGGCCAAAATTCCGTCTTGACGTTATCTACGTTTTCATCTCTCACGGATGGAAGCCAATTTCGATCAGAAGGTCTTCAAAAATGCGGATTTATCAAGTATTTTTATACAGAATATTTATGACAGAAGTTTATTTGCGTCATGTTCAGAAAATCATAACTTGGTCGATTTTCATCGTATCTAGCTGGTTCCAGCGCCAAAGTTTCAAAAATTGAGTTGACTATGTTTTCACAGTTGTTATTGAGTTTGAACAGCATCCAAAAGGCCTTCGTGTTTTGCTCAGAGCGCGCGTGACACGCCGAAAATCCTGAATGCTGAATATTATTTCATCTGGGTCGAAACTTCGAAAATTCATAACTCGGTAAATTTTTATCGGATCGGGCCCATCTTTTTACACAAGGTCACTGACTCAGAGATCTACAACTTTGATTCAAAATACAATACCGGGTTATGCTCCGATCAATACCATGTTTTTATTTAAGAACGTGTCAGAGTTGACACTGGTGCCCAAAATAAGTTTGTCTGAGACAAAATTTCATAACTAATTCACTGTTTATCCGATTGAGCCCATTTTTAGACAGGAGTTAGTTCTGGATGTCGGCTACATTTTGTTTTCAAATTTCAACTTCAAAAATTGCATTTAAGCCCCTGCGGTTTAGTCTGTAACGTGACGGACTCAAGTGAACATTGAAGGCCCAATTGCACATTCAAAGCCCATATCTTTTCTCTAATTTCCATTATATAATCTCACTTTTTTTCACACAAACAAAAGGAGAGAAAAAAAACCTTTTTCATAACCCTGTCAGTATATCAAATTCTTTCAAGAACCCTAAAACCTTGAAATCCTTATTACAAATCCCCATCTCACTACAAACAAGTCATTCTTGTCACAAACCCACATCTCACTACTTCTCCAGTAAGGGTAAGGCTGGTTTGATCTCCATGATCAAAGGGGCATAGAAGCATTCATCTCACTACTTCTCCAGTAAGGGTAAGGCTGGTTTGATCTCCATGATCAAAAGAGCATAGAAGCATTCATACAGCCCATATCGGTTTTAACATTAAAAAATGTTTATATATTTATTTTCTTTGTATTTCATGATATAGTAACTTATTTAATGTGTTCATGAGATTCAACACTGCAGATTTAGACAGGATCCCATGCATGATTATTACAAAACACTGATGGCCAAAACAGAAGCTGATGGCCAAAACAGAAGAACCACCAATGCATGACTCATGACAAGGCAGACATCCTGAGGAGGCTAAGGGCGTGGGTTCAACAACCATCCCTATTGGTCTTGGTTTTCTTCCTTTCTATTTATCCTTTTACCTATTTTTATTCTTTTTGTTTAAAATATTTTTCATAAAACTTAACATTTTTCACAAACCTTTGATTTTTTATAATAAACTCAAATAATTAATTTTAAGGTTTTTTAATCTAATTTTAGGTTTTAAATTAATTTTTGGTTCAACACCCACCCCTGACATTTTCATTATTTGTATTTTCTAACCCTATTTTTTAATCCTATTTTTCATTGATGTTTTTTCCTCTATCTATTTTTTGACAAACTTAATCATTTTTTGTTAATCATTAAACATAAGTTTTTTTTAAAACCTTTTTTTTTAAATTAAAATTAATTAGGTTTTAGGTTTTTTTTATGAATTATTTTTTTTCTTTAAAATAAACATTTTTTAATTAAAATTAATTAGGTTTTAGGATTTCTTTGTAATAACCCTTTAATTAACCTTTTTTTTAACAAATTAGGATTAGGTTTTTGTTTTAGTTAGTAATTGAATTTTTGGATTTTTTTATTTATTAATAAATTAAGTTAATTAACTTTTTTTTTATTAAAATTAGTTAGAATTAGGTTTTTTTAATTAACTTAAAATTATTTTCTACAAAAAAAAAACACCAAAAACATTAACTTAGAATTTTAGGTTTTAATTTTTCCTTAATTTCTTTTTATTTATTCTTTTACATTTTAATTTCTAGGAAAATTGTATAGGTCGCATTATCAATGTAATAGCGTAGATTTATCTTTTCTCGCATTTTTTCTAATTATGTAATTGCTTCCGGGATGTAATAGTTTTAGGATTTCTTTTCCGCACTCTTCATTATTATGTAATTGCCCCAAAGCTATATAATAGCTTAGGTTTACATTTCCGCCTTTTTATTTTCAGTCCAAAATAATTATGTATCTACAAAAGCCTTGTAATAGCTAGGACTTTAAACTTTCTGCTTTTAATTCCGCAAACTATAAACTGCTTAGATGTATGTTAATAGGATTGTATGGAAAGACAAACTGAAAATTAGAACAGTAGATCACCTTAATTGTGAAAAGATTAAATAACTGAAATCAAACACATCTACATGCTCACTCTTAGGGTATGCCTCACTTGGTTGCCTCGGAAAATAATGGTCATGTCCCTCGAATGTAGGGATATCTTAGGAAAAGACCCTCAATCTAAAAGTCATCAAAAAGATCATAGTCCTTTAATGTCCCTCGAGTTGCCTACGAGAAATGATCTTGTCCCTCGATGTTGCGTACAAATATATGATGACAGTCCCTTCGAAATGCTAAGGTATCCTTACATGTTGCCTTCAATGACCATTACGTCCCTTTCGATAGTCCCTCAAACATCCAACGACTAGGGTTACCTACTCACTAATAGTAGGATAACACGGTCTAAAGGATAGGAGGAAAAGAATGCCTTTTTTCGAGTAGGTGGATGCTAGTAGGTACTTGCTCAAGTCAAAGCTTTTCACACTTACACTTTTCAAATAAATTTTCAAAACAACTTCGTCACACTCTTGAGGACTGATACAAGGGTTATCACGAAGTAAAACATTTTCAAAAACAAAGCACACACACAAACAATTTTAAAAAGATGAGCAAGTACCTAAGAGCCCATGGAAAACCATGGATAGAAAGGGTGCTAACACCTTCCCTTTCTATAATCTACCCCCCGTACTCAGAAACATCTCGAAAAAGGTTTTTTCTGTTCTTTTTCATTTTCCTTTGTTGGATGAAATAAAAGTCGGTGGCGACTCTTGCTTACCGCGACATTTTGCGAACAAAAAACGCAAAATATAAACCAGTATTAAACAGTCGGTTCTGCCACCGTATCACACCCACAAACAACTGGGAGGCATACAATACTGAACATAGGTAACAACTGGAGTAGAAGAGATGGGAACTGACTTTACTTCAGAAATGACAGTCATCTGTTGTGGTTGAGTAGCGTAAGGAGACGAAGGTGGTGAGGGCTGATTCTGAGAAGCCACCAACGACTCTACCCAAGCAGTCAGATTAGCCATGTCGACTCTCAAAGTAGTAACTTCTTTGTTCAGCTCGTGATTCTCTTATTCAATGTTTTCCATCTTCCTTCTAGAATTATCCTGAGTGTTGTACTAGTGAGACAACTTTGTTGAACGAAGCAGAGAAATGAATAAGACAACTGGAAGAAAACAGGAATGCAAAAAGGTTTGCAAAATGATGCTGATATGCAATGCACATGATTTATTTTGATTATTTTAGTTTTTCCAAGGAACTTAAAGAACAATTGCAAATATCAATAAAGCAACACATTTTTTTAGCAAACTGAATAAACTTGGTATATTAATAACTTTGGAAAGTATTACAACTTTCTGTACAAGTTTCAAAAATCCTGAATATAAGAGAAATAAAGATAGAATCTAAGAAGTCTAAGAAGCTAAGGCTGATGAAGATCCCTCCACATGCTGACGCTTCCCTTTGAGTCTTGCAATCTGAGCCTTCAACTGGTTGTTCTCTTCTATATACTTGCCGGCGACTTACTTCCATCAACTAGAAATGGGATACTAGTGCTCAAGGGGACCTGGCTGAGTGCTAGAGGAAAATAATTCCTCTTGCTTCTCCATTATATCAACAACATGTCTCTCAAGAATCTCAATCAAGTCATCTTTCTCTTTTAATTCTGTGGAGTAGGACACATCCAAAGTCTTGTACTTGTTCTTCAATGCTTCCCTCTCTTGATTCATCCTAACCAAGGCAAGCTAAAGTTCTTCCACATCATCTAAAAAGAGAGGAGTAGTCGTCATAAATATATCAGCTAAAGGTTCTTCATGAGAATAAGGCATCTTCAATTGAATTTCCCTTGCTTGTACCCACCGAAGATGAGGCTATAAGGAAACAACTCCTCTTGGTCCCAAGAAGAGGCACATTGGGAAAACTACCATAACTTTCAATAATTTTCACATCATAGTAAGCTTGGCGATACCAATCAATGTCTGAATGAGTGAGAACTGTTTTACCCCAAAATTTATCCTCTTTTTTTTTGAACATTAAAGGCTTATGTTTCATCATATGCATTCATGCATTGTGGTAGGATCAAGGCATTTTGGTTCCCAAGTTCCCCTACAAGCTGTGAAAGATGGTTGTGTTATCAAACAGTGCAAGAAGGGTCTCATGCCCTCAATATTTGAGTCACTCAAGCTACAAGAGTTTATCATACCTCAAGACATATCAAATGTCTCACTGGTTCATCAGAAGATTAAACATTGCAAGAGTATTGAAGTGAATCACTATTTCTCCTATTCATCTCTTGAGATTAGGGTTTTGGCCAGTTGAAGTGTTTGATGCTTGTGTGGCCCAAGTTTTTGGAGTAATATCCTCTTATTGTCATATGAGACATATTTGTTCAAAAAATTTCTCATCATGCTCCTTGTAACTAGGGTTTTGAAGTTTGATCATCAACTCCTATCACAAAGGACCAAAATTAGGGTTTTTGATTCAATCCGGATATCTCTGACTTTTTGGGCAAGACCTGATTCCATGCTTCTCTACATGTCCATGAGAACCTATGATTGAATAATTGAGCATTAGTTTTGATTGGAATTCGTTCAATCGATCAATTAGGGGTAAAACAGTCATCTGAGCAAAAGTCAACAAAAGTCAATTGTTGACCAAGAGGACTTATGGTCAAATTTGAGGTCAATGATCATGTGGCTTATGGTTTAAGAAATTAGAGAGAAATGTTGATTTCGAAGTTAACTTGTTCATGAATGTATCTTGGTAAAATTTGAAAATTTGCTAAGTATGGAAACTCATAAGGCTGAATATCAAAAATTCACAACTTCATTTTTTTATTGAAAATGTGAAAACTTTTCATGCTTGGAAAGAGGAGGAAAAATTCTTCAACTTTGTCATTGTGATCCCATGTTCAAAAAACAATTATTTTGAGAGCTTTGGTGCATAGAAAATCTTGACACTTAGTAAAATTTTCAAGTTATGAGCTCAAAATGTCAAAACTTCATGTCCATTTTTAGGATTTTATTTGGACTCAAATCAAAAACTTCCAAACATGAAAGATGAAGTATGGAACTTATTCTTCAACTTTGATTCAAGGATCATCTTATTTGGTGCATTGTGGAGAGAGAGGTAGTGATTAGGTTTTGGTGTCTTGAAGTTGCAAAATTTCCCAACATGAAAAGCCCATACGCGTGCCAGGCCTGGAGTTTTATCAAACAACTGCATGGCATAGGTTCATGATGAATTTTCTCTATGATTAAGGCCGTGTTTGGATTTGTGATGAACATCAAAGCTAGAGAGGGCATTGCTACCTTTATTTTTGCTTCATATAGTGTCCCATTTTGATTTTCATAGCTCAAGTTATGTTGAGAAAAAATCATGGTTACCACTTTGGCAAGGTGTCGAAATTCCAATGACTGCTGCATCAGCATGCATGCATAGTTTTCTGAGGCTATTTACATGGCAATATTTCAGTGACTTTAAGACCATAATCCAATTTTCCATCAATAAGAAAGTTATTAATCATGTTACTAAATTTATAAAGATCTAAAAGTAAGTTCATTTGGCCAAAGGATGATGGGTATATTAAGAAGAAAAGAGAGCTGGTCACTAAGCATTGGACCTATCGTGAGTCATAAATTTCGCACGCACACTTCATTGTTTCCTGCAACAAATGACTTCACACACCCATTACATCATTGACTTTCTAAAAAATGCCAAACATTCTCTCATTTAGTGCATGCATTGCATGCTTACCTATGTGTTGAGACAATAAAAATGATTTTTAAATAATTTTACATGTTAATTTTATCTATGTTTGATAATTTCTTGTCAAGTGTGCTTCATTGAATGCCTTTCATGGCTAGTGTCCAAGTTTTGATATAATTTTAAGTATTCCAGTGACATAAAAATATGGAAAAATATGTTTGACATACTCTGCATGTTGTGAATATCATGATAATTGTTTCTCATTTTTATTTTCTATTTTGGTATTTTTTATCCATTTTATTGTGAAATGTGTCTAGTTGGGCTTTGTTTATATTTAGTCTTGCTATTTGAACTTTATTTTCAAATTTTCCTTGATATAAAAAGTGTGAAAAATATTTTGATATTCAGGGATGCTTTGTGATGCTTGGATGATTTTTTCCCTTTTTCTTGATTGATTTACTTTTATTTTAAAATTGTTTGTTGAGTATGTTTGTTTGGATACATTGTGGAGCTAGTCTCCATCTTGTAATTCCATTTTCTATTTTTTCCCAACTTTGAATGTGTGATAACACTTGATTCTAACTTGTGACAGTCTTAAGATACTTGAATTATTTTTGTTTGAGTATATTTATCCTTTTCTTATTTTCCCTTTGATTTAAACATTGTATATGATTATTGGTGTTTTGATTAATATTTGGAGTCACTTTGTTGAATTCCTTTGTGTATTGATCCATGATTTAGGAATGATAAGTTCAAGAATAACCCCTTACGGTTTGAGAATCAATTGACCTCATTAGATCAACCTTTCTCCATACTTTTCATGTTGAGCTTTTGCCTTACTATTTTGAACTTACTTCTTTGTTGCTTGAGATACAAGGTATGCACTTGTGCAACCTATAGGTAATCAAGTTCCTTATTATTTCTATTATTCTAATTAGCATGTGTAGAGCCTTGAGTTCATGTCTATTAACCATTCAAGTGCTCTAACATCTCACCTTTGTTTAGAAGTCATTTACTTATCTTTTGTGATCATGGTTTAGGAGAATGTGTCTGTACATTTCCAATTGAGTATCATTGATCCAAAAAGGTTGAAATACCTTTACTTATACTTCTAATCTCATGTCTTATGATCTATAAATCAATGCTCCTTTGATTCTTTGATTGATATTTCATTGTCAATTCATCATGATGATGTTGTTCATCAACTAAGTGACTTTTCTTGTGTATGAAGTTTCATCTTCTTACTTGGTTACTCTTGAATCTCATATTGAGTTAACTTACTATAAAATTCACACATTGCATATTTCTTCAATTATGTTCTCTCTTCCTTTTTATATTTATTTCTTAAATTGAGCATTACTTGCTTGTCTCCTTTGATTATTCTCTTTGTGTGATATATATGCATTCTTTTCTCTATGCTTGTGATGTTTTAATGTGTGATCTTAGAGATCAGTTGTTACTGACTTTTATGCTTTCCACCTTCTAAACATGTTCCTTCTTCATCTATCCCTTTCTTGTGCTTCACTCACCTTTAGGAACATGTTAAGGTTTGGTTTTGACCTAGTCTTGCCTTAACTTTTGATGTCTTTAAGTGGTGATAACTTAGGATTGTTAAAGGTCATTGATATGTGTTATATTTAGATGCATGCTTCTTACTTCACTCTTACTTGAAATGTCTTTCCATGTTCACTTGATCACACACTTGTTCTCACCTCACATCACAACCTGACTTCACTCTTACTTTGGTGTTTGTACCATGTTTTTAATGACTATTTGAACTTATTATTTACCATGAGATTTGTTATAAGTATATGACATGTCTATGTTTTACCCTTCTTATTCACATTACTTTTTCTTTTTCTAATTTTTTTGCTTGTTAGCAATGCATGAGGACTTATGTACACTTAGGGTTGATTGTGATCCTTTCTTTGTTTGATTGTGAAGTGAACCTTTCTCAATCATGTTTATGTGATGATAATGAGTTTTTATGTGTTCACTTATGACTTGTGTACTTCTCCATCTATCTCACTTTATTTCACCTCTTTATACCATGCTTGGTTAGACACTTGACACATGAATGCTCCTATGCTAGTACGTATGCCTTTTTGACTTTTCTTGTGATCTTTAGATCTCTACCTCTTGTGCATGGTCCTTATGGAATTGTTTTTACATGTATAATTTTTATCTTTGATGTCACATTTCTGACCCTTTTTGGTTTGCCACTTACTTGTTTCCCAAGTCTTATCTTGTTACTTGTTTGATTTTTATCTCTTTCCATAATGTGAACTTGTCTAGATTCGGTGATGTTTGTTAACATGTAGTTACTTAATTATAGTTTTTGATATCTTAAACCATGTTTAAACTTAGGTCTCTACCTCTTGTCTCATCCTTGATTTCATGTTTTATCATGTGTTAAAGTTTTGTCTTCTAATTGCACACTTACACTTCTACTTGCACAGTTAGGTAAATTATTCTACTTCTTGACCCATGTTGCTATGATTAGGATAGTCTAAGATGTTTAAAATGTTAGGGTCAAAACTTAGATGACATATTGATGTGCCTTTATTCCATGCCTTTTGATTTCTCATCTTTGCCATCATGCTTTTCTTTACTTCTTTAAGTTTGTTTGTGAGATTTCCATCTCTATTGTGTTTTATCATCATGTCTTGTGTGATTGTTGATGTGTTATCATCTTACTTGTGTGATGTTTTGTCATCCATACTTGATGTTTTTTCATCTTTACATGATGTTTTATAATCTTTACAGGATGTTTTGTCATCATCACATGATGTTTTGTCATCATTACTTTATGTTTTGTCACCCTAATGCATGTATGCTTGATGTTTTATCATATTTATGTGATGTTTTATCATCTCTTTTATTATGTGTTTTATCATATTGTTTTGTGTGCTTGATGTTTTATCATCTTTCTTCTTGATGTTTTACCATCTTTTCTTTCTTATGTTCTTAGGTGTAATACAGCGGGAGAACTGATTTGTGTGTTTTGCGTTTTATCGCAATTGTTGCGGATAACAAGAGTCGCCACAAACTTTTCTTTTATCCAATAAGGAAAGGTTGAAAAGAACAGGAAATACCTTTCAAGATTATTTTCTTGAGTTCGGGGGGTAGGTTATGAAAAGGGAAGGTGTTAACATCCTTTTAATCTGTAGTTATCTACGGGTTCTTAGTTGCTTGCTAGATAACTTGCTTTTGTTAGAAAATGTGCTTGTGGTGTGGGTTTTGAAAGTATTTTGAAAACTTCTTTGTAATGGCTCTCGTTTCTATAAGAAGGCGTACAAAGTGTTGGTTTTGAAAATAGTTCAAAGAGGTGTTTGTGGAATGTGTTTTTGAAAGGGATTTAGAAAAGTGTCTTTGTAATGGTTCTCCTTTATATAAGAACGCGTATAAAGTGTTTTGTCTCTTGAAAATGTTTCAAAATGAAAGTGTGGGTGTATAAAATGTTTTTGTTGTGATCAAGCGAGTAACTAGGAGCATCCTACCTACTCAAAAGGTCTTAATGTCCTTTTCTTTTTCCTTTAGATGTTGCTATCTTACCATTGATTTGGTAAGAAGCCCCATCATTGGATGTGAAGGTACAGGCGTGGGACCCTTGCATAGCCATAGAAGGCAACCTATGGGACGTTTTAGCAATGTCGTTTAAGGACTAGATCATTTACCGAAGGCAACATCGAGGGTCATCGAGGGACAACGATATTTTATCGAGGGTCTTTTCTAAAATACCCATATTCGAGGGACATGACTATTTTTCCGAGGCAACAAGTGAGATTACCCTAAGGGTGCATGCGTGAATAGTGTGTTTGATTTGCATGCATTTAGTCTTTGATTAGGGGTTGTCTACTTGTTGATTTTATCTTATCATACATACCCTATCTTATTAGCAATTGTATAAAAATGCAGAAAAATAAATCCTACACTATTACAACCATATTGAATAGAAAGAAAATATAAATGAAAAAAATAAAATGAAGGAAAGAAAAAAGGGCTATTTCGATTTAGGCAGAAGAACTCTTCGATTTTGCTTCTCTAGCTCTTTTCGATTTGGCCTGGAAATGGTGAAGGCATGACTTTCGATTGGGGTTGGGATTAGTATGAGATGTAGTCTGCCTTTCGACCTCATTCGATTGGGACCTGGGAGTCACCATGGTGTGCCTTTTGACTGGGGCCTGGGAGTCATCATGGTGTGCCTTTCGACTGGGGCCTGGGATCAGTGTGGCCATCCTTCTGGCTGCCTCTTTCGTTCAGCATGGAGTGCCCTTTTCACCTTAAGTCCTTTGTTGCATCCTTCGATTGGGCCTGGAGTCAGTGAGGTAGCCTAAGGCTTTGTTTCATACTCCTGTATCCTGTTTCTTTCGTTTGAGATATTAAATAGTAACATGGCTTAAGGCCATGCTAGCATTACCTTAGGGCCAGGTTAGTTCTTAAAGCATTTGTATCAAACCAAGGAACAAAAACAAAATTAGTGGCAATAAAAACAAACTAAAAGGGTGGAAACAAAAAGGAAACAAATAATATATACATGTTTGAAATGAAAAGGAAGCTTATTCACATGTTATGCTAGAAATGAAAGGTCCAAGGTTAAGAGTGACTTACCTTGCTTGAGGCTAGGATGTGTGATGGAGTTTGAGTGGCTGCCTTGAGTGTCTCTGGATTCGAAGGGAAAGAACGTAGGTAACGTTCCTGCTACTGAATTCGAAGGAGAAGAACAAGTAAGATGTTCTTTCTACTGGACTCGAAGGGAAACCAAACGTGGGGATGTCTCAGGTTCGAAAGTGGTAAGTGTTTAAATTCTGGGTTTGTGTTTGATGAGTGTTTGATTTTTTTGAGAGTGTTAAAGATTCATTCCCCACAGTCTTTGAATGTGTGTCCAGCCAAAAAAGTCCCCTTAAACATGTTGTGGAGCCTCTTATTTATAGGTAAAGCTTGGATGAGGTTTTGGAGGGAAAACAAAATAGTTTGAACAATTTGAGTAAACTGCATTTGTAGCTTTCGAGGGGCAGCATTTGTATGCCATTTTGGTGCAAGTATGGGGAAGTGTTTCAGGACTGCTATGCAGCAGTTTTGACCAGTGTACCAGGCCTAAACTTGGCAGCAAGGATCTTTAATCATTTCATCCTTTCGTTTTGACCCTCCTTCGAACAGATTCTTCTTCCCACAATAATATTTGATTTTCCTCCAACAAGTGTCCTTCGAATGGGTCACTTTTGTGCATCCTTCGAAGGAGCCAAATGTGTGACCCTTGGATGGGTCACCAAAACATGCCTTAAGAGGGCTTTGTAAGTCCTTCGAATGGGCCATCAAACATGTCCTTCCAATGGGACGTCCGGACATGTCCCTTGAATGGGTCATGTATGTTTCTTTGAAAAGGGCCAAATGTGTCCTTCGAATGGACTAATAAGGTATATCCTTTGACAGGGACTCATATGTATGCCCTTCAAGTCCACCACTATATGCCTTTTGAAGGTTGTCAAGGGTGGAATTGAAACATGCAAAAGGGAAATGTTGTCAAGTCAAAACTAGTATAAACATAGTCAATACCCTGTCGAAGCCTACGTGCAGGAGGTATAAACGCCCAAATGAAACTTTCAACAAAATGGGCCACATGCCTAAATGAAGGGTGCACGCAGGAGGCAAGGATGCAAACGAAGGATGCCAAGATGAGGCCTTTTTCCTTGTAATTGAAGGAGGCTACAAGAGGCTTTGTGCCTTATGCATGCTAGCATGGGGGGGGGGGGGGGGGGGGGGGCTCTTGCGTGCAAAAAGAAGTTATGGCTCAAACACAGGCTTGTTTGTAGATAGTCATCAACTTGTGAATCAAAGCAGGTATGGGGGAATATTTGTCCAGTCAACATATGCATACACGCATCAAACATCCAATCGAAATAGGCACATAGCCAGCCATTGCATTATGAACCCTGTGAGGCCAAAGATGCAATCAAAGGTGGCATGTAGGAAGCTCTTGCCTTGTGAATCCAAGCCAGCGTGCCAGAGGCCAACGCCCAGTCGAATGATGCAAGCGAAGCTTGCATCGAAAGTTGCCAAAAGACCAATCGAAGGAGATGAATCGAAAAGACTTATTTTTTCTCCCATTTTGTCAAAAAAAATTATTTTTATCTCTTTCCCCCCTTTTTTAATAGTTTTCTCTTTAATTTGATACTGAAAAGTCCAAATGTACTTGTGCAAGCGTGAATTTTGAGAATCATTATGAGAAATGCCTTGAGACATGAGAGGGCAAATTTTGGCGTACAACAACTTCCCCTGTTCAATCTTCTTAAACTTGAAGAGTTAGATTAGCGAGTCTTTCATTCGTGATTTGAAGGTGGAATATGATTTAACACTAGAGTGCCCAGAAATTTGCACTTGATGATGTGGTGGTTGATTGTGTAGGGAATGGGCTTAAAGATGCCATTTGGAGAGATGATGGAGAGTTATCGGAAATGGGCTTGTAGATGCCATCTAAAGGTGATTATTGACAGAAATTAGACTAATTCTAAACCTGACTTCAACTGGAAAAGAATCAAAATAAATCTTGGAGCGATTTATCTGAACCAGAGAAAATGTCTAATGGAAAGGAATCAAGATAAACCATTGAGAGATTTAAACTGAACCAGCAGGGCTCTTAAATATTCTTTAACTGGAAAGAATCAGAATAAATCTTGGAGCGATTTATCTGAACAAGAGAAAATGTCTACGGGAAAGAATCAGGATAAACCATTGAGAGATTTAAACTGAACCAACAGAGGTCTTGAATATTCTTTAACTGGAAATAATCAGAATAAATCTTGGAGCAATTTATCTGAACCAGAGAAAATGTCTACGGTAAAGAATCAGGATAAACCATTGAGAGATTTAAACTGAACCAGCAGAGGTCTTGAATATTCTTTAACCGGAAAGAATCAGAATAATCTTGGAGCGATTTATCTGAACCAGAGACAATGTCTGCGGAAAGAATCATAATAAACTATTGAGAGATTTAAACTGAACCAGCAGAGGTCTTGAATATTCTTTAACTAGAAAGAATCAGAACAAGTC
This sequence comes from Vicia faba, assembly GCA_948472305.1. Taxonomy (NCBI): domain Eukaryota; kingdom Viridiplantae; phylum Streptophyta; class Magnoliopsida; order Fabales; family Fabaceae; genus Vicia; species Vicia faba. The sequence goes on along the minus strand of OX451736.1, from coordinate 1,426,702,064 downwards.
TTGGTGCGATTTATCTGAACTAGAGAAAATGTCTACGAGAGAGAATCAGGATAAACCATTGAGAGATTTAAATTGAACCAGCAGAAGTCTTAAATATTATTTAACTGGAAAGAATCAGAATAAATCTTTGAGCTATTTATCTGAACCAGAGAAAATGTCTACGGGGAAGAATTAGGATAAACCATTGAGAGATTTAAACTGAACCAGCAAAGGTCTTAAATATTCTTTAACTGGAAAGAATCAGAATAAATCTTGGAGCGATTTATCTGAACCAGAGAAAATGTCTATGGGAAAGAATCAGGATAAACCATTGAGAGATTTAAATTGAACCAGAAGAGGTCTTAAATATTCTTTAACTGGAAAGAATCAGAATAAATCTTGGAGTGATTTATCTGAACCAGAAAAAGTGTCTACCAGAATGGAATCAGGATAAACCATTGATCAATTTAAACTGAACCAGTAGCAGTCTGAAGGAAGTATTTGTCATGTAGACAGTCATCCAGTCCTGTGTCGAGAATTAATCTACAATTGATTTGTTCACAGATAGTTGTCCTATCTTGTTGAATAATTTGCTGATGATAATTTTCTGTTGATTGATCTTTCCTGAAAAGGTAAAGAGTTAGTTGTATGCAATATCATGATGCATGAAATGCATGGTGTAATGATGTTCTCAAAATAAATGATATTATGCCATATGCATTTGTGTTGTATGTGCTTATCATGTATGTAATATGATGCATGAAATGCGAAATGTTGTTGGAATGTACTTTTGTCTTGGAAAATAAATCCTTGACAAATGTTGGGGAGTTTTGGGAAGCTGAATCCCGGACGACCGTTGGGGAATGTTGATTTTGCTTGAGAAGAAAACTCTGTGGAGAGTGTTGATTCCTGTTTGGGGAAAAGAGTCCAGGAGTTTTAGTTGTCTGTTGTTCTACTGGGGAGTTATCTCTTGATGGAAGATAAAAGGAGTTAACAACTTGTTGGGGGATAAAGAGGTTAAATGTTATCTCGTTTGGCTTCCAGGTTTTGCAGCAACTCACTAGTGATTATAGAGCGGTCTACTGGGGAAGAAGAGTTTTGGTCCCTTGATTTATGATAGTTTGGGAGGTAAATTCAAGTTGGGGAATCTTACCGTTTGTTGGGGAAATAAACCTTGTTTCCAGTCTATTGGAGAGGCGTTTACTTTTGGCACAAATCCTCGAGGATTCTTGAGATCAACTCAGTCGGGGAGAATCCTTCAGAGATTGAAGCTCTTGCTGAGAATCACCCTATGAAAAGGACTTCGTAGGAATTTGTCACTGCCCCTAGTGGTAGGTGTTGTAGTACTTCCATAGAATGTTTGATTGACCGTACGTAACTCTTTGTTGGAATTCACGTTTAATGCCCCAAGTGATTCAGATAAATACCTGCCCCTAGTTACTCAGCACTTCTTGAGAGATTTCTTGGAATCTTGACTTGACTGGCCCATATGTGTTAGACAATGATCATATCATTCCCCCTTGCTTAATAAGAGATTTGTTGTTGGAAGTGTCATCCCATTTGAAGTGATTTTATCCACCGAGAGAGCTTTCGTTCGTTGGATATTCGTTGTGTGAATTTCTCTGTTGTCAAACAAATAGCTATATTCAAACAACGGTATTTAGATAATGCAAAGTTTATGCTTGTCTTGATGTTTTGAAAATGTATTTTAGCAGATAAAAGAATTTTGTAAGAAGGTCTAACTCAATATTTAGAGTAAGCCTTGGTGGAGTCAGGATACCTTTTGTAACAGTATGCTTTCGGACTAACCCATGCTTAAATTAGGACTTCTTAAGGGTTGTAATGTGGCTTGGCTAATGGTTTAAGAAACAAAGGATAAGGCTCAAAGTTCACTTGTACCCGCCCGTTCTTCGTGATGTTCTCCAATCCTAAATTCAGTTAATTGTGTGTTTGAACTCCAATTGAGTATGGAATGGCGTTTTGGTGATGGTTCAGAAATTTGGAAGTTTATTTGTTGGAAGGAAGTCTTTTTTGCCATATTTTCCATGTTGTTGAGGATTTTTAGTGACCTCTTTTTGATTTATTATCCCTGATTTTTCCTGACTGTTCTTGTTTTTGAGATTACAGTCAACAAGATGCCCCAATTTTTCTTAAGTCTCCCTCGTAGGTTTTGACTTAGTGGGCTTTTCTTTTGAGAGATAATGAATGCCTATTTGATAGGGAACCATCACCATCTTTTGATTCAAAAGGAATGTCTTTGATGTCATTCGTTGTGTATGAAGCAAAGTTTGCGATTGAACGCGTGTTTGAATTAACTGAGAGACTACCCTGCCCTAGGTTTTGATTAAAGGTTTTAATTTGTGTAAAAAAGAAAACATTTACTTCTTTGGCTCAAAGGGGTTGACTAGGGATTATCCTCCTTATAACTCCAGTGTTTAGGAATTGAAAGAACGCTTGTACATTGTTAGAAAGGTCTGTCCAAAAGCATACTGTATGAGATTATGGCATTGTTTTTGTCATCCTCCCTCTAAAGGCTTGCAACTTTTAAAACAAGAGTTGAATATCATAAGGGGAGTAAAAAACATAGTTTAAATAGAATGAAAATGAATGGATTAGTTCAAGACAAACATATTTAATGCATTAATGAAAATGACCAAAGTATGACATATAGATAAATGTTTAAGTAAACAAAGAAATTATATCTGAAAATTCAAATAAATAGGAAATTTCCTCGCCCATATCATCACTTCATATGGATGCCCTTGAGGGGTGATAGAAAAGCTCCAGTTGACCGTCTTGTGTGAACTCCAACGCTCCTCCGTCGATCAGGTTTTGAATCTTGTACTTCAGCGCCCAACAATCGTTTGTATCATGCCCATGACTGTCGGAATGATAGGCACACCTGGCATTAGGATTGTGGTTAGGAGAAGAAGTTTTGGGGTTTGGATGAGGTCCTATCGGCGTAATCAGATTCATCCTTAACATGTGTTGCAATGCTTGAGACAGTGGCATGTTGATGTTAGTAAATTGTCTCTCTGGCTTATTTTGCCTTTGCTGATTTTCCTGTTGATCTTGACGAGGTCGTTGTTAGGCCTGTGACATAACAACAATTTGGAAAGATCTGCTCTCTCTTGAACCGACTTCTTGTCTCATGGGAGGCTAAGTAATAACTTGATCCCCAATCTTGACCATTTGTTTCATATGGTTGCAACCGTCTTGATGAAGCTTGTTCATGAGGGTCCTTAGCTCCTCTTGTCCCTGAGGCAAGTTTTGGATAAGAGCCATCTGGCCTACCAGTTGTCCCATCATTTGGATTTTCATTGTTACCATTTCAGTTTGTATCCGTTCCAACTGGTCATCCTTGTTGTCCTCAGGATTCCCCATGATCATGCCCCTAGTGATGAGTGCTTTCACTTCTTCTTGTCCCTTGGATAGGTTCAAGAACATTTCCTGAAATTGAGCATTTTGAGTCTGAATGTCTTTGATAGTTTGTTATAGAGCCATCTTTACTAAAATAAACAGTAAGCAGACGAGGGATATGTGTGGGAAAAGCCTGTCATGATATGATGCATGTTATGTGGATGCATGTTTTCAAGGATCTCGCGGGGTAAACACCAGAAGATATTAGAAGTTAAATTTTGATCAAAAACTTTGATTGCAGAACTTCGCATCGGTGGATGTCCTTCCACGAGAATCAAGCTCACCATGTCAAGTGGGTCATAGCCCTTGATTTTGTTCTTTGATGGTGTTTGATTAGAGGAGAATGGATCCTCTTGCCCCTTGATAGGCGTCTGTCTTAACATGACCCTGCATCACAGGCCCTTAAGATCCTTAAAATGGTTATTGAAAATTCTATGGTATGATGTTATGTACAAGTATGCAAATCTAGCAAGTTGTTATGTACAAATAATCATATACACATAAAGTATACAAGTCCTTTGGCTTAGGCTTGCATGGGGTTTATAGGTAAGTACCCTTTTGAAGTTTGGTTGGCTCAACCTGTTCTAGAAAGTGATCGGGTTCTAAGGAGTCTCATATCATCGACCTATCTTTTAGGCATTGTTCTAGCTCAAGCACCGGATTATTGCAGCCAGAATATCTGGAATGGAAAAGTTTGTGATGGAGTGGTGATGATATGTGGTGGTTGGGTAGCATTAAGAGGGCATGTTATGCATGGTATTCGAACGGTTTCAGGAAATTGTTCAGAAGAAGTATTTGGATTTTTTGGTTGGAGAGTATCAAAGAGTGGATCACATTGATCAATATCATATAGAACTTATGTGAGTTTTAGATGAGTTTGAGCAATATTGGTAGAAGGTGAATTGATCAGATTTTAATTTGTGGTTGTGGTTGGATTTATTACAGAGTTAAACTCATCAAAGGTTTGTTGTAAATTATGTTCAGAAGGTTTTGGTGAGGAGGGTTCAAATGTTGTTAAAAGTACTTATTCAATAACAGAAATGAGAGAAGATGTACCTTTCTTTTTAGTAGCTTTAGGAGCTTTGTGATAAGTTCCTTCACTAAAAGGTTTTCTTTGTTTGACTTTCTTGGAGAAACTTCTAGAGGTTGTTTCCAAAGATCTTGAATATTTACATGTGGAGTTGTTCCATCACTTTTGCAGGCCTCCAAATATCTGAGAACTATCACAGGAGATGAATCCACTTGAGAAAAGAGAGGAAAATTATCCATAGGAATTCTTCTTGTGGAGATGACTTCCTTCACTAAGTCTGTTGGGTCCTTCTTGATTGTATCAATGATCTTCATCTTCTTGAGGATTTTGGTGTTGAGGGTTTTTCCAAAGCAGGTTTCCAGCTTACTAACTTGATGAGCTTCACTCAGATGTTCTATCAGCTTATTTTTTTGTCAAAATATCTGAGATCATCCTTCCCAAAGGAATCTAATCTCTTTTGGATTTTTCTTCTTCTCTTGTTTCTTTGACAATGGTCTTCAGATGATTAAACAGAAGTTGAGGGAGGTTCATTTTTACATTGGTTACAATAAATATAGTAGATATTGTTGATCAATGTTGATGTAATCTGGATAATTTGTTGGTTTCCTATGGTTGATACACCCCAGAATGATTCTAGCCCAGAATTGGAGATAGTCTTTCAGATCTTCGATTTTGTTGGAGGGCTGTCCAGAAGTAAAAATCTCCTGAGAAACTTTGTTCAGGTCAGATCCTTTTTTTTCCATGTCAATGAACTTTACTCTAGTTCCATCATTCCCAATTAGTGTTGCGATGAGATTCTCAGTGATGACTATTTTCTTCTCCAATACAAACGAGCTAACTTGCAAATTTGATACTTTTGCATGAATCCAGAATTCTTTGACAAGTTTTAGAAAGACTGGACCAATTAACCTATCAAAGAATCTATTACATCCTTGAAAATCTACATCAAAATCAATATCATACCCATTTTCTTGCATACTTTTGAAATCAACCATATGTCACAGAGAACTTCAAGATTATCGACAGGAGTGAGGAGAGTCCTTTCTGGTTTCAACGTAGTTTTCTTCAATAGGAACAGAGGATAAAACATGGTTGGTGGTTTGAGAAGCAGGATCTTGAGAGTATTGTTGTTTATGAGAAGAGGAATTCATTGTTTACAAATCTTAGGGTTTCAGAAGAAAAGAGGAAAAAACAAGTTCGGAGAAAATAAATAGTGTGTGAGAGTTGTGATGAAAAGTGATTGTGAGAGAGGTGTATAAATATCCAACAGAAAGAAAAGAAACTTGAAATTAGTTGCAATTAAAAAATTAAACATAATCATTAAAAGGAATAAATGATTTCTGACTAAGGAGATAACGTGACTCGCGCCTCAATGCATCAAATCAACTGTTTATCAATCAGAGTGTGAAACGGTGTTCCATATATGATGATGACTTAACGTTTAATATTGACAGATGTTAATGTGGTGAAATTCTTATCTTGAAATGAAATGTTTTGGTTATATGTTCAGATCTTCTAGATAGTTTCTAAGTTAATTTTCCTTCTCACTTCTGTAGAACTGTTGCTCTGATGTTTATCAAAAATATCAGAACATTCTGAGAGATAAGCATACAGAAATAACATTTTCATTCTTGACATAATTCCACACTGAGATTTTTCAGAATAATATTAAATCTATCTTCAGCAAGAGTTTTTTAAAGTTGTCAGCCAATTGATGTCCCGTTTCTATAAATTTTAACAAAATAATCCCCTTATGAGTATAGTCCCTAATCAAATGGTGTTTAATTTCTATATGTTTAGCTATAGAGTGTAAAATAGGAATATTAGAAAGACAAATAGCATAATTATTATCATAGAGGATGGGAATGTTACTGTCATATATATGATAATCTTCAAGCTGACTTTTCATCCAGAGCATCTGAGTACTGCATCCAACTCCAGCTATATATTCAGCTTCAACAGTTGATAGTGCAATGGTGGATTGTCTTTTGTAGGACCAGGATATTAAGTTCTCTCCCAGAAACTAATAGCTTCCAGAAGTGCTTTTTCTTTCTATTCTATCTCCACCAATGTTTGCATCACAGTATTCTATTAATTTATATTCTCTGGATTTTCTATAGCAAAGACCAAGATTAGTAGTATATTTTAGATACCTGAAAAATCGCTTAACTGTTGTTGAGTGAGATTCTCTAGGATTTGATTCAAATCTAGCACATAGGAAAACTCTATAGAGAATATCAGGTGTTGAAGTTGTTAAGTAAAGAAGAGAACCAATCATACCTCTATAGAGCTTTTATTCTACTTTCTTACTTACCTCATCCGTTTCCAGAATACATGTATGATGCATTGGAGTTTTGGATGGCTTAATTTCTGACATGTCAAATTTCTTCAGAAGTTCTTTAACATATTTGATTTGTTCTATAAAGGTTCCTTCTGGAGTTTGATTAATTTGAATTCCCAAAAATAACTTGAGCTCTCCTATTAGACTCATTTTAAATTCTGTTTACATAGACTTAGCAAACTCTTTGCCTAGTGAGGCTTTAGTATATCCAAATATAATATCATCAACATAAATTTGACAAATTAGAACGTCATTTTTAAACGTTTTACAGAATAAAGTTATGTCCACTTTTCGTCTGGAAAATTCTTTTTCTAAGAGAAAGTTACTCAGTCTTTCATACAAAGCTCTGTGAGCTTGTTTCAAACCATATAAAAATTTCTTAAGTATATAAACATACTCTGGATGTTTTGTGTTTTTCAAGCCAGGGGGTTGGTCCACATATACTTATTCATTAATGTAACCATTTAAAAAGGAACTTTTAACATCCATCTGATAGAGAGTAATGTCATTATTTACAGGCAATGAAACTAAAAGTCTGATAGATTCTAACCGGGAGACTGTGTAGTGGTAGAAATGTTGAGACTAAGCCATGGGATTAACTTAACTTGTACATATCAAATAAAAATTGCCACCGTGCTTTATTGTTTCCAGAGGAACGAGAAAAGTCTGAATAAATCCAAAAGAGAGGGGGAGAGAATCTAGGTACGGGGATTGGTTATGCAAAGAGAAGATAATATCACCCTAAACATCTACGGTACTCTGTAGGAACCTCTTTGAAAATTTGTGTAATTTTTCTATAAATGTTGTATACAAAAATAGTTGGTGGAGATGATAAAAGAAGTATTTTTTTACAATTTTTGCATCCGCCGCAGTTGTGAACTTTTAGTGCCTACGTACCAGCTTCCGTGAAATAGGGGATCAGGGTACCCGTAGTTCACCTTTAAAAATATTAAGACACAAGTCTGTTGGTTATTTTTAAGAGAAGAGACATTATCCTCATATCGGAGTGGAAATCATACTTACTAGCCATGATTATGAGAAAGGAGAATTTACGTCATATCAAAATGGAGGATATAGCTTGGATTTTAAAATCAACAAAGCTTCACTACACACCTAAGTGGAAAATATCTCACTTCACTATATATTGTAGAAGTATAGTAGCTCGCATCACTATAGGAATCGACAAGAGTTTAATATTTTGAGAAAAATTTTAAATTAAAAAGCCATAGTGGCAAAAATGGTTTGAATGAGGTTAATTGACTTTTAGTCTTCTCATAAAAATGTCAAAGTATGATTAAGTTGGTTAAAGTTTAATTAGGAAAATATTTTTTTTGAAAATGCATTGACCTAAGTCCAAATTTATTATGAAAGCAGTTCAAGTTAGAAAAAAAAGAATAGTTTTGAAAAGGAGGAAGAAGACTTTGAAATTAAAGGAGATGGGAGGAGATGAAGGGATTATCCTAAAGCATATGGTAAAAGTAAAGGCAAAGAATCGTCTAACCAACAAGAAGCCAACACTTGACATATGAAGTCAATGTAGAATTTCCGTCCTTTAGATTGAAACCAAGAAACCAAAGATACTAAACCTCTTAAGAATACCGAGCTTCAGATGCATTAAGTCTTCTCAAAAATTGGGCAGAGTAACAGCTGTATACAAAAGAATTCTCAATCACAGACAAGACACATAATCAGAAAAGCCTGCACATAAAGAAAATCAACCCAATATCTTGGGGTAAACCCCAAGAAATCAAGAAAAATAACAACAGAGTCACAAGGTCTCAAGGGTAATCAAGGCTTCTAATCCTAAGTCTGAGATGTCCACAACTCCATATTGCCAAGGATAGTAACCAAATAGTCTGAGTAACCTTAAAGCTTTTAATGTTCAAGTTGGTTATTAAGTATCTTTAAAAAAGAAAAGCAAGCTCAAGTGAGCAAAAATAAAAAGACATAAAGATAAATGCTCAAATGAGCAAAGATAAAAATAACATGAAATGTAAATGCTAAAGTAAATGGTGCATAAAAGTAAAGGCATAAAAATAAAAGTATAAACACAAAATAAAGTCAATTGTTAATGAATTAGAAGTTAGAGGTTATTTGAATGACCATCTTGAAACTTAAATTTGAAAACTCATTAGAAGATTGGTAAAATCAAAGCTTATCATCAACAAGTTCCATTCGCTTTTTATCAAGTATATCATTCATTTCAAATGCTCAAGATGACCTCATATGATCAACGATGTTTAAATGATTCACTTAGACCAAAATTTATGAAGTTTCATTAAAGGATTAATAAGATAAAAGCCTCCTAACAATGAACCCTAATGTTATTGGATTAAAGGTCTCAAATTAAACATGCTCGGGCTTGAAAACATAAGTTTGGGCCACGGATGATCATTTTTCGAATCGGGACAAATTTAACGCTATGTTAAGCAATCTTGAGTGGACTTATGTATAAGTCACACCTATTTTGAGGCCGGTCAATAGAAATATATGTACCACATGGGGGAGAAATGATATGTAGACCATTCTCCAACAACATATAGCACAAATAAAAATGGATATGATGTAGAGGGGAGGGATGTATCAGATGAAATTAGGGTTTCAAATATCATCAAGATCATTCATCCATTTTGGTGGATTTGGTTTTTCAACCTATCAAAACCCAAGATCCAATAAGGTTGAGAAACTTGTCCCAAAATAATATTCAAATCAATACCAAACAAAAATGATAAAATAATATTTAATAAAACAATATTTAAAGGATTAATAAAAGTAAAATCATTGGTAAAAAATACACAAAGTATACTAAAATACCAAATAAAAATAATTAAAAAAAGTCAGAGGTCAAACATGATTCTATAAGTGTTGACAAATTTTTTGGAATTTTTTAAAGTCAGAAACTATTTTTAAAACTTAAAGAAATAAGCAAAATAAACCTAAAATTGTGAAAAATAGTAAAATTAAAAATAAAAATAAAATGAGATCACCAATATTTGTCAAGAGGTCATTGGATCCTTCCATAATTTTTCCAGACTTTAAAAATTAAGAAAAGCATTTTTAATCAATTAAAACAAGTTAAATAAATTGAAAACTTATAAAAAACTATCAAACCACAAAATAAAATTGTGAAGAAATAAAAATCAGAAAGAGAAAAATAAAAAGTATTTTTAAGATTTTTTTCAGAAGTTTAGAAGTTGAAATGAATTATTTATGAATTTTTTAAGTTTAAAACAATTAAAATATAAAATCAAAAAATAAAATTAAAACAAAAATGATGTAGACCATTGGATCAATGTCAAAAAATGTTAGTAATCAAATCAAAGGGATCTAGTGCGCTTTTCATATCATGGACATTAGTGAATAAACCCCCTGATCATTAATTAAAGAACATATTTGAAAAAACAAGTGGTGCCTTGTCATTAGTTTAGATATGACACATTGATCATCTTCAACTTCCAGTCATGCGAATTTTAGGTCTCACAAACTATAAAATCATGAGCTCAGAATATTTCCATTTTCTTCGTCTCTTCAAGATGATTTCAATGGTACCCTCGCGAAAAATTTATATAAACTATAGCTCAGTTGATTTGAAGAAAACCAGAAGAAAGAAGTTGAATAGAGATTTGAAAAATCATAATTGAAACTCACTTCCAGTTAAAAACAAATGGTGCAATGAGTATTAGAGTGATGAGAGCTTCATTTTACTAACAAATTTTTAGAGAATTGATGGAGGAATCTACCTGTTGAAGTTCAAATTTAGAGCTCTGAAACTTGACTTGGCTAGCACGATTTAGGACACTTCAAGGCTTGGTTCTTCTTCTGTTAGCTTCAGTGATGTTCAAGGATGAAGAATTAGAAAAAAAATTGGATTGAAAAACGCCGTAGAACCAAATTCAAAGTTCATAATTATGAGTTATACAGAGAGTTTGGAACGGTGATTTTGGATGTCCAAGCTTGCGAAAATGAGTGGAATGGGGTTTGTATTTATAGGAGAAGTGAATGGAATCAAGAGGAGGGGTGAGTGATTCAATTTTAGTTGAAATAGTGCACACCTGTATCATGAGCAAAGTGTGACTTGCAAGTTGTCAAAACTCAACCATTCCTTGTGTTTTGTTGTGCTAAACCTTTCAGGAAACTTATTTAATCATGTTTAAACATCAAACATGTGACAAAATTGTGTTTTGAGGTCACACTAATCAATTTGCAATCTGACTGTAAATGAAACTTCAGCTCCAAGGTATCAACTTTGAATCCATGGTGCTCACCACTCAATAGGCTCTGGGGCATAATTCATGAAGCATTTGAAAGACAAGGTCACAATATTTACAATGTGCCAAGAAAGAATCCTCTTGGATTATTGAGCTTAAAGTTTCTGAAAGTTAACTTCAAAATGAGCTATAATGTTCTTCAAAATTACATGACTTTCACTCAAAATTTGATCTTAATATCTGAAGATGACATGAAGTAGACCTCTTTAATTGAAGTGTGGAATTGAGATCACTCAAAAATCATAAAAGTTGAAAGAGTTATGGTCTTTGTAAGATAATGAACAAATTTGGAAAATTCATAAAAGACCTATAATCGTTTCAAATTTTCAACCACTTTCCAAGCATAATTAAGTCTTGCACATAAAACAAAGTTGTAGTAGACATCCCAAAAATTTTTATGGAAAAAGAATGGGATCAAGGAGATAAAAATTGACTAAGTTATGATCATTTGAAGTCAAACCCTAGAATTCAAAGGCCTTTCAAAGAGACTTGTAATCCTCCTCAATCATGAGTGATCATTCATTCAAAATTAGCCTTAAATTTCTGAAGTGTGCTTATTAAGGACCCTTTATGTAGAATCATGGATTTGAAGTCACTCAAAAATATCAAAAAAATGAGCAAGATATGGTCCTTGGAAGTCATTAAACCCTAGCTCAGAGAGTGTCAAAATGACTTGAAAACCCTTTCAACTTTTGATGATTTTTCTTGCACAATTGGATCTTGTCATATGAAGGGAGGTTGTTGTAGATGATGATAAGAATCCATAGAAAAAATAAACAACTCAAAATGTTGAAAATTGAGAGAGTTATGCACTTGTGATCACTAAATCTAGTATTTGCTCAATTAGGTTAAACTTGTTGAGTCAACCTTGAATCTTTTTAAACTTTTCTTGGAAAAATATGCATGATTAATCATAATAGGCTTTGAATTGATGTTGTCTTGAAGCACACTCAAGAATGGAGTTTAAGTCTCAATGAAGCTTGTTGAAGAAGGCATGGAAATAAACACATGAACCTATGAATCTTCTTGATGACTTCCATCACCAACTTTGAGGAGATCTTGAACTAAATAAAGTCATAGGGCTCCTTGGACCACAAATATTTAATGCCATAGAGCAAGATAAATACAGATATTGATGTTAGTTAATATAAAACATATACAAGATAAAAAATTCAAGGTGATTGGTAACCTCTCAAGAGCAAACTAAAATATGGGATAAACTAGAAAGAGAGAACTAACCCTAATATGTGATCTTGATGCATTGTGACATCAAATGTTGAGGAATCTTAGGGGAAAAGGTTGGGGTATAAAAGCTACCCTTATTTAAGTGTCTTCTATCCGGAGATATAAAGGTTAAATTCTTCGTCTCGACGTGATTAAAGATACTTAAATATAAAACAAGCCCTATTTTTGGCCCTAAGATGTCATGAAATAATTTAGATTATTAATGAAAATAAACAACTCCAAAGGCGACATAGGACACCACTGGGGAAGCGAGAAATAATACAAAAGATTAAAAGAGAGTCCAACCAGGAAAATAAATCACTAAGGAATAAAAGACTCAACTCTACTAAGGTAAAGCACAAAGAGGAGATAAGATAATCACTAACTCAATAAATGAGGAAAAAGCAATGGATAACAAGAGCTGATAGATAACTGTGAACTACCCACTCAGAGAGGAGGTAAAAAAATAATATAACATCGACTCGTATGGGAATGGAAGCTACCAACTAGAAAGATAAAAATAGAAATGGTAAGATAATACCGGCTCAAAGATGACGATAAACATCAGTCTTGAGGTAGTTGACGAATGATTGACATTAGTATCTTTGACTGGAAACATATGAACTCTTTTTAGAGAAAAATGAATCTCAATAATGAACTATCTCCCATAATGACGAGACTATCATCCATTGGATTAAAACCACAACAACGAACTATCTCCCATAATGACAAGAATACCATCCATAGGAGTAAAACATCTCAATAGTGAACTATCTCCCTTAATGAAGAGACTACCATCCATCAGAGTAAAACATCTCAACAACAAACTATCTCCCATAATGACGAGGCTACCATTTATCGGAGTAAAACATCTCAACAATAAACTATCTCCCAAAATGACGAGACTACCATTCATCAGAGTAAAACATCTCAACAACGAACTATCTCCTATAATGACGAGACTACCATTCATCGGAGTAAAACATCTCAACAAAGAACTATCTCCTATAATTACGAGACTATCATTCATCAGAGTAAAACATCTCAACAAAAAACTATCTCCCATAATTATAAGACTACCATTCATCGGAGTAAAACATCTCGACAACAAACTATCTCCTATAATGACGAGACTGCCATTCATCAGAGTAAAAGATCTCAATAACGAACTATCCCCTATAATGATGAGACTACCATCCATCGGAATAAAACATTTTCTCTGGCATTAAAAAACGTATTGGGGAAAATAAGTTGCTCAAATAAAGAGATATGTCATTTTCTCTTTATAAAGAGGATTGCGATAATTCTGCGAGGAAATGAATCCTAACTTTCTGGGGAAGTCCCAATTCATTCCTGCTAAGGTAATAAAGTCTTCTCATGTAAAATAAATTTGCATTCTCAATCCAGGTCCCAGAGCCGACAATAATCAAAATAACAATGTTGTCGGGGACCACAAATTCAAACTAGGAATAAATCAGAGTGGAACTGTCAACCAATACAACACCCAATGAGAAATTAGCTCAAACGGGGATCACATTCCACTAGATAATGAGCTGAATATGAAGGCTAAATAAAAATTCTTCCATGAGGGATAACTCAGTGGGGAAAATGAAAAGGTATACACTTTTTGCTTAAGGTTGACACTCTATTGGAGAGAGAGTAACACAACTCTGCCATGGGGAAAATATGCTAAAAAAAACAATAATGAATGCAAATGAGCAGTGAATTTTAAATTCATCTATGCATGATGTATGTTTGAATGTATGGATGTTATCTTGTACATGCTGACAAAACATACATACATCACTAGGAATAACCAGACAAAACTAACTTAGGTAAAGTCAACACTCGGCTAAATCACGTCCAGGATGAAATTCCATAAGAGAGTAAGCACCAATTGAAGAAACAAATTCCTACTTCACGGCTTAACTCCACTGGGTAGAAACATGGATGGAAAATAATCACAGAATAATCTGATAGCACTAAACCAATACAGATGCAGGGATATAACACCCTCCTCTAGGCTTCACCGGGGAATATCATACAAACTTCACTAGGGAAGACATTGTATTATGTATAGACTCTAAATGGGGATTCCAAACTGACTTTAATGGAGAAAACAACACCATATTGTCGAGGGGGCCCAAATATATTCTTCGATATTAAGAGTAATGGTTGTGCAAACTTCATGGGGATAACAACTCTCAGAGAGAAGCATCATATCAGCTTCATTTTGGGGATCTAAGAAGTTAATAATTCAGCAAGAAGTCAAAATTATGGGGATTTTAAATCTAACTCAACACTTAGCGAGAGGAAACCTAATAAGTTGACAGTTGTTCCAACACTTCTTATAAAAGATACTACCCTTGTCTAGCTACGTGGGAAGCACAAAACAAAACAATGTTGTAACAGGAAGGAGAAATGCTCTACAAGAGATTCCACATCAATTTTCAACATACAAAGGGAGAAAGAACTCCATCAAATGAGCAAAGGCTTCGTAACTTTTTCAACTTCTGCCTGATCACTGTTATAACCAGTTTTAAAATGAGATTCACCACTATTAATTTTTATCCTAGGGAAGGGAATATGACGGATAACCCTAATTTGGTCTCAGATTCTAAGTTGTTGACTCATTTTTAGACGAAGGGAAGGTGTTAGGCACCCCTCATCTACCTTGTTCACAAGGATACTAGGATTTAGATTTCTAGTTTGGGAAATAGGATTTTAATTTTTATTAAGGGAACTCGCCACAATTTTAGTTGTATGCCTACGCATCCTGTTATGAGGAATCAGAGTCCCAATTCGTAGTTCAAAGTTGTTGGTTGGTGTTTTTTTATGGATTACGGAAATATCTCGTATTAATCCTTAAACCAAGTCTGGGTTTTTTAAATTGGAGAGTTGTTTAGACGAGATTCGCAGTTAATGAGAAATATCTCCATAATCCTTTTCAAAAATAATATGAGGTTTCAATTAGGTTAGTGAAAATTTTCAGTAATTTGATTGGTTATATATTTTTTTGATATATTAAAAATATAAGAAAAATAGTTTTTAATGCATGAGAAAAAGATGATTTTAATTCAATTAAAATATTGACCCAGTTGGTAAAAGAATTTGAATTAATAAAATAAATAATTTAAGAATTTATTATAATAATAATTATGAATTATGAAAATATAAGAAAATAAATAAAAATAAATTGTAAAAAAATATAATTTAAATTAATTTACAAAGAGGGGAGTATTTTTAGTTTCATAGTAAAAGGCTGGGGGTATGAATAACAAGGTCCTAAATCCAGATATTGGATTTATGCCCAAAATGCAGGAGGCGCAAGTTTGTATGCAGTAGAAAAATTGAGGGGTTGGTTTAGCAAGGGCCCAATTTAAGATATTGAATCGGGCCCAATAGGAAAGGGGGGTACGTTACTTTGTTGAGGAAGTGATTTGAGGGTGCTAAAAGAAAACGGCCTGGTCCAAAACAAGTTATCAGGTCCATTGGACAGAGTATGGATGTATGCATACACTTATGGTGAGCGTGCAATTATGAAAATTCTGATGATGATCAAAGGGTTTGTGAGCGAGGGTGTACGATAGGAGTAGCGTAGGGGAACAACAGGCATTACAAAGACAAACTTTCGGAATGAAGGCCTATTTTCTTTCCTTTCCCTCTCTTTACACCCAAAGCTACAAACACATTATATTCTTAGAGAGGTAACCTCTAGCTTCTCTCTAGTAACCCGACAACTAGAAATCACCCCCGCCTTGGCGCCACCGGCCTAAAATCACTCTTGTTGGAGGCTGCTCCAAGGCGCCACCATCTTCAGAGAAACCACCACCTGGGTTCATATGAACCATATGGCTTCACGAAGAACCCTAACATGTCTTACCCATAAACCTTCAACGATGATGAACCCTAACCCAGATTAGCATGAACCCTAAGAACCCTAACCCCAAAAACCTAAGAACCCTAACCCTAGAACAAAGCCCAGAAAACCCTTATTCCAATCAAAATCCAGAAAACACCAATCAATCAACAACAATAATTTTAAACCAATCTAAGTGTTAGGCTTATCGTCCGATGCAGTGAATCTTTTCGTATCAATTCCTCTTTGGACTTTCTGGTTCACATCTCTAATGTCTTTCTTATCCTCTTTGTTTTGCAGGCATCAAGAATGATTGCAGCGTGATGGTGCCGATGGCTTGAAGCAACACAGATCTAGGGTTTCAGAAGTTGAAACCTGGATCTCAATAAGACGGCTGACTCGCAGATTTCTTTTTCTCTGTTATGATTCTTTTCCTCCAATTTCTCCCCCCTCTTCAATTATTTTTAGGGTTTTAATTTATATGTTAGATTTTAAAACAAATTAGAAAATAATATTGGTTTGTCGTTACAGTCTGTTGATTAGAGACTTGGAGATTTGATTCGGTTAGAAAATTAGAGATTTGGTTGTAAAATAATGTTAATTCATTTGTGACCGATCCTGATTTTTGACGTCTTTGTATTTGTAGATTCAATTAAGCTTTTGGCAATATTTGACTTGAATTTTTATATGAAAGATTTGATTTTGTTAGCTTGTTGGAGCTCTGATACACATTTGTTTCATCTATACAATAGTTGTTTCTTTTGGATAGCTTAGCGTAACACAAAAACAACGCGGCACTGGCTTGCAAATAGAATTTAAGGTTTGAACCCTAAATTTTGACTAAGGTCAACGTTTCAAAAAAGAATAATTATTTACAAAAACAAAATAATAATTATTAATTAGTAAGTGTGATACGGTGGCAGAACCAACTGTTAATACAGGTTTGCGTTTTTTGTTTGCAAAATGTCGCGGTAAGGAATAGTTGCCACCGACTTTTATTTTATCCAATCAGGAAAAGGAAAAAGAACAGAAAAAATATTTTTCGAGATGTTTCTGAGTACGGGGGGTAGGTTATAGAAAGGGAAGGTGTTAGCACCCTTTCCATCCATGGTTTCCCATGGGCTCTTAGGTACTTGCTCATTTTGAAAATTGCTTGTGTGTGCTTGCTTTGAAAAGTTTTATTTTACTTCGTTTTAACCTTTGTTTCTATCCTCAAGAGTGTTACGAAGTTGTTTTTTGAAAACTTTGTTTGGAAAGGTGTTTGTGTGAAAAATTTTGTTTATTTGAGCAAGTACTTAAGAGTTTTCTACCTACTCGAAAAAGACTGTTCGTTTTCCTTTTAGACAATGTTATCCCATTATTGAGAAATAGGTAGCATCGTTGTTGGAGTTTTTTAGAGACATTTGAAGGGACGAAATGGTCTCTGAAGGCAACAAGTAAGGATACCTTAGCATTTCAAAGGGACTATCGTCATAAGATCAATTGGTATGCAACTCGAGGGACAAGTAGGGACTATGATCTTTATGACGACTTTGAATCACGGGTCATGGCTAAGGTATCCCTACGTTCGAGGGACACGACCATTATTTCTGAGGCAACCAAGTGAGGAAAACCCTAGGAGTGATCATGTGCATGTGTTTGATTTCAGTTATTCAATCTTTGCACAATTAAGGTGATCTCCTGTTTTAATTTTATTTGTCTTTTGCATGCAAGTCTATTATCCATACATCTAGGCAATTCATAGTTGTGGAAATTAAAAGCGGGAAAGTAAATCTACGCTATTACAAGGCTTCGGGGAGGGGGTTACATGACCAAAAATCGGGGATTAAACTGTAAATAATATGCGGTAAACCCTAATAAAAAACTATTATAAACCCGAAGCAAATACAGTAATTGGAAAATAAAATATTGCGCGCGAGAATTAAGCATGGGAATCAAAGTTTAAATTCTAAAAATCTAATCAATTAAAGAGAAAATATATTTTTTTTTTTATTATTGAGAAAAATATTTGAAATCTTAACTTAAATCTAATTAATTAAAAATATATTTTTTGGTATTCTATTGGGAAAATTAAGTATTTGTGAATTAAACCTAATTTATCTAATTAATTTTAATTATGAAAACAAATTAAGTCATTATCATTAAATTAATTATTTTCCAAAAAAAACTAATTTTAATTAAAAAAACCTAATTCTACATTTTTCTGGTTTTCATGATTTTATGATTAAATAAAAAAATGATTTTTTTGTTGTTTTGTAAAAAGAAATTAATCAAATAAAACAAAAGAAAATAAAGAAAGAAAGTAATTTTGCCTGTGGTAAAAGCAGATTAGGGTGTGTGGAATGGAATTGTTAAGCCCAGAATTATAGGCCCATTTGCCCACGTGGAGATTTAGTGCAGTTTGCCTTCAGGAGGTCCATCACACGCCTGCATGCTGGAGGCGTTAGATCTGGCCAGGACATGATCTGATGGCGTGGATTTGAGGATGCATGATGGCCTTTTTGAAGGTGAGGCTCGCTGGATCTGGGACAAAGAAATTGGAAAATATGAAAACGTGAGATTTTGGGATCAAACCCATAACTCTTTGCTTCACCGTCTGTGCCTTTGCCATCTGTGCTGGGATGGTTAGTTATAAATATAATAACATAAATAAAATATAAAGGAAATAAAGTGGTCTTTCCAAAACGCGCGCGTGATTCAAATCACCCAATGAGATTCTGCCACCTAATTGTCTTCTTCCCCATAAATGTTGTTTTTGGCACACTTTTACCTACAGTCGTTTCCGTCACTAAAAGCTATAGTGACGAATTTTGTTCGTAGCCATAAACCTGTAAAATTAAAAAATGCATCACAAGCAGAATAAATTCAAACCAAAGACATGGATCAATTGCAAATCATCTTCTAAGCATGATAGTACCCCTGATTTTGTCCAATTTTGCCTCTATATGGAATTCCCAATTTGGGACCTCAAAACCCTAACAATGGCATCGTGCCATTCCTGCACTTAAACTTCGATCAAACCAATCAAAAACATTGCAAATATGATAGCAAGCATGGATATATGATCAAAACATGTTTATGAAGGATAAATTATTGAAAACGAATCTTGAAAAAAGATGCAAATCGTGGCACTATGAGGCGTGATTTCTGAAGGTTTTAAGGCTGAAGGACGATTGGAATAGCTTCAAGAAATGTCCAGGAACAAATTGCTGGCCTTGGAATTACTGGAATCAGTCTATGGAGGAATATGTGATCAACACTTTTTTTGACAAAAAATTGAAGTTGACCTCCTTGTTTTCAAGACCCAAAAACCTCTCTTATGCTTTGGAAATGTTGTGTATATATCATAGAATGATTTAGGTCAACAAAAACTGATCATATCTTTGCAAATTATGGAGATTTGATTTCATTCTTTGCCTTGTATGATTTGTTTCCAAAATAGACCAAATTAATATCTTTTTCAATCAATTAGCTCTTGCACGAATTTTTTGATTTGCTAGTTGTTCATGGACTCATAATATGCTCATAAAATCAAATACTTTGATTTGATTTGATTATTCTACTATTTAAATGGATAAAAAATCAAAATAAATAATAAAAATAATAAAATAATATATGGATAAGCTCAGGGGTCGTGGGCCATCTTAGGAACATGTTTCAAACAAGAAAACATGGGCCCATTTGGAGAAAAAAAAGTCATTTTGATCAATATTGACTTCATGCACATTTCCAAAAATTGGTCAATTTTGACAATACATATCTCCCTCAATTTTAACCCTAAGAGGGTGTTCTTGGACTTTTTAGAAATCTTAGGATGTCCCCTAAACAACCCTTTTGGTTTCATCTCAATTGGGTCTTCCATGTTCATGTTAGAAGCTTTGACCCAAAAGGTGTTTTTGTTGACTTTTCAAAAGGACCTATAATGTAGAAATTCATATCTTTTTATGAGTGAATATTTTAAACTTGGTGGATGAAGACTAATTGTAGGGAATTGCGTACTCTTCAAAATGAGCCTTGGATGGAAAATTTCTAATAAATTATGAAGAAGTTATGCTTGGTCAAAGTTTGGCTTACTTTTCCTAAGAAACCCTAATTTAGCAACTTTTGGATTTTGATGAATTTGGGGCATTCCTTGAGGAATCATGATCAATCCTTGATCAAATGATAGATATCTCTCCAAAATGTTGATGTTGACCAAAAATCTTGAAGTTTGACTGTATGTGGGCCACTATTGACTTTTGACCTAGTATAGTTGATTTCCAGGCATCTGGGCAATTGATTGAACAAACTTCTTGTGCAAAGCATGAAACTTGACATGGATGATCTTGAGAACATATTAGGACCATGGAAGGAATTTGGGACCTTTGGAGTTCCCACACCCTGATGAAAATGGAAACCGTAGTTTGAGGTACATTGCCTTAGGAGAGAGTTTGTCTGGTCAACTCTTGGGCATCCTTGAGCAAGTTAAGGACCTCAATGGGCATGTGTTGAGTAAAATGAGAGGGCAAATTTCTGGGTACAACAATTGCCCCTGTTCAATCTTCTTAAAACTGAGGATGTAGATTGACTGTCTGCCTTTCGTAATTTGAAGGTGGAAGATGATTGAACATTATAGTGCCCAGAAATTTGCACTCGTCTGAGATGGTGTTGGACTGTGTAGCTAGTATCGGGAATGGGCTTACAGATTCCATTTGGAGGAGATGACGGAAGGTCACTAGAGATGGGCTTGAAGATCCATCAGAAAGATATGACGGAGAATCGTCGGAGATGGGCTTAAAGATGCCTTCTAGAGGATGTTGATTTCCCGAGATATTATTTTGATGAGAATTCCTATTCCCGTCGTTATGGAGGAATCTGCTGAGGAATGTTGGTCTTTGTCTTGGTAGAAATAGAATTTTAGGAGCTTCAGTTGTCCGTTACTCTATTAGGGAATCATATCTTAGTCGAGGAGGTGAAAGTGAACTGCTATCTAGTCGTGCTCCAAGCTTTATAATGATTTGTTGAGGATAATAACATTGACTGCTATCTGGTCGTGCTCTAGGTTTTACAGTGTCTCTTGCCGTTATCTGGTCGAATTCTAGTTTTCACAGCATCTTGTACCGTTATCTGGTCGTGCTTCAGGCTTCACGGTGTCTTATACCACTATCCGGTCGATTCCAGGCTTCGTAGCATTTTGGGGGATATTAAGATATTATCCGGTCGATTTCCGGGCTTCATAGCTTGAATTTGAGATATACCACTATCTGTTCGATTCTAGGCTTCATAGTATTTTGGAGAAATCAAGATATTATCCGGTCGATTTTCGGGCTTCGAAGCTTGAATTTGAGATATACCAGTATCTGGTCGATTTCAGGCTTCATAGTATTTTGTACTATTATTCGGTTGTGCTCCAGGCTTCACAGTATGATGGGGAAATTAAGCTGTTATCCGGTCGATTTCCGGGCTGCATAATTTTTAAACTGGAATAGAAATCTTAATATAGATTTGACTGAACCAGGGAAAGGTCTCGAGTTGTCTTCAACTGGGAGAGAAATCTTAGTACCAATTTGATTGAACCCGAGAGAGGTCTCAGATTAACTTTGACTGGCATAGAAATCAGGGGAATCTTAGCAGCGATTTGGCTGACCCAAACGAAAGTCTTAGAACATCTTCAACTAGAATATAAACCTTAGTGTCAGTTTGACTGAACCAGAGAAAATTTGTGAGAACTTCAACTGGGATAGAAATCTTAGTATTGATTTGACTGATCCCGGGAGAGGTCTCGAATTAACTTGGACTGGCATAGAAATCAGGGGAATCTTAGCCGCGATTCAGCTGACCTAGACGAAAGTATTAGAACATCTTCACCTAGAATAGAAACCTTAGTGTCGGTTTGGCTGAACCAGAGAAAGTGTTGGAATATCTTCAACTGGAATAGAAACCTTAGTGTCGGTTTGACTGCACTAGAGAAAGTGTTGGAATATCTTCAACTGGAATAGAAACCTTGGTGTCAGTTTGACTGAACCAGAGAAAGTATTGGAATATCTTCAAATGGAATAGAAACCTTGGTGTTTGTTTGACTGAACCAGACAAAACTCATGAGAACTTTTCTGCCTTTCCCTGAAAGGTAAAGAGTTAGTCGCATGTAATGTCATGATGTATGAAATGTATTGAGTAATGATATTCTCAAAATAAATGAGATTGTGTTGTATAATATGTATGCACATGCCATGATGTATGGATATGCAATGCTATTGTGATATTCTCTAGCTGGGGAAAATAAATCATGGACTACTGCTGGAGAGTATAAGGAGTTGAGTTCTTTGTTTCTGATGGGGTTAGTGACCAAAGATGATTAGCTGGGGATTTACATCCATTCTGCTTGAGAACATTCTTCCGGAGGAGACTCTGTCTGAGAATAATTCTGCGGGGGAATGACTTTGTGGGGAAGAGAGATACTCTATTGGAAGATCTGCTGATTTGGAGAAATAAACTCAGTTGGGGATGAACTTCCATTGCTGGAGAGAAGAGCTCTGTTGGAGATTGAGCTTCCGCTGTCAGAGAAATAAACTCTGCTCGGGAGATGGCTTTATAAACTGCTCATGGTTAAAAAACTCGGCTGGGGAATGTAGATATCAGCTTTCTGAAGGAACCTGCTGGGGAAGGAATTCCTGCTTGGGGATACGGAGGTCGGACCTTGGTTGTCTCGGCTCTATGGAGAATATAGGTATCACTGGATTGTATGTGATAGTGACTTTGCTTCTGATTGTCTCTTCCCCTTGTACCATGCTGAAAAAAGTACATGTGGAGATTTTGTGGATGGATCTATGTCGTGATTGTACTTGAACATGTATCTAATGAGTGTCAGGATGACATCCGCCTCTGGATCATATATGAACTGTACTTGAAACATGTGTTGAATGAGTGTCAGAATGACATTCGTATCTGGATCGTATCTGAACTGTACTTGAAACATGTGTTGAATGAGTGTCAGAATGACATCCGTATCTGGATCGTATATGAACTGTATCTGAAAGCTGAATCTGAATGAGTATCAGAATGGAATTTGTATATAGAGCGTATCTGAACTGTATCTGAAAGATGAATCTGAATGAGTATCAGAATGGCATCTGTATCTGGAGCGTGTCTGGACTGTATCTGAAAGCTGAATCTGAATGAGTATCAGAATGGCATCCTTATCTAGAGCGTATCTGAATTGTATCTGAAAGCTGAATCTGAATGAGTATCAGAATGGCATACGTATCTGGAGCGTATCCGAACTGTATCTGAAAGCTGAATATGAATGAGTATCAGAATGGCATCTGTATCTGGAGCGCATCTGAACTGTATCTGAAAGTTGAATCTGAATGAGTATCAGAATGGCGTCCATATCTGGAGCGTATCTGAAAGTTAAATCTGAATGAGTATCAGAATGACATCCATATCTGGAGTGTATCTGAATTGTATCTGAAAGTTGAATCTGAATGTGTATCAGAATGGCATCCGTATCTGGAGCGTATCTGAACTGTATCTGAAAGCTAAATCTGAATGAGTATTAGAATGGAGTCCGTATCTGGTGCGTATCTGAACTGTAACTGAAAGTTGAATCTGAATGAGTATCAGAATGGCATTCGTATCTGGAGCATATCTGAACTGTATCTCGATTCTGGTGCTCTTGGTGAATGTTGACCAAGGTATAAGTCTTCCACAGATAGACAGGTGACGAGACATAGTCGTACGTTTTAAATCCCTAACTTTTTCCTGGACCGCCCTTTCGGGTTTTCAGTCCACTAGGATACCTTTTTGCCCAAGCCGCCTTTTTAGGTTTTCAACTTGTCGAGTGTATAGATTTTTTTAATGTATATCCATAACTTTTGCCCGAACCCTTTTGGTTCGCTGGGATTCCCTTATTTTTGCCTAGGTGTGTCAACCTAGCGGGTCTTTTTTTTCATGCATAGTATTTTCCAACTATGTCCATGCTTTCAGGATGTAGAGAGTTGTCAGTGTCCATAGTGTTGTGTTGTAGTACTATCAAAAATGTTTTCTTGATGGCACATGATTCGTTGTTGGAATGCGTGCATAATTCCCCAAGCGATTCAGATGGAGATTTGACCCTGGTTATTTGGCACTTTTGGAGAGACTGCCCAGGTATGTTTAGACATCATGTCATGCCCCTTGCTTATGGAAGACCTATTATTGGAAGTGTCTTTCCCGCTGAGGTGATTCTGTCCATTGAGAGAATGTCTGTTCATTGAATATCCATTGTGCGGATTTCTCTGCTGCCAATAATTAGTCATATGCAAACAATGTCATTTAAAGAATGCAAAACTCATGTATGTCCTGAAATTTTTTTGAAAATGTGTTTTGTGTAGTAAAACGAAATTTGCAAGAATGTGATATCAACTCAGGATTCGTAACAAAGCCTACAGGAGTCGGGATACCTTTGTAACAGTATGCTCTCAAACTAACCCATGCTTCAGCTAGGACTTTTAAGGGTTATAACGTGGCCTAGTTCACGGTTCAAGAAACAAAGGATAAAGGCTCAAATTTTATTTGTACCCAACCCGCTCTTCGTGATGTTCTTAAATCCTATGCTCAGTTAATTGTGCGTTTAGATCCCGATTGAGTCTGGAATCTTTGCCCTGATACTTGGTGATGATTCAGAAATTGAACATTTGTTTTGAAAAGGAAGTCACTTTTGTAATCTTCTTTTTGTCGAGGATTTGTAGTAACCTCTTTTTTTCTCTTCATTATCCCTTCTTTTTCCTGAACTGTTTCTTTTGTGATTACAGTCAGCGGGATGCCCCAATTTTTCTCTTAAGTCTCCTTCATAGGTTTTGAATTAATGGGCTTTTATTTCGAGAGATAATGACTATCTGTCTTGACGATTATACGGAACCATCATTGTCTTTTGTTTTGGAAGGACGTCTTCGATGCCATTCATTGTGTACGAAGCGACAGATTGTGACTGAATGCGCCTCTGAATTAATTGAGAAAACTACCCTGCCCCAGGTTATGATTAAGGGTTTTAATTTGTGTGAAAAGAAAAGCACCTACTTATTTGGCTCGAAGGGGTTGACTAGGGATTATCTTCCTTATAACTCCATTGTTTAGGATTTGAAACAACGCATGTACATCATCAGCGGGGTCTGTTCAAAAGCATACTGTAGAGATTGTGGTATCATTTTCATCATCCTCCCTCTAAGGCTTATAGTTTTTAATCGAGACTTGAATATCACAAAAGGAAATAAGAACGCATTTTTAAAATAGTGAATACGAATGAATTGATTCAAGACAAACATGTGCAATGCATTGATGAAATAATGAGGTTTGATATGAATAAACGTTCAAACAAATCAAAAGAAAATTACACATTGAAAATTCTAATGAACGAAAAGTCTTCTTGTGAGAACTTGTCACTTCAGATGGTATGCCTTGGAGGGATGGCAGAAGAACTCAGCCTAACCGTCTTATGCAAATTCTAGCGCTCCTTCATCAATCAGGTCTTGAATTTTATTTCTCAACGCCCAACAGCTGTTGGTGTCATGTCCAGGACTGTTGGAGTGATACGCACATCTTGCATTTGGATTGTACCTTGAGGAGGCTATGTTGGAATTCTGAGGAGGGTCCCTTAATATAACCAACTTGGCCTTCAACAGGCGTTGCAATTCTTGAGCCAATGACATGTTGATTTTGGTGAAGCTTCTTCCGGATGTATTATTCTTATGTCGATTGCCCAGTTGTCGTTGGTGAGGTTATGGTTGGGCTTGTGATGTAGTAGCAATCTGGAAAGGTCTATTCCTGACCAAACCAACCTCTTCTCTCTTTAGGGGCTGATTAATGCCTTGATCCATAATTTTAACTGTTTGTTTCATGGATCTGCATCCATCTTGGTGAAGCTTGTTGAGGAAGTCTCTTGCCCTTCTTGTCCTTAAGCTATATTTTGGATAAGAGCCATCTGCCCCAACATCTGGATTCTCATTGCTTCTACCTCAGCTTGCAGTTGTTCCAATTGTTCATCCTTGTTGTTGTCAGGACGTCCCTTGGTCAGATTCCCGGCGAAGAGTGTTTTTAGGTCTTCTTGCCCCTTGGATAGATTCAGGAGAAATTCCTTGAACTGGGCATCTTGAGCTTGGAGATCTCTGTTGTCTTGTTTGAGAGCCATTGCTGAAATAAATAGTGAGAACATGAGAGACTTTCTTTGAAACCTTCTTATGCAATGATATGTACTATATATGTATGCAATGTTTTCAAGGATCTCGCGGGGTAAACAAGAAAATGTCAGAAGTTGAATTTTGCAGCTTTGATTGAAGAACTTTGTATCGTTGAGAGTCCTTCTACGGGAGTCAAGCTCACCATATCAAGTGGGTCATAGCCCCTGAGTCAAGTTGTTGAGTTTTTATCTTCTGACAACATTGGCTAGAGGAAAATAAATCCCCTTGCCCCTTTCTAGACGTCTGATTTATCATAACCTGCATCACAGGCCCTCGAGATCGTTGAAATGGTTAAGGAAATGTTAAGGCATGATGTTATGATGTGTATGCTATGCTTTTAAGCAAAGGTGCGAAGTGATGTAAGCAAATAAACCCTGCAATAAATCCAAGTTATTAGATAATAACTGTAAATAAAACCTGCAAGGAACTCATGTCGTCAGATAATAAAACCCCACAAGTAGTTCAAGTTGAAAGCACACAAGTCACACAAACAGCCTTAGGTTTAGGCTTGCATGGGTTTTAAGGCAGTAACCTCTTGAAGTTGGATTAGTTCAACCTGTCTTATAAATAGTAATCGGGTTCTAAGGGATCTCAATATCACTGATCTTTCCCCTAGCTTCGTTCAATAGGCGATTGACTCGCAACCAAACAAAACTCAAGAGTCAAACCTCAATGAGTGTAGCATCGAGTATCTGTCGAATTTGGGCATACATCAAAGTCAGCCATCTCGCTACGTCCTACTGGATAAGTTGTGCAATTAAAGGTTCTAAGGTCAGTTAATGCTTTATGACACCACGCGGCAGCCCCGTACATCTCCCTGATTGACTCAAGGGTTACGAGTACCAACCAAAGTGCCACATCAACGTAGCTACTTCTTCAACCGCGTCGGTATACCCCAGTACAGCTCCATCACAATTTATTGCTACTTACCTAAAAGGTGTTTCCCGATCCGGGTGTAGGATTAAATAACCCAAATAGTTCCCATAAATGTAAAGCAAGCAAGACAATCAAGAGAAAGCAATTAAATATGACCTAGATCCTAAGGTTTACCCCACTTTAATTTTTATACTCCCCAACAGAGTCACCAATTCTGTGATACGGTGGCAGAACTGACTGTTAACACTGGTTTGCATTTTTTGTTCGCAAAATATCGCGGTAAGCAAGAGTCGCCGTCGATTTTTATTTTATCCAATCAGGAAAAGGAAAAAGAACAGAAATTTTTTTTTTTAAGATGTTTCTGAGTACGGGGGGTAGGTTATAGAAAGGGAAGGTGTTAGCACCCTTTCCATCCATGGTTTTCCATGGACTCTTAGGTACTTTCTCATTTTGAAAATTGCGTGTGTGTGCTTGCTTTGAAAAGTTTTTGTTTTACTTCATTTTAACCCTTGTTTCTGTCCTCAAGAGTGTTACGAAGTTGTTTTTTAAAAACTTTGTTTGGAAAGGTGTTTGTGTGAAAAAGTTTGTTTATTTGAGCAAGTACTTAAGAGTTTTCTACCTACTCGAAAAAGACTGTTCGTTTTCCTTTTAGAAAATGTTATCCCATTATTGAGAAACAGGTAGCATCGTTGTTGGAGTTTTTTTGGGACATTCGAAGGGACGAAATGGTCTCTGAAGGCAACAAGTAAGGATACCTTAGCATTTCAAAGGGACTATCGTCATAAGATCTATTCGTAGGAAACTCGATGGACAATTAAGGACTATTATCTTTATGACGACTTTAAATTGCAGCTCATGGCTAAGGTATCCCTACGTTCAAGGCACACAACCATTATTTCCGAGGCAACCAAGTGAGGCAGACCCTAGGAGTGACCATGTGCATGTGTTTGATTTCAGTTATTTAATCTTTGCACAATTAAGGTGATCTACTATTTTAATTTTATTTGTCTTTTGCATGAAAGTCTATTGTCCATATATCTAGATAGTTCATAGTTGCGGAAATTAAAAGCGGGAAAGTAAATCTACGCTATTACAAGGCTTCGGGGAGGGGTTACATGACCAAAAACCGGGGATTGAACAGTAAATAATATGCGGTAAACCCTAATTAAAAACTATTACAAACCCGAAGCAAATACAATAATTGGAAAATAAAATATTGCGCGCGATAATTAAGTACTGGAATCAAAGTTTAAATTCTAAAAATCTAATCAATTAAAGAGAAAATATTTTTTTGTATTTTATTATTGAGAAAAATATTTGAAATCTTAACCTAAATCTAATTAATTAAAAATATATTTTTTGGTATTCTATTGGGAAAATTAAATATTTGTGAATTAAACCTAATTTTTCTAATTAATTTTAATTATGAAAACAATCAAGTCAATATCATTAAATTAATTATTTTCCAAATAAAAAACTATTTTTAATAAAAAAAAACTTAATTTTACATTTTTGTGGTTTTCATGATTTTATGATGAAATAAAAAAAATTATTTTTCTTGTTGTTTTGTAAAAAGAAATTTATCAAATAAAATAAAAGAAAATATAAAGAAAGAAAGTAATTGGGCCTGTGGTAAAACCAGATTAGGGGGTGTGGAATGAAATTGTTAAGCCCAGAATTATAGGCCCATTTGCCCACGTGGGGATTCAGTGCAACTGGCCTTTAGGAGGTCCACCACGCGCCTGCATGCTTGAGGCGTTAGATCTGGCCAGGACATGATTTGATGGCGTGGATTTGAGGATGCATGATGGCCCTTTTGAAGGTGAGGCTCGTTGGATCTGGGACAAAGAAATTGGAAAATATGAAAACGTGAGATTCTGGGATCGAACCCAGAACTCTTTGCTTCACCTCCTGTGCCTTTGCCATATGTGTTGGGATGGTTAGTTGTAAATATAATAACATAAATAAAATATAAAGGAAATAAAGTGGTTTTTCCCAAACGCGCACGTGGTTCAAATCACCCAATGGGATTCTGCCACCTAATTGTCTTATTCACCATAACTGTTGTTTTTGTCCACACTTTTACCTACAGTCGTTTCCGTCACTAAAAGCTATAGTGACGGATTTTGTTCGTAGCCGTAAACCTGTAAAATTCAAAAATGCAGTACAAGCAGAATAAATTCAAACCAAAGACCTGGATCAATTGAAAATCATCTTCTAAGCATGATAGTACCCCTAATTTTGTCCATTTTTGCCTCTATATGGAATTCCCAATTTGGGACCTCAAAACCCTAACAATGGCATCGTGCCATTCCTGCACTTAAACTTCAATCAAACCAATAAAAAACATTGTAAATATGATAGCAAGCATGTATATATGATCAAATAATGTTTATGATGAATAAATTATTGAAAACGTATCTTGAAAAAAGATGCAAACCGTGGCACTGTGAGGCGTGATTTCTGAAGGTTTTAAGGCTGGACGATTGGAATAACTTCAAGAAATATCCAAGAACGGATTGCTGGCCTTGGAATTACTGGAATCAGTCTATGGAGGAATATGTGATCAACACTTTTTTTGACAAAAAATGAAGTTGACCTCCTTGTTTTCACGATCCAAAAACCTCTCTTATGCTTTGGAAATGTTGTGTATATATCATAGAATGATTTAGGTCAACAAAAACGGATCATATCTTTGCAAATTATGGAGATTTGATTTCATTATTTGCCTTGTATGATTTGTTTCCAAAATAGACCAAATTAAGATTTTTTTCCAATAAATTATCTCTTGCACGAATTTTCTGATTTGCTAGTTGTTCATGGACTCATAATATGCTCATAAAATCAAATCTTTGATTTTATTTGATTATTCTACTATTTAAATGGATAAAAAATCAAAATAAATAATAAAAATAATAAAATAATATGTGGATAAGCTCATAGGTCGTGGTCCATCTTAGGAACAAGTTTCAAACAAGAAAATGTGGGCCCATTTGGAAAAAAAAGTCATTTTGATCAATATTGACTTCATGCACATTTCCAAAAATTGGTCAATTTAGACAATACATATCTCCCTCAATTTTAACCCTAAGAGGGTGCCCTTGGACTTTTTAAAAAGCTTATGATGTCCCCTAAAAAACACTTTTGGTTTCATCTCAATTGGGTCTTCCATGTTCATGTAAGAAGCTTTGACCCAAAAGGTGTTTTTGTTGACTTTTCAAAAGGACCTATAATGTAGAAATTCATATCTTTTTATGAGTGCATATTTTGAACTTGGGGGCTGAAGATGAATTGTAGGTAATTGCGTACTCTTCAAAATGAGCCTTGGATGGAAAATTTCTAATAAAGTATGAAGAAGTTATGCTTGGTCAAAGTTTGGTTGACTTTTCCTAAGAAACCCTAATTTAGCAACTTTTGGATTTTGATGAATTTGGGGCATTCCTTGAGGAATCATGATCAACCCTTGATCAAATGATGGATATCTCTCCAAAATGTTGATGTTGAAAAAAAATCTTGAAGTTTGACTGTATGTGGGCCATAGTTGACTTTTGACCTAGTATAGTTGATTCCAAGCATCTGGGCAATTGACTGAACAAACTTCTTGTGCAAAGCATGAAACTTGACATGGATAATCTTGAGAACATATTAGGACCATGGAAGGAATTTGGGACATTTGGAGTTCCCACACCCTGATGAAAATAGAAACCCTAGTTTGAGGTACATTGCCTTAGGAAAGAGTTTGTCTGGTCAACTCTTAGGCATCCTTGAGCAAGTTAAGGATCTCAATGGGCATGTGTTGAGTAAAATGAGAGGGCAAATTTTTGGGTACAACAGTAACTAACGATAATAAAAAATAAATATAATAATTAAAGTAGAAAAAAACAATTATAGTAAAATGGAGAGTTGACTCGGTCAACCAAGGTTAATAGGACATCAAAAATGGTAGGAGCCTGTCAATTCAAAGTGCATACCCCCTTTTTTGTATAATAATGCCACTCTCTCTTATGGATTAAATATGGGCTTTATAAAACACAATGGGTTAGTCAATTTAAAAAATTAACACCCCTCATTCTTATTTAAATGGGCCTGAAAGAATTGTAAAGGGCGATCATTTTTCAAATAGACACCTCTGTTTAAACGGGCCTGAAAAAATATTAATGGGCCATTGAAATTCTATAAGCATGTCCCTCTTTGTAACCAACACACACTTTTCTATTTTTAAATAAACCTTTAATGGGCTTGATAACAAATACACCCCCTTTCTAATTGTAAGAAAAACTTAATGAACCATCAGATTTTAATGGTCCATTTTGAAATAATACATCCCCCTTTATAAACTTAAGCCCCATAATACATATGAATTTGACAATAATCTAAACTTTATATTAAAAATAATTTGATAACATAAATGATAACTTTGATCGATGGGAATGAGAACTGACTGTTTTTAATGCTGGTTCGCGTTTGCGTTTGTTTTTGCAAAATGTCGCGGTAAGCAAGAGTCCCCACCGTCTTTTATTTTATCCAACAAGGAAAGGACAAAAGCACAAAAAAATTCCTTTTCGAGATGTTTCTCAGGTTCGGAAGGTAGATTATAGAAAGGGAAGGTGTTAGCACCCTTTCTATCCGTGGTTATCCACGGGCTCTTAGGTACTTGCTCACTATGTTTTCAAAAGTTTGCTTTTCTTTGTGTTTGTGGGTTTTGAAAAGAGTTTTGTTTGAAACTTCGATTTAACTCTTGCTTCTGTCCTCAAGAGTGTAATTAAGTGTTTTGAAAACTTTGTTCGAAAAGTGTAAGTGTGAAAAGTTTTGTTCTGTTTTAAAATGAGCAAGTACTTAAGAACCTCTACCTACTCAAAAAGGAATTAAACTGTGCAAATGTCCTTTAGACAGTGATATCCCACTATTGAGGAGTAGGTAGCACCGTCGTTGGAGTTTTCAGGTCAATTCAGTTTAAGGGACGTGTGGTCACTAAAGCAATGTTAGGACGCCTTAGCAGTAACCCTAATGTCTTAGACCTTTTTCCGAGGCAATCGTTTCTAGGCAACTTATGATCTTTGGACAAGAGGATGACCTCTAAAACATCCTATACTTAATGACCACGTTCGAGGCAACCAAGTGAGATGTACCCTAGGAGTGGCATGTGCAAGTATGTCAATTTTCAGTTTATATTATCTTTGTACATGTCATGGTGAGCTACTGTTGATTTTAAGTTAAGAGTTAATCTTGTCATGTAATCCTAGTTAGCATACATCTAAACAGTTAATATATGTATAGGAATTTAAAGGGCGGGAATTATAAATCCTACGCTATTACAAGGCTTCGGGAACGGGAATTATTTACATGTCCAAAAATTGGGGGAATAAAAGCAGTAAAAAGCTATTACATCCCAGTAGGCAGTTATAATAAAATAAACGCGTGCGAATCTGAAAATAAACTCTAAAAAATCCTAAGAATAAAATCTTTTTGTTGTTTTATTTTATTTTGGGAAAATGATCTAAATCTACTTAATTTTAGTTTTTTTGAGAAAATGTTAAGATAATTAAAAGATTAATTGACAAAGTTAATTTAATAGAAAAAACTAGCCTAATGTTTTTGTGGTTTTCTTATTTTAATGTTAATTAAAAAGATAAAAAGATGTCAATGAAAACAAAAATAAAATACAAGGGGGATCCTTCGATCCAGGGAAAAAAGGAGTTTCGACCCAGGGAGGGAATGGAAGCTTCGATTGGGCCAGACAGTAAGGCGTGAGTAGCCTTCGATCCAGGGAAGAGGATTGTCTTTTGATCATGGAGGCCATGGCTTTCGATCCAGGAATGAGATGCCTCCTTCGATCCAGCATGCTAATGGGTTCGATCCAGAGAAGGTGTCTCCTTCGATCTGGGATGTTATACCTGCAAAAGTATATTAGCGAATTAAAACACAGGGCCTGGGTAATGAACCCCAGGCCCTTCGATCCTGCGCTTGCTGGGTCTCTTCAGGCTATGTCTGCAGCAAATTTTAGCAAACGATGGACATGGCCTGGGTGCCAAACCCAGGCCTCTTGATCCTGTCAGCAGATTGGACTTTTAATTTGGGCGCTTCCTGGATGTAGGCACCTTCGATCTGGGCACTTACTGGATGTAGGCACCTTTGATTTGGGGCTTATGGGCGTTGTGATCTTTTGTTGAAGGGTTGCTTTGGCCTGGATCACTTCTGAAAATGTTGACAACCTGTGGTGGGCAGCGTATCTCTAAATATTTCCTGTTTCTTTTCTCTATTTTTTTCTGTATATTTTCGTGTCTTTACTATAATTTTTTTAATCTTTTTTTTCCACCCTTTGCACTGTATGCTGGCCCTGAATTTATAGGATTGTGGGGGTCTAGTAACGGCAAGAGACAACATTTAACCAGGCCCTTAAAGCCATGAGACAAGAATCAAACACATTAAATAATTTCCTTTTTTGAAATATTCATGTCTCTTGAATGAACCTGGACACTTTTGAATTTCGAATGCCTTCAGGCCCTGCTCTTTGATTGGTCTTGATTTTCCTTCTTCGAATGGACTTCTTATGTACCCTTCGAATGGGCCTTCTGAATGCTTTTTCGAATGGTCTTGAGTTGCACAAAATCACTCTGGTCGAATCAGCTCTTTAGGAACAGAAAAGGCAAGAATCTGGCCTTTAACTCAGGAATTAAATCCACAATCAGCATTTAATTATTTCTATATTTGCAAGGGAAACATGCCATTTTCTCATGTTCAGTGTACCTGGACATGTTTTTTTGAGTGCCCTCTTGATGGCTTTGTTAACAGGCCAATCAAAAGGCTTTGTTAACAGGCCAATCGAAAGGTGTTGTTCATGCTAATCGAAGGACATGGTTAACATGCCTGTCGAAGCTGCCTTGACACAATGCTAAATCGAAGGATCCCTTGGCATGCCAATCGAAGGCCTTGACATAATGCCAATCGAAGTGCTCTTCCATAATGCCAATCGAAGTGCTCGTCCATAATGCCAATCAAAGTGCTTTCCCATAATGCCAATCGAAAGGCTCATTCAGAATACCAATCAAAGGGTCTTTCAGAATGCCAATCGAAGGCCTTGA
This sequence comes from Vicia faba, assembly GCA_948472305.1. Classification (NCBI taxonomy): domain Eukaryota; kingdom Viridiplantae; phylum Streptophyta; class Magnoliopsida; order Fabales; family Fabaceae; genus Vicia; species Vicia faba. The sequence goes on along the minus strand of OX451736.1, from coordinate 1,426,667,792 downwards.
CATAATGCCTATCGAAATGTTTCTTCAGAATACCAATCGAAGGGCCTTTCAAAATTCCAATCGAAAGGTACTTAAAGCACCACTCAAAATTTTTCTTTTTCCTTAGGCAAGGGTTTATGATCAACCAAGCAGGGGGAAGACTTTGGAAAACATGAGAGGGTAAATTTTGGGGGGCAACAGTTGCCCCTGTTCAATTTTCTTAAACCTGAGGATATAGATTGGCTTTTGAGCCTTTCGTGATCCGATGGTGGAAGATAATTGAACACTAGAGTGCCCAGAAATTTGCACTCGCATGGTGTAGTATCAGCATTGTGATGTCAAGAATGGGCTTACAGATGCCATTTGGAGATTGTTGGTAGGAGGATGGGCTTATAGATGCCATCTGGAGATTGTTGGTAGGAGGACAGGCTTATAGATTCCATCTGGAGATGATTGCTGGACTGTATATGAAGGTCTCTGATTGCCTGTCATTAACTGGAAGAAATAAATCTAACCAAAGGAGGTCTTTAGTTGCCTGTTTTAACTGGAAGAAATAAATCTAAGCAGAGAAGGTCTTTTCTGATAATGATGTGTGATGAAGGAATCTGAGACGATTGCTACTCCAAACAGATGATGAAGGAATCTGAGACGATTGCTACTCCAAATAGATGATGAAGGAATCTAAGAAGATTACTACTCAAAATAGATGATGAAGGAATCTTGGACGACTTCTACCTCAGCAGGATGATGAAGGAATCTTGGGCGACTTCTACCTCAGCAGGATGATGAAGGAATCTTGGACGATTACTACCTCAGCAGGATGATGAAGGAATCTTGGGTGACTTCTACCTCAGCAGGATGATGAAGGAATCTTGGGTGACTTCTACCTCAGCAGGATGATGAAGGAATCTTGGACGATTACTACCTCAGCAGGATGATGAAGGAATCTTGGACGATTACTACCTCAGCAGGATGATGAAGGAATCTTGGACGATTACTACCTCAGGAGGATGATGAAGGAATCTTGGACGACTTCTACCTCAGCAGGATGATGAATGAATCTTGGACGATTACTACCTCAGCAGGATGATGAAGGAATCTTGGACGATTACTACCTCAGCAGGATGATGAAGGAATCTTGGACGATTACTACCTCAACAGGATGATGAAGGAATCTTGGATGATTTCTACCTCAATGGGATGATGAAGGAATCTTGGACGATTACTACCTCAGCAGGATGATGAAGGATTCTTGGATGATTACTACTTCAGAAGGATGATGAAGGAATCTTGGATGATTACTACCTCGGCAGGATGATGAAGGAATCTTGTATGATTACTACCTCAGTAGGATGATGAAGGATTCTTGGACGATTACTACCTCAACAGGATGATGAAGGAATCTTGGATGACTTCTACCTCAGCAGGATGATGAAGGAATCTTGGATGATTACTACCTCAAAAGGATGATGAAGGAATCTTGGACGATTACTACCTCAAAAGGATGATGAAGGAATCTTGGACGATTACTACCTCAGCAGGATGATGAAGGAATCTTGGACGATTACTACCTCAGAAGGATGATGAAGGAATCTTGGACGATTACTACCTCATCAGGTAATGACTTTTATCTGTTGATCGATCTTTCCTGAAAAGGTAAAGAGTGAGTTGTATGCAATGTCATGATGTATGCAATGTGTAATGATGTTCTCAAAATAAATGAGATTCATGTTATGTGTATTTTGTATGCATATGCTATGAATGTTATTGAAATGTAATTTTGTCTTGGAGAATAAATTCTTGACAAATGTTGGGGAGTTATTAAACCCTGGACTGCTGTTGAAGAGTAGGTATGTCTTCAAACTTTTCCTAGAATGTTTTCACTGAGGATCCTTGTTTTGTTGAGGAGAACTCCGTTGGGGAAAGTTGTGAACTCTGTGGAGAGTATTGATTCATTTTTGGGGAACAAGTTCAGGAGTCTCGGTTGTCCGTTGCTCTATTGGGGAGTCAAATTTAAACTGACATCTGGTCGGGTCCAGGTTTCACAGTAACTTGCTGGAGATTGTAGAGTAGTCTACTGGGGAAGAGGAGTTGTGGTCCTTTGATTTGTAGTAGTCGGAGAGGCAAACTCAAGCTGGGGAGTCCTGGTGTTGTTGGGGAAATAAACCCTGTCGTCAGTCCGCTAGAGAGGTGACATCTTCGTTGGGGGAAGTCCTATAGGATTCTTGAGGTTGATTCAGCTGGGGAAGGGTTTTCAGAGATTAAACCCTTGCTGGGAGTCATTCTATGAGAAGGATTTTTGGGAGATTTGTCATTTCCCCTAGTAGAAAGTGTTTGTGACATTGCCAGAAAATGTTTAATTGTACATAACCCTTCATTGAGATTGATGTTCAATGCCCCAAGTGACAGAGATGGAGACTTGCCCCTGGTTACTCTGCACTTCTTCATAGATTTCTTGAAACCTTGACTGGACTGCCCCAGGTGTGCTGGATAGTGACATGTCAAGTCCACTTGTTGATAGGAGATTTGTCAATGGAAGTGTCATCCTTTTTAAAGTGACTTTGTTCACTAAGAGGAATTTCGTTCATCAGATATTCGTTGTGTGAATTTCTCCGCTGTCAAACAAATAGCCAAATGCAAACAGTGATATTCAAATAATGCAAAGTTTATGCTTGTCTTGAAGTTTTGAAAAATGCGTTTTTTAGCAGAAAACGTTTTATAAGACAAATTCAACACAAGATTTAGGGCAAAGCCTTACAGGAGTCGGGATACCTTTTGTAACAGTATGCTTTCGAACTAACCCATGCTTCAGTTAGGACTTTTGAAGGGTTGTAACGTGGCTTGGTTCACGGTTTAAGAAACAAAGGATAAAGGCTCAAAGTATATTTGTACCCTCCCGCTCTTCGTGATGTTCTTCAATCCTAAACTCAGTTAATTGTGCATTTGAACTCCAAATGAGTCTGGAACAACGTTTTTGGTGATGGTTCACACAAATTGAATTTGTTGGAAGGCAGTCATTTTTGCAACATTTTTCATGTTGTTGAGGATTTGTAATGACCTCGTTCTTTTGATTTATTATCCCTAATTTTTGCCTGACTGTTCCTGTTTTCGAGATTACAGTCAGCGGGATGCCCCAGCTTTCTTAAGCCTCCTTTATAGGTTTTGGCTCAATGGGCTTTTCTTTTTTGAGAGATTGACTTCCTATGAGATAAGGAACCACCACTGTCTTTTGATTCCAGAGGAATGCTTTTGATGTCGTTCGTTGTATTATGAACTGAGAGTTTTGCGACTTCAATGCGCATCTTTTGAATTAACTGAGAGACTACCCTGCCCCAGGTTTAAATTAAAGGTTTCAATTTGTGTTTAAAACAGAAAACTCCTACTTCTTTGGCTCGAAGGGGTTGACTAGGGATTATCTTCCTTATAAATCCAATGTTTAGGATTTGAAAGAAACGCCTGTACATCGTCAGCAAGGTCTGTCCAAAAGCATACTATATGAGATTATGGCATTGTTTCGTCATCCTCCCTCTAAAGGCTTGTAACATTCAGCAAGAGTTGAATGTCATAAAGCGAGTAAAAAGCATAGTTTAAATGTAATGAAAGGATGAGTTCAAGACAAACATATGCAAGGCATTAATGAAACAGAGTTTGACATTAATAGATAATTGTTTGAATAACAAAAGAAATTACAACTTGAAAATTCAAATGAAACAAAGAAATTCTCAATGATTTGGCGTAGGATCAATGATCAAACTTGATCTCCTTGGCATCAATCAAGTCTTGGATCTTGTTCTTCAAAGTGCAACAGTCGTCGGTGTCATGTCCAGGACTGTAAGAATGGTAGGCACATCTCACACTCGGGTTATACTTAGAAGAGGAAGTATCAGGATTTTGAGGAGGATCCTTTAGTGTAATCAGTTTCACCTTCAGCAATTGTTGTAACGCTTGAGACAAAGGCATGTTGATGTCAATATACTGCCTTTCTTGATATCTTACCCTACGCATATTGCTCTATCTTTGTTGAACAGGTGTGGGATCGGAGATTTGGGTTGCCCCTACCTGTTGATCATGACGACTCTTTTGACCATACACAACATTGGACTCTTTCTTCCTATTTTAGGGATTTTTCTGAGTATCAGAAGGTGTTTCTTCTTGAATCTTCCCACTTTTGATGCCAGCTTCGACCCTTTCGCCGGTCAGTATTAGCTCGGTGAATCCGGTTGAAGAGCTTCCGATCAGATGTTTGAAATAGGGACCAGACAAAGTCCCAAGAAACATGTCCACCAACTCCCTATCAGACAGACGGGGTTGGACTCTTCCAGCAAGATCTCTCCACTTCTGAGCGTAGTCCTTAAAGCCTTTGCCTGTACCCATAGACATACCCTGAAGCTGAGTATGCATGGGAGCAAGGTCGGCATTATACTGGTATTGCTTGTAAAAAGCAGCAACAAGGTCCTCCCAGTTGTGGATGTTAGCTCCTTCCAGTTGACAGAACCATTCAAGCTGAGTCCCTGAGAGACTGTGTTGAAAGAAATGGATCCACAAGTTCTTATCAACAGTGTAAGGTTGGATCTTCCTCACATATGACCGGAGGTGCAGCTTGGGACAGGAAGCTCTGTCATACTTGGAAAAGGCAGGTGCCTTGAACTTATGGGGAATCACCACCCCAGAGGATAGACCTAGATCTCCGAAGTCCAGACCGGGCACCTTTTGTATTTCCATAGCGTTCAAATGGTCTTCCAGTTGTTTCTACTTATCCTCAGCAAGAGGATACTGTTCCTCATCATAGTCCGTCTCGTTGTCGGAGGCTTCAGGGCTAGGAGCCCTCCTTTCTTGTGGATTGTCTTTCCCTTCAGATGGGGTGGTCAAATCAACTTCGTTCTGCAGCCCGTTTCCAAACCTGCGTCCAGTGTTGAACAGGATGGTCCTCTTTTTCTTCTTCTTCCTCTCTTTTAGAATCAGGGTCTTCAGGTCCTGCTGACCCTTAGCTAGGCTCATGACCAACTCTTGAAATTGGGCATTCTGGGCCTGGAGGGCCTTGATAGCTTGCTCAGTGGAAGGTTCAGTAGACATGATGATTGCGGAAATAAACAATGAAGAAGATGAGAGACCTGTACTGGGAGACCTGTTATGCAATGATATGTATGATATATGTATGCAATTTTTCCAAGGATCTCGCGGGGTAGACAAGAAACTGTTAGAATCTGAATCTGGTAGCTTGATTGAAGGAACTTCATGTTGCTGAGAGTCCTTCTTCAAGAGTCAAGCTCACCATATCGAGTGGGTCATAGCCCCTGACTCAAGTTATCGTTCTTGGATTTCTAGACAACCTTGGGTAGAGGAAAATAAATCCCCTTTTCCCCTTGCTAGCCATTTGATTTACCATAACCTGCATCACAGACCCTTGAGATCCTTGAAATGGTTAAAGAAATGCTAAGGCATGATGCTATGACGTGTATGCTATGCGTTTAAGCACAAGTGTGAGGTGATGTAAGTAAGCCCTACAATAAGTCCAAATTATTGGATAAGGACTATAAACAAAACCTGCAAGGAACTCATGTTTTCAGATAACAAGTATGTGCAAGTAGTTCAAGTTTGAAGGCATACAAGTCACACATATAGCCTTAAGTCTAGGCTGGCATGGAGTTTCATAGGTAAGTACCCTCTTGAGTGTAGTTGGCTCAAAACCTGTCCTATAAATAGTAACCGGGTTCTAAGGAGCTCAATATCATTGGATTGTTTTCTATGTTCATCGTTTTGGTTTAGCCACTGAACTAGCGACCAAAATATCCCTAGAAAACAATCCTCAATGAGTGTAGTATCGAGTATCTACCAACTTCGGACTGCACCAAAGTCGGTCATCTCACTACCCCTAAAAAGGCCAAGATGGTCAAGTAAGGTTCTAGGTCATTAGTGCTTAGTGACATCACTCAGCGGCCCCGTATTCTCTTTGATTGACTCAAAGGCTACCGGTACTCACAAATATGTCGCAATAATATAGCTATTGCTTCAACCGTGTCAGTATACCCCGCACAGTTTCCACAACATATTGCTATCTATGAATGTTTCCCAAATCCGGGTTAGGATTTATAGAACTCCGATACAAGCCCACAAAATTAAGAGCATACAAAGCAGTACAATTGAAAACACAAGTGATCTAATCCTAAGGTACACCTCACTTATTAAGTCCCCAGCAGAGTCGCCAGTTCTGTGATCGGTGGGAATGAGAACTGACAGTTTTTTAATCCTGGTTCGCGTTTGCGTTTGTTTTTGAAAAATTTCGCGGTAAGCAAGAGTCGCCACCGTCTTTTATTTTATCCAACAAGGAAAGGACAAAAGCACAAAAAAATTCCTTTTCGAGATGTTTCTCGGGTTCGGGAGGTAGATTATAGAAAGGGAAGGTGTTAGCACCCTTTTTATCAGTGGTTATCCACGGGCTCTTAGGTACTTTCTCACTATGATTTCAAAAGTTTGATTTTCTTTGTGTTTGTGGGTTTTGAAAAGAGTTTTGTTTGAAACTTCGATTTAACTCTTGCTTCTGTCCTCAAGAGTGTAATGAAGTGTTTTGAAAACTTTGTTCGAAAAGTGTAAGTGTGAAAAGTTTTGTTTTATTTTAAAATGAGCAAGTACTTAAGAACCTCTACCTACTCAAAAAGGAATTAAACTGTGCAAATGTCCTTTAGACAGTGCTATCCCACTATTGAGGAGTAGGTAGCACCGTCGTTGGAGTTTTCGGGTCAATTCGGTTTAAGGGACGTGTGGTCACTAAAGCAATGTTAGGACACCTTAGCAGTAACCCTAATGTCTTAGATCATTTTTCCGAGGCAACCATTTCGAGGCAACTTATGATCTTTGGGCAAGAGGATGACCTCTAAAACATTCTATACTTAATGACCACGTTCGAGGCAACCAAGTGAGGTGTACCCTAGGAGTGGCATGTGCAAGTATGTCAATTTTCAGTTTATATTATCTTTGTACATGTCATGGTGAGATACAGTTTATTTTAAGTTAAGAGTTAATCTTATCATGCAATCCTAGTTAGCATACATCTAAACAGTTAATATATGTACAGGAATTTAAAGTGCGGGAATTGTAAATCCTACGCTATTACAAGGCTTCGGGAAGGGAAATTATTTACATGTCCAAAAATTGGGGGAATAAAAGCAGTAAAAAGTCTTAGTCAAGCTATTACATCCCAGTAGGCATTTATAATAAAATAAACGCGTGCGAATCTGAAAATAAACTCTAAAAAATCCTAAGAATAAAATCTTTTTGTTGTATTATTTTATTTTGGGAAAATGATCTAAATCTACTTAATTTTAGTTTTTTTGAGAAAATGTTAAGATAATTAAAAGATTAATTGACAAAGTTAATTTAATAGAAAAAACTAGCCTAATGTTTTTGTGGTTTTCTTATTTTAATGTTAATTAAAAAGATAAAAAGATGTCAATGAAAACAAAAATAAAATACAAGGGGGATCCTTCGATCCAGGGAAAAAAGGAGTTTCGACCCAGGGAGGGAATGGAAGCTTCGATTGGGCCAGACAGTAAGGCGTGAGTAGCCTTCGATCCAGGGAAGAGGATTGTCTTTTGATCATGGAGGCCATGGCTTTCGATCCAGGAATGTGATGCCTCCTTCGATCCGGCATGCTAATGGGTTCGATCCAGAGAAGGTATCTCCTTCGATCTGGGATGTTATACATGCAAAAGTATATTAGTGAAATAAAACACAGGGCCTGGGTATTGAACTCCAGGCCCTTCGATCCTGCACTTGTTGGGTCTCTTCAGGCTATGTCTGCAGCAAATTTTAGCAAATGATGGACATGGCCTGGGTGCCAAACCCAGGCCTCTTGATCTTGTCAGCAGATTGGACTTTTAATTTGGGCGCTTCCTGGATGTAGGCACCTTCGATCTGGGCACTTCCTGGATGTAGGCACCTTTGATTTGGGGCTTATGGGCGTTGTGATCTTTTGTTGAAGGATTGCTTTGGCCTGGATCACTTCTGAAAATGTTGACAACCTGTGGTGGGCAGCGTATCTCTAAATCTTTCCTGTTTCTTTTCTCTATTTTTTTCTATATATTTTCGTGTCTTTACTATAATTTTTGTAATCTTTTTTTTCCACCCTTTGCACTGTATGCTGGCCCTGTATTTATAGGAGTGTGGGGGTCTAGTAACAGCAAGAGACAGCATTTAACCAGGCCATTAAAGCCATGAGACAAGAATCAAACACATTAAATAATTTCCTTTTTTGAAATATTCATGTCTCTTGAATGAACCTGGACACTTTTGAATTTCGAATGCCTTCAGGCCCTGCTCTTCGATTGGTCTTGATTTGCCTTCTTCGAATGGACTTCTTATGTACCCTTCGAATGGGCCTTCTAAATGCTTCTTCGAATGGTCTTGAGTTGCACAGAATCACTCTGGTCGAATCAGCTCTTTAGGAACAGAAAAGGCAAGAATCTGGCCTTTAACTCAGGAATTAAATCCACAGTCAGCATTTAATTATTTCTATATTTGCAAGGGAAACATGCCATTTTCTCATGTTCAGTGTACCTGGACATGTTTTTTTGAGTGCCCTCTTGATGGCTTTGTTAACAGGCCAATCGAAAGGCTTTGTTAACAGGCCAATCGAAAGGTGTTGTTCATGCTAATCGAAGGACATGGTTAACATGCCTGTCGAAGCTGTCTTGACACAATGCTAAATCGAAGGATCCCTTGGCATGCCAATCGAAGGCCTTGACATAATGCCAATCAAAGTGCTCGTCCATAATGCCAATCGAAGTGCTCGTCCATAATACCAATCGAAGTGCTTGCCCATAATGCCAATCGAAAGGCTCATTCAGAATACCAATCGAAGGGTCTTTCAGAATGCCAATCGAAGGCCTTGATATAATGCCAATCGAAATGATTCTTTAGAATACCAATTGAAGGGTCTTTTAAAATGCCAATCGAAAGGTAATTAAAGCACCACTCAAAAATTTTCTTTTTCCTTAGGCAAGGGTTTGTGATCAACCATGCAGGGGGAAGACTTTGGAAAACATGAGAGGGCAAATTTTGGGGTGCAACAATAACATAAATGATAATATGGAATAAATTGGTTAGAAATCAACGGTGTAAATTTGGGGTATGACAATTTCCCCTATTTAATTACTCTTCGATTGAAGGATGCAAGAATATGCAGATCTCGCACATTTGAATTAGAGGGTTATTAAATAACGGAAGACCCTAAAATTTGACCACAAGATTATAAGTATATGTTGTACAACATTCCTATGAGGTTAGAGAAAATAGGCATAGATGATGATGTATCATGTTACCAGAGTTCAAACAAAGAGATTTGATCTGGCTTAGATATGATGACATAGATAATTCGTCAATATCTAAAAGAGGTCGTAGGTTTTTCGTGTATTTACCATAACCTAGGAGGTAAATAGTACAAGTTTGGAAATTTACTTACTAATGCTTCGAGACTAATATAGTAAGCTTAAGATGTAGACTTTGTCTATTCATCACAATCTAGGGGATGAATAAAACAGAGCTTGATAACACATTGACGCATGGAGACTGACAAATGAATTATATCATAGATTTTGTTATGTTTAGTACAACCTAGTGAATAAACAATATGAGGATGAACTTGTGTATTTATCACGACCTAGAGGATAAATGACACAGAGTTAGGCTTATGTATTCATCATGACCTAGAGGATTGATAGTATAAACCTGAAAATTCACATACCTATCTCAACCTAGAGGATAGATAATTGAAAAGTTTGTGTGTTTATCACGACCTAGAGGATAAGCGTCAAAAAGATAGATTCAAGTATTTATTAAGACCTAGAGAATGAATAATATAAACCAGACAACTCGCACACCTACAATGACCTAGAGGATACATGATTGAAGCGTGTTTTGGTAATCAAATCTTAGGTAACTAGACTAAAGACAAGATCGGATTTTTACTAGTTGTGTTTGCTCTCAACCAAGGTATTTGTTTGTTTTATAGACCACATGATCCAATGATGAGCCCCAAGAAAGTTCGTATTTTAACCAAAGATATGTTCTAGAAATGCCTTGCATAATGCCCTAAGCTTATATGGGACCCAAAATGTATATTCACCAAGTATTTTATATATGCCCCAAATGCAATGTTTGTATATGCCCCAAATGTTTGTGTATGTACCAAATGTCTGTTGTGATTTTTTTTTGTTTTCTCCTTTTAAACCATTGGTTTTGTGTTACCAACTCTCCAATGTTATATGTTGTATCGTTGCAGTATTTTGAATTGAATAGAACAACATGAATGGCTTTAAAAAGATTTTGATATTTGTATGTAGGTGCGGGCGTAGGCATAGATGTAAATGTGGATGCAGGCGTGGATGTAGACATACACATGGACGTAAGTGTGGATTTTCTTTTGATGTTTTTCTAACCAAAACTCTTTTTGATGTTTTATCCAATGCTTTTATTTGTCAAATCCCAAAAATGATTTGAACGCAGCATTCACAATAAATAATCCTAATATTTGCAAACAAGTCCGAAAAGGAAAAACACAATTGAAAGATCACAAAAGTAAATTTTTTATTGATAAATATGCCTCTGAATAGGCGAGAGTACATGATGCAATTCCTCGAAAGAGGTAGTTATAGAAATTTTAACAAAAATTGAAAATGGTTATGAAAAATTATAATTGCTACTGCTATTTCTTCAATGTCCTTTTGATGGCTCCAATCTCCTTTGCTTATTAGTCAAATGATTTAGATCAATCTTTCTCCTACATGGTCACAATCATGGTTCTTAGATCCTAGTCTATTTGTTCTTTATTTTGAATAAGATCTGTAACTGTTTCCTGGACCGCCCTTTCGGGTTTTCAATCCACTGGGATAAACTTTTTTGTATGTCCCTAATTTTTTTCCTGGATCTCCCTTTAAGATTTTCAATCCACTGGAACACTCCTTTTTGCCTAAGTCACCCGTTTAGGGTTCAAACTTAGAGAGCTTTTTATACATAGTATTTTTTGACTGCGTCTGAATTCGTCGAATGTGGCAGTTCTTCCCCGTCCATTGTTGTGAGGATAAGACTGCCACCTGAGCATGTTGTTTTTACCACATATGGACCTTCATAGTTGGGTGTTCATTAACCACGTGAATCAAGGCGAGGTAGTAGAATCTTCTTGAGCACCAAATATCCTTCTTTGAACACTAGAGGGCGAACCTTCTTGTCGAATGCTTTCTTCATCCGCTTTTGGTACAATTGGTCGTGGCACAAAGCTCTCAAGTGTTTTTCTTCAATGAGGTTGAGCTGCTCAAGCCGTGTTTGAACCCACATTGCTTCTTCAAGTTTGGTTTCCATTAGAACTCTTAGCGATGGAATCTCTACTTCAACCGGGAGTACTACCTCCATGCCATATACTAGAGAGAAAGGAGTTGCACCTGTTGATGTACATATGAAATTACGATAACCATGTAGAGCATAGGGAAATATTTCATGCCAGTCTTTGTATGTCTTCACCATTTTCTGAATTATTTACATGATGTTCTTATTGGCAGCTTCAACGGCCCCGTTCATCTTGGGTCGTTATGGTGAGGAATTATGATGCTAAATTTTGAAGTACTCATATAACTCCTTCATCATTTTGTTGTTCAAATTGGACCCATTGTCTATAATGATCTTGCTATGAACCCCATATATGCATATAAGATTCTGTTTGATGAACCGAGTAACCACTTGTCTTGTCACATTTGCGTAGGATGCATCTTCCAACCACTTGGTGATGTAATCAATGGAAACTAGTATGAACCGATCTCCGTTAGAGGCTTTTGTCTCGGTCATTTATATCATATTAATTCCCCATATTGAGAATGGCCAGGGAGAGCTCAGGACATTCTAAGAAGTCAGTGGTACATGCATTTTGTCAGCATAGATTTGGCATTTGTGATATGTCTTTGCATGATGGTAGCAATCATCCTCCATTGTCAACCAATAATAACCTGCTCGCAATATCTTTCTGGCCAAGGAAAGTCCATTTGTATGAGTTTCGAAAGTTCCTTCGTGAATTTCTCTCATAAGTGTATCTTCTTCATGCTTCTCTGTGCACTTGAGTAATACTATATCATAGTTTCTTTTGTATAACACATCACCATTTAGAAAGAACTTTGAAGCTAGCTTCCGTAGAGTTTGTTTGTCAATCACAAAAGAATTTTCTAGATATTCTTGATTCTCGAGATACATTTTGATGTCGTAGAACCAAGGCTTGTTATGTGGTCCTTCTTAAATGGTGAGGAAATGTGCAGGTTCTTCAAACTCTCTAATTGTAATCCGTGATTGGTGATTTGGCCAAGTCACTTTGAACATGGCTGATAAAGTTGCCAAGGCGTCTTCCATCTGATTTTCTTCTTGCATAATATGATTGAATGTAATCTCGATAAATTCCGCAACTAGCTTTAGAACATGATCTCGATATGGAATCAATTTGGGATGTTTAGTGTCCCATTCACCATTGAATTGGTATATGACTAAGGCCGAGTCTTCAAAAACTTCGAGATGTTTAATTTTTAGATCGATGGCAGCTTCCAAACTAGAGATACAATCTTCGTATTCTACAATATTGTTGGTGCAGTCAGAACATAACCTTGTAGTATAAGGTTTGTGAAAATTCATTGGAGAAGTCAAGACTGCTCCAATACGATGCCCTAGTGAATTTGAAGCACCGCCAAACATGAGTGTCCAACGTGCCTCTGGTTCAGGTCCCTCATTGGGTCCTGGTATTTCCTAGTCACCTATAACCATGACATATTCGTCTGGAAAGTCGAACTTCATTGGTTGATATTCTAGCAACGACTGGTGAGCTAGGTTGTGAGCTAGTACACTACCCTTGATGGCCTTTTGAGTAACATATTGGTTGTCGTACTTTGATAGTAACATTTTCAATCGGGCAATCCTTCCTGTAAGAGCTGGTTTTTCAAACACATATTTCAAAGTATCCATTCTTGCTATTAACCATGTGGTGTGAGTCAACATATATTGCCTCAATCGTTTAGTAGCCCAAGATAATTCATAATAAGTTTTCTCGAGGAGTGAGTATCTGGTTTCGTAGTCATTGAATTTCTTGCTAAGTTAGTAGATTGCATGCTCTTTTCTACATGTTCCATCATGTTGCCCTAATATACATCCCACTGACCCTTCAAGCACCGTTAAGTACATGATGAGTTGTTTCCCAAGAACTGGTGGCATTAAGATTGGCAGATCTTGTAAGTATTTCTTTATCGTCTCAAAGGTTGTTTGACAGTCGTCATTCCATACCATTGTCTGATATTTTCAAATGAATTTGAATATAGGCTCGCACATAGCAGTTAGGTTCGACATGAACCTCGAAATATAATTCAATCGTCCTAAGAAACCACAAACCTCTTTTTCTGTTCTTGGAGATGGAATTTCTTGTATGGCTTTCACCTTGTCGGGATCTACCTCAATACTACATTGACTTACAATAAAATCCAATAAGTTTCCTGACTTGACACCAAATGTACATTTTTTTCCAGATTTAACCTTAGTGTGAACTTTCGTAGACGCTCGAATAATTTTTGAAAGTTAATGATGGGATGTTCCTCCGTATGGGATTTGGCAATCATATCATCCACATATACTTCCACTTCTTTGTGAATCATATCATGGAATAGTGTGACCATAGCTTGTTGATAAGTTGCCCCTGCATTCTTTAGACCAAAAGGCATCACCTTGTAATAGAAAGTTCCCCAAGGAGTCATGAAATTAGTCTTTTTCCATATCCTCGGGTGCCATTTTGATTTGATTATAACTTATGAATCATATCATGGAATAGTGTGACCATAACTTTGAAGCTTGAGTTATATTATCCACCAAAACATATATGTGAGGTAACAGGAAATCGTCTTTGGGACTTTCTTTGTTCAGATCCTGATAATCTACACACATATGCACTTTACCATCCTTTTTGGTCACTGGTATGATGTTAGCTATCCAAGGTGGATAATCTACCACCACTAAGAACCCTTCATCGGATTGTTTAAGGACTCCCTCTCGAATCTTGCTAGACATGTCTGGACAAGTTCTTCTTAGTTTTTGTATAACTAGAGAGTAGCCTTCCTTGAGAGGTAGTCTATGCACCACAATATTCGTATCCAATCTTGCCATGTCTCTGTAACACCAGGAAAATATATCCACATATTTATGTAATAACTTCATCAATCTTTCTTTGATGCTTTCCTCCAATGTTGCCCCTAGCTTGATCTCTTTTAGATCTTCCTTTGTGCTAAGGTTAATGGTCTCAATAGATTCTCGATATGGTTGTATATTATCATCTTTTTTCTCTATCTCTCTTCCCAATTCTTCAGAGAGTTTAATATCTTCATTATCTTCCTCCTCCGCTTGGTTAATGGGTGCATAAAAATTATATCGGATAATAGTTGTAACATTATAGGTGGTTTTAGGCATGGATCTACACATTTATAATGTTTTGGTGATGTTTTAGTATGTGAATTTGGAAAATGCATATGAAGAAAAATATTTCCATTTTTAAATATAAGAAATAAATGCAACAGAAAGACATGGGTCTTAATTGAATGCGAAATATAACTTTTTATTAATTGTGTATACTGTCTAAAGCAAACGGGGCACCCTTACAAGCTACCCACATGCCTCGGGCTTGACATAGGTTCTTTCAAAAACAAGAAAAATTACTTTGGAAAGAAAAACATTTCCGGAATCTCCACGGCTATCCAATTCTCGAGCTCTTCACTTGGAGCACATTTGTGGATGAAGTCAGATGCTCTTTTGGTGTTGCTTTTGTAAGATATCTTCACCAATTGTATGCCATGCTCTGTTCCTTTGTTGAAGAAGGTTTCCTGGATAGGAGGAAACTGCGCCTTGCCTTTCATGGTAGCCTTTGATGTTTCATATCCAAAACCAAAACTATTCTTCTTCTAAAGTATCTCCACAAGTTTACCCCAACCTCTTGAGGTACCATATTCCATAGATTTTTGCAAGTATCTCCATGAAGTCACGATAGGTTTCTTGATTTTCTCCACTGGTAGGGTTACCATTGAAGCAACTTCTAAGACTTGAAATGGTATTGTTATACAGTCTTAATCTGCATTGATATATCACTAGGACTCTATGTGACTCACAAATATGTCCTCTTTAACGTCGATTATAACCAATCTTCCTTCAACGAAGAACTTTAATTTCTAATGTAAAGTTGAAGTCACTGCCCCCACTGCATGAATCCAAGGTCGTCCGAGTAAACATGTATACGTTAGTTCTATATCCCTTATTTGAAAAGTGATATAAAAAATATGTGGGATGATCTTGACAGAAAGATCCACTTCTCCAAACACTATACTTTGAGAATCGTAAAAAGCTTTGGCAATCGTAGAACTAGGCCTTATTACAACACCATCCAATGTTAACTTCATCAAGCTGGATTTTGGTTAAGGGTGGAACCGGTATCAATGAGCACCCTGGACAGGCTTATAGTACCTATCTGAATAGAAATGTGCAACTCCTTATTGTGAGCTCTACCTTGTGGAGGCAACTCACTAACATTAAAACCTAGATGTGATTCAGATGTCAGATTTGATATAACATTGTCAAACTGGTTTACTTTAATCTCCTATACGACATGAGCAAAACTTACAACCTTCATCAGAGAGTCTCGATGTGCTTCTGAATATAGGAGAAAAAAGAGTATTAAAATCTTGGTCGGGGTTTGGTGAAGCTGATCCACCACCCTATAATCACTCCTTTTGATTATTTTATAGAATTCTCCTACCTCTTGGTCAGTAAAGTTTTTGCTTGGAGGTTCTTGTTCTTGGCTTGCCTCCACCATAACTTTCCCCTTTTCCTTAATTAGAGCATCATTATTTTTCAGTGGTTTGGGACTATAGATTCGACCACTGCGAGTCATGCCCCCTGTTCCAACTGTATTTATGATCGTCAGACCTAGACTTATCGATGGTTCACATTCTTACTTTAAACCATTAACGTAGATCATAGAATCATAACTTCACGGTACTGCTTTGTTACTTTCATAAGGGGTACAGGACAGTCGCCTAATCACCATCGTAGTCTTTGGAACCATTGGTATCCTTAGATTTTGTTGTGGTATCATTATCGGTGCTTCTGTTGACTCTCCCCATTGAATCACAAGAATCTTTTTATTAAGGTTTGGCCTTTGGCATGGAATGACCAATGGCTTCTTCGCACTTCCATTGATCGAAGCTACATATTCTTCTTTAGGGTATTGCCCGAATTGGACTATCCCTTGATCCACCAATTTTTGTAATGTCTTCTCAAAAGATTCATTATGTTCCAAGAGGAACCCACACTCCAACAGATATTCCTTCAAAAGGTTTATCGGGGCCTTTACTTGTCTGGCTGCCCCAAAGTCAGCAACCACCTCAATTGCATTTACAACTGGCCCACCATGTGGAGGCATGGGATTTTTCTTGATTTTTGGCTTAATAAAGGTGATATCCCGAGAATGCAACAAATCTTAAAACTTGTGTCTAAAGGCCCAACATTTTTCTATGGTATACTCCAAAGAATTGGCATGATACTCTCACATAGAATTTGCATCCTACTTTGGTGGGAGTTCACCAACTGGAGGAGCTAGTGGCTCCAGCTCTACTAAAGATGCTTTGATTAAGTGTTTTAATAATTTACTGTGTGACGTTAGGAGAGGATCAAATCTTCTCTGAGGTCTTTCAAACTTGTTCTATTTTTGTTCTCATGGAATTAACAATAGATGTTGTTCCCTTGGGTGTGATGCGACAACATTAATTTCTCCTTATTTAATTTTCGGAAGTTAGGAACATGTCTCTTTGAATTGTAATGGGTAGTAGATGAAGCCTCTTGTATCTTCCCACTCTTTATACCAGCTTCAATTCTTTCACCAATAGTCACTAAGTCATAAAATCTGGAAGATACGCTTCCTACCATTTTGTCATAGTACAACCCTTGTAAAGTTCCCATGAACATGTCGACTAATTCTTTATCCAAGAGTGGTGGTTGTACACGGGATTCCATTTCTCTCCACCTTTGAGTGTACTCCTTGAAAGACTCCTCCTTCTTCTGAGACAAGTTTTGGATTTGCACACGATTAAGTGCCATGTCCAAGTTTTACTTGTATTGTCTCAGGAAAGCATTGGCAAGATGTGCCCATGTCTGGATATGAACTCGCTCCAATTTCATGTACCAATCTAGAGATGCCCCACTTAAATTGTCTTGGAAACAATGGATCATCAACTCGCTCCAGCCTTTCTTCAAGAGATTTGTATTGATTGAGTGCCACAAGATTTTCAGTGACATGGGTACGAGTTATCCTTTGAGGATCTTGATTGAATTCCTCTAAGTCATGGTCTCCATAGTGCAAGTCTATGTAGTTATCCGTGTTGCCGACTGGAATTTGCAAGGTATGAGATGCCCCTACCATCGGTGGAGGTGGGAAAAATCATTCAGTATCAGCTTTTATGCCCTGTTGTTAAGCCATAGTTGACTTTTGAGGTCTTGACTCCGGTCCTCTTCTTGGTTGGTGACCGCTTGATGCATAAATAGTTTGGGCTACTTCTTCAAAGGTCTCCCAAGGAATTTGTTCTTGCCTTTCAATGATGTTATTTAAGGCTAATAGAACCTAAATCATGTCTCCTTTCTTTGATTCGATTTTACCCTTTACTTGCTCCAAATCTTCTTTGAAAGCAGCTTGATTCTCTTCGATCTGTTTCATCGCTTTCTTTTGATGGGCTCTTGTTTGATATAGCGATCGGAGAGGCGATGTGTGATCGGTGGAAATAGAACTGACTGTTTTGGAATGCTGGTTCGCGAAATGTCGCAGTAAGCAAGAGTCGCCACCGTCTTTTATGTTCTCCAACAAGGAAAGGACAAAAGCACAGCAAAATTCCTTTTCGAGATGCTTCTCGGTTCGGGAGGTAGATTATAGAAAGGGAAGGTGTTAGCACCCTTTCTATCCGTGGTTATCCACGGGCTCTTAGGTACTTGCTCACTATGTTTTCAAAAAATGTTTGCTTTTCTTGTGTTTGTGGGTTTTGAAAAAGTTTAGTTTGAAAACTTCTAGGTAACTCTTGTATCAGTCCTCAAGAGTGTATGAAGTATTTGTTTGAAAAATTTTGTTTGAAAGTGTGAGTGCAAAAAGTTTGTTTTGTTTTTTGAAAGAGCAAGTACCCAGGAGAAATCCACCTACTCAAAGGAATTAAGCTGTGTAAATATCCTTTAGACAGTACTATCCCACTATTGAGAAGTAGGTAGCACCGTTGTTGGAGTGTTTCGGGTCAATTCGATTATAGGGACATGTGGTCACCAAAGCAATAGTAGGACACCTTAGCGGTAACCCTAATGTCCTAGATCCTTTTTTTATCTGAGGCAACCGTTTCGAGGCAACTAGATCTTTAGACAGGAGGGCGACCTCTAAAACACCCTATACTCAATGACCACGTCGAGGCAACCAAGTGAGGCGTACCCTAAGAGTAGTATGTGCGAGTGTGTCAGGATTCAATTAAATTATCTTTGCACATGTATTATGGTGAGCTACGAGTTGATTTTAATTTCATACAAGTCTTGTCATGCATATCAGTTAATAATTGTGCGGAAAGTAAATTGCGGAAAGTAAATCTACGCTATTACAAGGCGTCGGGTATTTACATCGCCAAAAACATAACCCTTTGGAAAAGTAAATGCGAGAAATTAAAGAAAGCGATAAAAGGTCCTAATTATCTATTACATTCTCGGAGCAATTACATAAATATGATCAAAAATAATATGCGCGAAAAGAAATTAAATCGGGAAAGTCCTTAGGGTTTTGACCCTTTTTGAGAAAAGAATGAATTTTAGTCCTTTTTGCATTTAATTAAATATTAAACCTAAAACTAATCAATTAATTAATTAAAAGAAAAAAAAAGTGTTTTTGTGTTTTTTATGTTTTAATGAAAATAAAATAAAATAAAATAACGTCAAAAGTTAGTAAAACCCTAATTCTAATTTATTTTATTTATTATGAAAAAAAGTCAAATTTAACCTAATTAAACTAAATTAATTTGTGTTAGTATTTATTTACAAAATATTAAATAAAAGGTGAAATTAATAAATAATAATAATAATAAAAATATTTACATTTTTTAGCTTTTCTGAATTTATTATGAAAAATTAATTTGTGAGTTAATTAAATAATAGTAATAATAATAATTATTAATAGTAAAAACAATTAAAGATAAAATATAAAAGAGAAAAAATAAGAAACAAAACCCAGGGGGTGTTGGGCCCAGATGGAGGTTTCTTTGGCAATTATCAAGCCCACTAAGCTGCCAGTCCGTTTGACTTTTGAGATTGGCTAGGCGTTTGTTGACTGAGGATCATGGTAGTCTTTCAACATGAGCCATGGGATCTGAATTGGAGGCCACCTAGCGCGTTGGTAAGTGAGGCACATGGTGAATCACGTTGGTAAGCCTGCATATGATCATATTAAGCAAAATAACATAAGCGATTTGGAGGACCTTGGAAATTCACGTCTGTGGCATTAGGGTTGGCTTGTGTACTTATAGTAGAATGAAACTAGGTCAAATCTTTGCCAAGAAATCCATGGAATTGATGATTGTATATTTGATTGAAAATCAAATATTTTTGAATCTTTTTGATTGAAGAAAGTTGCTAAATTGAGAGATTTTGATATCCTTGATTGATACACGAATTTGCCAGCTTTTTTAAGTCATTCTTGCTTCACAAAAAGATTGAAAAATCAAATCTTTGTATTTCCTACAATTTAAATTAATTAAATGAATTAAAATTGATTAAAAATCCAATTAATTAATAAAAAATAAAAAAATAATTCAATTCAAGCTTAATGGGTCGTGCATAGGCCTTGGATAAAGTTTCAAGAAGAAATTTGAGGCCCATTAGCAAAAACAAGGTGTTTTGAGCAAAGTTGACTTTTGCAAATTCACAAAAATTTCCCAACTTCTCCAATGCATATCTTGCTCAATTTTGATCATATGAACATGTTCTTGGACATTTTGGAAAGGTCTTGAAGTCCTCAAACCAATTCCTTTGGTCCCATGTCATTTAGATTTACCAATCTCAAGTTATGGTCTTTGACTTAAAGTGCATTTTTGTTGACCTTTGAATTTGACCTATAATGTAGAAATTGATAACTTTTTATGAGAGCATTTCTTGGACTTGGAATGTGAAGATGGATCTTAGGAAATGTCATCCCCTTCAAAATGAGGATTGGATGGGATTTTTCTGATGAACCATGAAAAAGTTATGCCTTGGTCAAGATACAGTTGACTTTTCTACTGTCCAAAAATAGTAACTTTTGGCATCTTGATGATTTTTGAGCCATGCTTGTGGAATCATGATCAAGACTTGATCAAATAATGATTGTGAGCTCAAAATAAGATGTTGACCAAAATTTTTGACTTTTGACTGCAAAATAACCATTTTGCCCCTGCAGTTGATTGTGAAGCAAATGGAGCTTTTGACTGTGCAAATTGACACTGTGAGTCTTGAAACTTGGCATGTAGGTGCTTGAGAATATATGTAGGCATATGAGACTTGTTTGAGCCATTGAAAACCTCAGATTCCTTGAGAGAACCAAAACCCTAATTTTGACTGGCTTAGGAGGCATTTGGACTGTGCAACCTCTGAGAAATCTTGAACCATCTGAAGATGATTCTTGCTAAATCTTGAAGAATATGGGAGGGCAAATTTTGGGGTACAACAGTTGCCCCTGTTCAATCTTCTTAAACCCGAGGATGTAGATTGGCTTGCGTGCCTTTCGTGATCCGAAGGTGGAAGATGATTGAACACTAGCGTGCCCAGAAATTTGCACTCGCATAGCGTAATATCAACAATGTGATGTCGGGAATGGGCTTACAGATGCCATTTGGAGATATGATGGATAGGAGGATGGGCATATAGATGCCATCTGGAGATGTGACAGAATCTTGTCAGGGATGGGCTTATAGACGCCATCTGGAGATTGTTGGTAGAAGGATGGGTTTATAGATGCCATCTGGAGTTTGTTGGTAGAAGGATGGGCTTATAGATGCCATCTGGAGCTTGTTGGTAGAAGGATGGGCTTATAGATGCCATCTGAAGCTCGTTTGTTGAATTGTAACTTTATAAGTTGAAAAAAGGAACCTGTGTAGGGTTGCTTCACGATGAGTCAGTGTAAAACTGCCATTTGGAAGGAAGTAAACCTGTGTAGGGTTGACTAATGACGAGTCCTTGTGAAACTGCATCCGGAAGGAAGGAAACCTGTGTAGGGTTGACTGATGATGAGTCCGTGTGAAACTGCATCGGGAATTGAGAAGGAAACCTGTGTAGGGTTTCTTGATGACGAGTCCGTGTAAAACTGCATCTGGAAAGAAAGAACCTGTGTAGGGTTTCTTGGTAACGAGTCCGTGTAAAACTTCATCTTTGGAAAGAGAAAAGGAACCGGTGTAGGGTTTCTTGGTGACGAGTCCGTGTAAAACTACGTCTTTGGTTGAGAAGGAACCGGTGTAAGGTTACTTCGGGATAAGTTCGTGTAGAACTTCTGGATGAACTGGGGTAAAGTTATTTTGAGATAAGTTCGTGTGAAACTTCAGGAGGAACCGGGGTAAGGTTATTTTGAGATAAGTTCGTGTGAAACTTCTGGATGAACCGGGGTAAGGTTACTTTGAGATAAGTTCGTGTGAAACTTCAGGGTGAACCGGGGTAAGGTTATTGTGAGATAAGTTCGTGTGAAACTTCAGGAGGAACCGGGGTAAGGTTACTGCGAGATAAGTTCGTGTAAAACTTCAGGGTGAACCGGGGTAAGGTTACTGCAGGATAAGTTCGTGTAAAACTTCTAGATGAACCGGGGTAAGGTTACTTTGATGATGAGTCCGTGTAAAACATCATCTTAGAAATGAGGAGGAACCGGTGTAGGGTTGCCTGAGGACGAGTCCGTATAAAACTTCGTCTTGGAAGGGAGGAGAAACCTGTGTAGGGTTCTTCATGATGAGTCCGTGTAAAACTGCATCTGCACTGAGAAGGAACCGGTGTAGGGTTGCCTGTTGATGAGCCCGTGTAAAACTTCATCTGAAAGGAAGGAACCTGTGTAGGGTTGCCTGATGATGAGTCCGTGTGAAACTTCATCTGAAATTGAGAAGGAACCGGTGTAGGGTTGCCTGATGATGAGTCTGTGTGAAACTTCATCTGAAATTGAGAAGGAACCAGTGTAGGGTTGCTTGTTGATGAGTTCGTGTAAAACTTCATCTGAAATAGAAGGAACCGGTGTAGGGTTGCTTCATGATGATCAAGTAGATAATTGTCCTGTCTGGTTTCAGGTATTAACCCATGATCAGTCGTCCACAAAATTTTCCTGGCTTGTTACAGGTGTTGATCTGGAACTTGCAAAGGTTGATGGTAATCATCTTTTGATTGACCTTTTCCTGAAAAGGCAAAACATTATTTGTAGGCAATGTCATGATGTATGAAATGCATGATGTCATGATGTTCTCAAAATAAATGAGATTGTGTGATATGATGAGTATATGCATGTATCATGATGTATGACAATTTGATGTTTATGAATGTATCTTCGTCTAGGAAAATAAATCCTTGACGAATTCCGGGAAGTTCGTTGAATCCTGGGCTGATGTTGAAGAGTAGAGTTCTTCATTTCTGTTGTGGATGATAAACGAAGATGATTGCCAGAATAAACCAGCAGGAGAAGATGACTCCGTTGGGGGATAATCCTGGTGAAGATATTACTCTGCGGGGAATTACTCTGTGGGAAGAGATGCTTCGCTGAGATTTTAATGAGAACTCCGCTGGGGATTCTGTTGATAAGCTTTGTTGGGGAATTTGATGAACTCCGCTGGGGATAGAAAGAACTTTGCTGAGGACGATCTTTCCATGGCAATTTGCTGAGGATAACCCAGTTAGACTCTGGTGGGGAATAACCTTTGAATATGGCCGGGAGAGATGCATTTATACTCTGCAGGGGATAAGCTTCCAGAATCTACTGGGGAGATGGTTCAACTCTCCTGGGGAAACTTTTGGACTGTACTGGGGAAGTGGCTCTACTGGGGTGTCTGTATTCTGCCGGGGAACAATCTTATATTTCTGTTGAGGAATATTAAGACTGCCAGGGATGCTTGCTGAGGAATATCTGTATACTCCTCTAGGGAATATTAAGATCTTCTGGGGATACCCAACTTCTTCAGGACTGATGGTAGACCAACTCTGCTTGGGGGAGAGCATTGCTGACTTGCTAGAGATACTGTTCCTTTTCAAGGCTGATTGGGAGACCGACTCTGCTTGGGGAGAGTGTTGCTGATTTGTCTTACTCTGCGGGGAGTGAAGGTATCTTGGTCATATTCTTCAGTTGAATCTACCTTGTATCTCGAGGACAAAGCAGCTTGTACAGTTCGGACAATTCTTATTGCCCCAGTTTCGGCGGGAGAAGGTACCTGTGGAGGTGCTTGATAACTTCCGATTGACAAATCTTCTTCTGGTAGGCAAGTGACGAGATGACGGAACATAGTCGTACACTGTGATCCCTAACTTTTGCCTGGACCACCCTTTCGGGTTTTCAGTCCATCGAGATACCCTTTTTTGCCTAAGCCGCCTTTTCAGGTTTTCGACTTGCCGTGTGTACAGATTTTTTTCATTTTCATCCCTTATTTTTGCCTGAACCCTTTTGGTTCGCCGGGAAGCCCTTATTTTTTCCTAGGCCCGTCGACCTAGCGGGTCTTTGATTATGCGTAGTATTTTTTTTGACTATGTCCACGTTCTCAGAGTGTAGGGAGTTGTCACTGTCAGTAGTGTTGTGTTGCCATACTACCAGAAGATCTTCGTTTGACCATGCAAGATTTGTTGCTAGAGTTCATGTCCAATGCCCCAAGTGACTCAGACCGAGATTTGCCCCTGGCTATTTGGCATCTTGAGAGATTCCTTGAATCTTGACTTGACTGCCCCAGATGATGGACAATGCTCATGTCGTGCCCCTGGATTGGAAGTGTTTTTTCCACTTGAGGTGACCTTTTTTTATTGAGAAGGCTTTTGTTCACAAGATATTCATCGTGCGAATTTCTCTGCTGTTCGAACAAATAGTCATATGCAAACAAAGTTATTTTAAGAATGCAAAGCTTATGTCTGTTTTGAAGTTTTTGAAAATGCAGTTTTCAATAAAACAAGTGATTTTTGTAAAATGTGATGTCAACTCAAGATTTTACAGCAAGCCCTACAGGAGTCAGGATACCTTTTGTAACAGTATGCTTTCGAACTAACCCATGCTTCAGCTAGGACTTTTAAGGGTTATAATGTGGCCTGGTTCACGGTTTAAGGAACAAAGGATAAAGGCTCAAAATTTATTTGTACCCACCCGTTCTTCGTGATGTTCTTCGATCCTAAACTCAGCTAATCGTGCATTAGATCTTGTTTGAGTCTTTGCTCTGATATACCAGTGATGGTTCGGATACTGACAGTTTATTTTGAATAGGAATTCATTTCTTTTTGTTGAGGGTTTGTAGGACCTCTTTCTTTTCGATTTTATTATCCCTGTCTTTTTTGCCTGAACTGTTCCTTTTGTGATTAAAGTCAGCGGGATGCCCCAGTTTTGTAAGTCTCCTTCATAGGTTTTGGCTTATTGGGCTTTTATTTTGAGAGATAATGACTGCCTGTCTTTACGATTATTCGGAACCATCATCGTCTCTTGTTTCGGAAGGACTCCTTTGATGCCATTTATTGCGCACCTGGATCAACTGAGAGAACTACCCTGCCCCAGGTTATGGTCAAGGGTTTTAATTTTTTTTTTTTTGAAAAGAAAAACTCCAACTTCTTTGGCTCAAAGGGGTTGACTAGGGATTATCTTCCTTGTAACTCCACTGTTTAGGATTTGAAACAATGCCTGTACTTCATCAGCGGGGTCTTTTCAAAAGCATACTATAAAGATCGTGGTATCGTTTTCGTCATCCTCCCTCAAAAGGCTTAGAATTTTTTAATCGAGATTTGAACTCAAAAAAATAAAAGCAATTTTGAATATAATGAACACAATTACTTCAAAACAGACACGTGTAATGCATTAATGAAATAAGAGAGTTTGACATGATGATTGTTTGAATAAGCAAAGAAAAATACGATATCAGAATTCAAATGAACAAAAGTTTCTCAATCCTAGCCATGTTTTGGCAAGGGAGCAGTGATCACATTGGGAGTCTCTGAAGGCTCGAATTCGATCTCCTTAGCATCAATCATATTCTGAATCTTGTATTTCAGCGCCCAACAATCATCAGTATCGTGCCCCGGGCTACCGGAATGGTAAGCGCACCTTGCATCTGGGTTGTAGTTTGGAGAAGAAGTCTTAGGGTTCGCAGGAGGGTTTATCACTGCAATCAGATTCATCTTCAACATGTGCTACAGTGCTTGTGACAATGGCATGTTGATGTTGGTGAACTGTCTTTTAGGCTCGTCCGGCCTTCGTTTATTTCCCTTTTGCTATTGTCGGCGTGACGCAGAACCAGAGATCAGGACTGCCCCTACGTATCGGTCACGACGACTCTTTTGACTGTACGCAGCATTGGACTCTTTCTTCCCATTGTAAGGATTTTTCTGAGCATCGGAAGGTGCCGCTTCTGGAATCTTCCCACTTTTGATGCCATCTTCAATTCTCTCACCAATCAAGATAAGGTCTGTAAACCCGGCAGAAGAATTTCCAATCAAATGGTTGAAGAACGGACCAGACAGGGTCCCCAAGAACATATCAATAAGCTCACGGTCAGTCAAAGGTGGCTGCACCCTTCCAGCCAGGTCTCTCCACTTTTGGGCATATTCTTTAAATCCTTCACCCGTCCCTAGTGACATACCATGGAGTTGGGTACGCGTAGGAGCGAGGTCGGAATTATACTGATACTGCTTATAGAACGCAGTAGCCAAATCCTCCCAGCTACGAATACTGGCTCCATCCAGCTGATAGAACCATTCGAGTTGAGTCCCTGAAAGACTATCCTGGAAGAAATGGATCCACAAATTCTTGTCAGCTGTATAAGGTTGGATCTTCCTTACATACGATCAGAGGTGCAGCTTAGGACAGGAAGCTCCGTCGTACTTTACAAAAGCAGGTGCCTTGAACTTATATGGGATCACCACCCGAGAAGATAAGCCTTGGTCTCCAAAGTCCAACCCGGGCACATGTTGAATCACCATAGCACTTAAACGGTCCTCCAGCTGTTTGTACCTGTCCTCCGCAAGAGGGTACTATTCATCATTATAATCCGTCTCATTGTCGGAGACCACGGGACTAGGAACCCTTCTCTCTTGGGGGTTGTCCTTCCCTATAGAGAAAGTAGTCAGATCAACCTCATTTTGTAGTCCATTCCCAGATCTGCGTCTAGTGTTGAACAAAAGAGTCCTCTTCTTCTTCTTCCTCTCTTTCAGAATCAGAGTCTTCAAATCCTGTTGACCCTGGGCTAGGCTCATAACCAACTCTTGGAACTGGGCATTCTGGGCCTGGAGGGCCTTGATAGCTTGTTCAGTGGAAGGTTCAGAAGACATGATGATTGCTGAAATAAACAGCGAAGAAGATAAGTGACCTGTAAAAAGGGGTACCTGTAATGCTATGATATGTATGTATGCATGCAATGTTTTCAAGGATCTCGCGGGGTAAACCAAGAAACTTGTTAAAATTTGAATTTGGGTAGCTTGATTGAAGGAACTTTATGTTGTTAAGAGTCATTCTTCAAGAGTCAAAGCTCACCATATCACGTGGGTCATAGCCCCTGACTCAAGTTATCGTGCTTGGATTTCTGGACAACCTTGGTTAGAGGAAAATAAATCCCCTTTGCCCCTTGCTAGACAGTTGGTTCATCATGACCTGCATCACAAACCCTTGAGATCCTTGAAATGGGTTAGTCCTTATGCAGGATGTATGCAATGTTATGATGTTATGATGTTATGATAAAGGCACACCACAAGTATTCACAAAAGGCAAACATGGTAAGGCACACAAGTCACACAAGACAGCCCTTAGAGTTTAGGCCAGCATGAAGTTTAGGTACTACCCTCTTTCAGTTTCAGTTGGTTAAGACCTGTCCTAGAAAATAGTAACCGGGTTCTAAGGAGCTCAATATCATTGGATTGTTTTCTATGTTCATTGTTTTGATTTAGCCACTGAATTGGTGACCAAAATATTCCAAGAAAACAACCCTCAACGAGTGTAGTATCGAGTATCTACCAACTTCGGACTGCACCAAAGTCGGTCATCTCACTACCCCTAAAGAGGCCAGGATGGTCAAGTAAGGTTTTAGGTCAGTTGATGCTTCACGACACCACGCGGCGGCCCCGTACTCTCCTTGACTTGACTCAAGGGTTACCGGTACTCACCAAAGTGCCACATCAACGTAGCAACTGCTTCAACCATGTCGGTATACCCCGCACAGTTCCCTCACAGTTTGTTGCTACTTCTAAAAGGGTATCCCCAGATCCGGGTTAGGATCTATGAAACTCCGATACAAGCCCACAATATTAAAGCAAATAAGGCATACAATTGAAAACAAGAGTGGTCTAATCCTAAGGTACACCTCACTTATATAAAGTCCCCAACAGAGTCGCCAGTTCTGTGATCGGTGGAAATAGAACTGACTGTTTTGGAATACTGGTTCGCGAAATGTCGCGGTAAGCAAGAGTCACCACCGTCTTTTATATTCTCCAATAAGGAAAGGACAAAAGCACAACAAAATTCCTTTTTGAGATGCTTCTCGGTTCGGGAGGTAGATTATAGAAAGGGAAGGTGTTAGCACCCTTTCTATCCATGGTTATCCACGGGCTCTTAGGTACTTGCTCACTATGTTTTCAAAAAATGTTTGCTTTTCTTGTGTTTGTGGGTTTTGAAAAAGTTTAGTTTGAAAACTTCTAGGTAACTCTTGTATCAGTCCTCAAGAGTGTATGAAGTATTTGTTTGAAAACTTTTGTTTGAAAGTGTGAGTGCGAAAAGTTTGTTTTGTTTTTTGAAAGAGCAAGTACCCAGGAGAAATCCACCTACTCAAAGGAATTAAGTTGTGTAAATGTCCTTTAGATAGTACTATCCTACTATTGAGAAGTAGGTAGCACCGTCGTTGGAGTTTTTCGGGTCAATTCGATTATAGGGACATGTGGTCACCAAAGCAATAGTAGGACGCCTTAGCGGTAACCCTAATGTCCTAGATCCTTTTTTTATCTGAGGCAATCGTTTCGAGGTAACTAGATCTTTAGACAGGAGGGCGACCTCTAAAACACCCTATACTCAATGACCACGTCGAGGCAACCAAGTGAGGCGTACCCTAAGAGTGGTATGTGCGAGTGTGTCAGGATTCAATTAAATTATCTTTGCACATGTATTATGGTGAGCTACGAGTTGATTTTAATTTCATACAAGTGTTGTCATGCATAGCAGTTAATAATTGTGCGGAAAGTAAATTGCAGAAAGTAAATCTACGCTATTACAAGGCGTCAGGTATTTACATCGCCAAAAACATAATCCTTTAGAAAAGTAAATGCGAGAAATTAAAGAAAGCGATAAAAGGTCCTAATTATCTATTACATTCTCGGAGCAATTACATAAATATGATCAAAAATAATACGCGCGAAAAGAAATTAAATCGGGAAAGTCCTTAGGGTTTTGACCCTTTTTGAGAAAAGAATGAATTTTAGTCCTTTTTGCATTTAATTAAATATTAAACCTAAAACTAATCAATTAATTAATTAAAAGAATAAAAGTGTTTTTGTGTTTTTTATGTTTTAATGAAAATAAAATAAAATAAAATAAAGTCAAAAGTTAGTAAAACCCTAATTCTAATTTATTTTATTTATTATGAAAAAAATTCAAATTTAACCTAATTAAACTAAATTAATTTGTGTTAGTATTTATTTACAAAATATTAAATAAAAGGTGAAATTAATAAATAATAATAATAATAAAAATATTTACATTTTTTAGCTTTTCTGAATTTATTATGAAAAATTAATTTGTGAGTTAATTAAATAATAGTAATAATAATTATTATTAATAGTAAAACAATTAAAGATAAAATATAAAAGAGAAAAAATAAGAAACAAAACCCAGGGGGTGTTGGGCCCAGATGGAGGTTTCTTTGGCAATTCTCAAGCCCACTAAGCTGCCAATCCGTTTGACTTTTGAGATTGGCTAGGCGTTTGTTGACTGAGGATCATGGTAGTCTTTCAACATGAGCCATGGGATCTGAATTGGAGGCCACCTGGCGCGTTGGTAAGTGAGGTACATGGTGAATCACGCTGGGAAGCCTGCATATGATCATATTAAGCAAAATAACATAAGCGATTTGGGGGACCTGGGAAATTCACGTCTGTCGCATTAGGGTTGGCTTGTGTACTTATAGTAGAATGAAACTAGGTCAAATCTTTGCCAAGAAATCCATGGAATTGATGATTGTATATTTGATTGAAAATCAAATATTTTTGAATCTTTTTGATTGAAGAAAGTTCCTAAATTGGGATATTTTGATATCCTTGATTGATACACGAATTTGCCAGCTTTTTTAAGTCATTCTTGCTTCACAAAAAGATTGAAAAATCAAATATTTGTATTTCCTACAATTTAAATTAATTAAATGAATTAAAATTGATTAAAAATCCAATTAATTAATAAAAAATAAGAAAATAATTCAATTCAAGCTTAATGGGTCGTGCATAGGCCTTGGATAAAGTTTCAAGAAGAAATTTGAGGCCCATTAGCAAAAACAAGGTGTTTTGAGCAAAGTTGACTTTTGCAAATTCACAAAAATTTCCCAACTTCTCCAATGCATATCTTGCTCAATTTTTATCATATGAACATGTTCTTGGACATTTTGGAAAGGTCTTGAAGTCCTCTAACCAATGCATTTGGTCCCATGTCATTTGGATTTACCAATATCAAGTTATGGTCTTTGACTTAAAGTGCATTTTTGTTGACCTTTGAATTTGACCTATAATGTAGAAATTGATAACTTTTTATGAGAGCATTTATTGAAATTGGAATGTGAATATGGATTGTAGGAAATGTCATCCCCTTCAAAATGAGCATTGGATGGGATTTTTCTGATGAACCATGAAAAAGTTATGCCTTGGTCAAGATACAGTTGACTTTTCTACTGTCCAAAAATAGTAACTTTTGGCATCTTGATGATTTTTTAGCCATGCTTGTGGAATCATGATCAAGACTTGATCAAATAATGATTGTGAGCTCAAAATAAGATGTTGACCAAAATTTTTGACTTTTGACTGCAAAATGACCATTTTGCCCCTACAGTTGATTGTGAAGCAAATGGAGCTTTTGACTGTGCAAATTGACACTGTGAGTCTTGAAACTTGGCATGTAGGTGCTTGAGAATATATGTAGGCATATGAGACTTGTTTGAGCCATTGAAAACCTCAGATTCCTTGAGAGAACCAAAACCCTAATTTTGACTGGCTTAGGAGGCATTTGGACTGTGCAACCCTTGAGAAATCTTGAACCATTTGAAGATGATTCTTGCTAAATCTTGAAGAATATGGGAGGGAAAATTTTGGGGTACAACACGATGCTTTTTTACCAATGATTTAACTGGAGAATGCTTTTTTTTTTAATGTAGGCTTTATGTATGAAAATGTACTAAATATTATGCTTATGCATGAACGCGCATGAATATGCTAAAAAAATTTTAACCTTTGTCTGATTCATGTTGGATTCCTTTATATATTTTTTCTAGGTTTTATTTTTTTATTGGTGAGTATCTCAAAATAAATATACAATCGAGATATGGAAACAAAACACTTTTATTGAAATAACAATTGTATTTTAAAAAGGAGAATAATATTCAGATATTGAAAAATATTCAAACCAAAACATCAAAACTTGCTGAAAGAAATAATAAAGGGAAACAAAATCTTCTAAGTGCGCCTGCGGATTACTGACCTAAAGCCATCAACCATAGTATTGTAAAGCTTCTAGGGATGTCCTCAATTAGATTCTTGGCTAAGAAGGCGATTTTTGCATGCTTGTCTTTTTAGAATCGATACTCTTGGTAGAGGTCCAGAATTATCTTATGATTATCCTTTTCTGCTTTAGAGATCTTTGAATACTGCTCTTCCCAATATAATTTTTCATCCCTCATTTTCGTATAGAGTTTCCTTTGTATAAGGAAATTCTTTTGGAGGTCTTCTAACTCAAGACATACCCGCTCATATTCATCAGTATTTTGGGCGAGAAACCTTTATGCCATCATAATCTTCAGACGTTCCCCTACATCTGATTCTTGGCTATCTCGGAGCCTAGTAGTAAGATACTTCATTTTCTATTCTTGATCTAAAGAAGCTTGTGCCAAACATTGAATTTAAGCCCTCAAATCTTCTTCAATCTCCTTTTTGTAATACATTGCCTTTTCGTACCACCTACTTAGTTTCCCAATTTCACTAGCAACATCTTCCAAGTCTTGGTTATGGTAATCCAAATTAAAGGTAGCACTCTACAACCCTTCAGTTGAACATTTCCGCTTAAGACTCTCCTTTTCGAATGCTTCACGATCTTTTTAAATTTGTTGGTCTTTGGACTCCAGCTCATGTTGCATTTATCTTTTCTCCTTAGCTCAGGTATGAAGACTAAGCTCCAATTCTTATTTATCCTTTTGAGCTTGATTCAAGGATTTCTTCAAGTTTCCTATTTCTTCTAAGGACATAGGAAGAGGATCTGGGACATCTGGCTTGAACCCAGGATCAATGTCAAATGGTAACTTAACAACTTGCACCCTATCCAAAACCCATCGAGTGTAAGGTTCTTTTGCCACAACATTCTTCCTTTCAGCTTTTCTCTTGTTAACCCTATTCCATGCTCGGATGATCTTGTTGAGAAATTCTCTATCATTTTTTCCCATGTCATGAATAATTAATTCTTGAAGTTGTTCATCGGAGGGTTTATCATCCAAAGGGTATCCTAGTTGTCGCAAAGCCAAAGCAGGATTGGAGTTGATGCAACCATGTGATCCAATAAAAAGAACATTTGGAAAGTCTCCACAACTATAAATGATATCTCCAATGTCTAGCTTCCTCGCATACCACAACACATAATTAGCAGTAAGAGACCATACTTTTTGAGGCCACTCATATCTTGTCAGGTTTGGGACCATGTAGTCTTCTTTATAGAGGTGAGTCATAAGCCAAGAATATTAGAGAGGGATACAATAGTTTAGAGTACCTCTCACCTTTTTATAACAAGTGTGAAGTGTATAATAAATATCAGCAAGTAAATCATGGGTTTGGTCTGCATTCAAAGCTTTTGCGCCCCAAAATACACTAATAGTTTTAGGGTCAATATAGTCCAAAGTCCATAGGAAAAGAATTATACCAAATACAAGTAGCCCTAAGAAATCTATACAAGGCTCTCATTCTTTATTTTCGGAAGCTTTTCCTTTAGAGAAATTCAAGAGTCTATCCAATTCTTCCAAAGTCGGTGTTAGCGAAAAGTCTTGGAAGGTAAAGCACCTTAATGGAGGGTCGTAGAACTGAACCATGGCAGAGATAGCATCCAATTATACATCTACTTTTATCAATTCAAGGGTATCCCGATAACAGCGAGAAAAAATCTTCAAAGCGCTTTCAGACAGTTTCGCCTTGATGGTCTTAATCTTCGTCATATCTGGCTTGACGGCATTAACACGGACAAGTTATTTCCCTCTGGCATTCATTTTTAAGACACTTCACTAAAAACCTTTGATAATTTTTTTAATCATGTGAATAAGACAGACAAAAAGAATGGGGAATAATGAATATGTGAAATGCAAGACGTATGAATGCATGATTGGGTGGCATAATAATGGGATTTATGAAAGGTATCCTTAGTTGGTAGGCTCCTAATTTTGGCCTACGTATATTACACACTCCCCATAAGATGTTTTCCTTAAGGGTATCATGGATAACACTGGAGGGAAAGGCACAAGGGCCTCCCTTAAGAAGAGCCTCTTTGTAGATCGAAACTTTCGTCTCTAAGGTCGTGAGAAGCCTCACCATGAGTTTTTAGTTTACGGTTTATACAAAAAGTCATAGGTTTTATTCCAAAGTCCTACCCTCCAAGAGGATATCTCTTGAGATGTATTTATTTTTTGGAATTCCACCGACTCTAGGTGAATTCGTCACAAAAACATAGGGATGATGTATCCCATTGGCCAATAGACGAACCATCTTTCTAAGGTTTTTGAAAAAAAAAATTGAAATAATAAAATCCCACCAAAGGTAAATAAAATAATGATAATAAAGATATAAAGCCAAATAAATAAACAAAGAGAAAAAAATAAATATAAAGAAAAAATACAGATAGAAAAACCATAAACCCTAAATCCAAAAGATAGGTTTTAACCCTAGGGTTGAATCCCCAGTGAAGTCGCCAGCTGTTATAACCAGTTTTAAAATGTGAGTCGCCACCATTAATTTTTATCCTAGGGAAAGGAATATAGCGGATAACCATAATTTGGTTAGAGATTCTAACTCGTTTTTAGACGAAGGGAAGGTATTAGGCACATCTAATCTACGTTTTTTACAAGGATACTAGGGTTTAGATTTACGGTTTATGAAATAGGTTTTTAATTTTTATTAAGGGAACTCGCCACGATTTTTTAGTCGTATGCCTACGTATCCTCTTATGAGGAATCAGAGTCTCAATTAGTAGTTCAAAGTTGTTGGTTGGTGTTTTTTTTAAGGATTACAGAAATATCTCGTATTAATCCTTGAACCAATTCTGGGTTTTTAAACTGCGGAGTTGTTTAGACGAAGTTCGCAGTTAATGATAAATATATCCATAATGCTTTTATAAAATAATATGAGGTTTGAATTAGGTTAGTGAAAATTGTCAGTAATTTGATTGGTTAGATTTTTTTAAATATATTCAAAATATAAGAAAAATAGTTTTTAATGCATGAGAAAAAGATAATTTTAATGCAATTAAAATACTGAATGAGATAGTAAAAGAACTTGAATTAATAAAATAAATAAATTTAAAATTTATTAAAAAAATAATTATGAATTATGAAAATATAAGAAAATAAATAAAAATAAATTATAAAAAAAATATAATTTAAATTAATTTATACATGGGGTGTATTATTAGTTTGGTAATAAAAGGTTGGGGGTATGAATAACAGGGCCCTAAATCCACATATTGAATTTAGGCCCAAAATGCAGGGGGCGTAAGTTTGTATGTAGTAGCAAAATTGGGGGGTTGGTTTAAAAAGGGTCCAAGTTCAGATATTAAACGGGGCCTTTTGTACCACAAAATTTCCCTCCCATTTTCACTCAAGGCATGCTCTTAAAGGTTCCCAATTGCTCAAGGTTGACCAAGAATTGACCAGACAAATTCTCCTACTAAGCAATGAACCTCTAATTAGGGTTTCATTTTTCATCAAGATGTGTGAGCTCCAAAGGCGTCAAATGTTTTCCATGGTCCTAATATGCCTTCAAGATTGTCCATGACAAGTTTCATGCCTTACACTACAAGTTTGCTTAGTCAATTGCTCAAGTGTTTGAAAATCAACTATACTAGGTCGAAAGTCAATTGTGGCCCATATACAGTCAAACTTCAAGATTTTTGGTCAACATCAACATTTTGAAGTGATATCCATAATTTGATCAAAGGTTGATCATGATTCCTCAAGAAATGCCCTTAATCTATCAAAAGTCAAAAATTGCTAAATTAGGGTTTCTATAAGAAAAGTCAACTTAACTTTGACCAGACATAACTTTCACATACTTCATCCATTTTTCCCCAACCAAAGCTCATTTTTAAGAGAATCACATTACCTACAACTTCTCTTTTGTCTTCAAGATCAAGAGATGCACCATTTGAAAGATACAATCTCATACATTACAGGTCATTTTCAAGAAGTCAACAAAAGGAACTTTTTGTCAAGTCCATTTACATTACTATAAATTATTCAAATGCAAAATTGATGAAAATAGAGATTGAAGTAGACATCTTGGGCTTTCCAAAAAGTAAAAGATCATCATCAAGAGATTAAAATTGAAAAAGTTATGGCTTTCCCAAGTTGGGAAAATGTTGGAAATTTCAAGAATTGTGCATAGAGAGAATTAAACTTTTAGGCCAATGGCCTAACTTTTTGGGTTTCAAACATCTTCCTAAGCTTATAGAGGGCCTCGAATTTCATTCTTACCTTGCCTTGCATTTTTTAGCTATTTTATTCTTATTTATTTTGTTTTTATTCACATAAATACAAGATAAATTATATAAAAAAATAAATGATGGATCATGACACTTGGGCTTTTGGTTTGGATTGATTTTAGGCCCATAAACACGTGCAGGGGGTGTCCAGATTCATTCAGCATCAAACAAGGCATGGAATCTCATTTTTGGCAAGAATTCTAAATGACATTCATGGCTTTAAACCATGGCTTAATGTCTTGATTTCTTTCCTTCTTACTTTGTTCCCTCCCTCTCCACTATAAGTACAAGCCATGAGCAAGCCAAACGGACGCATACACATCCTCAAGAACTCATACGAAATTTGCAAAAAAATAAGCAAATTTGTCAAAATTAAAAAACGAGTTTCCAACCATTCCCAGTCCAAACAAAAGATTCAAACACCTTCCTGAGACTTCCAGGAACTCAACCCAGTCCTCGAGCAAGCAATTCCATATCCAGATCAAGCAGATCGATTCTCTCCATTTTGGTAAAAATTCCAAGATCGGAATCCCTTAATGCACACATTCTAAACAAGTTTAATGCATATTTTCATATTTGTATGTTTATTTTGGTTCATTCTAACATGAATCATGAGTGATTCGATGCAGATCTAAGGTTTTTCCATGTTTAGGGCAAAAGCTTTATTGTGCTTTGAACAGGGGGTTGTAGCCATGATCCATGGAAACTAAGGCAAAATTCAAACTTGGGATCATATTTTGTGTGGAGTAGGCTTTTGATCTTAAGTTTAAACCCTCCAAAATTGCAGATTCCATTTCTACATGCTCGGAGAAGACGACCAGAGGCCTGATCCAATGTCGTTGACCTTCTGACTCCGTCCGAGAGTGGGTGTGGAAGTTTCATGCATTTTAATTGGCTTGTTTAAAATTCGGATGCGCGCGCTTTGCTGACTATGATATAATATTGTTTTTTCATTTATATTCTTATCATGTAATTATAATAACGAATGAACAGGTTAGCTCAGCTGGTAAAGATGCGTATGTGTGAAAGAGGGGACCTGGGTTCGTGTCCCAGGTCCAGCATTTTTTAATTTTCTTAATATTCTCTTGCATATTCCATATAGCCATGCCACACACGTATACCATGGGCCACCAGATCTACACCCTCCAATGACAACGCAACCAGATCCAAGCATTGCAAACACGCGTCCCCATCATGGACATCTAAAGGATCCTCTCACTGGATCCATACAGCCTTTGGGCTCCCTCACTTTTGGGCCAAGTGAATTTTCAATCAGCACCCCCATTTTGCTTTTGCATATCCAGACCCAATTTTTATTTTCTTATTTATTATTTTTATTTGTTTATTAATTTCAAAAATCACTTTTTTTGAACAAATAAAAAAAAATCAAAAAAAGAAATAATAAAACTTAGGATTAGTTTTTTTTATTAAGTAATTAATTTTTGAAATTAATTAATTAATTAACTTTAATATTTTTTCTCAAAATTAAAATGAATTAGTACTTGGGGTTTAATTTATGTTTCAAGATTTTCTTAATTAAAACACAAAAAAATAGTAGAATTAGTTTTACTAATTAACAATCATTTTTCTTTTATTTAATTAATTAAGAGTATATTTAGTTTTTTCTCATTTAATTTAGTTTAAGTATTTTCTTATAATAAACAAAAGAACAACCAAAAATATTTTCTCGTTTACTTAGAATTTTTTAGGGTTTTAGACGTGCGCATTCATATTTCCTTTCTAGTTTTTTCTTTTTCATATTTTTGTATCTGCTGATGGGATGTAAGAGATTAAAATAGGATCTTATCGCTTTCTTTATTTCCCCCCCATTTGAATATGTAAATACCCCCTCCCCGAAGCATTGTAATAATGTAGAATTTAAATTCCTGCACTTTAAAGTTCTACAAAATATTAACTGTTAGTAACTAGGCTTGTATGGAAAGACTAAAAGTCAAACGTTAGCAAACTAAACTTAAGAATAAAATAATTGAACATAACACACATGCACCTCTAGGGTACCCCATTTTGGTTTCCTTCGAAAATAAAACAGTCATGTCCCTCGAGACAGGGACGCTTTAGCAAAGACCCGTAAATCAAAAGATCATAGTCCCTCGATGACCCTACAGTTGCCTTTCGGTAAATGATCTAGTCCTTAAACAAAAATTGCTAAAGCGTCTCTACATGTTGCCTTTATGATTATACGTCCCTTCGAACGTCCCTCATACATCCAACGATAGGGCTACCTACTCACTAATAGTAGGATAGCACTGTCTAAATGATAGGAGGAAAAGAACGACCTTTTAGAGTACAAGTAGATAGCTATTAGATGCTTGCTTAAATAAAACAAACTTTTCACACTTACACATTTCAAAAACAACTTTCAAAAACATTTTCTTTGTCAACACTCTTTCGGACTGATACAAGAGTTAACGCAAAGCGAATCGCCGCACTAAGGCATTTCAAAACATTTTTTTTCAAAACACACAAAGCACAAGGTACTTTTAAAATGAGTTAAGCATCTAAGAGCCCGTAGAAAACTACGGATGGAAATGGTGCTAACACTCATTGAGGCGAAGGAGAATGAGTCTGACCTTCTCGAGACATCTAACGTAATAACTGCGCCAATGCCCAAACATGGCCAAGGTGTCAATGCTATTGGTGATGACCGTTTTGTTTCTTCTATGGATGAATTAACTACTCCTCTTTTGACTGTTAAAGAAAATCTATTGCAAGTCGGTTTATTTTCGGGCTATGGTGAAGGTTTCCACTTATGCATGTCTCTACCAGATGGTTGTTTGTTATTGAAGATGGGCATCCATCGCCTGATGGTTAACAGAGAAATCATGTTCGAGAAAGTTCCTCTTTCCAGAAGTTCATGTGAAGACGTTTCGATAATCATTATTTCCGACAATCCTCCCAGGGTCTCCACCAAAAGACCCGTCAGGATTACATTTGTTCCAAAGTTTGCTCCCCTGATCATCACCATGCCGGGGCCAATACCATATTCCTGGAATAAAGTTATTCCCTGGAATTATGGGGCTGATGTCTATTACCATGGCGTCAAGTAAGACCTATTGGCTATCAAAGACAAATTTGTTGAAGGTACTGATCTTGACGACGATAATATCGTTGGGACCAGTAAGATAACAAGAAGCGGAAGAGTTTTCTCTCCCGAGATATCTCCAAAAATAGTTGCTACTCCTGTGATCATCCATGCTGCTTCTCCTGCTAGTACTCTCATTACTACTCCTGTGATCATTCATGCTGCTGCTCCTGTCAGTATTCCCATTGCTAGTCCGACTGTTAGTCCTGTTTTTATCCCTGCTACCGAGTCGGCCGAGACTCGGGTCAAAGAGGTATTGGCCGAGTCTGTTCGGACGAAGGCGCACCTAGAAGTCATTCCCGAGGCTTCTGAGAAGGAAATGGAAGAGATTTTAAAGATAATCGAGAAGAGTGATTATAATGTCATGGAGAAATTGGGGCAAACCCCTTAAAAAATCTCAATGCTGGCCTTACTGTTGTGCTCTGAAGCCCATGCCAAGGCTTTAGTAAAATTCCTGAATTTTGCCCATGTTCCTCAAGAGACCTCCGTTGATCAATTCGATAATTGCGTGGCTAGTTTGACAATTGACAATGGACTAGGATTCTTTGATGCAGATTTAACTCCCAAGGGAAGGAAACACAATGATTCCCTACATGTCTCCATTGAGTGCAGGGGAACTACAGGTTTGTCATTGAATGTCTTACCCAAGAATGCTCTATACAGGTTGAATTGTGAATGAATCACACTAATGCCCAGCAACATTATGGTGAGGGCCTTTGACGGTTCTAAAAGAATGGTGCACGGGGAGGTGGACATCCCTATCAAAGTGGGTACTCAAACTTTTAGTTCCACTTTCTATGTGATGGACATCTACCCGTCTTATTCCTGGTTATTGGGTCGACCCTGGATCCATGGGGCCGGTTTTGTGACTTCTACCCTACATCAGATGCTGAAGTACCCAGTCAATTGGAAAATTATCACAGTCCATGGGGAGGAGGAATACAAGGTGAGCCACCTGAACTCTTTCAGGTACATAGAAATGGACGACGAGTTCATTGAGACTCCTTGTCATAAATTTGAGGAGGTTCCATAGACCGTTGCTGCAACCAAGACAACCACCAGTGTTCCAAAGACTCCCAGACCTCCGTTGAAGATGGCTTCTTTGAAGGATGCCAACGCAGTAGTCGAAAAAGGTGGGTGTACAATTTGGGGCCAACTTCTGGATATTCCCTACAAATTTGACAAATTTGGTTTGGGTTTTACTTCAGGAGCCCAGAGAGTTGTTTGTCGTGCTCGCACCGAGGGACCACTGTGATCGGTGGGAATGAGAACTAACTATTTTGGAATGCTGGTTCGCGTTTTGCGTTTGTTTTTGCAAAATATCGCGGTAAGCAAGAGTCGCCACTGTCTTTTATTTTATCCAACAAGGAAAGGACAAAAGCACAGAAAAATTCCTTTTTGAGATATTTCTCGGGTTCGGGAGGTGGATTATAGAAAGGGAAGGTGTTAGCACCCTTTCTATCTGTGGTTATCCACGGGCTCTTAGGTACTTGCTCATTGTGTTTTCAAAAGTTTACTTTTCTTTGTGTTTGTGGGTTTGAAAGGAGTTTTTTGTTTGAAAGGTGTAAGTGTGAAAAAGTTTTGTTTTTTTAAAAGGAGCAAGTACTTAAGAACCATCTACCTACTCGAAAAGGGAATTAAACTGTACTAATGTCCTTTAGACAATGCTATCCCACTATTGATGAGTACGTAGCATCATCGTTGGAATTTTAAGGGTCAATTCGATTAAGGGACGTGTGGTCACTAAAGCAATGTTAGGACGCCTTAGTGGTAACCCTAATGTCTTAGATCATTTTTTCGAGGCAACCGTTTCGAGGAAACTATGATCTTTGGACAAGAGGGCGACCTCTAAAACTTCCTATACTCAATGACCACTTTCGAAGACAACCAAGTAAGGTGTACCCTAAGATTGGCATGTGCAAGTGTGTTACTTCGGTTAATTTTATTTGTACATGTTATGGGTGAACTATGTTGATTTTAAGTTCATACATTGAATCTTGTCATGCATTTCCTATTTATCAAACATCTAACAGTTAATATTATGCGGAAATTGAATCTAAGCTATTACAAGGCGTCGTGTATTTACATCGCCAAAAATAAACCCTTTAATTTAAATTGCGGAAAGTAAAAATAAAGCGGTAACTAAATTAAAGTCCTAATTAAAAGCTATTACATTCCGGAAGCAATTAAAATATTGGAAATAAAGATCGCGTGCGAAAAATTAAGACGACGCATTTTTTAGGGTTTTGACCCTTTTTGAAAGAAAGCATGTTTTTTATTATTTTTGAATTAAATGGGATTAAATTAAATGAAAAATTAAACTAAATTAAATAATGAGAATATTTTTGGATTTTTGGTTATTTTAGGAAATAAAATAAAATTGATTAAAATTATTAAAACCTAATATTCTAAATTAATTTTAATTTATTGCAAAAAATATTAAATGTTACACTTATTTAAAACTAAGTTAATTAATTAATATTTATTTACAAAATAAAATGGTGAAATTAATAAAAATAATATTTTTTTGTTTTCTGATTTTTTTATTAAGAAAAATATTAATTATTTGGTTAGTAATTAATTAAGAATAATAAAAATAAATCAAGTAAATAAATAAAATATTAAAAGAAAAGAAATAACCAAAAGGGGGGTGTTGGGCCCAATCTGGAGGTAAATCTGGCAATTCCAAGCCCAAAACGTTCAAGCCTGCTTTGACCTTGGCCATTCCATGCATGTGCGTTGACTGGAGAGTATGGTGAACCTTCAATCCTGGCCTTCAGATTTGGCCTGAAGGCCATCTGGCATTTGAGATCAGGAGGAATATGGTGGACCACGCTTATGATGCTGCATACAATTGCCTGGAGAAAAATCACAACAAATATTGGGGGACCTGGGATTCGAACCCAGGTCCCAAGGGGTTTTCCACTAGCCTGCCTGCCAACTCAACCAACGCGTTTATTTGTTAATGGGACACAAAACAAATATTATATTGAAAACTCAATTATTATGCTGGAAATAAAAGAAAAGTGGCGCAAGATTTAAATGGACCAATCAGGGGAAGACACCTAGTCATCTTCTCCAATGAAACCCTGGTTTATTTCCTACGGATTTGAGTCCGTAGCAAAATCCCTAGGGCCATCCTAACATGAGTTATAGGCCATATAAATGCAAATGGAGAACATCACTGTATTCGTCTCCCTTCCCTGAATACAACCATGTCCATGGTTTGCCTTGATTTTTCCTGTATCAAAAATGCCTAAAAAACAAGAACACGAACCCTAGCTTCGGATACAGGGTTATAAGCCATGAAAACAAAATTAAATAATACAGAATGCTCAGAAATTAAATGGCAAGTATGATTATACAAAAAAAATTGGCAAAAGGATGCAAGATAATGGATTTACGATTCCATGTACAGGGCTACGTTCGTGGACACTTACAGCGCATTGTAGGGAGGGAGAAGGCCTGGTTTTGATTCCAATCGCTTCAGGGGATAGCAGATAAGAAAGCTACGTTGAGATCTTGGACTGAATCGTGCTCTAGGGTGGATTTCAGTTTTCAATTTTCCAAGCTTTTTCTCCAATTTGGTTTGGCCGTTTTGGGCAGCTTCAGGTCATGTTCTTGATATGTATGGCTTGTACAAGTAATAAGGAGTGCATTAGGTTAAACTTTGGGGCTCCAATCCTTGTGCATTGATGATTCCAAGATATGATTTTGCCACCATTAACAAAGCTTCCATATTTGTATCAAATCAAATATTTTGTACACAACATGACATAATTCGAATTTGATTTGGTGTATCATGTAAATTGAAAGCTGTAATGATCAAAAAGATATCATTCCATCAATTTTTGGATTTTATTTGAATTAATATTGATTTAAAATGAATTAAATCAATAAAAATTAAATAAAATAGAAACTTTAATGAATGGACATGAAACTGAAGATGGGACACGTGTGTGGTGTGACAAGACCAAATCAAGTGGAAAAAAGTGGGCCCTTTTGTCAAAAATTGGAGTTTTTAAGATAGTTGACTTTTGGCAAATTTGGAAAAATGCCCAACTTCAACAATGCATAACTTCTTCAATTTTGAACTTTTGGAAGTGTTATTGGACTTTTTAGAAACCTTGAGATGTCCTATAACCAACCCTTTTGGTCTAATATAATTTTGATGTTCCATGCTCAAGTTATAAGCTTTGGAAAAAAAAGGTGTTTTTGTTGACTTCCAAAAATGACCTATAATGTCCAAATTTGTAACTTTTTGTGAGTGTATTTCTTGATCTTGGGGTGTGAATATGGATTGTAGGAAATTACATCCTCTTTAAAATTAGCTTTGGATGGGTCATTTCTCATAAAGTATGAGAAAGTTATGCTTGGTCAAAGTTGAGTTGACTTTTCCTACAAAACCCTAATTTAGCAACTTTTGAATCTTGATGAATCTTGAGCAA
This sequence comes from Vicia faba, assembly GCA_948472305.1. Lineage (NCBI taxonomy): Eukaryota > Viridiplantae > Streptophyta > Magnoliopsida > Fabales > Fabaceae > Vicia > Vicia faba. The sequence goes on along the minus strand of OX451736.1, from coordinate 1,426,625,056 downwards.
TCCTTGATGAATCATGATCAACCCTTGATCAAATGATGAATTATCCTTCAAAATGAGAATGTTGGCAAAACAGCTTGAGGTTTGACTGTTTGTAGGTCACAGTTGACTTTTGCCCTAGCACAATCGATTTTTGGACCTCTTGAGCAATTAACTGACCAAACTTTCTCTGCAAGGCTTGAAACTTGACATGGATGAACTTGAGAACATATTAGGACCTTGGGGAGCATTTGAGGCCATTTGGATGTAAGGACCTTGATGCAACACAAAACCCTAATTTTGAATTGACTGCCTTAGGAGGTGATTTGATTGTCCATCTCTTGAGCCATCTTGAACAACTTGGAGGAGATGATTCTTGACATGTCTTGAGAAATATGGGAGAGAAAATTTTGGGGTACAACATTTGCCCCTGTTCAATTTTCTTAAACCTGAGGATATAGATTGGCGTTCGGGCCTTTCGTGATCCGAAGGTGGAAGATGATTGAACACTAGAGTGCCCAAAAATTTGCACTCGCATGAAGTAGCATCAGCATTGTGATGTCGGGAATGGGCTTACAGATGCCATTTGGAGATTGTTGGTAGGTGGTTTTGTCTTTATTGACGGGTTGTCTCTATTGATGGGTTGTCTCCATTGACGGGTTGTCTCCATTGACTGGTCGTCTCCATTAACGGGTTGTCTCCATTGACGGGTTTTCTCTATTGACGGGTTGTCTCTATTGACGGGTTGTCTCCATTGACAGGTTGTCTCTATTTACAGGTTGTCTCCATTGACAGGTTGTCTCCATTGACAGGTTGTCTCCATTGATAGGTTGTCTCCATTGACGGATTGTCTCTATTGACGGGTTGTCTCTATTGACAGGTTGTCTCCATTGACAGGTTGTCTCTATTGACGGGTTGTCTCTATTGACAGGTTGTCTCCATTGACGGGTTGTCTCCATTGACGGGTTATCTCCATTGATAGGTTGTCTCCATTGACAGGTTGTCTCTATTGACAGGATTTCTCTATTGACAGGTTGTCTCCATTGACAGGTTGTCTCCATTCACAGGTTGTATCCATTGACAGGTTGTCTCCATTGACAGGTTGTCTCTATTGAAGGGTTGTCTCCATTGACGGGTTGTCTCCATTGACGGGTTGTCTCTATTGACGGGTTGTCTCTATTGACGGGTTCTCTCCATTGACGGGTTGTCTCCATTGACGGGTTGTCTCTATTGACTGGCTTTGCCTCATAAAAATCTTTAGGAATCGATTTAACTGATTTTGTCTCCATTGACTGGATTTGCCTCAGAAAAATATTTAGGAAACGATTTAACTGATTTTGTCTCCATTGACTGGCTTCGCCTCAGAAAAATCTTTAGGAATCGATTTAACTGATTTTGTCTCCATTGTCTTGGTTGAGAGTTTAACTGCATCCTTCCTGAAAGGTAAAGGTTAGTCATATACAATGCATGATATGGATCAAGCAATGATGTTCTCAACATAAATAAGATTGTATGGTATGATGCGTATATGAATGTATCATGATGTATGGACATGTAATGTTTTAGCTGGAGAAAATAAATCCCGGAGCTGCTGGAGAATAGATCTGAATTCTTCGTTTCCGCTGGGGATGATGAACGGAAATGATTGTGAGAATAAACCTGCAGGAGGAGAGAACTCTGTTGGGGAATAAACTGATGAAGAGATTACTCCGAGTGGAATTACTCTGTGGGGAAGAGATGTGCTGCTGAAGATTTTAACGATAAACTCCGCTGGGGAATCCGTTGATAAGCTCTGTTGGGGATGGGTTACCGTTGCTGGTGATATTGAATCTGTTGAGGATTGAATTCTTGTTGGGGGAATGAAAGAACTTTGCTAGGGGATGATCTTTCAATTGCAACTTGCTGGGGATAATCCTGTTAGACTCTTATGGGGATAAACCTCTAAGTTCTGCTAGGAATACTCCTTTGAACCTGGCTGGGGAGGTTTATTGTACTCCATCGGGGATAAACTTCCAGAGTCTACTGGGGAAAATGATTCAACTCTGTTGGGAAAGCTTTTTTAGACTGCGCTGGGGAAATGGCTCCACTGGGGGTATCTTGTATTTCGTCGGGGAACATTCTTATACTCCGTTGAGGAACATTAAGACTATCGGGGATGCTCTTATACTTGCTGGGGAATATCTTTATACTCCACTGGGGAAGATTAAGACCTTCTGGGGATACCCAACCTTTTTAGGGCTGATGGTAGGCTAACTCTGCTTGGGGGAGAGTATTATTGATTCCTTCATAGTTGCAAGTCTCAGCCGGGGAGAGCTACCATTACTGCCTTATTCTGCGGGGAGTGAAGGTATCTTAGCCATATTCTTCAGCTGAATGTACCTTGGTACCTGGTGGACAGAGCAACTTGTACGGTTCGGACAATTCTTATTTGCCCCTGTTTCTATTATTACCAGTAATTCATCTTTCGTTTCGCATGTAAATATTTATGATCAGCAATTAATGTCAAATGCATATATCAAAAATGAACATTGGACGTTCTTTGCAAAACAAAACAGATAAAGGAAAAACAGCTTGAAATTTCTAAAAATGAATTTGTATTGATTTTGAAGTTTGGCCTGAAAATAGGCGTTTATGTACAAGAGGCTGACGTCCTAGTAAGAGAACACCGCCGAACAAATAGAATTTATAAAATTTGTGAAAAGGAAACAAAACAGGTATGTGAATAATCCCACTGGGTTCCAACTCTGCTATTGCCTTTATATCTTCAAGCATCTCATCACTTTGCTGCTTAGTTGAAGATGAATCTGATTGATTAGTGCTGTTCGAGCTTGATAGTCGATATCAAAGTCTGGATGCGAGGTGATCCAATGAGACATAATGTTACGCTTTGATCCCTAACTTTTGCCTGGACTGCCCTTTCGGGTTTTCAGTCCACCGGGATACCCTTTTTTTCCCAAGCCGCCTTTTCAGGTTTTCGACTTGCCGGGTGTACAGATCTTTTTCATTTTCATCCCTTATTTTTTCTCGAACCCTTTTGGTTCACCGGGAAGCCCTTATTTTTTCCTAGGCCAGTCAACCTAGCGGGTCTTTGATTATGCGTAGTATCTTTTCACTATGTCTGCATTAACAGGGTGAAGAAGGTCGTCACCATCCATGGTGGTTAGAATCATGGCTCCTCTGAGAAAATGTTCTTAACCACAAATGGCCCTTCGTAAGTAGGGGTCCATTTGCCCCTGGGATCACCTTGAGGTAGGATAATGCGCTTGATTACCAAATCCCCAACTTGATACTCTTGTCGTCTGACTTTCTTGTTAAATGCCTTGATCATCCGTTTTTGGTACGTCTGACCATGACAAATAACAGTGAGTCTCTTTTTGTCAATTAGGTTAAGTTGATCAAGCGGGGTCTGAATCCAGTCGTCTTTGCTTAAACCTGCATCCTTCATGATCCGAAGAGAGGGTATCTGAACTTCAATAGGCAAGACTTCCTCCATGCCATATACCGAAGAATAGGGTGTTGCCCCTGTTGACGTCCGTGCTGAGGTACGGTACCCATGAAGAGCAAATGGTAACATCTCGTGCCAGTCTTTGTATGTCACTGTCATCTTCTGCACAATCTTCTTAATGTTCTTATTTGCCGCTTCGATAGCCCCATTCATCTTCGACCGGTAGGGAGAAGAGTTATGATGTTTTATCTTGAATTGCTCGTAGAACTCAGTGATCATCTTGTTGTTGAGATTGGTACCATTATCCGTAATGATCCTCTCTGGTACACCGTATCGACAGATCAGATTGTGCCGAATGAACCGTGCCACGACGTTCTTGGTTACGGTAGCAAAGGAAGCTGCTTCAACCCACTTCGTAAAGTAATCAATCGCTACCAGGATGAAATGATGCCCGTTGGATGTCGTAGGTTTGATCTCGCCGATCATATCAATGCCCCACATTGCAAAAGGCCAAGGAGTCGTCAAGACGTTCAGAGGAACTGGAGGTATGTGCACCTTATCAGCATAGACTTGGCACTTGTGACATGTCCGAGAATGCTGATAACAGTCGGCTTCCATTGTGGACCAATAATATCCTGCCCGAAGGATTTTCTTTGCCATGGTGTGTCCACTGGAGTGAGTTCCGAAAGTACCTTCATGTAACTCCGTCATGATCCTTTCTGCTTCATTCTTATCCACACAACACAGTAAAGTTGAATCGTGGTTACGGTTGTAAAGAATGCCATTGCTGATGAAGCACTTTGTTGCGAACCTCCTCAGAAACTTCTTGTCATTAACAGATGCACCCTCGGGGTATTCTTGAGCTTCAAGATACCTCTTCACCTCATGATACCAGGGCTTCTCTGTTGCCTCTTCAGCCTCCAGATCACAGCAATGTGCAGGCTCGTCCAATCTTTCAATGATGATTCGGGGAGCTTCGTTGTCCCAATTGACTTTGAACATAGAATACATTGTAGCTAGCGCGTCCGCCAACTGATTCTCCTCTCTAGGGAAGTGTTCAAAGGTTATCTCTTCAAAGTGGGGAAGCAACGTCAATACATACTCCTTGTAAGGAATAAGATTTGGGTGTTTCGTATCCCACTCGCCTTTGATCTGACTGATCACAAGAGCAGAATCTACGAAGACACTTAGAAACTTAATCCTTAGGTCAATTGCTACTCGAAGACCCATGATGCATGCTTCGTACTCCGCCATGTTATTGGTGCAGTTGAAACATAGTCGGGCGGTAAACGGAGTCTTCGAGCCTTTAGGAGATATGATCACAACGCCGATGCCATTACCCAAAGCGTTCGAAGCTCCATCAAAGTACATAGACCATCGGGATCCTTCCTCAGGTCCTTCATCTGGTCCAAGTGTCTCACAATCAGTTATCAAAATGATATTCTCGTCCAGAAATTAAAAGTTCATAGACTGGTAATCATCCACTGCCTGATGTTCCAATTGGTCTTCCAATACACTTCCCTTGATTGCCTTTTGGGTCGTATACTGGATGTCATATTCAGTCAGGATCATCTGCCATCTTGCTATTCTTCCGGACAATGCAGGCTTTTCGAAGATATACTTGATTGGATCCATCTTTGAAATCAACAGAGTAGTGTGAGTCAACATATACTGTCTCAGCCGGCGAGCAGCCCATGCCAAAGTGCAACAAGTTTTCTCGAGCAGTGAGCGGGTCTCACAGTCGGTAAACTTTTTGCTAAGGTAATAAATAGCATGCTCTTTTCGGCCAGACTCGTCATGCTGCCCCACACACACCCCATTGAGTTATCGAGCACTGTCAAGTATAAGATCAAAGGTCTCCCTTCAACTGGTGGCATCAGAATAGGTGGCTCTTGGAGATACTCTTTGATCCTTTCGAAAGCGGCCTGCCATTCATCATTCCAACGTACTACTTGATCTTTCTTCAGCAGCTTGAAGATTGGCTCACAAGTAGCAGTTAGGTGCAAGATGAACCGGGCAATGTTGTTCAGTCGTCCTAGAAAGCCTCTGACCTCTTTCTCTGTCTTGGGAGCTGGCATCTCCCGTATGGATTTCACCTTGGTAGCGTCCACTTGAATACCTTTGTCGCTTACAATAAAACCTAGCAGCTTACCAAACCTCACCCCGAAGGTGCACTTGTTCAGATTCAATCTCAGCTTGTACAACTTCAGCCTGTCAAACAGCTTCTGCAGATGGTCAAGGTGTTCTTCCTCAGTATGGGACCTTGCAATCATATCGTCGACGTATACTTCAATCTCATGATGGATCATGTCATGAAACAAAGCAACCATGGCACGCTGATATGTTGCCCCAACATTCTTCAACCCAAAAGGCATGACCTTGTAGCAAAAGGTACCCCACTGAGTAACAAATGTCATCTTTTCCATGTCTTCGGGAGCCATTTTAATCTGGTTATAACCGGAGAAGCCATCCATGAAGGAGAATACCTTATGCTGAGCGGTGTTGTTAACCAGAACATCGATGTGAGGTAAAGGGAAATCATCCTTGGGGCTTGCCCTATTCAGATCTCTATAGTCCACACACATTCGGACCTTGCCATCCTTCTTCGGTACCGGAACCACATTGGCCACCCACTGAGGGTAAGAAGTAACTGCTAGAAAACCTGCCTTAAACTGTTTCATAACTTCAGCCTTGATTTTCTTAGACATCTCTGGGCGCATTCGGCGGACCTTCTGTTTTACTGGAGGATAGTCTTCCTTGGTAGGCAGGCGATGAACCACAATGTCGGTATCCAACCCAGGCATATCTTCGTAAGACTAGGCAAATATCTCAACATAGTCACGCAGCATCTGAATCAACCGTTGTTTCACACTAAGCTCTAGATTTGCACCGATCTTGACTTCCTTCTTATCTGTCTCTATACCCAGATTCACTGATTCTAACGGCTCTTCATGTGGCTGAATAGCCCTCTCTTCCTGGAGTAGCAGTCTTGCAAGTTCAACAGGCACTTCGCAATCATCTTCACCTTCATCTTCGACCAAGTTGATCGGGTTTTCGAAGTCATAACTGGCAGTAGCAGAGTCGTTACCAGTGAGATCCAGAGTGGATGTGGACCTGTATATGTGAGTATGTGTAAAATAGTTGTCTTGCAATATATAATAAAGAAAAACAAGGAGCACAAAATTTGAAATGCAAAAAATGTCCAATGCTTTTATTAATGATATATGAAAATGACACACATAGAGCCCTCACAAATGAAGCCACGGTGCCCCGGGTAAGACACCGGGCCATAAAGTTTAAGACATTGTCTATTACAAATTCAAAACAAAGAGTTCATTACTGGGTAACAAAAGTAATAGGGATGAAGTCCTTTGCTGTCCATTTGCTCGCTCCACCATCGGTCGTAGGATAGATCCAGCTGTCGAATTCAGACTCTTCCACATCATCTTCAATGGCATTCACCCCCGAGTTGCTGATGAACACGGGAGGTCTTCCGATCCTTACATTCCGAACAACCCTTTGAGCTTCTGCGGTGAAACCCAAACCAAACTTGTTAGTCTTCTGTGTAAAATCAGGGAGTCGGCCCCAATTTGCACACTCACTCTTCTCAATAACAGCTCAGGCATCCTTTATGGAGGCCATCTTCATAGGAGAATCTTCAACTACAGTCTCAGCTGATGCCAGTGTCTGGGGAACCTCTTCAAAGTGCTGAAACGGGGTCTCAATAAACTCCCAATCCATTTCTACATATTGGAATGAGTTAAGGTGGCTGACCATGTACTCTTCCTCCCCTTGTACTGTCACAATCTTCCCTTTGACTGGGTACTTCAACTTTTGGTGGAGCGTCGAGGTTACGGCTCCAGCTTTGTGGATCCATGGACGACCCAACAAACAAGAATAAGATGGCTGAATGTCCATCACATAGAATGTATAATTGAAGACCTGAGAACCAACCTTGATCAGGATATCAACCTCTCCATGCACCATCCTCTTAGACCCGTCAAAGGCCCTGACAATAATGTTACTTGGTTTCAACTCCAACCCTTCACAATCCACCCGGTCTAGAGCCTTCTTGGGCAAGACGTTCAATGAGGAACCAATATCAAGTAATACATGTGCAAGAGTAGAGCCCCTGCATTCAACGGAGACATGTAAGGCATCATTGTGATTCTTCCCCTTAGCAGTCAAATCGGCGTCAGAGAAACCCAAACCATTATCAACAGTCAAGTTAGCCACACAATCTGTAAACTAATCAGCTGATGTCTCTTGTGGCACATGGGCAGTTTTCAAAAAGGTAATCAGAGCCTTGGCATGGGCCTCTGAGCACAGTAACAATGACAACATAGAAATCTTATACGGGGTTTGCCCCAGCTGTTCAACTACGTTGTAATCGCTCTTCTTAATAATCTTCAGGATCTCTTCCATCTCTTATTTGGAGGCTTCAACAGTAATTGTCTTCGGTGCCTCCGTCTGGGCAGGCACATCAATGGTGATCCCTTTTCCCCGAGTGTCAGATGACTCGGCGACAGGGGTAAGAATAGGAACTTGCTCAGAAATAGTGGCAGGTGCACTTGCAGGTGTAATAACAACAGGTCTTCAGACCGTTGGTGGAGCAATGTCAGGTGAGAAAAGTCTTCTGCTGCGGGTGACTTTAGCAGGTCCAGTAATGTTGCCGATGTCAGTATCAGCATCCAGCTCTTGCTTAACTCCATGAAAATAAACATCAGCCCCATAGTGCCAAGGGACAGCTTTATCAGAGGTGTAGGGGATGGGCCCCGGAACAGTGATGATCACAGGTGTGATTTTCGGAACAGATGTAATTCTAACAGGCTTCCTCGAGGGAGCCTTGGAAGAATTGTCGAAAATGGTAATGATGGCAACTTCTTCAGAATGAACGGATGGAACAACAGTCTTCTCAAACAGGATCTCCTTACTATCCATCAGGTTTTGGATACCTGACTTCAGGAATGGACAACCATTTGGACGGGCAGAACACATACAACAACCTTCATCACAGCCCGGAAATAAACCGGCGAGCAAAAGGTTCTTCTTGACAGTCATCATAGGGGTAACAATGTCATCCACAGAAACTACAAACAATTCTTCCTCTACAGCATTCACTCCATGTTTGGGCATGGGAGCAGTCACAACATTAGGCCTCTCGGGCACCTCGAACTCGATCTCTTTCGCATCAATTAAGTCTTCTATCTTATTTTTCAGACTCCAACAATCATTTGTATTTTGCCCCGGGCTATCGGAGTGATAAGCACAGCGGGCATTAGGGTTATACCTTGGTGACGTTGTATTTGAATTCTTTGGGGCTTCCCTTAGAGTCACTAGATTAGTCTTCAGCAAATGTGGCAGAATCTAAGATAGGGTCATGCTGAGACGAGTGAATTGCCTCTTAGGTCTCTCATCCTTTTGTTGATTGTTGTACTGAGGAGCACCAGCAGGTTTTGAAATAACAACCGCGTTGACATCTTGGCGGTGTTCAGGTCTATTCTGTCTTCTTGCACTGTAGACAACACTGGAATCTTTCTTAAATGGCTTCTTCTCGGTGCTTGATGAAGCACCCTTCTGTATCTTCCCAACCTTAATACCAGCCTCAATCCTCTCACCAGTCAAAATAAGATCTGTAAACCCAGATGAAGAGCTTCCAATCAAGTGGTTGAAAAATGGACCAGACAGGGTCCCCAGAAACATATCAACAAGTTCCCGATCAGCTAAGGGTGGTTGTACTCTTCCGGCGAGGTCCCTCCACTTCTGAGCATAATCTTTAAATCCTTCACCCGTTCCCATTGACATACCCTGGAGTTGGGTACGCGTAGGAGCGAGGTCGGAGTTGTACTGATACTGCCTATAGAAAGCAGTAGCCAAATCCTCCCAATTGCGGATACTGGTTCCGTCTAACTGATAGAACCACTCAAGCTGAGTCCCTGAGAGACTGTCTTGGAAGAAGTGGATCCACAGGTTCTTATTAGTTGTCTATGGCTGAATCTTCCTCACATATGACCAGAGGTGCAGCTTCGGACAATAAACTCCGTCATACTTGGCGAAGGCTGGTGCCTTGAATTTGTGGGGAATCACCACCCCAGATGACAGACCTAGATCTCCGAAGTCCAGACCGGGCACCTTTTGAATTTCCATAGCGCTCAACCGGTCTTCCAGTTGTTTGTACTTATCCTCAACAGGAGGATATTGTTCTTCATCGTAGTCCATCTTGTTGTCGGAGACCACAGGGCTAGGAGCCCTCCTTTCTTGTGGACTATCTTTCCCTCCAGATGAGGTGGTCAGATCAACTTCATTCTGTAGCCTGTTTCCAAATATAGGACCAGTGTTGAACAAGATGGTCCTCTTCTTCTTCTTCTTTTTCTCTTTCAGAATCAGGGTCTTCAGGTCTTGCTGACCCTTAGCTAGGCTCATGAACAGCTCTTGAAATTGGGCATTTTGGTCCTAGAGGGCCTTGATAGCTTGCTCAGTTGAAGGTTCAGTTGACATGATGATCGCTGAAATAAACAGCGAAGAAGATAAGAAACTTGTAAAGGGTACCTGTTTATGAAGTGCATGAGATGAAATGCGTATGATATATGATTTCAAAGACAATCGGGATTCAAATTTGTAAATAAGAAAGGAAACACACTTTATTAGATTTAAACTTCAAAATTTAAATTGTTCAACAAATTGCCCTTGAGGCGTTACAAGAATGGAAATACTGAAAAGTAAACAAAAAACTGGAAAGGAAATCATCAAAGGTCCACCAATGCTCCCATGGTCTCTTCTTATCAGTGCGGACATAATCGTTGAGAATCCGCTCGTTCTCTAACTTCCTAGTCAACCTCTAGATCTTCTGCTCCTGCTCGTTGAACTTCTCCCGATAAGAATCCCGTTCTTCCCGCAGTTGCATCCAAGATATCTTCAGTGCCCCAATGTCAGTGGGCATATAAGGATGGAGAATGGTTGGAAGAACCCCTTCTTCATTAGCAACTTCAAGAGTGACAGGTCAGACAGCTTCATACGGCATACCTAGCTTCTGGGCACCGGATGCGAACCCATCTGAGATATGGCTCCATTGGCAGAGAAGTCTTTGGGCCCAGCTCATGTGGATCAGATTGGTGAACTCTGTCCCAAGCCCTTATGAATCTACGACGTTGCTCGTCGCTATCCCCTTGAAAATCAAAGAAGATATGAGGCATTAGCATCTCATGAGGTCCTTCTCTTCTGGCTCTTCCAAACTGACGGAGAGCTAAGCATGGATTGTAAGAAATTCCTCCGTGGGTTCCTATCAATGGAACATTAGGATACTCTCCATAACGATCAATGATAGTCACCTCGTCCATACCTTTGAGAGTCCAGATAATGTCATTATGAGAGAGAGAGACATCACCCTATAAGCCCAACCCATTCCTTCTTTGTTCTTCAGCACTGACTTAGGATGGTGCGAAATAAACTACCTTGCCAATAAGGGAGCACAGCACATCAAGGTTCCCCGCTTTCGGGCCGTACGAGCATAAAGCTGATGAAGAATGTCACCCAAGAGAGTGGGTACAGGATTATGAGAGATGAAGATCTTTATCGTATTCACATCAACAAAAGTGTCAGGATTCAAAAACAATACCAAGCCATAAATCAGAAGAGCTAGAATATCCTCGAACGCCTTAAAGTCTAGGATATCCCAGAAGTAATTAGCCTTGCCAACCAAGAACTTAGTCAGAAATCCTTTTGCTCCACTCCTAGTCTCCCAATTAGCCATTACTTCCTCTTTAGTCAAATGAAGGACTGCAACAATTTCTTCGGGCCTAAGGGTCTTCTCCCAACCAGTAAACGGAGTCTGCTCCAAAACAGAGATACCGAGCAGTTCAGAGAACTCTTCTAGGGTAGGAACCAGCTGATAGTCTTGAAAAGTAAAACAGTGGTACAACGGATCATAGAACTGGACCAGGACACTCATCATCTGCTCGTCCAATTTGGAGGTGACCAAACGGAGAAGAGAACCATACCTCCTGATGAAGGAAGTAGTGTCAGGCATCTTGGCAACCAACTCTTTAAGCAAGGTAGGGACTTGGACAAAGTTGATCCGGGTAGTATTCTTACGCATGGGCATCATGATGACCTACAAAACAGAGCAAAGATGAAACCCTCTTGTCTTTGAAATAGGTTAGTCCAATGTAAGATGTATGCAATGTTATGATGTCATGATGTCATGATAGTAAGCACACCACAAGTATCCACAAATAGAAAACATGGTAAAGGCACACAAGTCACACTGAGAGCCCTTAGATTTCAGGCTGGCATGGAGCTTAGGTACTACCCTCTTTCAGTTCAGTTGGTTTAAACCTGTCCTAAAAATAGTAACCGGGTTCTAGAGGATCTCAATATCACTGACTACCCTCAATCGGTCATAATTCCAGTTTAGCAACCTTTTCTTGCGACCGGAATCATCGCGAGAGTTTAGTCTCAATGAGTGTAGCATACCACTACTGTTCTATGGCCAATTTGGTCAATTTAAGGTTCTAAGGTCAGTTGGTGCTTAATGACCCCTTAGAAGACCCATATTCTCCTCGTTCCAACACAAGGGATATCGGTACAGACTAAAGTGCCACACCAACGTAGCTACTGCTTCAACCGTGTCGGTCTACGCCGGATAGTTCCCTCACAATTTATTGCTACTTACCTAAAGGGTACCCCTAGATCCGGGTTAGGATCTATAGAAACTCCGATACAAGCCCACAAAATTAAAGCACACAAAGCATACAATTGAAAACACAATGATCTAATCCTAAAGTACACCTCACTTATTAATTCCCCAACAGAGTCGCTAGTTCTGTGATCGATGGGAATGAGAACTGACTATTTTGGAATGGTGGTTCGCGTTTTGCGTTTGTTTTTGCAAAATGTCGCGGTAAGCAAGAGTCGTCACCATCTTTTATTTTATCCAACAAGGAAAGGACAAAAGCACAAAAAAATTCCTTTTTGAGATATTTCTCGGGTTCGGGAGGTAGATTATAGAAAGGGAAGGTGTTAGTACCCTTTCTATTTGTGGTTATCCACGGGCTCTTAGGTACTTGCTCATTGTGTTTTCAAAAGTTTGTTTTTCTTTGTGTTTATGGGTTTGAAAGGAGTTTTTTGTTTGAAAGGTGTAAGTGTGAAAAGTTTTGTTTTTTTAAAAGGAGCAAGTACTTAAGAACCATCTACCTACTCGAAAAGGGAATTAAACTGTGCTAATGTCCTTTAGACAATGCTATGCCACTATTGATGAGTAGGTATCATCGTCGTTGTAATTTTAAGGATCAATTCGATTAAGGGACGTGTGGTAACTAAAGCAATGTTAGGACGCCTTAGTGGTAACCCTAATGTCTTAGATCATTTTCTGAGGCAACCGTTTCGAGGCAACTATGATCTTTGGACATGAGGGCAACCTCTAAAACTTCATATACTCAATGACCACGTTCGAAGGCAACCAAGTGAGGTGTACCCTGAGAGTGGCATGTGCAAGTGTGTTACTTCGGTTAATTTTATCTGTACATGTTATGGGTGAGCTATGTTGATTTTAAGTTCATACATTGAATCTTGTCATGCATTGCCTATTTATCAAACATCTAACAGTTAATATTATGCGGAAATTAAATTTGCAGAAATTAAATCTAAACTATTACAAGGCGTGGGGTGTTTACATCGCCAAAAACAAACCCTTTAATTTAAATTGCGGAAAGTAAAAATAAAGCGGTAAATAAATTAAAGTCCTAATTAAAAGCTATTACATTTCGGAAGCAATTACAATATTGGAAATAAAGATCGCGTGCGAAAAATTAAGACGGCGCATTTTTTAGGGTTTTGACCCTTTTTGAAAGAAAGCATGTTTTTTATTATTTTTGAATTAAATGGGATTAAATTAAATGAACAATTAAACTAAATTAAATAATGAGAATATTTTTGGATTTTTGGTTATTTTAGGAAATAAAATAAAATTGATTAAAATTATTAAAACCTAATATTCTAAATTAACTTTAATTTATTGCAAAAAATATTAAATGTTACACATATTTAAAACTAAGTTAATTAATTAATATTTATTTACAAAATAAAATGGTGAAATTAATAAAAATAATATTTTTTTGTTTTCTGATTTTTTTATTAAGAAAAATATTAATTATTTGGTTAGTAATTAATTAAGAATAATAAAAATAAATCAAGTAAATAAATAAAATATTAAAAGAAAAGAAATAACCAAAGGGGGTGTTGGGCCCAATCTGGAGGTAAATATGGCAATTCCAAGCCCAAAACGTTCAAGCCTGCTTTGACCTTGGCCATTCCATGCATGTGCGTTGACTGGAGAGTATGGTGAACCTTCAATCCTGGCCTTCAGATTTGGCCTGAAGGCCATCTGGCATTTGAGATCAGGAGGAATATGGTGGACCACGCTTATGATGCTGCATACAATTGCCTGGAGAAAAATCACAACAAATATTGGGGGACCTAGGATTCGAACCCAGGTCCCAAGGGGTTTTCCACTAGCCTGCCTGCCAACTCAACCAACGCGTTTATTTGTTAATGGGACACAAAACAAATATTATATTGAAAACTCAATTATTATGCTGGAAATAAAAAAAAGTGGCGCGAGATTTAAATGGACCAATCAGGGGAAGACACCTAGTCGTCTTCTCCAACAAAACCCTGGTTTATTTCCTGCGGACTTGAGTCCGTATCAAAATCCCTAGGGCCATCCTAACATGAGTTATAGGCCATATAAATGCAAATGGAGAACATCATTGCGTTCATCTCCCTTCCCTGAATACAACCATGTCCATGGTTTGCCTTGATTTTGCCTGTATCAAAATTAAATAATACAGAATGCTCAGAAATTGAATGGCAAGTATGATTATACAAAAAAAATTGGCAAAAGGATGCAAGAGAATAGATTTCCATGTACAGGGCCATGTTCATGGACACTTACAACGCGTTGTAGGGAGGGAGAAGGCCTGGTTTTGATTCCAATCGCTTCAGGGGTAGTAGATAAGGAAGCTACGTTGAGATCTTGGACTGAATCGTGCTCTAGGGTGGATTTCAGTTTTCAATTTTCCAAGCTTTTTCTCCAATTTGGTTTGGCCGTTTTGGGCAGCTTCAGGTCGTGTTCTTGATATGTATGGCTTGTACAAGTAATAAGGAGTGCATTAGGTTAAACTTTGGGCCTCCAATCCTTGTGCATTGATGATTCCAAGATATGATTTTACCACCATTAACAAAGCTTCCATATTTGTATCAAATCAAATATTTTGTACACAACATGGCATAATTCGAATTTGATTTGGTGTATCATGTAAATTGAAAGCTGTAATGATCAAAAATATATCATTCCATCAATTTTTGGATTTTATTTGAATTAATATTGATTTAAAATGAATTAAATCAATAAATATTAAATAAAATAGAAAATTTAATGAATGGACATGAAACTGAATATGGGACACGTGTGTGGTGTGACAAGATCAAATCAAGTGGAAAAAAGTGGTCCCTTTTGTCAAAAATTGGAGTTTTGAAGATAGTTTACTTTTGGCAAATTTGGAAAAATGCCCAACTTCAACAATGCATAACTTCTTCAATTTTGAACTTTTGGAAGTGTTCTTGGACTTTTTAGAAACCTTGAGATGTCCTATAACCAATCATTTTGGTCTCATCTCATTTTGATGTTCCATTCTCAAGTTATAAGCTTTGGCAAAAATAGGTGTTTTTGTTGACTTCCAAAAATGACCTATAATGTCCAAATTTGTAACTTTTTGTGAGTGCATTTCTTGATCTTGGGGTGTGAAGATGGATTGTAGGAAATTACATCCTATTCAAAATGAGCTTTGGATGGGTCATTTCTCATAAAGTATGAAAAAGTTATGCTTTGTCAAAGTTGAGTTGACTTTTCCTACAAAACCCTAATTTAGCAACTTTTGAATCATGATCAACCCTTGATAAAATGATGAATTATCCTTCAAAATGAGAATGTTGGCAAAAAATCTTGAGGTTTGACTGTTTGTAGGTCACAGTTGACTTTTGCCCTAGCACAATCGATTTTTGGACCTATTGAGCAATTGACTGACCAAACTTTCTCTACAAGGCTTGAAACTTGACATGGATGAACTTGAGAACATATAAGGACCTTGGGGATAATTTGAGGCCATTTGGATGTAAGGACCTTGATGCAACACAAAACCCTAATTTTGAATTGACTGCCTTAGGAGGTGATTTGACTGTCCAACTCTTGAGCCATCTTGAACAACTTGGAGGAGATGATTCTTGACATGTCTTGAGAAATATGGGAGGGCAAATTTTGGGGTACAACAACCACCTTTACTGATCAACAACCATGGATTCAATGCCCTGGAAGACAGTGATAGTGATTGCGACCTGGACAAGTGGATCTTCCTAACCATCAGCGGTGGACTCAGCAATTGGGAGGCTAAAAACTTTGTGCCCATTACTTTTATTCAAGAGTAATTTGTATTTTTTGTTTTTTATGAAATGTAATATTTGAACAATTGAAACATAAAATCCTTGTGTCTTACCCGAGGCACAATGGTCTATTTGTGAGGGTCATTACTTCATTTTCATATGTCATCAATAAAATATCAGACGTTTCGCATACAAATTTTGCGCTCTTTGTTTTTCTTTTCTGCCTTTTTACTTTATCAAAATATACACCTATGCTCTTACACACACTCACATATAAAACTGTAGATCCACATCCACTATGGATCCCATTGATAACGGTTCTGCTATTTCTCATTATGACTTTGAAAATCTGATCTACCAAGCTGAGGACGAAGGTGAGGAAGATTGTGAGGTACCAGGAGAACTTGCCAGACTGTTACAACAAGAAGAAAGGGAAATACAACCTCATGAAGATCCAGTTGAGACAATTAACTTGGGTACTGAAGAGGACAAGAAAGAAGTCAAGATAGGTGCCAATCTGGAGCATTGTGTCAAGAAGCGGTTAATTCAGATGCTACGTGACTATGTTAAGGTATTTTCCTGGTCATACAAAGACATTCCGGGGCTTGTCACCGATATTATGGTCCGTTGCCTACCTACAAAAGAGGACTTCCCTCCCGTGATACAGAAGGTTCGTCGCATGCAGCCATAGATGTCAGAAAAGATCAAGGCTGAAGTTATGAAACAGTTCACCGCTGGTTTCATAACCATCACCTCTTATCCATAATGGGTTGCTAACGTGGTTCCAATACCGAAGAAGGATGTTAAGGTATGTATGTATGTGAATTATAGAGACCTGAACAGGGCAAGCCCTAAGGATGACTTTCCTCTTCCCCATATCGATGTTCTGGTTGACAACACCGCACATCATAAGGTGTTCTCCTTCATGGATGGTTTCTCTGGGTATAATCAGATCAAAATGGAACCTGAGGACATGGAAAAGACAACCTTTGTCACATAGTGGGGGACTTTCTTTTACAAAGTTATGCCATTTGGGCTGAAGAACACCGGGGCAACCTATTAGTGCGCCATGGTAGCTTTGTTTCATGATATGATCCATCACGAGATAGAGGTCTATGTTGATGATATAATAGCCAGGTCCCAGACTGAAGAGGAGCACCTTGATCACCTACAGAAGCTGTTTGAAAGGTTGAAGAAGTACAAACTGAGGTTGAATCCGAATAAATGCACCTTTGGAGTAAGATATGGTAAGCTCTTAGGTTTTGTTCTCAACAACAAAGGCATTGAAGTTGACCCCGCAAAGGTAAAAGCTATACAAGAAATGCCAATTGTTGTACCCCAAAACTTGCCCTCTCATTTTAATAAACACATGCCCATTGAGGTCCCCAACTTGTTCAAGGATGCCCAAGAGTCGACCAGACAAACTCTCTCCTAAGGCAATGTACCTGAAATTAGGGTTTCTATTTTCATCAGGGTGTGGGAGCTCCAAATGTACCAAATTATTTCCATGGTCCTAATATGTTCTCAAGATCATCCATGTCAAGTTTCATGCCTTGCACAAGAAGTTTTCTCAGTCAACTGCTCAGATGCCTAAAAGTCAACTTTACTAGGTCAAAAGTCAACTGTGGCCCACATACAATCAAACTTTAATATTTTTGGTCAACATAAACATTTTGAAGTGATATTCATCATCTTATCAAGGGTTTATCATGATTCCTCAAGGAATGCCCCAAATTCATCAAAACCTAAAAGTTGCTAAATTAGGGTTTCATAGGAAAAGTCAACTACACTTTGACCAAGCATAACTTCTTCATACTTTATCAGAAACTTCCCATCCAATCCTCATTTTGAAGAGGATGAAATTCTCTAAAATTCATCTTCAGCCCACAAGTTCAAAATATGCACTCATCAAAAGATATGAATTTCTACATTATAGGTCCTTTTGAAAAGTCAACAAAAACACCTTTTGGGTCAAAGCTCCTTACATGAACATGGAAGACCCAATTGAGATGAAACCAAAAGGGTTGTTTAGGGGACATCCTAAGATTTCTAAAAGTCCAAGAACACCTCTATAGGGTTAAAATTGGAGGAGATATGCCTTGTCAAAGTTGACCATTTTTGCAAAATTGCCAAAAGTCAAATGTGCTCAAAAATACATTTTTTGTCAAAAGGGCCTAGTTTTTCATGATTGAATCTTGCTTGTGACATGGTCCACGACCCAAATCAGTATCTACACTTTATTTGATTCATTATTTATTTAATTTTGATTTTTTATTATTTAAAATTCAAATTAAATCAAATAAATAGCAAAAAATACAAAAGATTGATTTTTGATCTGATTTTTTGTAGGAATCAAATCCAATTAGGATAGAAAATCATATCAAATTAGATCAAGGAAAATCGAAGCGGAATTGGCGTGATTATGCTTGTTTTAGAAACATATAATATAAGAACAAAATCAAATCCAATTGTCATGATTGAAAAAGATTCAACTCGTTTTTGTTAACCTAATTCGTTCTAGTATATATGCTAAACATAACCAAGCCAAGAAAACAAGGATAGAGGTCGTGAAAACTGCAAACAAAGACTGCAAAATTGTCAAAAAAAGTGGTGAATTGTTTTCCAACTTAGAGGATGATTCAAAGAATTCTAAGACTACCAATAGACTCCTTGACATCTCCAGAACGTGTTTCAATCCAGTGCACGCATCCTCATGCCCAGAATCGTCCTCTAGACGTCACACGGTTTGCATTTTTTCCAGATTCAATTACTATGATTCTTGCATCATGAACATGTTTTAATGGTATATCTGTGTTTGTTGTCATGTTTGAAACATGTTTAGACCATTTAATTGAAGTTTTAACGCCTGTATGCATATTTGCCATAGCTAGGGTTTACCATGTCATTTTAGGGCTTTCAAATACAGGAACAATTGGCCCTAATGAAGGATACCATTATGATCAGAGGGTCAAACCCAATCGATCCATGGTCTTGAACGTGATTTTTAAAGTGCACGGGTTATGGCTAAAGACGCTGGCCCGTAGGTAAAAGTCCCCAACCTAAAACGACGGATCTGTGAGGAAGACGATGGCGTGTCCAAGCCTAATTGGGCAATTCAAATCTCGCGCATTTTTTTCAATCATTCACATTATTTTATATAATATTGATTATTGTTATTTTATTAACAACTAAGCATTACAACCTAGTTGGTTAAGCACACGTATGTTGAGTGGGAGGACCTGGGTTCGATCCCAGGTCCCAATATTTTGCTATTTTCACAATATTTGATTACAGATCTAGCGCGTTACACTGCCAGGCGCCCACCATACGCTTCCATCATCCAGCCACAGGATTCTTCTCTATTCAGATCAAACGCTCAACAAAAGGGAAGTCCACTGTGCACCCTCCAAGAGGGGCTACACAAGATCCACGCAAGGATTGGGCTCAACAGTTAATGGGCTTACAAATTCAGATATACACCCCCTGGATTGCTTTAACAAACAAGCCCAATCTCTTTTATTTTCAATTTTATTTCTTTTTAATTATTTTATTAATTATTCTTTTTTTTTACAAAATAACAAAAATCATTTTTTTCATTTAATCACAAAATAAATAAAAAACATTAAAAATTATTTTTTCATAAAATATTTTATTTTTTTAATCAATTAGTTTAATTAAAATTAGGGCAAATTTAATTCCTTTTTTATAAGTTAAATTAATTAGAATTTAGGGTTTTAATTTGTACATAACCTAATTAGTTTTTTTTCTCAAAAAATAATAATAACCTAAATATATTTTTCAATTAAATTTTTAGGGTTCTTTAATTCTCGCTTTTAAATCGCCGCGCATATTTTAATTCTTTTTTTCTATTATTGTAACTGTTTCGAGGTTGTAATAGTAATTAGGGTTTAAATTCCTCATTTTTATTTCCAGTCAAGATAATTACATATCTGCAAAAGCCCTGTAATAGCTAGGACCTTTTAAATTTCCGCATTTTTTTATTTCTGCAAACTATAAACTGCTTAGATATATGTTAATAGGATTGTATGGAAAGACTGACTGGAAATTAAAACAGTAGATCACCTTAATTGTGCAAAGATTAAATAACTGAAATCAAACACATGCATATGCTCACTCCTAGGGTTTTCCTCACTCGGTTGCCTCAGAAATAATGGTTGTGTCCCTCGAATGTAGGGATACCTTAGCAATGAGCCGCGATTCAAAGTTGTCATAAAGATCACAATCCCTACTTGTCCCTTGAGTTGCCTACGAATTGATCTTATGAAGATAGTCCCTTCGAAACGCTAAGGTATCCTTACTTGTTGCCTTCAGTGACAATTTTGTCCCTTCGAACGTCCCTTTAAAACTTCAACGGTGGTGCTACCTATTTCTCAATAATGGGATAGCATTGTCTGAAGGAAAACGAACAGTCTTTTTCGAGTAGGTAGATTAGTTCCTAAGTACTTGCTCAAACAAATAAACTTTTCCACACCAAACACTTTTCAAACAAAGTTTTCAAAAACAACCTCGTAACAATCTTGCGGACAGAAACAAGGGCTTAAACGAAGTAAAACAAAACTTTTCAAAACAAGCACACACAAGCAATTTCAAAATGAGCAAGTACCTAAGAGCCCATGGAAAACCATGGATAGAAAGGGTACTAACACCTTCCCTTTCTATAACCTACCCCCCGCACTCAGAAACATCTCGAAAAAGGTTTTTTCTATTCTTTTTCCTTTTCCTGGTTGGATAAAATAAAAGTCGGTGGCGACTCTTGCTTACCGCGATATTTTGCGAACAAAAAACACAAACCAGTATTAGCAGTCGGTTCTGCCACCGTATCACAGAACTTGCGACTCTGCTGGGGAAAAATATAAAGTGGGATTTACCTTAGGATTTAGGTCATTTTTAAATTACTTTCCTGTTTGCTTTGCTTGCTTTATCTTTAAGGGCTTTTTCTTGGGTATTGTTAAAGATCCTACACCCGGATCTGGGGACACTTTTTAGGTAAACAACAACATATCTTGGAGATTGTACGACATATACTGATGTGGTTTAAGCGATCGCTATGTTGGTGTGACACTTTGGTTGGTACTGGTATCCTTCGTGTGGAAATGAGGAGAATATGGGGCCTCTGCATGGTGTCGTGAAGCACTAACGGACCTTAGAACCTTAGTTGAACAAACTTGGCCATTAGAAAGTTGTGAGATAGCCGGCCTCGGTATAAACTGAGGATTGGTTGATACTCGATGCTACACTCATTGAGATCAGACTTTCAGGATATTTCGGCCGCAAGAAAAGATTGCTTGAGCTGAAACAATGCCCGATAAAGGATGATCAGTGATATTGAGAATCTTTAGAACCCGATTAATTTTCTAAGACTGGTTTGAAACCAACTAAACTTCAAGATGGTACTTACCTTTAACCTCATGCAAGCCTTTGAACCTAAGGTCTATTGTGTGTTTTACTTATATGCGATTTATCCTGCTTGAACATGACATCATGCATCATAACAAAACATCCATTCTTATTGCACTAACCATTTCAAGGACCAAGGGAATTTATCTTTGTTCTGTTTTGCATATCATGTCTTTCGCTCGTAGAAACACTATCCGAATCAGCTTTGTGAGAATACCTCTGTGATCGGTGGAAATAGAACTGACTGTTTTTTAGCTGGTTTCGAGAAATGTCGCGGTAAGCAAGAGTCGCCACCGTCTTTTATGTTCTTCAACATGAAAAGGACAAAAGCACAGCAAAATTCCTTATTCGAGAATGTTTCTCGGTTCGGGAGGTAGATTTATAGAAAGGGAAGTTGTTAGCACCCTTTCTATCCATGGTTATCCTTGGGCTCTTAGGTACTTGCTCTTATGTTTTCAAAAGATGTTTGCTTTTCAACTGTGTGTGGGTTTTGAAAAAGTTTCGTTTGAAAGATTTCTAAGTAACTCTTGTATCAGTCCTCAAGAGTGTATGAAAAATTGTTTGAAAACTTTTAGAAAATGTGAAGTGTGAAAAGTATTTTTGTTTGTTTTGAAAAGAGAAAGTACTTAAGAGAATCTACCTACTCTAAGGAATTAGGTTGTGTAAGAGTCCTTTAGATAGTGCTATTCCACCATTGAGAGGTAGGTAGCACCATCGTTGGAGGTGTTCGGGTCAATTCGATTATCGGGACAGTGTGGTCACCAAAGCAATGGTAGGACACCTTAGAAGTAACCCTAGTGTCCTAGATCCTTTTATCCGAGGCAACCGTTTCGAGGCAACTGGATCTTTAGACAAAGGGCGACCTCTAAGACACCCTATACTTGATGACCACGTTCGAGGCAACCAGTGAGGCGCACCCTAGAAGTGGCATGTGCTTTGTGTGTTGTTTTCAGTTAATTGCCTTTGTACATGTTATTTGTGAGCTACGGATTGGTTTTATTTACATACATTCTTTCATGCATTGTTAACAGTTAGGGGTGCGGAAAGTAAATTGCAGAAATGTAAATTCTAACTATTACAAGGCGCGGGTCTATACATCACCAAAAAAAACAAAGACCCGTTTTGTAAAATAAAGTGCGAGAAATTAAATAAAGCGGTAAAATTCCTATTTAACTATTACATATCTGGAGATAGTTACATAAATAATCAAAATAAATAAATGCGTGTGAGAAGAAATTTAATTGGGAACGTCCTAAGGGTTTTGACCCTTTTAAGAAAAGAATTGAATCTTTTGTCCTTTTTTGTGATTAAATGAAATTAAAACTAATTATTTAATTTATCAATGAATTAATTTTTTTTTTATTTTTATTTGAATTTTATGGATTTAAAATGAATTAAATCAATAAAATTAAATAAAAATAGAAAAATTAATATTTAATCTTGAAATTGATCATGGGACACGTGGGTGGAATGACAAGGCTGAACCAAGTGGAAAAAAGTGGGCCCTTTTGTCCAAAATTGACGTTTCAAAATGACCTATAATGTTGAAATTGGTAACTTTTTGTGAGAGCATTTCTTGGACTTGGAATGTGAAGATGAGTTGTAGGAAATGTCATCCCCTTCAAAATGAGCATTGGATGGGATTTTTCTGATGAACCATGAAAAAGTTATGCCTTGGTCAAGTTACAGTTGACTTTTCAATTGTCCAAAAATAGAAACGTTTGCATCTTGATGATTTTTGAGCCATTCTTGTGAAATCATGGTCACGATTTGACCAAATGATGATTGTGGCTTCAAAATAAGATGTTGACCAAAATTTTTGACTTTTGATTGCCAAATGACCATTTTGCCCCTACAGTGGATTGTGAAGCAATTAGGGTTTTTGACTGTGCAATTTGCCCTTGTGAGCCTTGAAACTTGACATGTAGGTGCTTGACAATGTATATGAGCATATGGTACTTGATTGAGCCCTTGAAAACCTCAACTTCCTTGCAAGAACCAAAACCCTAATTTTGATTGGCTCAGGAGGATGCTTGACTGTGTAACCCTTGAGTAGACTTGAGCAAATTGAGATGATGCTTGTCAAAACTTTGAAGAATATGGGAGGGCAAATTTTGGGGTACAACAGTTGCCCCTGTTCAATCTTCTTAGACCTGAGGATGTAGATTGACTTGCGTGCCTTTCGTGATCCGAAGGTGATAGATGATTGAACACTAAAGTGCCCAGAAATTTGCACTCACATAGTAGAGTATTAGCAGCGTGATGGCGGGAATGGGCTTACAGATGCCATTTGGAGAGATGTTGGATAAGAGGATGGGCTTATAGATTCCATCTGGAGATGTGACAGAGCCTTGTCGGGAATGAGCTTATAGATGCCATTTGGAAGTGTGATGGATAGTTGTGGAGATGGGCTTAAAGATGCCATCGGGGGTGTCGATCGCGTAAGAGATTCCTTAGCGAGAACTTGCGTACTTTGAGAAAGGGAGATGGTTACCTGGCCTGTTACAGGTGTTGATCTTCAAACTCTTCATGCAGATATGCCCTGGCTAGATACAAGAATCGAATCTTTAAACTCTTCAGACGTTCCCTGGCTAGATACAGGAATCGAATATGGAATTAGTCATCAACAGATATGCCCTGGATGGATACAGGAATTGAATCTTCAAACTCTTCAGACGTGACCTGGCTGGATACAGGAATCGAATATGGAATTAGTCGTCAACAGATATGCCCTAGCTGGATACAGGAATCGAATCTTCAAACTCTTCAGACGTGCACTGGCTGGATACAGAAATCGAATCTGGAATTAGTCGTCAACAAATATGCCCTGGCTGGATACAGGAATCGAATCTTCATACTTTTCAGACGTGCCCTGGCTGGATACAGGAATCGAATCTGGAATTTCAAAGGCGCGGGTCTATACATCGCCAAAAAAAACAAAGGCGCGGGTCTATACATCGCCAAAAAAAACAAATACCCGTTTTGTAAAATAAAGTGCGAGAAATTAAATAAAGCAGTAAAATTCCTATTTAACTATTACATATATGGAGACAGTTACATAAATAATCAAAATAAATAAATGCGCATGAGAAGAAATTTAATTGGGAACGTTCTAAGGGTTTTGACCCTTTTAAGAAAAGAATTGAATTTTTTGTCCTTTTTTGTGATTAAATGAAATTAAAACTAATTATTTAATTTATCAATGAATTAATTTTTTTTTATTTGAATTTTATGGATTTAAAATGAATTAAATCAATAAAATTAAATAAAAATAGAAAAATTAATATTTAATCTTGAAATTGATCATGGGACACGTGGGTGGCATGACAAGGCTGAACCAAGTTGAAAAAAGTGGGCCCTTTTGTCCAAAATTGAAGTTTCAAGGATAGTTGACTTTGGCCATTTCACAAAAATTTCCCAACTTCTCCAATGCATATCTTGCTCAATTTTGATCATATGAATATGTTCTTGGACATTTTGGAAAGGTATTGAAGTCCTCTAACCAATGCCTTTGGTCCCATGTCATTTGAATTTACCAATCTCAAGTTATGGTCTTTGACTTAAAATGTCTTTTTGTTGACTTTTGAAAATGACCTATAATGTTGAAATTGGTAACTTTTTGTGAGAGCATTTCTTGGACTTGGAATGTGAAGATGAGTTGTAGGAAATGTCATCCCCTTCAAAATGAGCATTGGATGGGATTTTTCTGATGAACCATGAAAAAGTTATGCCTTGGTCAAGTTACAGTTGACTTTTCAACTATCCAAAAATAGAAACTTTTGCATCTTGATGATTTTTGAGCCATTCTTGTGAAATCATGGTCAAGATTTGACCAAATGATGATTGTGGCTTCAAAATAAGATGTTGACCAAAAATTTTGACTTTTGATTGCCAAATGACCATTTTGCCCCTACAGTGGATTGTGAAGCAATTAGGGTTTTTGACTGTGCAACTTGACCTTGTGAGCCTTGAAACTTGACATGTAGGTGCTTGACAATGTATATGAGCATATGGGACTTGATTGAGCCCTTGAAAACCTCAACTTACTTGCAAGAACCAAAACCCTAATTTTGATTGGCTCAGGAGGATGCTTGACTGTGTAACCCTTGAGTAGACTTGAGCAAATTGAGATGATGCTTGTCAAAACTTTGAAGAATATGGGAGGGAAAATTTTGGGGTACAACAACCTCCCCAACTCAAGGAGCTAGTATCAAAGGTCCCTGAAACTTGCATTCACTAAGAGACATGGTCGACTTCTCAACCTGGTTACTTCAAACTTTGATGAAAAGATGATGAGTGTACTCTTTCAGTTCTTTGATCCCAAGCACCGCTGCTTCACCTTTCCAGACTATCAGTTGGTGCCTACCATGGAAGAATTATCTCAGTTATTAGATATACCCATTCTTTAACAGTTGCCTTTCACAGGCTTGGAAGAAGTTCCTAAGCCAGAAGTCATTGCCTCAGCCTTGCATATGAAATGGGTCGACGTGGTATCGAATTGGAAAACAAGAAACGAAGTCAAAGGTTTTCTAGCCAAGTTCCTGATAGACAAGGCCCAACTGTTTTGGGATGATATGGATTTTCAAGCTTTTGAGGAGGTCTTGGCTCTTCTAATCTATGGGTTAGTACTATTCCCTAATCCAGACTCATTCATAGATGTGAATTCCATCAAGATCTTCCTCTTTCGCAACCCCGTGCATGCCTTGCTCGAAGATATTTTGCACGCCCTCCATACTCGTACCATGAAGAGAAGAGGGGTTCTTATGTGCTGCATGCCATTGCTGTCGAGGTGGTTTATTTCTCACCTCCCTAAGTACGTACTGAAGAATGAAGAAGGTTTGGGTTGGTCACAAAGGATAATGTCACTCGCTCAGACGAATATTATCTGGTGTTCCCGAGCTATGGAAAAAACTGCTATTATTGATCATTGTGGGGAGTACCCTAATGTCCCATTACTTGGCATCATAGGGGGTATAACCTACAATCCTTGTTTAGCTCTGCGACAATTTGGTTACGCTTGGAGGGATGGCCCCCATGAGTTACTTATCAAGGGCATTGTATTCAACTATGAGGATGATGTTCAAGGGTATCGCCAGAGGTTCATACGAGCTTGGAGCATGGTAAACAGATCTGGCGCCAAGGCTTTGTGGCCAAAGGCTTCCATTCCTATGGAACCTTATCTCCAATGGGTACGAGCTCGCGCCCAGAAACTTATGCTGCCCTATGTGGCCGTTCTACCAGTGATTGTAAAACCCACTACTGAAGGGGGTAATCCTTACACGATTCTCCATCCTGATATGCCCACTGATCTTGGAGAACTACAGAGGTCTTGGATTCAGTTGAAGAAAGAGCGGGATACTTATAGAGATCAGTTCTATGTCCAGGAGAGGAAGGTTTTAGAGCTCATAAAGCAGCTCCATGAGGAAAGAGGACTTAATGTCTATCTCGGCACAAAGAGGAAGCATCCATGGGTTTTTTGATTTTTCTAGTTTTTAGATTTGTTTTTAATTGTAACGTCTAAAAGGCATTTGAACTTTGAATTCAACTAATAAAATCTTTGTTTCATTTTGGTTCACAAATTTAAATTTCCCAAAGTCTTTGAAATCATTGCATACGCATCCCATTCATAGCATTGCATCTACAGGATTTATAACAAGTTTCTCATCTCCTCCGTTGTTTATTTCACCAATGGCTCTTGAACAAACTGTGAAAGATCTTCAGACTCAGAACACGCAGTTCCAGCAAATGATTGTGTCTCTGGCCAAAGGACAGGAAGAACTGAAGGATCTGATTACTAAGAAGAACAAGAAAACCAAGAGGACAGCCAGTGTGGCACATATGAGCAGAAGGTTCAGAGGGCCGCCAAGACGGGTTGTTGATTTAGCTTCTTTATCTAAAGAGGGAGAGAACCAAGAGGTTGAAGCCATAGAAGAGGACCCTAGTCCTAAAGAGCCTGACAATGAAACTGATTACAATAAGGAGCAGTATCCTCCGGCTGATGAAAGGTATAAGCAGTTAGAAGAAAGCCTGAGTGGTATGGAAATCAAGAAGGTTCCTGGGCTGGATTTTGAAGAGTTGGGTCTGGTCTCCGGAGTTGTCATCCCCCCAAAGTTCAAGGCACTGGTATTTGCTAAGTGTGATGGGGTATCTTGTCCCAAAATGCATCTTCATTCTTATGTGAGGAAGATACAGCCTCATACTGCTGACAAAGACTTATGGGTTCACTTATTCCAAGACAGTCTGTCTGGAACACAACTCGATTGGTTCTATCAGCTGGAAAGAGCCAATGTTCGTAACTAGGAAGACCTTCCTGCTGCATTTTACAAGCAATATCAGTACAATGCAGACCTCTCTCCCACTCGTACACAACTCCAAAATCTATCTATGGATTCGAATGAGGGTTTCAAGGATTATGCTCAGAAGTGGAGAGATTTGGCGGGAAGAGTTCAACCTCCCTTGGCTGACAGGGAGCTCGTGGATATGTTTCTAGGAACTTTGACTGGGCCATTCTTCAACCATCTAATTGGAAGTTTATCAGCGGGTTTTACTGAACTTATCTTAACGGGAGAAGGAGTGGAAGCTGGAATCTGAAGTGGAAATATTTAGAAGGATGCCTCTTTGAGTGCTGCAAGGAAGCCATTTGCAGGTAAAAAGGAAGTCAGTGTTGTTTACAACCAAAAGAATCAGAATTGAACCGAGCGCCATCCAACAGTAGGGGATGTTATTATTCCTAACCCCGCACCTGCTCAACAAAGAAATAATCAGCCGAGAGCAGAGAGGCCAGCTAGACAGTTCACTCGGATCAACATGGCGCTGTCTCAGGTTTTACCTCAGTTGCTGAAGTCCAATCTGGTTACTCTGAGGGAGGCTCCAAAGAATCCAAACACCACTTATCCCTACTATAAACCGAATGCTCGTTGTGCTTACCATTCAGAGAGTCCAGGCCATGACACCAATGACTGATGGGATTTGAAGAACAAAGTATAGGATCTGATTGATGCTAAGGATACTAAATTTGATCCCCTGGAGACTCCTAACGTTATCACTGCTCCTATGCCGAAACATGATCGGGGTATTAATTTCGTTGAAGAAGATGTGTTTGTGACCTCTGTGGAAGAATTGGTGACCCCACTCATGACAATCAAATAGAGTTTGTTGAAGGCCGGTTTATTTCCGGGTTGCGGTGAAGGTTGCCACTTTTGTTCAATTCTACCGAATGGTTGCCCTTTGTGAAGGCAGGTGTTCAGCGCCTGATGGATGACAAAGAGATTCTGTTTGAGAAGACTCCTGTTCCGACTGTTTCCTGTGAAGACATTGCTATCATAACCATTTCCGCCAATCCTCCCAGGGGCTCCGCTAAGAGACCCGTCAGGATCACATCAATTCTGAAGGTGACTCCGTTGATCATAACCATGCCAGGGCCAATCCCATACTCCTAGAACAAAGCTGTTCCTTGGAACTATGGGGCCGACATCTATTAATACGACATAAACCAGGACATGCTAGCCATTGAAGACAAGATTGCTGAAAATGCTGATTCCGACATCATCAATATTGCCGGAACCAGTAAAATAACAAGAAGTGGAAGAGTGTTCTCCCCTGATATTTCTCCTCCAAAGACTGTTACCGGACCCGTGATCATTCCTGTTGTGGTTCCACCCAAGACTACTACTAAAATTCCATTAATCACTCATGTTGACCCTCCCATCACCAAGTCGGTTGAGACTCAAGGCAAAAACATACTGATTGAGCCTGTCCTAACAAACACTAATTCAGTAACCCTACCAGAAGCTTCCAAGAAAGAAATGGAAATTTTTTTGAAGATAATAAAGAAGAGCGACTACAATGTGGTCGAGCAGCTGGGGCAGACCCCATCCAAAATTTCTATGTTGGCTTTGTTGTTGTTTTCCGAGGCCCATGCGAAGGCTTTGGTTAAGTTTCTGAAGACGGCTCACGTGCCACAAGAGACATCTGCGGATCAGTTTGAAGATTGTGTGGCTAGTCTGACTGCTGATAATGGTTTGGGTTTCTCTGACGCGGATCTGACACCAAAGGGGAGGAAGCATAATGATGCTCTTCATGTTTCCGTTGAATGCAGGGGCACGACTCTGGCCCATGTTTTGGTAGATACTGACTTCTCATTGAATGTGCTACCTAAAAAAGCTCTGGACATATTGGACTGCGAAGGCTTGACCTTGAAGCCTAGCAATATAGTAAGGAGAGCTTTCAATGGTTCAAAGAGGATGGTGCACGGGGAAGTGGATGTCCCTATCAAAGTTGGTTCCCAGACCTTTTAATCCACTTTATACGTAATGGATATCAAACCATCATATTCTTGTTTGTTGGGACTCCCTTAGATACATGGGGATGGGGCTGTTACTTCTACCCTCCACCAAATGTCGAAGTACCCAGTAAGAGGAAAGATTGTCAGTGTGCATGGTGAAGAGGAGTACATGATCAGCCATTTGAATTCCTTCAGTTACATAGAGATGGATGGCGAATTCATCGAGACTCCTTGCCAGAACTTTGAAGAGGTACCTCAGATTACGGCTACAACAGAAACTACCGATAGTCCTCCGAAGGTCACCAAACCTACCTTGAAGATGGCTTCTCTCAAGGATGCACGAGCAGTGGTTGAAGAAGGTGGGTCTACCATTTGGGGTCAGCTTTTGGTTATTCATTACAAGTCTGCCAAATCTGGTTTAGGCTTTACTACAGGTGCTCAAAGGGTTGTTCGTCGTGCTCGGGCTGGAGGACCTCTCCTACGCATCAACAATCCTGGGGTCAATGCACTTGAAGACAGTGATGGTGATTCCGACATTGACAACTGGATCTTCCTGACTACCAATGGTGGACTCAGTAACTGGACTGCCAAGGACTTTGTGCCGATTACTTTTGTTCAGGAGTAATTGTCTTTTTTATTTTTTCGGATATGTAATTTAAAGACAATTTAAACTCTATAGCCATGTGTCTTACCCGGGGCACAATGGTTCTATTTGTGAGGGTTATCATGTTTAATTTTCATATGACATTAATAAAGCATTGGACGTTTGCATACAAATTTTGTGCTCTTTGTCTTTCTTTTCTTTTATTTTGTCTATACAGCTATGCTCTTACACACACTCACGTATCCCAATGCAGATCCATATCCACTCTGGATCCCATTGATAACAGTTCTGCTACTGCTCATTATGACTTTGAAAATCCGATCAACCAAGCCGAGGACGAAGGTGAGGAAGATTGTGAGGTACCCAGAGAACTTGCTAGACTATTACAGCAGGAAGAAAGGGCCATACAGCCTCATGAAGAGCCGATTGAGACAATGAACTTGGGTATAGAGGAATACAAAAAAGAGGTTAAGATAGGTGCAAATCTGGAGCTTAGTGTCAAACAGTGGCTGTTATGAATATTGCATGAATATGTTGAAATCTTCGCCTGGTCATATGAAGACATGCCGGGACTACACACCGATATAGTGGTTCATCGTCTACCAACTAAACAAGACTGGCCTCCGGTAAAGTAAAAGGTCATTCGTATGCGCGCTGAGATGTCAGAGAAGATTAAAGCGGAGGTTATGAAGCAGTTCAACGCTGGGTTCTTAGCGGTCACCTCCTATTCGCAGTGGGTTGCTAATGTGGTTCCAGTACCTAAGAAAGATGGTAAAGTACGAATGTGTGTGGATTATAGAGAACTGAACAGGGCAAGCCCCAAGGATGACTTCTCGCTTCCCCACATCGATGTTCTGGTTGATAACACCGTACAACACAAAGTCTTTTCCTTCATGGAAAGTTTCTCTGGCTACAATCAGATCAAGATGGCACCTAAAGACATGGAGAAGACAACCTTTGTTACACAGTGGGGCACTTTCTGCTACAAGGTGATGCCGTTTGGGTTGAAGAATGCTGGGGCAACTTATCAGCGAGCTATGGTAGCTCTGTTCCATGACATGATTCACCATGAAATAGATATTTACGTTGATAACATGATAGCCAGGTCTCAAACTGAAGAAGAACACCTTGATCATCTACAAAAGCTGTTTGATAGGTTGAAGACGTACAAGTTGAGGTTAAATCCGAACAAGTGCACCTTCGGGGTAAGGTCTGGTAAACTTCTATGATTCATTGTCAGTGACAAAGGTATTCAAGTAGACCCTGCAAAGGTTACGGCCATACAAGAGATGCCAGATCCCCGTATTGAGAAGGAAGTTAGAGGTTTCTTGGGACGCCTAAATTACATTGCCCGATTCATTTCACACCTGACTGCTACTTGTGATCCAATCTTCAAGCTCCTGAAGAAAGATCAAGTCGTAAAGTGGAATGATGAATTCCAGGTAGCCTTTGACAGAATCAAACAATATCTCCAAGAGCCTCCTATTTTGATGCCTCTGACTGAAGGAAGACCTTTGATAATGTACTTAACAGTGCTAGATAATTCAATGGGGTGTGTGTTGGGGAAGCATGACGAGTCTGGTCGAAAAGAGCACGTAATATACTACCTTAGAAAAAAGTTTACCGACTGTGAAACACGATACTCACTGCTCGAGAAA
Organism: Vicia faba; assembly: GCA_948472305.1. Taxonomy (NCBI): domain Eukaryota; kingdom Viridiplantae; phylum Streptophyta; class Magnoliopsida; order Fabales; family Fabaceae; genus Vicia; species Vicia faba. Next base: position 1,426,593,236 of record OX451736.1, on the reverse strand, counting down.
ACTTGTTGTGCTTTGGCATGGGCTGCTCGCCGACTGAGACTGTATATGTTGACCCACACTACTTTGTTGATATCTAAGATGGATCCGATCAAGTACATTTTCGTGAAGCCCGCCCTCTTCGGAAGGATAGCAAGATGGCAAATGATCTTAACCGAGTATGATATCCAATGCACAACCCAAAAAGCAATCAAGGGAAGTGTGTTAGCTGATCATTTGGCGCATAGGCCGTGGACGACTACCAGTCCATGAATTTCGAGTTCCCGGATGAGAACATCATGTTAGTAACCGACTGCGAAGAACCTGGACCAGATGAAGGACCTGAGGAAGGATCCCGATGGTCTATGTTTTTTGATGGAGCCTCAAACGCATTGGATAACAACATTGGTGTTGTAATCATATCTCCTGAGGGATGTCATACTTCGTTCACTGCCCGATTATGTTTCAATTGTACCAACAACATGGCAGAGTATGAAGCATGCATCGTGGGTCTTAGAGCTTCTATTGACCTAAGGATCAAGTCCTTGAGTGTATTCGAGGATTCCGCTTTGGTGATAAATCAGATCAAAGGCGAATGGGATACGAAGCACCTGAACCTTGTCCCGTACAAAGAGTATGTACTGACACTGCTGCCGCATTTTGAAGAGATCACCTTTGAACATTTCCCACGAGAAGAGAATCAGTTATTGGACGCGCTAGCTACTATGTCGTCAATGTTCAAGGTCAGGTGGGACAATGAAGCTCCCCTAATCACTATTGAGAGGTTAGATGAACCGGCATACTGCTGTGAGATCGATACTGAGGAGGTAGTCGATAAACCTTGGTTTCATGAGGTGAAAAGGTATCTCGAGGCTCAAGAATACCCCGAGGGGGCATCTGTCAATGATAAGAAATTTCTGAGAAGGTTTGCTGCCAAGTTCTTCCTCAGCAATGGAATCCTCTATAAGTGCAATCATGACTCTACCTTACTGCGGTGTGTAGACAAGAGCGAAGCAGAGAGGATCATGGCAAACCTATACGAAGGTACCTTTGGCACTCATTCTAGTGGACATACCATGGCAAAGAAGATCCTACGGGCAGGATACTATTGGTCCACTATAGAAGCTGACTGTTATCAGCACTCTCGAACCTGCCAGAAGTACCAAATCTATGCTGATAAGGTGCATGTACCTGCAGTTCCCTTGAATGTCTTGACAGCTCCCTGGCCCTTTGCAATGTGGGGCATTGACATGATTGGCGAGATCATACCTACCACTTCCAACAGGAATCGCTTAATCCTAGTGGCCATTGATTACTTTACGAAGTGGGTTGAGGCTGCCTCCTTTGCTACGGTTACTAAGAATGTGGTGGCACGGTTCATGAAGCATAACTTGGTTTGTCGTTATGGTATCCCTGAGAGAATCATCATGGACAACGGTACCAATCTCAACAACTCGATGATCATTAAACTTTGTAAACAGTTCAAGATTCAGCATCACAACTCTTGAAGAAGCTAACAAGAATATCAAAAAGATCATATAGAAGATGGCGGTGACATATAAAGACTGGAACGAGATGTTACCGTTCGCTCTTCACGGGTACCGTACTTCAGCACGTACGTCGACAGGGGAAACACCCTATTCTCTAGTATATGGCATGGAGGCTGTCCTACCCATAGAGGTCCAGATCCCTTCTCTACGGATTATGAAGGATGCGGGTTTGAGCAAAGACGATTGGATCCAGACTCGACTTGATCAATTGAACTTAATCGACGAGAAAAGACTTACTGTTGTCTGCCATGGTCAAATGTATCAGAAGCGAATAATCTAGGCCTTCAACAAGAAAGTCAGGCAACAAGTGTATCAAGTAGGGGATCTGGTAATCCAGCGCATCATACTACTGCAAGGTGATCCCAGGGGAAAATGGACTCCCACCTATGAGGGACCATTTATAGTCAAAAACATATTTTCTGGTGGGGCCATGATTCTGACCACCATGGATGGTGCCGACCTTCCACATCGTGTCAATGCGGATATAGTGAAAAGATATTATGCACGATAAAGACCCGCTAGGTTGACACACCTATGCAAAAATAAGGGCATCCCGGCGAACCAAAAAAGTTTGGGTAAAAATTAGGGATAAAAAATGAAAAAATCTGTACACCCGGCAAGTCAAAAACCCGAAAGGGCGGCTTGGGCAAAAAAGGGTATCCCGGTGGACTGAAAACCCGAAAGGGCGGTCCAGGCAAAAGTTAGGAATTAAAGCGTATCACTATGTCCCATTGGATCAACTTGCGATCAGACTTCAGTAATCGGATACCAAGCACAAACGGTACCAATCAACCTAGTCAGCTTCGGACAAGCAGCAAAGTGATGAGATGCTCGAAGACATAGGGGCAATAGCAGAATTGAAACCCAATGGGATCACTACAGATAGCTATTTTATTTTTGTATACAATTTCTGTAATAATTTCCATTTTTTACGGCGGCGTTCTCTTACTAGAGAGTCGGCCTCTTTGTAAAAAACGCCTGTCATAGGGAAATTTCAAATCAATACAAAGCGTCTTTTGAGTACAAAACTCTGTGTTTGTTTTTTCCGTTTTTTGTTTTGTTTTGAAAAAACGTCCAATGTTTTATTCTTGACATATGCATTTGAATATGATTACTGTTCACAAATATCTGCATATAAAACGAAAAGACAGTTGCTAAGAACTCAAAGAAACTGGTACAAAACCTAAATATCGACAGTTACCCCGTCCATCATGGTACAAGGGGCAGAGACAATTGAAAGCGAAGTCGCTATCACATATAAGCCAGTGATACCTATATTCCCCACAGAGCCGAGACAACCAAGGTCCTACCTCCGTGTCCCCAAGCAGGAATTCCTTCCCCAGTAGGCTCTTTCAGAAAGCTAATATATGTATTCCCTAGTGGAGCTTTATAATCGTAAACAGTTTATAAAGCCATCTCCCGAGCAGAGTTTATTTCTATGACAGCGGAAGTTCGATCTCCAACCGAGCTCTTCTCTCCAGCAATGGAAGTTCATCCCCAGCTGAGTTTATTTCTCCAAATCAGCAGATCTTCCAACAGAGTATCTCTCTTCCCCACAGAGTTGTTCCCCCGCAGGGTTATTCCCAGACAGAGTCTCTCCCGACAGAGTATTCTCAAGCAGAATGGATGTAAATCTCCAGCTAATCATCTTCGGTCACTATCCCCAGCGGAAACGAAGAACTCAACTCCTTAGACTCTCCAGCAGCAGTCCAGGATTTATTTTCCCCAGCTAGAGAATATCACAATGGCATTACATATCCATACATCATGGCATGCGCATACATATCATACAACACAATCTCATTTATTTTGAGAACATCATTACTCAATACATTTCATACATCATGATATTACATATGACTAACTCTTTACCTTTCATGGAAAGATGCAATCAAGTTCTCACGAGTTCTCTCTGGTTCAGTCAAACCGACACCAAGGTTTCTATTCCAGTTGAAGATATTCCAACATTTTCTCTGGTTCAGTCAAATCGACGCCAAGGTTTCTATCCTAGTTGAAGATGTTCTAAGACTTTCGTCTGGGTCAGCCGAATCGCCGCTAAGATTCCCCTAATTTCTATGCCAGTCAAAGTTAATCCGATACCTCTCCCGGGATCAGTCAAATTGATACTAAGATTTCTCTCTCAGTTGAAGTTCTCACAAGTTTTCACTGGTTCAGTCAAATCGATACTAAGATTTCTATTCCAGTTCAAGCTATGAAGCCCGAAAATCGACCGGATAATATCTTGATTCTCCAAAATACTACCAAGCCTGGAATCGACCATATAGTGGTATATCTTAAATTCAAGCTATGAAGCTCGGAAATCGACCGGATAATAGCTTAATTTCCCCATTATACTGTCAAGCCTGGAAATTGATCGGATAGCAGTACAAGATACTATGAAGCCTGGAATCGACCAGATAGTGGTATATCTCAGATCCAAGCTATGAAGCCCGAAAATCGACCGGATAATATCTTGATTTCTCCAAAATACTATGAAGCCTGAAATCGACCAGATAGTGGTATAAGACACCGTGTAGCCTGGCGCACGACCAGATAACGGTATAAGACGTTGTGAAGACTGGAGCACGACCAAATAGCGGCAAGAGACATTGTGAAACCTGGAAATCAACCAGATAACAGTATGCGGTACTGTGAAGCTTAGAATTCGACCAAATAACAGTTTACTCGGCCAATTACTATGAAGCTCAGAAATCGACTGAATATTAGTATGCCTTAAATTCAGCAGTTAATGGGCTTACAAATTCAGATATGCACCCCCTGGATTGCTTTCACAAACAAGCCCAATCTCTTTTCTTTTCAATTTTATTTCTTTTTAATTATTTTATTAATTATTCCTTTTTTTTTACAAAATAAAAAAATTCATTTTTTTCATTAAATCAAAAAATAAAAATAAAACATTAAAAATTATTTTTTCATAAAATATTTTATTTTTTTAATTAATTAGTTTAATTAAAATTAGGGCAAATTTAATTCCTTTTTTATAATTTAAATTAATTATAATTTAGGGTTTTAATTTGTATATAACCTAATTAGTTTTTTTTCTCAAAAAATAATAATAACCTAAATATATTTTTCAATTAATTTTTTAGGGTTCTTTAATTCTCGCGTTTAAATCGCCGCGCATATTTTAATTCTTTTTTTCTATTATTGTAACTGTTTCGAGGTTGTAATAGTAATTAGGGTTTAAATTCGGCATTTTTTTTCCAGTCAAGATAATTATGCATCTGCAAAAGCCCTGTCATAGCTAGGACATTTTAATTTTCCGCATTTTTTTTATTTTCGCAAACTATAAACTGCTTAGATATATGTTAATAGGATTATATAGAAAGACTGAGTGAAAATTAAAACAATAGACCACCTTAATTATGCAAATATTAAATAACTGAAATCAAACAAATGCACATGTTCACTCCTACGGTTTACCTCACTCGGTTGCCTCGGAAATAATGGTCGTGTCCCTCGAATTAAGGATGCCTTAGCAATGACGCGCGATTCAAAGTCGTCATAAAGATCACGGTCCCTACTTGTACCTCGAGTTGCCTACGAATTGATCTTATGACGATAGTCCCTTGGAAACGCCAAGGTATCCTTACTTGTTTCCTTCAGTGACAATTTTGTCCCTTCGAACGTCCTTTTAAAACTCCAACGATGGTGCTACCTATTTCTCGATAATGGGATGACATTGTCTAAAGGAAAATGAATAGTCTTTTTCGAGTAGAAAGATTAGTTCCTAAGTACTTGCTAAAACAAATAAACTTTTCCACACCAAACACATTTCAAACAAAGTTTTCAAAAATAACTTCGTAACACTCTTGAGGACAGAAACAAGGTTTAAAACGAAGTAAAAGAAAACTTTTCAAAACAAGCACACACAAGCAATTTCAAAATGAGAAAGTACCTAAGAGGCCATGGAAAACCATGGATAGAAAGGGTTCTAACACCTTCCCTTTCTATAACCTACCCCCGTACTCAAAAACACCTCAAAAAGGTTTTTTCTACTCTTTTTCCTTTTCCTGATTGGATAAAATAAAAGTCGATGGCGACTCTTGCTTACCGCGACATTTTACGAACAAAAAATGCAAACTAGTATTAACAGTCGGTTCTGCCACCATATCACACCAACTCCTTGCACCGAGAAGGAAGTTAGGGGATTCTTGGGACGCCTAAACTACATTGCTAGATTCATTTCCCATATGACCGCTACTTGTGATCCAATCTCCAAATTATTGAAGAAAGATCAAGCAGTGAATTGGAATGACGACTGCCATAACGCCTTTGACAAAATCAAGGAATATCTTCTAGAGCCTCTAATTTTGATGTCTCCAGTTGAAGGAAGACCTCTGATCATGTGCTTAACACTATTAGAGAACTAAATGGGGTGTGTGTTGGGGCAGCATAACGAGTCTGGTCGAAAAGAGCATGCAATATACTACCTTAGCAAAAACTTTACCGACTCTAAAACAAGATACTCATTGCTCGAGAAAACTTGCTGCGATTTGGCATGGGTTGCTCGCCGACTGAGATAGTATATGTTGACTCACACTACCTTATTGATATCTAAAATGGACCCTATCAAGTACATCTTTGAGAAACCCACTCTCTCCGGAAGAATAACAAGATGGTAGGTGATCCTAACCGAATATGATATTCAGTATACAACCCAGAAAACAATTAAGGGAAGTGTATCAGCTGATCATTTGGCTCATCGGGCTGTGGATGAGTACCGATCCATGAATTTTGAGTTCCCGGATGAGAACATCATGTTAGTAACTGATTATGAAGAACCTGGACCGGATGAAGGACCTGAAAAAGGATCCTGATGGACTATGGTTTTTGATGGAGCATCCAACGCTCTTGGAAATGGCATCATTGTTGTGATCATATCTCTTGCAGGCTGTCATAGTCCTTTCACTGCTAGATTATGTTTCAATTGTACTAATAATATGGCTGAATCTGAAGCATGTATTATGGGTCTCAAAGCTGCTATCGACTTGAGGATCAAATTCTTGAGTGTATTTGGTGACTCGTCCCTAGTGATCAGTCAAATCAAAGGAGAATGGGACATAAAGCATCCTAATATCATACCTTAAAAAGTTCATGTGTTGACATTGATTCCGCATTTTGAAGAAATTACCTTTGAACACTTTCCATGAGAGGAAATCACCTAGCGGACGCTCTAGCCACAATGTCATCCATTTTCAAGTTCAGGTGGGATAATGAACCTCCTCAGATCACTAATGAAAGGATGGATGAACCAGCATACTGTCACGAGATTGATACTGAAGAAGTAATGGAAAAGCCATGGTTCCATAAAGTCAAAATATATCTCGAAGCCCACGAGTATCCTGAGGGAGCTTCAGTCAATGATAAGAATTTCCTAAGAAGGTTATCTACCAAATTCTTTCTCAGTAATGGGATCCTCTAAAAGCGCAATCATGATTCTACCTTGCTTCGGTGTGTAGACAAGAGTGAGGCAGGAAAGATCATGGCAGATTTGTATGAAGGTACCTTTTGCACCCACTCAAGTGGGAACACGATGGCTAAAAAGATCCTATGAGCAGGATACTACTGGTCCACTATGGAAGCAGACTGTTATCAGCATTCCCGAACGTGTCACAAATGCCAAATCTATGCTGATAAGGTGCATGTACCTCCAGCTCCTCTAAACGTATTGACTGCTCCTTGGCCATTCGTAATGTGGGGCATCAACATGATTAGAGAGATTAGACCGACAGCTTCTAATGGGCACCGCTTCATCCTGGTCCCCATTGATTACTTCACGAAGTGGGTCAAGGCAGCTTCATTTGCTTCTGTTACCAAGAATGTTATGGCCCGTTTCATCAGACATAACATTATTTGTCGATATGGTATTCCAGATAGAATCATCACGCATAATGGTACCAATCTCAATAACGCTATGATCATCGATCTCTGCACGCAATTCAAGATCCAACATCATAACTCTTCTCCCTACCGGCCGAAGATGAATGACGCTGTAGAAGCCGCTAATAAAAATATCAAGTAAATCATATAGAAGATGACGGTGACATACAAAGACTGGCATGAGATGTTACCATTTGATCTTCATGGTTACCGCACCATAATGCACACATCAACAGGGGGAACTCCTTTCTCTCTGGTGTACGGTATGGGGGTTGTCTTACCCATTGAGGTCCAGATCCCTCCTTTGCGAATCATGAAGGATGCTGATTTGAATGAAGACGAATAGGTTCAGACTCGACTTGACCAATTAAACATGATTGACGAAAAGAGGCTCGCGGCAGTCTTCCATGGTCAGGTGTACCAAAAACGTATGATTAAAGCTTTTAACAAGAAGGTCAGATGTCGGGTATATTGGGCCGGTGATCTGGTAATCAAGGGAATTATACTGCCACAAGGTGATCCCAGGGGTAAATGGACTCCCACATACGAAGGAGTATTTGTAATCAAGAACATATTTTCTTGTGGGGCCATGATCTTAACTACTATGGATAATGACAATCTTCCACACCCGGTAAACGCGGACATAGTTAAAAGATACTACGCATGAACAAAGACCCGCTAGGTCGACTAGCCTAGGCAAAAATTATGGCATCTCGGCGAACCAAAAGGGTTCGGGCAAAAATTAGGGATATATATAAAAAAAATTGTACATTCGGCAAGTCGAAAACCTGAAAAGGCGGCTTGGACAAAAAAAGGTATCCCGGTGGACTGAAAACCCGAAAGGACGGTCCAGGCAAAAGTTAAGGATTTAAAGCATATAACTATGTCGTGTTGGATCACCTTACAGCCAATCTTTAGTATCAACTAACAAGCTCAAACGGTACTAATTAATCCAGTCAGCTTCGGACAAGCAACGAAAGAGATGAGACGCTCAAAGACACAAAGGCAATAGAAGAACGGGCACCCAATGGGATTATTTCCGTTGTACCCCTAAATTTTCCCTCCCATTTCTTAGAGGATCATCCTGGACCCTCACGTTTTCTTCCATCCAATTCCAAGCCATGAATTACAAATTTTTCAAGAAAGTCATTCACAAGGACAAAATGGTCATTTACACACTGAAAAGTCAAACTTTGACTTTTGGATCAAAATCAAGTTTCAAGAATCATATTTCATCAAGAAATGTTGAAATATGAAGTTTGTTTCATTAATAAATTCAAAAGTCAAAATTACTTTGGAAAAGTCAAAATTCTAAATACTTTTAGAATTTTTCTAAGTATTTAAGAAATATGGCAAGCTTAGAATTTCTGGCCAGATTTTCACCATGATGCAAGCTGATTTTTGAAGAACTTTTAACACAAAAGTTTTAGATCTCAATGAGACCTAAAACATTGCAGAAAAGAACTTCTTCTAGAAATGTTGGGATTCCAAGTTATACGTCTTCAAAGACACGTCCCTGAAAACTTAAACACTTAGTAAATTCTGAGCATTTTCAAATCAGAATTTGGTTATAATTTCTAAACCAGTTTTCACGTAGATTCAGTCAGAATTTGCAAGAGTAATTCAAATAGGTCTTACAAAGCATGTTATAAGCTTTCTGGAAAGTCTGAGAACTCAATCAGAACGTGCTGGAGCAAAGAGAGTCAAGGATCAGAAGTTGGATGTTTGTTCTAAGTTGCGTTGATGTTGAATTTCTGACCCAGAATAAAGCTATGATGCATAATCTCATATTGCAGGATTTCTGGTTTGATAAATCTCATCATAATTTAATGCTCACAACAACTTTTGAGTTTTTATCCAAAGGATTTCCCCACGCGTGGCATAGAAGTACATTGTTGTCCTTGAAAAAGAAAACTTTTGTACAAGAGTATGCTGGGCCTATGCTTTGCTTTTGCTTCTGAGGGTACTTTTCCTTAATTCATGTTTACAAATCCAGCCTAGGCACGACTAAAAGCTGATAACCACCATACTTTCTTAACTTGCTTCAAGAACAAGCCAGCACGCTAGCATGATTGTGGTACTTTTGACTTCTCAAAGCTACAAAGTTCTTTCCTAGAAATTGAACTTCATTTGCAACTGTGAAAGGGGCCAGTCGAAAAATTGAAAAGAAAAAGCTTTGAAACCTTGCTAAAAATTCCAGGAATCGGAAACTGCAAACACAAATATAAAATCTGCTATTTTTTTATTCTTGTATTCAAACTCCAATTTCCCTCAAGTGTTTCTTGACCAAATCATCCATATAGCTTCTGGTATACATTTAGAAGCCATCCTAACTTCTGTTTTTAGACTGTAACACGTTCTCCATCAATCTCCACCATAAAAAGTCACAACTTTGCTTCTTGGCTATTCCAAAATTTTCCATCCATTCATAGCCCAAGTTAAAGGTTGTTCTAGTCTGCTGAGCACGTGAGGAAGCTGATCAGAATATTACAAGAAGTCAGAGCCAGGCTCTAGTTCACATGACCTTTTCCAGCTGCAAGGTAAGCTTCTGCTGAATCTCATCATATCACTTAGGCACTGTTAAACTTGCATGTCCAAAATACAATGTAGACATCTCGATTCTGATGCTGTACATATTCTGAGGTTTCATGTATTTTCTGCCTAAGTAGGGAGAATGTCAGTTCAGACCCCCTTAAAGAAATTAGGATTACCAGATACATGCTTGTTTCTGATTTACAGTCTTGACATTTTTTTATGTTTCTGAAACCATGTTGAAAACCTGCCATAATTGCTAGGGTTGTGTTTTCTATTCTGTTGAGAATTGACTAAGCTACAGATATTCTGATTAGCTTGAAGAAAGATATGGAATTTATCATCAGAGTCTATGTTGTAATACATGTTTATGCTTTTGCTTCTAATACCGGATGTACAGCCACCCCAGTGGCAGACAGTGCGCGCGCATAAGACATTAGGGCTAGGGGTCTTGGGTTCTAGCCCCATAAGCAACTTTTTAGGTTTATTTAGTGACATTTTCACCCATTTATCTGTCAAACAATATTCCTAAATCAAAAATTCTAGAAAACCTTACCCAACAACATTATCACTTCACTCTCTCAAATAGCCAGAACTTCTGATCTGCCAGTGACATTAGAACTTCTAGTTTCCCAGTTGTACCAGAGTTCCTAGACTCCCTCAGCAATCAGAACTTTTAGATCTTCCTTTGTTCCCAGAAACCTCAGAACATGGTGTACCCATACCCATAACTTCTAACCTTTTACTTTCCTACTAACATTTTCTCTCTTGCAGCGTATCAGAGTCACAACTTCTGTTCCTTCTCGCTTTAGCAATGTGCTTTTCTGACTCCCTTTTTCTCTTATTTATCTTATTTTAGCTTTTAATAACAAAAAACACCAAAAACATTTTATATTTACATACTTTATTTTATCCCTTTTAAAACTAAAAAATTCAAAGATCGAAAATGTTTTCTTAAGCAAACTTATTTCTTTTTTAACAAAAACAAAACTAGTCCATTTTACATTTCTTATACATTGTTTCAATATGGTTGTAATAGATAACTAGGACTTTAATTTCTCGCAATCCCCATTGTAAATTTGTACACCCCATCCCCTTAATGATGTAATAGCGTATGACTTTATTTTTCTGCATTTTTATTACTTTCATATATTGCTAGTAATTAGGTGTATATGGCAAGATAAAAACAACAAATAGATAACCCAAAAATTAAAGACAAAATGCATGAAAGCAAACACATTGCACACTTGCACCTCTAAGGTTAACCTCACTTGTTTCCTATTGGAAACAATAGTCATGTCCCTCGTACATGGGCGTTTTAGCAAAGACCCTCGATAAAAGATCGTAGTCCATCGATGACCCCCGATGTTGCCTTCGGTAAAAGATCTAGTCCCTAAACGACATTGCTAAAACTTCCCATAGGTTGCCTTCTATGACTATACAAACGTCCCGCGCCCATCCCTTCACATCCAACGATGGGGATTCTTACCAAAACAGTGGTAAGATAGCAACATCTAAAGGAGGAGGAAAAGAACATTTAAGACCTTTTTGAGTAGGTAGATTCGCTCCTAGTTGCTGACTTGCTCACAACAAAAATATTTTATACACCAACACACTCATTTGAAACATTTTCAAAAGACAAACACTTTGTACGCGTTTTTATAGAAACGAGAGCCATTACAAAGAAGACACCTTTTCAAAATCTCTTTCAAAAACACATTCCATGAACACCTCTGCCACGCTTACCGAACCTTCCTTCTTTCTCTTCCTCTCACCAGCATACTTCTTCAGCAAGGCATCCTTTTGACGAAGCTTCTCATCGTGATCAATGAACCAGCCATCTTGAATAAACAGCAACTCCTCCTTTTCTTTTAACTGTCGAGTCAGGACTCGATTCTCATATTCAGACATATGGTACTTTTCTTTCCAAGCATCCCTCTCGGACTTCATCCTAGCCAGATTTCCTTGGTATTCTCCTATATTCGCGATAGGGATAACAACAGATGATGGTGCAACGGTGGGGAATAAAGGTTTCTCAAATTTATAGGGCATCTTGAGAGCACAAGCCCTAGCACGGACCCACTGTAGGTAAGGCTCCAAAGAAACGGAACCTCTATGTCCCAACATATCTCTCCCTTTCCTATGGATGTGGCACCAAGCTCCTTCGATCTCCCTCTTAGCTGCCTGATGATCTTGTCCTTCCTGTAGAAAGAAACCACTCACATGGATGTTGTTTGGCTTATCTCTCATCGGGTACCCAAACTGACGGCGCGCGAGAACAGGGTTATAGTTGATTCCACCTCTCGTACCGAGAAGAGGCACGTTAGGAAAAGCACCACAACTATCGATGATCTTCACATTGTAGTAAACTCGATTATACCAGTCAATGTCGAAATGAGTGAGAGCCATAATCTTTGGCGCCCAACGCGGTTCCTTCTCGAGATCCCAGAAAATATCAGACCCAGGTAGATGCGAAACATACCACTGATACAACAACGGTGCACAACAAATAATCATTCCTCCTTGATAAGAGTTTCGAAGATGGATGGAGTAGTAGGTGTCTCCGAGCAGCGTAGGGACCGGATTTCCAATCAAGAAAATTCTGATGGCGTTGATATCCACAAATTTATCAACGTTAGGGAACAAGAATAGACCATAGGCGAGTAAAACAAGCACGTCTTCAAAGGCAACCATATCTTTTATCTCAGCGAAATGACGAGCTTTCCTCAACAAAAACTGCGCAGACAAACCTCAGATTCCCCCTTTTGTAATCATGTTCTCCTCTATCTCTGATTTCTTCAAGTGGGTGATGGTCGCTATCTCGTGAGATTTGGGATCCTCTTCTAATCCAGAAAAAGGGACACAGTCAGCGACCGGCAAACCAAGTATGTAGGAATACTCTTCTACGGTGGGCATCAACTGGTAATCCGGAAAGGTGAAACATCGGTACAAAGGATCGTAGAATTGAACCAACGTATTGAGGATGTCTTCCTTCATCTGGCGCTTCATGAGAGGTATAATGGACCCATACTTTCTCTGAAAATTCGTCGGGTTCTCGATCTTCAGAATCAAACTCTTCAGTTCTTCAATCTCAGGCTCCTTAAAACTAAAGCTCCGAGTGTTTCTCCTTCCAAATTCCATAATACTTGAGGTGTCTGCAAAAATAATTCCGAATTTCCTTGAAAAACAAGTTTTCTTATAAAGATGTTGATGAATGCATGAATGAATGATAATGCAACAGTCACACACAAGTTTGCAAACATGGGGTTCAAAGGTTCAACGTTCAGCATGGAGTCAAGGGTAAAGCCCACCTAAAGGTATGTACTAAGGGTCCAATCACACCTGTAAGACAAGGTTCTAAGAGTTCCCAGAGTCTACATTCCTCTTTCGGATATTACCAACGTCTTGATTACTCAATAATTAGCAATATTCTCAAGAGAAACTCGTCCGAGCGTAGCATCGCGTAACAACTACTTCTGAATTACTCCGTTATAGTCTCCGCGCTACACCTAAAAAGGTCAAGATGGGTTAGGGTTCTACGGTCCTCAACTTCTCGGGCTCCTAGGTCGAAAATAATAATGTCTTCCCGATTACTCGGTAAACAAATATTAAGTTCAAGAGGGCCTTCCATTGAGTGGGGGATCTCATGCCTCCTTCTTCGGGATTACTCCCTCAAAGTTAACATGACTGTACCGCCCGTCCTATTCCTTAAGTGTTACTTAATCCGGGTATGGGATTCGTCCTTTGCAAAAAACCCAAACACCCCAATTTAAACACATAATCAAACAAATCAAATAATAGTAAACAGATAAAACAAATTAGGCTTAACCCACTTAGGGATGGACCAGCAAGAGGTCAATTTGTCCCCAGCAGAGTCGCCAATTCTGTAGCGATAAAAAATGTAGCGGGGTAAATCGGAGATCGAATTATTGATTAATTCGTCTCACAAAAGCAAGAGTCGCCACCGCGCTTTATTGTTTCCAAGGGAAAAGGGGAAAGAGCGAAATAAAACCCTAAATATGCAATGTAAATAATACTTTTTAAAAGTAATAAAAATACAAGGCGTTTTTGAAAAGAGATCTATGGTTCGGGGGTTGGTTATACAATGGGAAGGTATTAGCACCCAATGTATCTATAGTACTCTATAGGAACCTTTTGAAATATCTGTTTATTAAAATTGATCGTTTGAAAAAAAATTAATCGTTTTGGCCGAAAAGGGGTACGGACGGGTTTTGAAGATGCGACGACCTAATGTCGAAGTTTTTGCTTAAAGGGTATAAGTTTTGAAAAGATTGAATATTTAAGGAAAAATTATCCTAAGTTTTGATGAAATGCGAATGTTCGCGCGATTAGACTTGAGGACATGAAGTCGACAAATTTAATCGTTTTTCCCTCGGATTTAAACATAAAGAGAATAAACAAGTAAATATGAAATAATTAAACAGAAAAAATTATGCGGATAATGATTAAATAACAACAGTTAAATAAATGACCAAATGGTGTAAATATGCATTTTTGGATTTTTATTTAATATTAATGAAAAGAAAAATGTTTTAATATTTTTCATTTTTTACGCATTTTAATATGGATAAAACGTAATGAGAATTAATTAGGGAAAAACAAAAATATTTTTAAGTTTTTAAGTTTCTATTTTTTATATATTTTTAGAGTTCTATATAAGACATTATTATATTTAGTAATTATTAAATAAACAAACTAAATGGATACTTAAAAAAACTAACTTAAACCTAATTAAAAAAAAAAAGGGATATTTAAAATTACCAAATAAACCTAAAATTAAATTTAACAAACAAAAGGTAAAATGATTAAAATGTTTTAACTAAATTATTAATTGATTAAGTTACTAATTAATTTAAACTAAGTTAATAATATTTCTAAAACTAAAAAAAAAGAATAAATGAAAAAAAAGTAAATTAAAAAGCTAGAAGGGCAACTATATGGGCCAAGGGTTTTAAGGTGATCCAAACCAAAATTGAAGACAGGGGGGGGGGGGGGCATTATGTAAAATTCGTTTAGGCCATGTGTTTGGGGTTCAATCCAATTATTTCACAATTGTTTTTAGGGTAAACACGATTTGGTAATTGGGATTAGGGATTTGGTTGGGAGAACGGCGCTCATCGTTGTCTTCTTCGCGTGACTCATCTCTTCGTCTCTTGCTTCGCTACTGCGTTCCATGGCCCAAGCCACCGGCATCTCATCCTTCTCTTCCCTCCAGTCCGAGCATTAAGGCGACGGTCACGAATTCACGGTACAAATATTATCTTTCAATTCTTTATGCTTTGGTTACGGTTATGCATGCTCGTGATTTTGATTCTGTTTGTTTTATTATGTTGTTTTGAGGCATTTTGAAAAGAAAGAGAAAAGAGAAGAGATACCTTGGGGACGGAGGAGAGGTTGAGGTGAACTAGGAGGCTGGGCAAGGAAGGACGGTGGAGGCGCTGTGAGCTTGCTTCGGATTTACCGGTACTTCGTTCCTTTTGGCCCTTTTGCTTTGCTTTTTCCTCTTCTTCTCTTGCTGCTGCTACTTGCTACTGTATGCTGAGGTTTTTGGTGCTTTGAATATTTTGAATGCTAAGTTGAAAAATGATTTTTGACTAGCTTGATGATATTCACGCTTTTTCTCTTCTTCTTTCTGATTTCGCTACTGTATACTCTCCGTTGCTTTTTGTTGCCCAGTGATGAGGTTATCTGAGGCCATGATGATATGCTTGTTATTGTTTGGACATTGGTTTTGGTTCTACTGGTTTTGTGCAGTAGGAAGGGTTTTTGGAATGGTTTAGGCCATTTGTTTTCAGGCCATGGTCTTGACAAGTTTATGGTTCTGATACGGTTTGATATTTGAATTGGTTTGTTGGTTGGACAGTATATTGAAGGTTTTGGTAATGGTTATGCAGGTTAACTGTTTTGGGCCATGTGTTTTACTGGTTTTTTCAGTAGGCTATGGTATATGGCATTTGGTTTATGGTTATGGTGTTTTTTGGATGTGTTGATGGTTCTACTGGTTTTACAGTAGGTTATGGTTTTTGAAATGGTTGAGGTTTTGAAACAGGGTTATGGTGTTTAATTTTGGTTGTTCTGGTTGATGCAATAGCAGGTTTTGGTAATGCAGGTTCTTACTGGTTTTAGGCCATGAAGGTTTGATGGTTTAGATAGTAGGAATGGCGTTTGTTGTTATGAGATGGTTCTACTGGTTTTTTTACAGTAAGAATGGTTTTTTTTTGGATTGCCTAGGCAGGTTTGACTATCTTTTTCTTTTGAAAGGATTTGTGTTATGTTATACAATTGCTTGGCATTGTTTACGTTATAGGCTTGGGTTTGAATATTTTACAATATTCTTTGGCAAATCTGCACATCTGCTTCAATGGTTTGTTTGTATTCCTCTTTCATGCTTCTGTTTCTACTGATTTACTGCTGTGGCTTTGTTTTGTATCCATTTCTGCCTAAACCAAAACCTGTAAAAACCATATTTCTTTCTCTCTTCTCTCTCTCATGTACCATGAAGCACTAAAATGTGTGTGTACTGTACTGTTCTGAAATTGCAAACATGCTGGAAAATGATGAAAATGGGAAATATATTATGCTTGCATATTTGTTTAAACTGCACACTTGCTCTTTGTCTTTGCATGGAAGCCTAAGTTTTGACTTCCTCCTATATGGGCATGTTATGTTTACGTTGGGACTCCTTTGAACAATGCATGTTTATGCATATGCTGTTACTTTTTGTATGCTGTGTATATTTTTTTGAAATATGCATTGGACTTTGAAAATGCAATTAATTTTTTAATTATGCAGTTTTGAAAATAAAATGAATTTGTGCATGTTTGAAATTGTGCATTCATTTATGAAAATAAAAATTCCCCCCTTTTTTGTGAACCGGGAGAAATCCCGTGATTTGCAAAAAAGGGTAAACTGATTCCAGCCGTTTGCTTTTAATGATGAACACTAATAAATAATTTTCTACTTTTAATTATTTATTCAATTCTGACTTTTCTTTTTAATTGTTTTTGCAGGTAAAATCAAATGAGCAGACAAAAACATTGGATAGAAGATTTAGAATTAGAAACTTAGAAATATAGTTCTATTTTACTTTAAACTTTTATGTAATTTATTATTATAAATGTTTTGTAAATAATACAATATTTAAATAACAATTGTAATAAAATAGGATAAAGTGAAATAAAAATTCTATTATTTCCCCGTCAATTCTTTTCTTTCCAATTATTTTATTTATCGTTTATAATTCTTTAAATTGTATAATAATTGAAACTCAATTTCAATCACTTAAATTCAGAATAATAAACGCATAAATAAACATCATTGATCAATTAATAATTTCAATTATTTAATTCGTTATTCATAATTTTCTAAATTATAATAATTAAAATAGAATTTCAATTATTTAACTTAGAATGATAAATAATTAAATAATCATTATTGACCAATTAATGAACTTCTTTTCAAATATTTATTATATTATTCATAAATCTTTAAATTATGTAATAACTGAAAATAAATTCCAATTATTTAAATTTAAGATAATAAATAATAAATAAACACTGTCTGAACGATTAATATGCCTCTTTTCAAATATTTATTATATTATTCATAAATCTTTAAATTATGTAATAACTGAAAATAAATTCCAATTATTTAAATTTAAGATGATAAATAATTAATAAACATCATTTAAGTCTTGATCAGTTAATAAATTTAGCGTTCAAAAATAAACAGCTCTCGACTCGAAAAAGTTATGAATTTTTAAAAATCAAAAGATCAAAACGCTTGCAATGTAATGATGCAGATGGGAGATGGTATCTTAGGTCAAAATTTGGGGTACAATAGCTGCCCATATTTAAGTTTCTTCTATCCGGAGATATGAAGATTAAAATCTTCGTTTCGACGAGATTGAAGGTACTTAAATACATAATACGCAAATTTTGTCCTAAGATGTCGCCCTTATGTTTGATATGAATGCAGTGATTGAATTCACAGAGAAAGATACTGTATGAAACAAGACAATGCTGGAGGAATCAAACACCAACAAAACACAGAGACATGGATTATACATTACTGGGGAAACAAGCTATCGACTTCAAACGACAGACTCTTGACAGCGAATAAAATTGAGGGAATACGACCTCTGACCCTAACAAAGAAAGCATCTTGCGTAGGCCATAAAATAGATTATTGACCCAAAACAGTGAGTTCACAACTCAAGGTTAAAGATAGGAGAAAAGCAATCAATCTTGCTGATGATGGATTACCGACTTCTGAAGGTAATGATTCATGACAAGTTTCTCTGCGAGATTTCCGGAGATATACTCATTAATGCTGATATAATAATATTGTAGATACGCAAGTTGTTCAAATAAAGAAACTGCCACTTGCCGTCGTCCAAAGAAAATACCGATAACGTACAAGCTGCTCAAATAAAGAGGCTGCCACTTGCTGTCGTCCAAAGAAAACACCAAGAACATACAAGCTGCTCAAATAAAGAGGCTGCCACTTGCTGTCGTCCAAAGAAAATACCAATAACATACAAGCTGCTCAAATAAAGAGGCTGCCACTTGATGTTTTCCAAAAATAATAATGCACAAGTTGCTCGTGAAGAGCTGCCGCTTGTCGTTTTCCACAAGATAAAATGACGTACAAGTTGCTCGTGAAGAGCCGCCGCTTGTCGTTTTCCAAAAATAATAATAACGCACAAGTTGCTCGTGAAGAGCTGCCGCTCGTCGTTTTCCAAAAATAATAATAACGCACAAGTTGCTCGTGAAGAGCTGCCGCTTGTCGTTTTCCGACGATGTCTATGACGTATAAGTTGCTCATGAAGAACTGCCGCTTGTCGTTTTCCAACGATGATAATATACGTACAAGTTGCTCGTGAAGAGCTGCCGCTTGTCATTTTCCGAAGAGTAACTCAGAAAGAAATTGCGATGACACCGGCAGAGAATAAAATCTTCGTCAAAGAGAATCATGAATCAGTCCATTCCCAAGGATATCACCTATAAATGTACAAAATAAATGCACCATCTGTTTAAGTCGCGATTTCACTGGGGAAAATCAATGAGATAGCCTACGCAAGATACAACAACTCCATCCAGGAATAACTAAAGAAAAAACAGTCAAACAAGACTCCACCCAACGAGAAAGCAAATCGATTGGGGAATTCACCCTATCCAGAAATGGACAAGGTGAGCTAAATCAAAAATCATCCATGAGGATTATCTCAGTTGGAAAATTTAGAAAGGAAGCACATTTTCTGCTTAAGCTAACCTTCTACTTGGAAAGAAACATGTACGTTATTTGAATAAACAAAGTACAACCCAAAAGTCAAACGGCAAATGTGAGTATGCGTGCATGATATAAGTGTAAATGAATAAATGAATGTTATGCTGACAAAACGAACAGACGGAATATCTTGAAGACAATAGGATGTCACGACAAGACAGATACTCGGCCAATCTTGAAAGACGGAAGATAAATGGAACTGGAAACACAAAGCTACGTCAGAGCGTAAAACGCCACAAGGCTCAAGTCTTCTGAGGAGAAAAGCACTCAAAACCAATCTTACAAAACCAAAATACCACTGGCAGGAAACAAAATGCACCATACCTCCGAAATCTCCCAAATAAAGCTAACTGAAACAAATCTTAACTGGTACACTTGGGGAGTCACCAAACTTAGTACCACCAGAAACACGAGCTTACACAAATAACACCTCATGATGATTTCAAAAGAAAACAAGCTTATCATGCGAGGATAAAATATTGTACTGTTGCATTTCATGGCTTGACCATCCTCGGAACAACTGTTAATATTCCTTTCGTTATTCACGACACATTTTTAAAATAAGAATACTTTAAGTAAATTTGTTTCAAATATTTCCGAAAAAATTAAAATTTTGCCCCCAAAAGGTAAATGCTCAAATTTCATTAATAAGATGGTAGTTTGCTAACAATGCGACTCCAGCGGTTTACAAAAGTTTGGGAAATAGTACATGAAATAAAAAGGTTACACAAAAACAATGATCGCTATTCTCCCTAACAACTTTGAATTCCAAAATGTGCTCAAATGCCAAGACTGGTCTGACCAAAAGCCTGCCTAAGCGAAATACTTCTTGACTGCATCGGCGTTCAAGGGACGCGGGAGTTCTTCACCGTCCATATTGGTGAGAATCATGGCACCTCCAGAGAAAACTTTCTTAACGACGTACGGTCCTTCATAATTCGGAGCCCACTTGCCCCTTGAATCAGGTTGGAAAGATAATATCTTCTTGAGCACAAGGTCACCTTCTCTGAACTCGCGCGGTCGAACCTTCTTATCAAAAGCCTTCTTCATCCTCTGCTGATACAACGGACCGTGACACAAAGCTGTCAATCTCTTCTCTTCGATTAAATTCAACTGATCATATCTACTTTGACACCATTCGGCCTCAGAAAGTTTAGCTTCCATCAACACTCTCAGAGACGGAATCTCAACCTCCACGGGGAGTTCAGCTTCCATACCATAAACCAGGGAAAATGGGGTTGCGCCCGTTGAAGTTCGAACTGAAGTACGGTACCCGTGTAAAGCAAACGAAAGCATTTCATGCCAATCTTTATAGGTTACCACCATCTTCTGGACAATCTTCTTGATATTCTTGTTAGCCGCTTCAACAACCCCATTCATCTTCGGTCTATAAGGAGAAGAATTATGATGTTCGATCTTGAACTCTTCACAAAGCTCTCTCATCATCTTGTTATTCAAATTCGAACCATTATCAGTGATAATCTTGCTCGGGATGCCGTACCGACAAATGATCTGATTCTTGATAAATCTGACTACAACCTGTCTGGTTACATTAGCATAAGATGCTGCTTCCACCCACTTAGTAAAATAATCGATCGCTACCAAGATCAAAACGATGACCATTTGAAGCTTTGGGTTCAATCATTCCAATCATATCAATGCCCCACATAGAGAAAGGCCAAGGTGAAGAGATAACATTGAGGAGGGTCGGCGGCACGTGCATTCTGTCTGCATAAATCTGGCATTTATGGCACTTCTTCACATACTTGCAGCAATCAGATTCCATGGTCATCCAATAGTAACCAGCTCTCAACATCTTTCTAGACATCGCAAGTCCGTTGGCATGAGTGCCAAAGGATCCTTCATGCACCTCTTGCATCAGCATGTCTGCTTCGCGTCTGTCTACACATCTGAGCAAGACCATGTCGTAATTCCTCTTATACAAAACTTCTTCATTGAGAAAGAAACTACTTGCTAATCTTCTCAACGTCCTCCTATCTTTATTGGATTCCCCAGGCGGATACTCTTGAGTTTGAAGAACACGTTTAATGTCATAGAACCATGGTTTGTCGTCGGTAACCTCTTCTACTGAGAACACATGAGCAGGTCTGTTAAGGCGCATAACTCTGATTGTAGGCACATCATTCCAACCATTCACTTGAAACATTGAAGACAAAGTAGCTAAAGCATCAGCCATTTGGTTCTCATCTCTAGGGATATGATGTAATTCCACTTTGTTGAAGAAAGTTAACAATCTTCTAGCATAATCTCTGTAAGGGATCAGGCCAGGGTGACGAGTCTCCCATTCTCCTTTGATTTGATTAATCACCAATGCTGAATCTCCATAAATATCAAGAATCTTAATCCTTAGATCCACTGCTTCTTCAAGACCCATAATACACGCCTCATATTCGGCCATGTTGTTCGTGCAATCAAACTTCAATCTTGCCGTGAACGGGATATGAGTACCTCGGGGAGTAACGATGATTGCCCCAATTCCATTCCCATAAGAATTCACAGCTCCATCAAATATTAAACCCCAATGGGATTCGGGATCAAGTCCTTCTTCAGGTAACGGCTCTTCACAATCTTTAGCTTTCAAGTACATAACATCTTCATCTGGGAAATCAAACTTGATGGATTGATAATCGTCAATTGGTTGGTGAGCCAAATGATCGGCTAAAATACTCCCTTTGATTGCTTTCTGAGTATGATACTCAATGTCATATTCAGATAACAACATCTGCCAACGGGCTATTCTTCCAGATAAGGCGGGCTTCTCAAAGATATACTTGATAGGATCCATTTTGGAGATCAACCAAGTAGTGTGGTTAATCATATACTGGCGCAGACGGCGAGCAGCCCAAGCTAAAGCACAACAGGTTTTCTCAAGCAATGAGTATCGAGACTCATAGTCTGTGAATTTCTTACTCAGATAATATACAGCATGTTCCTTTCTTCCAGTCTCATCTTGTTGACCAAGCACACATCCCATGGAATCTTCCAATATAGTCAGGTACATAATCAAAGGTCTTCCTTCCACCGGAGGAATCAAAATGGAAGGTTCAAGCAAATATTCTTTGATGCTATCAAAAGCTCTCTGACAATCTTCTGTCCACACACATCCTTGGTTATTTCAGAGAAGCTTGAAAATCGGCCCACAGGTAGCAGTCATGTGAGATATAAACCTAGAAATGTAGTTCAGTCTCCCAAGGAATCCTCTTACTTGTTTTTCCGTCTTGGGTGCGGGCATTTCCCGAATAGCTTTGACTTTATCAGGATCTACCTCAATACCTCTCTGACTGACAATGAAACCCAAAAGTCTTCCAGAACGAACACCAAAAGTGCACTTGTTGGGATTCAGACGGAGTTTGTACTTCCTCAAACGTTGGAATAACTTCAACAAGTGATCCTCCTCAGTCTGTGATTTGGCGATCATGTCATCCACATACACTTCGATCTCCTTATGCATCATGTCATGGAATAAAGCAGTCATGGCCCTTTGGTATGTTGCACCAGCATTCCTCAAACCAAACGGCATAACCCGATAACAAAAGGTTCCCCAAGGTGTAATGAAAGCGGTCTTCTCCATATCTTCCGGCGCCATCTTGATTTGATTGTAACCAGAGAAACCGTCCATGAAAGAAAAGACTTTGAACTTGGCGGTACTGTCGACCAATACGTCAATATGAGGTAATGGGAAGTCATCCTTTGGACTAGCTCTATTCAGATCTCGATAGTCTACACACATCCGAACCTTGCCATCTTTCTTAGCAACAGGCACTATGTTGGCTAACCTCTGAGGGTAGACCGATGTAACAAGGAAACCTGCATTAATCTCTTTCTGAACCTCCTCTTTGATTTTGTCAGCCATATCAGGACGAGTCCTTCTCAACTTCTGCTTGATCGGCGGACATTCAGGTCTCAACGGTAAACGATGCTCTGCAATATCGTTGTCCAAACCCGGCATATCTTGGTAGGACCAAGCAAACACATCAACATACTCTTTGAGAAGTTCCAACATTTTCTCTTTAACTTCCGGGATAAGCAATGCTCCGACTTTGACTTCCTTTCTATCCTCTTCATCACCCAAGTTGACTAACTCTACAGGTTCTTCAAACGGTTGAATGACCTTCTCATCATGCTCAAGCAAACGGGAAATTTAAACAGCGATCTCTTCATCATCCTCTTCTTCGGCTCTGAACACAAGGAATTCAAAGTTGGGAGAGGGCATAGGATCATTGTTTTCGATGGTTAAGTCATGGATTAATCTGCACACATGATTATGTTTTACTTTAGAAATCGATTTGTGCAAATAAAACAAAAGGTTATTATATTTCCTATTACTACCAATTAATTTTCATTACTATTTCCCAGAAAAAGTGAAAAATAAAACAGTAGTGGACAAAATAACATTTTTATTCATTAAAGGGAAATACTTGAAACAAGGAGCCCCGACATATCTCTTTTGCCTTGTGCAGAGCAAAAGGAATTATTTTTCATAGCCCGACACAAAATACTTTTCGCCTTGGGCAGAGCGAATTTTTTCAAAGAAAAACAAAACAAAACATTACTCGGAAATGTGCATAACAATAGGAACATCAATAGTTATCCAGTTTTGGCAAGCCAGTCCAAGCGTCACAAAATCGGGCAAATCTTCCTCGAAATCATCTTCTATGATAGCATCAACCTCAGGATGTATAAACCTTGCACTTCGGAAAACCTCTTGAATCGGACAAACAACTACCTCTTGCTTGACTCTCGCAGACACAGGACGAAAACCAAGACCTTCCCCAGACTTGTTCTCGGGCAAAGTCAACACCTGGCCCCATCCTTCGGCCGAACCACTTTCCACCACTCGCCGCGCATCCTCAAAAGAAGAGATGGATGCCCCTGGCTTCTTTACTCCACTCTTAGCAACAGATAGACCCTGGAACTGGGTTCCAACATCCTCATCAGCATCAATAAAAGAGAATGATGATAAATGGCTTACCACCATAGCTTGCTCTCCCCTAATCATCACTAGCTTCCCATGCCTTACAAACTTCAGTCTCTGATGGAGCGTAGAGGTGACTGCCCCTGCATCATGGATCCAGGGACGACCCAATAAGCAACTGTAGGCAGCACGAATATCCATCACTTGGAAAGTGATTTGAAAAGTATGGGGACCAATTACTATAGGAAGATCCACTTCACCAATTACTGTCTTCCTAGAACCATCAAACGCTTTAACAATTACTCCACTAGGTCTCATGGGAGCACCTGGATATGAAAGCCGAGATAATGTAGTTTTGGGCATCACATTCAACGACGAACCCGTATCCACCAACACACTTGATAAAGTATCATTTCCACAACTTACTGAGATATGCAAAGCCATATTGTGGTTCCTCCCCTCCTCCGAGAGTTCTTCATCACTGAAACCAAGATTGTTACACGAAGTAATATTTCCCACAATTCCATCAAATTGGTCAACCGTCACATCATGATCCACGAACGCCTGGTCCAAGACCTTCATCAAAGCTTCTCTATGGGCACCAGAATCTCTCAGTAAAGCAAGCAAGGAAATCATGGAAGGAGTTTGCAAAAGTTGGTCCACAATCTTATATTCACTTCTCTTGATAAGCTTCAAGATCTCATCATCCTCAGGGTGAGGGATAGGTTCACTGGATTGGCCTATCTCAACCCTTGGTTCAACATTTCTCACTGGAATCTCCGCCGGTATGGATCTCCTGACTTGAACTTCTGGTCTCTTTAAAGGTACTGCTGCAAAAACACGTCCACTTCTAGTAACTCTACTCACATCAGCAATGTTAACAAAAGACGGTCTTGTCGGTATAGGGACTTCTACCCCATTCTCAATCATTGTGGCATTATACTTATACGGTACAGCTTGGTCCGAGTTGTAAGGCACAGGACCAGGTGGGTAAATAATCAAAGGATCAACAGGTGCAGTCTGACTATCGTAAGCGATCTCTACTGATTCAGGCAAATTGAATTGTGGTATGATAACATTCACTTCATCCTCCGGATTTCTGCCATACGTAATAGTGATAACTCTCTGGTCTAGCAACTTCTGAATATCCTCCTTCACAATAGGACAATCAACCTCTCTTGAACAAAATTCACAAACATCATAATCATGCTGGTGCCTAACAAAGGCAAGTCTTCTCAAACTCTGATGTAACCTGATCAACGACCCTCTTATGTGTTCAACTTGAAAAACTCGAAACTTTCCCGGACAACCTTCCACCATATTCACTGAAGCTGCCCCATGTCGAGGCAAAGGATTATCTCAAACATTTGGATTAACATCCTTGAAAGACAAGATACCATTCTTAATCAACCTCTGTACGTCCGCCTTCAGAGCAAAGCAATTCTCAAGGTTGTGCCCCGGCGACCCTTGATAATATTCACAAAACTGATCCGCCTTGTACCACGGAGAAGTACTGTTCGGTGCGACAGGAGGAGGCTTTGTCGTTATGAGGTTCTTTCTGATAAGAGCAGGGAACAATTCCATATAAGTCATAGGAATGGCATCGAACTGCGGTTTTCTTGGTGAACGGTTCTGATTGTTGAATGGATAAGCCTGTTGTCGAGGCTGCTGCTGAAATGGTCGTTATTGAGTTGGTGGAGTTTGATGAGCTGGGGTCATCAAAGCTGGGCGGACAGCCGGAGTGACTGCCGCTACGTGAGAGTAACCTCTCCTTGGTCTACTTGGGAACAATGCACTGACATCCTGCTCTTTTCTTTTCTGGAAAACACTTCCAAACTTCTTAGTACTGCTAGACGAACTTCCTTCTTTAACCAAACGCCCTTCACGAATCCCTTCCTCTAACCGCATGCCCAAGCTTACCATTTCGGTGAAGTCACTGGGTGCGCTGGCTATCATTCTTTCATAGTAAAAGGAACCTAAAGTCTTCAAAAATATCTTAGTCATCTCTTTCTCCTCAAGAGGCGGATAGATTTGAGCAGCAATTTCACGCCACCTCTGGGCGTACTCCTTAAAAGATTCTCGGTCTCTTTGCGACATCGCCCGGAGTTGATCCCTGTCCGGGGCCATGTCAACATTGTACTTATACTGGTGGACAAAAGCTTCGCTAAGATCGTTGAAGTTGCGGATCTGAATACTGTCTAAACCCATATACCACTTTAGGGAAGCACCCGTCAAACTATCTTGAAAATAATGAATCAACAAGTCATGATCATCGGAATACGTAGACATCTTTCTCACGTACATTGTCAAATGACTTCTAGGACACGAATCACCCTTATATCTCTCAAAGTCTGGCACTTTGAATTTTGCTGGAATCTTGACATTCGGAACTAAACAAAGGTCATGCGTGTTCTTCCCAAACAAATCTTTCCCCTTTAATGCTCTAAGCTCTTTCTGCATTTCCTGGAACTGATCCTGAAACTCTTCCATTCTATCAAAAAGACCCAAACTTTCAGCAGGCTCGGCAGGATAAGTAGGTTCATTCAAGTATGGCACGGAATGGACCACAGGAGCGACAGTTATCATAATCGGTTGCGGAAAAGGTGTTACAGACGGAATTACCGGTGGCATGGCAGTTGTCTCTGGCTGAGGAAGAGACAAAGCAGGTTGAAACAAAGGCTGTACGGCAGGCTGATACCCCTCTGGCACAAAGTTGTAAGGCATTCCCCACGGAAAACCTTTCGGCATCTGATGTTGAAGCGGAGACTTGATTTGAGTCACGGATGTAGGAACGGTGACAATCTCGGAAACCACTGGAGTTGAAGTCTGAATCTCGGCAACTGTAGTCGATGGCTGATTCTGAACAGCCACCAAACTTTCCACTAACGCAGTTAACTTTTCCATCTCGACACGAAGGGTAGCAACTTCCCCATGAAGCTCATGATTTTCCTGTTCCAAATCTTCCATTTTCCTCTGACGATTGGCTCGAGTGTCGTATCGGTGAGACAGCTTGACAACCTTGGGAGTGGAAAAAGAACAAGGATAAGACTCTAACAAAGTGTGAAGTGAAATGTTGAATGATGCATGATGTGTGATGCAAATGATGATTCATTTTAATAGTTTTTCAGGGAACTTCGGTGGTTTTGCACATATCAATGGTAAAGGAATTCGGAACAACAAAACTCAATCCATTAATTGAAAATAGTAAATTACAACTTACAACTTGGAATATCAAAGAAATAAATTATAACTTTGGGATAACACCCCAATAATAAAAGCAGTAAATTACATCTTCGAAACATGAAATCCATAATAAAGCGATAAATTACAATTTTAAAACATGAAGTCTAAAATAAAGCAATAAATTACAACTTTGGAGCATGAAGCCCATAATAAAGCAATAAATTACAACTTTGGAGCATGAAGCTCTTTTACATAGTTTTACAAAATGACATCAATAAAATAAAACTAAAAGCTAAAGATCACTCAGAATCCTCAGATGAAGGACCAAACACCAACTGTAACCAGAGCTTCTTGATCTTCTCTTCATAAAAGTCTTCCATCTCTTTCTTCTCAGCTACCAGCCGATCAATGATTTCCTTCTGTGGGTTAGGAACGAGAGCCACGCTTACCGAACCTTCCTTCTTTCTCTTCCTCTCACCAGCATACTTCTTCAGCAAGGCATCCTTTTGACGAAGCTTCTCATCGTGATCAATGAACCAGCCGTCTTGAATAAACAACAACTCCTCCTTTTCTTTTAACTGTCGAGTCAGGACTCGATTCTAATATTCAGACATATGGTACTTTTCTTTCCAAGCATCCCTCTCGGACTTCATCCTAGCCAGATTTCCTTGGTATTCTCCTATATTCGCGATAGGGATAACAACAGATGATGGTGCAACGGTGGGGAATAAAGGTTTCTCAAGTTTATAGGGCATCTTGAGAGCACAAGCCCTAGCACGGACCCACTGTAGGTAAGGCTCCAAAGAAACGGCACCTCTATGTCCCAACATATCTCTCCCTTTCCTATGGATGTGGCGCCAAGCTCCTTCGATCTCCCTCTTAGCTGCCTGATGATCTTGTCCTTCCTGTAGAAAGAAACCACTCACATGGATGTTGTTTGGCTTATCTCTCATCGGGTACCCAAACTGACGGCGTGCGAGAACAGGGTTATAGTTGATTCCACCTCTCGTACCGAGAAGAGGCACGTTAGGAAAAGCACCACAACTATCGATGATCTTCACGTTGTAGTAAACTCGATTATACCAGTCAATGTCGAAATGAGTGAGAGCCATAATCTTTGGCGCCCAATGCGGTTCCTTCTCGAGATCCCAAAAAACATCAGACCCAGGTAGATACGAAACATACCACTGATACAACAACGGTGCACAACAAATAATCATTCCTCCTTGATAAGAGTTTCGAAGATGGATGGAGTAGTAGGTGTCTCCGAGCAGCGTAGGGACCGGATTTCCAATCAAGAAAATTCTGATGGCGTTGATATCCACAAATTTATCAATATTAGGGAACAAGAATATACCATAGGCGAGTAAAACAAGCACGTCTTCAAAGGCAACCATATCTTTTATCTCAGCGAAATGACGAGCTTTCCTCAACAAAAACTGCGCAGACAAACCTCGGATTCCCCCTTTTGTAGTCATGTTCTCCTCTATCTCTGATTTCTTCAAGTGGGTGATGGTCGCTATCTCGTGAGATTTGGGATCCTCTTCTAATCCAGAAAAAGGGACACAGTCGGCGACCGGCAAACCAAGTATGTAGGAATACTCTTCTAAGGTGGGCATCAACTGGTAATCCAGAAAGGTGAAACATCGGTACAAAGGATCGTAGAATTGAACCAACGTATTGAGGATGCCTTCCTTCATCTGGCGCTTCATGAGAGGTATAATGGAACCATACATTCTCTGAAAATCCGTCGGGTTCTCGATCTTCAGAATCAAACTCTTCAGTTCTTCAATCTCAGGCTCCTTAAAACTAAAGCTCCGAGTGTTTCTCCTTCCAAATTCCATAATACTTGAGGTGTCTGCAAAAATCATTCCGAAGTTCCTTGAAAAACAAGTTTTCTTATAAAGATGTTGATGAATGCATGAATGAATGATAATGCAACAGTCACACACAAGTTTGCAAACATGGGGTTCAAAGGTTCAACGTTCAGCATGGAGTCAAGGGTAAAGCCCACCCAAAGGTATGTACTAAGGGTCCAATCACACCTGTAAGACAAGGTTCTAAGAGTTCCCAGAGTCTACATTCCTCTTTCGGATATTACCAACGTCTTGATTACTCAATAATTAGCAATATTCTCAAGAGAAACTCGTCTGAGCGTAGCATCGCGTAACAACTACTTCCGAATTACTCCGTTATAGTCTCCGCGCTACACCTAAAAAGGCCAAGATGGGTTAGGGTTCTACGGTCCTCAACTTCTCGGGCTCCTAGGTCGAAAATAATAATGTCTTCCCGATTACTCGGTAAACAAATATTAAGTTCAAGAGGGCCTTCCATTGAGTGGGGGATCTCATGCCTCCTTCTTCGGGATTACTCCCTCAAAGTTAACATGACTGTACCGCCCGTCCTATTCCTTAAGTGTTACTTAATCCGGGTATGGGATTCGTCCTTTGCAAAAAACCCAAACACCCCAATTTAAACACATAATCAAACAAATCAAATAATAGTAAACAGATAAAACAAATTAGGCTTAACCCACTTAGGGATGGACCAGCAAGAGGTCAATTTATCCCCAGCAGAGTCGCCAATTCTGTAGCGATAAAAAATGTAGCGGGGTAAATCGGAGATCGAATTATTGATTAATTCGTCTCACAAAAGCAAGAGTCGCCACCGCGCTTTATTGTTTCCAAGGGAAAGGGGAAAGAGCGAAATAAAACCCTAAATATGCAATGTAAATAATACTTTTTAAAAGTAATAAAAATACAAGGCGTTTTTGAAAAGAGATCTATGGTTCGGGGGTTGGTTATACAATGGGAAGGTATTAGCACCCAATGTATCTATAGTACTCTATAGGAACCTTTTGAAATATCTGTTTATTAAAATTGATCGTTTGAAAAAAAATGAATCGTTTTGGCCGAAAAGGGGTACGGACGGGTTTTGAAGATGCGACGACCTAATGTCGAAGTTTTTTCTTAAAGGGTATAAGTTTTGAAAAGATTGAATATTTAAGGAAAAATTATCCTAAGTTTTGATGAAATGCGAATGTTCGCGCGATTAGACTTGAGGACATGAAGTCGACAAATTTAAT
This sequence comes from Vicia faba, assembly GCA_948472305.1. NCBI lineage: Eukaryota > Viridiplantae > Streptophyta > Magnoliopsida > Fabales > Fabaceae > Vicia > Vicia faba. Next base: position 1,426,562,761 of record OX451736.1, on the reverse strand, counting down.
CGTTTTTCCCTCGGATTTAAACATAAACAGAATAAACAAGTAAATATGAAATAATTAAACAGAAAAAATTATGCGGATAATGATTAAATAACAACAGTTAAATAAATGACCAAATGGTGTAAATATGCATTTTTGGATTTTTATTTAATATTAATGAAAAGAAAAATGTTTTAATAGTTTTCATTTTTTACGCATTTTAATATGGATAAAAGGTAATGAGAATTAATTAGGGAAAAACAAAAATATTTTTAAGTTTTTAAGTTTCTATTTTTTATATATTTTTAGAGTTCTATATAAGGCATTATTATATTTTGTAATTATTAAATAAACAAACTAAATGGATACTTAAAAAAACTAACTTAAACCTAATTAAAAAAAAAGGGATATTTAAAATTACCAAATAAACCTAAAATTAAATTTAACAAACAAAAGGTAAAATGATTAAAATGTTTTAACTAAATTATTAATTGATTAAGTTACTAATTAATTTAAACTAAGTTAATAATATTTCTAAAACTAAAAAAAAGAATAAATGAAAAAAAAGTAAATTAAAAAGCTAGAAGGACAACTATATGGGCCAAGGGTTTTAAGGTGATCCAAACCAAAATTGAAGACAGGGGGGGAATTATGTAAAATTCGTTTGGGCCATGTGTTTGGGGTTCAGTCCAATTATTTCACAATTGTTTTTAGGGTAAACACGATTTGGTAATTGGGATTAGGGATTTGGTTGGGAGAACGGCGCTCATCGTTGTCTTCTTCGCGTGACTCATCTCTTCGTCTCTTGCTTCGCTACTGCGTTCCATGGCCCAAGCCACCGGCATCTCATCCTTATCTTCCCTCCAGTCCGAGCATTAAGGCGACGGTCACGAATTCACGGTACAAATATTATCTTTCAATTCTTTATGCTTTGGTTACGGTTATGCATGCTCGTGATTTTGATTCTGTTTGTTTTATTATGTTTTTTTGAGGCATTTTGAAAAGAAAGAGAAAAGAGAAGAGATACCTTGGGGACGGAGGAGAGGTTGAGGTGAACTAGGAGGCTGGGCAAGGAAGGACGGTGGAGGCGCTGTGAGCTTGCTTCGGATTTACCGGTACTTCGTTCCTTTTGGCCCTTTTGCTTTGCTTTTTCCTCTTCTTCTCTTGCTGCTGCTACTTGCTACTGTATGCTGAGGTTTTTGGTGCTTTGAATATTTTGAATGCTAAGTTGAAAAATGATTTTTGACTAGCTTGATGATATTCACGCTTTTTCTCTTCTTCTTTCTGATTTCGCTACTGTATACTCTCCGTTGCTTTTTGTTGCCCAGTGATGATATGCTTGTTATTGTTTGGACATTGGTTTTGGTTCTACTGGTTTTGTGCAGTAGGAAGGGTTTTTGGAATGGTTTAGGCCATTTGTTTTCAGGCCATGGTCTTGACAGGTTTATGGTTCTGATACGGTTTGATATTTGAATTGGTTTGTTGGTTGGACAGTATATTGAAGGTTTTGGTAATGGTTATGCAGTTTAACTGTTTTGGGCCATGTGTTTTACTGGTTTTTTCAGTAGGCTATGGTATATGGCATTTGGTTTATGGTTATGGTGTTTTTTGGTTGTGTTGATGGTTCTACTGGTTTTACAGTAGGTTATGGTTTTTGAAATGGTTGAGGTTTTGAAACAGGGTTATGGTGTTTGATTTTGGTTGTTCTGGTTGATGCAATAGCAGGTTTTGGTAATACAGGTTCTTACTGGTTTTAGGCCATGAAGGTTTGATGGTTTAGACAGTAGGAATGGCGTTTGTTGTTATGAGATGGTTCTACTGGTTTTTTTACAGTAAGAATGGTTTTTTTTTTTGGATTGCCTAGGCAGGTTTGACTATCTTTTTCTTTTGAAAGGATTTGTGTTATGTTATACAATTGCTTGGCATTGTTTATGTTATAGGCTTGGGTTTGAATATTTTACAATATTCTTTGGCAAATCTGCACATCTGCTTCAATGGTTTGTTTGTATTCCTCTTTCATGCTTCTTTTTCTACTGAGTTACTGCTGTAGCTTTGTTTTGTATCCACTTATGCCTAAACCAAAACCTGTAAAAACCATATTTCTTTCTCTCTTCTCTCTCTCAAGTACCATGAAGCACTAAAATGTGTGTGTACTGTACTGTTCTGAAATTGCAAACATGCTGGAAAATGATGAAAATGGGAAATATATTATGCTTGCATATTTGTTTAAACTGCACACTTGCTCTTTGTCTTTGCATGGAAGCCTATGTTTTGACTTCCTCCTATATGGCATGTTATGATTACGTTGGGACTCCTTTGAACAATGCATGTTTATGCATATGCTGTTACTTTTTGTATGTTGTGTATATTTTTTTGAAATATGCATTGGACTTTGAAAATGCAATTAATTTTTTAATTATGCAGTTTTGAAAATAAAATGAATTTGTGCATGTTTGAAATTGTGCATTCATTTATGAAAATAAAAATTCCCCCCTTTTTTGTGAACCGGGAGAAATCCCGTGATTTGCAAAAAAGGGTAAACTGATTCCAGCCGTTTGCTTTTAATGATGAACACTAATAAATAATTTTCTACTTTTAATTATTTATTCAATTCTGACTTTTCTTTTTAATTGTTTTTGCAGGTAAAATCAAATGAGCAGACAAAAGCATTGGATAGAAGATTTAGAATTAGAAACTTAGAAATATCGTTCTATTTTACTTTAACCTTTTATGTAATTTGTTATTATAAATGTTTTGTAAATAATACAATATTTAAATAACAATTGTAATAAAATAGGATAAAGTGAAATAAAAATTCTATTATTTCCCCGTCAATTCTTTTCTTTCCAATTATTTTATTTATCGTTTATAATTCTTTAAATTGTATAATAATTGAAACTCAATTTCAATCACTTAAATTCAGAATAATAAACGCATAAATAAACATCATTGATCAATTAATAATTTCAATTATTTAATTCGTTATTCATAATTTTCTAAATTATAATAATTAAAATAGAATTTCAATTATTTAACTTAGAATGATAAATAATTAAATAATTATTATTGACCAATTAATGAACTTCTTTTCAAATATTTATTATATTATTCATAAATCTTTAAATTATGTAATAACTGAAAATAAATTCCAATTATTTAAATTTAAGATAATAAATAATAAATAAACACTGTCTGAACGATTAATATGCCTCTTTTCAAATATTTATTATATTATTCATAAATCTTTAAATTATGTAATAACTGAAAATAAATTCCAATTATTTAAATTTAAGATGATAAATAATTAATAAACATCATTTAAGTCTTGATCAGTTAATAAATTTAGCGTTCAAAAATAAACAGCTCTCGACTCGAAAAAGTTATGAATTTTTAAAAATCAAAAGATCAAAACGCTTGCAATGTAATGATGCAGATGGGAGATGGTATCTTAGGTTAAAATTTGGGGTACAACAGCATGGTATACCGACATGGTTGAAGCGATGGATACATTGATGCGATACTTTGGTTGGTACCGGTTGCCCTTGAGTTAATCAAGGAGAATATGGGGCCGCTGCGTGGTGTCATAAAGCATCAACTGACCTTAGAACCTTTAAATGAACAACTTGGCCATTAGGATGTAGCGAGATGGCCGTCTTTGGTGTATTCCCAAAGTCGACAGATACTCGATGCTACACTCATTGAGACTTAACTCCTGAGTTTTGTTTGGTTGCGAGTCAATCGCCTATCGAACGAATATTATGGGAAAGGTCAGTGATATTGAGATCCCTTAGAACCCAGTTACTATTTATAGGACAGGTTAAACCAATCCAACTTCAAGAGGGTACTTACCCACAAACTCCATCCAAGCCTAAACCTAAGGACTTGTCTGCTTTGTGTGTATATGATTATTTGTATATAAACTTTCTTACTTTGTATACTTGTACATAACATCATGACATCATACCATAGAATTTTCAATAACCATTTCAAGGATCTCAAGGGCCTATGATGCAGGGTCGCGTTGACCCAGATGTCTATCAAGGGGCAAGAGGATTTATTTTCCTCTAACCAAACACCGTCAAATATCAAGTACAACAAACTTGAGTCAAGGGCTACAACTCACTCGACATGGTGAGCTTAATTCTCATGGAAGGATATCCACCGATATAAAGTTCTCCAATCAAAGTTGTAAGCGACTAATAACATTTACCCCGTGAGATCCTTGAAAACATGCATCCACATATCAGGCATCATATCATGACAGGTTTCTCCCATACAGGTCTCCTTATTTTCCTACTGTTTATTTTGGTAAGATGGATATGGAACAAACGGTGAAAGACATCCAGGCTCAAAACGCCCAACTTCAAGAGATGTTCTTGAATATGTCCAAGGGACAAGAAGAGGTGAAAACTCTCATCACCAGGGGCATGATCATGGGAAATCCTGAGGACGACAAAGATGACCAACTGGAGCAGCTACGAACCGAGATAGCCATAATGAAGGTCCAAATGATGGGACAACCGGTGGGCCAGATGGCTCTTATCCAAAATCTGGCTCGATGACAAGAAGAGATGAAAGTTCTTGTCAACCAACTTCATCAAGACGGTTGCAACCGTATGAAACAAATGGTCAAGATTGGGGATCAAGTCACCTTTCAGCCTCCTATGAGATAAGGAGCCGGTATGGTGGAAAGTAGACCATTCCAAATTACTACTGCGTCTCGATTCCAATAACAACCTCGCCAACAACAACAAGGGAATCAGCACAAGGAGGCCTCACCTAAGAGACAATTTACCAGAATTCCCATGTTTCTAGCTCAGGTGCTACAACACTTGTTAAAGGCGGAGAAAATTACATTAAAGGATCCTCCACATAATTCCAACACTGTTGCTCCTAGTTACCGTCCGAATGAGAGGTGTGCATACCATTCTGATGGTCCTGGGCACGACACGAACAATTGTTGGGATCTGAAGAACAGGATTCAAGACCTAATTGACGAAGGAGTGTTGGAGTTTACACAAGACGATCAACTGGAACTCTTCTATCACACCTCAAGGGCATCCACATGAAGCGGCAATCTGGGTGAGGAAATTTTCTGCTCATTTGAATTTTCAATTGTAATCTCTTTTGTTATTCAAACAATTATCTATTAATGTCAAAATTTGTTTCGTTAATGCAATGCATATGTTTGTCTTGAACTCATCCATTCGTTTTCACTATATTTAAACTATGCTTTTTATTCTCTTTATGACATTCAACTCTTGCTAAAAGTTACAAGCCTTTAGAGGGAGGATGACGAAAACAATGCCTTAATCTCATACAGTATGAACATACCTTGATGACGATGTATAGGCGTTCTTTCAAATCCTAAACACTGGAGTTATAAGGAAGATAATCCCTAGCCAACCCCTTTGTGCCAAAGGAGTAGAAGTTTTCTTTTTTACACAAATTGAAACCTTTAATCAAAACCCGGGGCAGGGTAATCTCTCAATTAATTCAAGTGCGCGTTCAGTTGCAAACTTTCACTTCATAATACAATAAATGGCATCAAAAACATTCCTCTGGAATCAAAAGACAGTGATGGCTCCCTATCACATAGGTAGTCATTATCTCTCAAAAAGAAAAGCCCACTAAGCCAAAAGCTACAAAAGAGACTTAAGAAAAACTAGGGCATCCCACTTACTGTAATCTCAAAACAAGAACAATCAGGCAAAAATCGGGGATAACAAAATCAAAAAAAGGTCACTACAATGCCTCAACAACATGAAAAAAGTTACACAATTGACTGCCTTCCGATAAACTAAACTTGTCTGAACCATCACCAAAATGCCATTCTAGACTCAATTGAAGTTCAAACGCACAATTAGCTGAGTTTAGGATCGAAGAACATCACGAAGAACGGGCGGGTACAAATACACTTTGAGCCTTATCCTTTGTTTTCTTAAATCGTGAACCAAACCATGATACAACCTTTCAAAGTCCTAATTCAAGCATGGGTTAGTTCGAAAGCATACTATTACAAAAGGTATCCTGACGCCTGTAAGGCTTTACTCTAAATCCTGAGTTTGAATTTTTTTTACAAAAATTTCTTCACTTGCTAAAAACGCATTTTCAAAATTTCAAGACAAGCATAAACTTTGCATTATTTAAATATCGTTGTTTGCATATGACTATTTGTTTGATAGCGGAGAAATTCACCCAACGAATATCCAATGAATGAAAGCTCTCTCGGTAAACAAAATCACTTCAAATGGGATGACACTTCCAATGACAAATCTCCTATCAACAAGGGGGCATGACATGTCACTATCCATCACACTTGGGGAAGTCCAGTCAAGATTCCAAGAAATCTATCAAGAAATGCTGAATATATCAGGGGCAGGTCTCCATCTCCATCACTTGGGGCATTGAACGCAAATCCCTACAAAGGGTTACGTAGTCATTTAATTCTTGGCAGTGCCACAAACACTTGCTACTATGGCCAGTGACAAATCTCCCCAAAATCCTTCTCATAGGATGACTCCTAGCCAGAGGTTCAATCTCTGAAAACCTTTTCCCCAGCTAAGTAGACCTCAAGAATCATCGAGGAATTATGCCAGTGAAGTCGCCGCCTCTCAAACTGACTAAGCAACAGGGTTTATTTCCCCAACAAACAAAAGGGTTCCCCAGCTTGAGGTGGCCTCTCTGACTACTACAAATCAAAGGACCACAACCCATCTTACCTAGTAGACTACTCTACAATCCCTAGCAAATTACTGTGAAACTTGGACCCGACCAGACATCAGTTCAACTTCGAATCCCTAGTAGAGCAACAGACAATGGAGACTTCTGGACTCTTTTTCCCAAGCATGAATCAACACTCTCCACAGAGTTTTTCAACATTCCCCAGCGAAGTTCTCCTCAAACAAAAAAACTGGAATCCTTGGTGGAAATATTCTAAGAAAAAGTTTAAAGACACACCTACTCTTCAATAGCAGTCCGGGATTTAATGACTCCCCAGCGTTTGTCAAGGATTTATGTTCCCAAAAAAAATACATTCATCAACATTTCGCATTTGATAAATCCTATTTACATACATGACAAGTGCATACGATACAATCTCATTTATTTTGAGAACATCATTGCACCATGCATTTCATACATCATGCCATTGCATACAGCTAACATTTTACCTTTTTCAAGAAAAGGTCAATCAACAGACAACTATCTCAACAACCAACAATTTTCAACAATTCCAGATTAATACCTGTAACAAGTCAGGGCAATTATCTACACGACCAACTAAAACAACCCTACCCATTTTCCTACTCATATATTTCCAAGATGAAGTTTTACACGGACTTATCATGAAGCAACCCTACACAGGCCCATCATAAATTGAAGAATATTCAAGACATCTACTGCTTCAGTTTAAATCTCTCAATGGTTTATCCTAATTCTTTCCCGTAGACATTTTCTTTGGTTCAGATAAATCACTCAAAGATTTATTCTGATTCTTTCCATACCTCTACTAGTTCAGTTTAAATCTCTCAACGGTTTATCCTGATTCTTTCCCTTAGACACTTTCTCCAGTTCAGATAAATCGCTCCAAGATTTGTTCTGATTCTTTCCAGTTAAATAATCTTCAAGACCTCTACTGGTTCAGTTTAAATCTCTTAACGGTTTATCCTGATTCTTTCAAGTAGACATTTTCTATGGTTCAGATAAATCGCTCCAAGATTTATTTTGATTCTTTCTAGACCTCTACTGGTTCAATTTAAATCTCTCAACAGTTTATTCTGATTCTTTCCTGTAGACACTTTCTTTGGTTCAGATTAATCGCTCCAATATTTGTTCTGATTCTTTCTAGTTAAATAAAATTCAAGACCTCTACTGGTTCAGTTTAAATCTCTCAACGGTTTATCCTAATTCTTTCTCGTAGACACTTTCTCTTGTTCAGACCAATCGCTCCAATATTTGTTCTGATTCTTTCCAGTTAAATAAAATTCAAGACCTCTATTGGTTCAGTTTAAATCTCTCAATGGTTTATCACGATTCTTTCCCGTAGACATTTTCTACGGTACAGATAAATCGTTCCAAGATTTATTATGATTATTTCCACACCTCTACTGGTTCAATTTAAATCTCTCAACGGTATATCCTGATTCTTTCCCGTAGACACTTTCTCCGGTTCAGATCAATCGCTCCAAGATTTGTTCTGATTCTTTCCAGTTAAAGAAAATTCAAGACCACTGCTGGTTCCGTTTAAATCTCTAAACGATTTATCCTGATTCCTTCTTGTAGACATCTTTTTCTGGTTCATATAAGTCTCTCCAAGATTTATTTTGATTCTTTCCATTTAAAGAAAATTCAAGACCTCTACTGGTTCAGTTTAAATCTCTCAATGATTTATCCTGATTCTTTCCCGTTGACATTTTCTCTGGTTCCGATAAATCGCTCCAAGATTTATTATGATTCTTTCCATACCTCTACTGGTTCAGTTTAAATCTCTCAACAGTTTATCCTGATTCTTTCCCGTAGACACTTTCTCTGGTTCAGACCAATCGCTCCAAGATTTGTTCTGATTCTTTCCAGTTAAATAAAATTCAAGACCTCTACTGGTTCAGTTTAAATCTCTCAACGGTTCATCATGATTCTTTCCCGTAGACATTTTCTCTGGTTCAGATAAATCGCTCCAAAATTTATTATGATTCTTTCCATGCCTCTACTGGTTCAGTTTAAATCTCTCAGCGGTTTATCCTGATTCTTTCCCGTAGACACTTTCTCTGGTTCAGATCAATCGCTCCAAGATTTGTTTTGATTCTTTCCATTTAAATAAAATTCAAGACCTCTACTGGTTCAACTTAAATCTCTCAACTGTTTATCCTGATTCTTTCTCGTATTTATTTTCTCTAGTTCAGATAAATTGCTCCAAGATTTATTATGATTCTTTCCAGACCTCTACTGGTTCAGTTTAAATCTCTCAACGGTTTATCCTGATTCTTTCCCGTAGACATTTTCTCTGCTTCAGATAAATCTATCCAAGATTTATTCTGATTCTTTCCATACCTCTAATGATTCAGTTTAAATCTCTCAATGGTTTATCTTGATTCTTTCCCGTAGACATTTTCTCTGGTTCAGATAAATTGCTCCAAGATTTATTCTGATTCTTTCCAGACCTCTACGGGTTCAATTTAAATCTCTCAACGGTTTATCCTGATTCTTTCCCGTAGACACTTTCTCTGGTTCAGATCAATCACTCCAAGATTTGTTTTGATTCTTTCCATTTAAATAAAATTCAAGACCACTGCTGGTTCAGTTTAAATTTCCAACGATTTATCCTGATTCCTTCCCACAGACATCTTTCTCTGGTTCAGATAAGTCTCTCCAAGATTTATTTTGATTCTTTCCATTTAAAGAAAATTCAAGACCTCTATTGGTTCAGTTTAAATCTCTCAACGGTTTATCCTGATTCTTTCCCGTAGACATTTTCTTTGGTTCAAATAAGTCGCTCCAAGATTTAGTTTGATTCTTTCAATTTAAAGAAAATTTAAGACCTCTACTGGTTCAGTTTAAATATCTCAATGATTTATCCTGATTCTTTCTGGTAGACATTTCTTCTGGTTCAGATAAATCACTCCAATATTTATTCTGATTCTTTTCTAGTTGAAGTCAAGTTTAGACTTAGTCTACTTTCCATCAACAATCACCTTCGGATGGCTACTATAAGTCCATCTCCAGCAACTATCCATTATTTCTCCAAACGACATCTTTTAAGCTCATTCCCCACACAATCAACCACGACATCATCAAGTGCAAATTTCTGGGCACTCTAGTGTTCAATCATCTTCCACATTCAAGTCATGAATGGCAGATTCACCAATATAACTCTTCAAGCATAAGAAGATTGAACAGGGGCAGCTGTTGTACTTAGAAATTTGTACTCTCATTTCTCAAAGGATCATCTTGGACCATCAGGTTTGCTTCCATCCAATTCCAAGCCTTGAATTACAAATTTTTCAAGAAAGTCATTCACAAGGACAAAATGGTCATTTACACACTTAAAAGTCAAACTTTGACTTTTGGATCAAAATCAAGTTTCAAGAATCATATTTCATCAAGACATGTTGAAATATGAAGTTTGTTTCATCAAGAAATTCAAAAGTCAAAATTACTTTGGAAAAGTCAAAATTCTAAATACTTATAATTTTTCTAAGTATTTCAGAAATATGGCAAGCTCGGAATTTCTGGCCAGATTTTCACCATGATGCAAGCTGATTCTTGAAGAACTTTTAACACAAAAGTTTTAGATCTCAATGAGAAGAATGGGTTCAGACTCGACTTGACCAGTTAAACCTGGTTGACGAAAAGAGGCTCGCGGCTGTCTGTCATGGTCAGATGTACCAAAAGCGTATGATCAAAGCTTTTAACAAGAAGGTCAGATGTCAGGTATATCAGGTTGTTGACCTGGTAATCAAGCGCATCATCCTTCCACAAGGTTATCCCACGGGAAAATAGACTCCCACGTACGAAGGATCATTTGTGATCAAGAACATATTTTCTGGTGGAGCCATGATCTTAACCACTATGGACAGTGACGACCTTTTGCACCCTGTAAATGAGGACATAGTTAAAAGATACTACGCATAAACAAAGACCCGCTAGGTCGACTGCCCTAGGAAAAAATTAGGGCATCCCGGTGACCCAACAGGATTCAGGCAAAAATTAGGGATATACATAAAATAATTCTGCACACCCGGCAAGTCAAAAACATGAAAAGGCGGCTTGGGCAAAAAAGGGTATCTCGATGGACTGAAAACCCGAAAGGGAGGTCCAGGAAAAAGTTAGGGATTTAAAGCGTATAACTATATCCGGTTGGATCACCTTACAACCAATCTTCAGTATCAACTATCAAGCTCAAGCGGTACTAATCAATCCAAACAGCTTCGGACAAGCAGTGAAAGGGATGAGACGCTCAAAGACATAAAGGAAATAGAAGAATGGGAACCCAATGGGATTATTTCACATAGCTGATTTTATTTGTATACTATTTTTGTATAATTTCCATTCTTACGACGACATTCTCTCACTAGGATGCCCGTCTCTTTGTACATAAACACTTATTCAAGTTAATACAAAACTATTCCTTTGAAAGTGTAAAACTTCTGTTTTTATTTTTCTGTTTTGTATGCGAAAACATCCAGTGATTATTTTTGAACATATGCATTTGAATGTGATTACTGCTTACAAATATAACCCTAAAAATAGAAAGAAAATTGCTAATGACTTTAAGAAGCGGGACAATATCTAAGTGCCATCCACAAAATCCCCGCAGATATTTCCTCCAGCAGATACCTTCTCCAGCAGATATAAAGGCAGAGACATCCTACTACAAGGTCACTACCATATTCTCAGTATGGAACCTAATGGTGTCAGGTTCTCATATCCCCGACAGAGCAAGAATCTTAAAATTACTACTTCAACAAAAGATCCCTTAGTGAAGTCGCCAAGCTTCTCAGGATTCCCTAACAGGTTTTCAACAAAATCCCCAAGAAGTTCACGAAGTTTACTTTCCCCAACAGAGTTTATTTCTCTAACAACGGAAGTTCATCTCCCAGTGTTTCAACTTCAACAAATTTTAAGACCTACATTCTCCCCCCAGCAACAGTCAGGGATTTATTTTCCCAAATTCAAAAATACAACAATGGAACAACTGACACATTCATACATTGCATTCATACAAACATCATAGCATATGCATCATAAATGCATATATCATAATCTCGTTTATTTTGAAAGCATCGTGCAATTCATACATCATGACATTGCATGAAACTGACTTTACCTTTCCAGGTTGAGTTCGCAAAATGAAAAACACTATCAACTTATACAACAGATCAAATATTAATGCCCGAAACCAGACGGGAAAACTATCTACACGACCAAGTGGTATGAACTCCCGAAGCAAGACAAGTTTACCAACAAAGATAGCAGGCCACAGATTAATGCCTGAAACCAGACGGGGAACTTTCTATGTGACCAATTCTGCCAAGTCCCAGATTAATACCTGTAACAAGCCAGGAGAATTATATATGGACAATCAACTATGGATTAACACATGTAACCAGCCAGGAAAACTATCTACATGAGCAGATTGAAGATTAATACCTATAACTAGCCAAGAAAACTATCTTTCTTTCTCAGGTTAGAGATTAATATCCAAACCATCCAAGACAACTATCTCAACGACCGATAATTTTCAATTTCCAGATTAATACCTCTAACAAGCCACGAGAACTATATATGGATTACCAACTGTGAATTAACACCTGTAACCAGACATAGGAACTATCTATATAAGGAGATTGAAGATTAATACTTGTCACAAGCCAGTAAATTATCTTTCTTTCTCAGGTCATAGATTAATACCTGTAACAAGCTAGGACAACTATCTCAGCGACCGACAATTTTCAAGTTCTAGATTAACACCTGTAACAAGCCAGGAAAGCTATCGGTGGACGGCCGGTTGTAGATTAACACCTTAAACTAGACAGGAAAACTATCTATATGACCATCCTAAATGAATATTACACGGATTCCTTCTCAAACTTTTCAGATGCAGTATAACACAGACTCATCCTGAAATAGCCCTACACAGGCTCTTTCTAATACATTTTCAGGTAATGGTTAATTCCATTATCCCCAGCAAATCACTGTGAAACCTGGACTCCAACCAGAAAACAACAAACTTTCATCTCTCTAGTACAGAGATAACTCTTCAGAAGAACCTTGAACAACTGAAGTTCCTATACTCTATTCCCCACAGAGTTTTCCTCAAGTAGGAGAACAACAGAAACCCATATTCCCCAGCGGACTCCTCCTCAGACAGTAGGAACAGGAACTCCCAAAGGCACCATGTGTGAAATCAGCATCTACTTTGGATGGCATCTTTAAGCCCATCTTCAATGACTCTTTGTCATCTTCTCTAAATGGCATCTGTAATCCCATTCTCGACATCATCAACCAACAGTATTACTTCATGTGAGTGAAACGTTTTGGGCACTCTAGTGTTCAATCATCTTCCACCTACAGATCACGAAACACAGACAAACCAATCTAAATCCTCAGTTTTAAGAAGAATGAACAGGGGAAGTTGTTGTACCCCAAAATTTGCCCTCCCATTTTACTCAAAACATGCTCCTAGAGGTCCTCAATTGCTCAAGGTTGACCAAGAACTGACCATACAAATTCTCGTCTTAAGCAATGAACCTCTAGCTAGGGTTTCACTTTTCATCAAGATGTATGAGCTCAAAAGGTCCCAAATGTTTTCCACGGTCCTAATATGCCTTCAAGATTGTCCATGACAAATTTCATTCCTTCCACTACAAGTTTTCTCAGTCAATTGCTCAGATGCTTTAAAATCAACTCTACTAGGTCAAAAGACAATTGTGGCCTATATACAGTCAAACTTCAAGTTTTTTGTCAACTTCAACATTTTGAAGTAATATCCATCATTTGTTCAAGGTTTTATCATGATTCCTCAATAAATGCTCCTAAATTATCAAAAGTCAAGAATTTCTAAATTAGGGTTTCTATAGGAAAAGTCAACTGAACTTTGACCAAACATAACTTTCACATAATTCATCCATTTTCCCCAACCAAAGCTCATTTTGAATAGATCAAGAGATGCACCATTTGAAAGATACAAGCTCATACATTACAGATCATTTTCAGAAAGTCGACAAAAGGCACTTTTTGTCAAGACCATTTACATCAAGATATATTCTTCAAATTAAAAATTGATCAAAAAAGGGATTGAATTGTACATCTTGGGCTTTCCAAAAAGTCCAAGATAATCATCATGAGATAAAAATTGGGCAAGTTATGGCTTGCCCAAGTTGGGGAAATTTTGGAAATTTCAAGAATGATGCATTAAGTAAATTTGAACTTTTGAGGCTATGGTTTAATTTATTGGACTTAAAACATCTTCCTAAGCTTATAGAGGACCTCTAATTTCATTGTTACCTTGCCTTGCATTTTTTAGCTATTTTATTCATATATATTTTGTTTTTATTCACAAACATACAAGATAAATTTTATAGAATATTGAATAATGGATCATGACACTTGGGCTTTTGGTTTGGATTGATTTTAGACCCAAAAATTCGTGCAAGAAGTGACCAGATTCATCCAGCTCCCAACATGGCATGAAATCACAAGTTATGGCAATTTTCAAAATGAGATCATGGATTTATCATAGCCTTTAAAGCCTTGATTATTTCCTTCTTACCTTGTCCCCTCCATCTTCTCTATATAAGGGTGCCATTTGCAAGCCTCATGCACTCATACCATTTCCTAAGAGAGCCACACAAAATTACAAAAAATAATTCAAAGTTGTGAAATTTCCAACACCCATTTACAGCTCTCCTCAGTCAAAACCAAGGATTCAAACATCTCCCTGAGGCTTCCAGGAACTCAACCCAACCCTCTAGCACATGATTCCATGCTCAGATCAGGAAGATCATCACCATTTTGTTTTAGTAGTTTTGATAAGCTCAAACTTTCTTTACATGTAATATAAATTGATTCTCTTTACATATCCATATTATTATAGTTCTTTGTTGATGTTATAACGTACTACATGAGAAGCTAGGACCTTGAATCACGTTTTTCCATGTCCATGTCGTGCTAGAGTTTTAGATCCATAACTCATGATATATCAGTTTTCTGGCCAATCTAAGGCCAGATTCGTGATCAAGAGGAAATTTCAAGTGAGATATGGTATTTTGCGCGTTTTGATTTAACATATTATGCAGGTTTACCATTTTAATCGGCCGTAGAAGACGACCGGAGATCTACTCCAGCGTTGTTGACTCCTCTGACTCCGTTTGGGAGCAGGCGTGGCATTTTGGTGCTACCTGATTGGTTCCTTTGAATTTCATCAGCGCGCATTTTTTTTAATATATTTGATTTTGTTTTTTTATATAATAATATGCACTTATTATAATGCACGAATGAAATGCAGCTCCGTTGGTAAAGGCGTGCGTGCAAAAGGGAAATGACCTGGGTTCGAATCCCAGGTCCAGCATTTTACATTTTCTAACATTTCTTTGCAGGATTCAGTGCGTTACACCCCTAAGCGTTCACCATAAACCTTCATGTTTGAGCCTTCTGATGTGAGGCAAAGAAATCTGACCACCCTGGGGTGCATTTCCACCCTGCAACTCCAAGGGTGGTGCCTACTGGATCATTATTGGGACGTTGGTCTCAGGCTTTTGGGCCTAACTAAAATTCCAAGCACCCCCCCTATTTACTAATTATCTCCAGGCCCAATTTTCTTTTTCTTTATTTTTATTTGTTTTATCATTTATTTCTTTTTAATCATTTTTTAACAAATCATAAAATCAAAAAACATTAAATAGACTTAGGTTTTCTTAAATTACTCTTAATTTTGTAAATTAATTAATTTAATTATTTTGACATTATTTTTTTAATTTAAAATCAGTTAGACTTAAATTTATTTCATTCAAATATTTTCTTAATAAAAACCCAAAAAATAGTAGAATTAGTTTTATTAATTAACAATCATATTTCTGTTATCTAATTAATTAGGATTATATTTAGTTTTCTTTCTCATTCAATTTAATTTAATTATTTTCTTAAGATAAATAAAACCAAAAATAATGATTTTTATTTTACTTAGCTAAATTCTTAGGATTTCTTAGACGTTTCTTTATTTCGCGCGCATTATTTTACTTTCGCATTTTTTATAATAATGTATCTGCTGACAGCATGTAATAGATTAAAATAGGACTTTATCGCTTTATTTATTTTTTTCCCATTTGAACATGTAAATATCCCCCTCCCCGAAGCCATGTAATAGCGTAGGGTTATATTTTCGCACTTTACATTTTTCTGTACATATTAACTGCTAGTAACTAGGATTGCATGACAAGACTAAAAAATTAAAATGTTAGCAAACCTAAATGTGCAAGATAAATAGCTGAACTAAACACAATTGTACATGTGCACCTCTAGGGTATCCCACTTTGGTTGCCTTCGAAAAATAAAACAGTCGTGTCCCTCGAAAATGGGGACGCTTTAGCAAAGACCCTCAGATCCAAAGATCATAGTCCCTGGATGACCCTTCAGTGTTGCCTTTCGGTAAATAATCTAGTCCCTTGAACAAAATTTCTAAAGCGTCTCTATATGTTGCCTTTATGACTGTACGATGACCCTCATACATCCAAACGACTTTGGCTACCTACTCACTAATAGTAGGCTAGCCTTGCTCAAATAAACTTTTTACACCTACACAAAAACTTTCAAAAACGTTTTCAAAAATTGCTTTATCAACACTCTTGAGGACTGATACAAGAGTTACCATAAAGAAAACGCCTCACTATGGAATTTCAAAATACTTTTAAAAAAAACACAAAAAGCATAAGGTATTTTTTAAATGAGCTAAGCACCTAAGAGCCCGTAGATAACTACGGATGGAAAGGGTGCTAACACCTTCCCTTTCCATAATCTACCCCCATTACTCATAAAACTTTCGAAAGGTTATTTTCTGGTTTTTTCACCCTTTCCTTTGTTGGATAAAAGAAAAGTTGGTGGTGACTCTTTCTTACCGCAACATTTGTGAATACAAACGCAAAACCAGTATAACAGTCAGTTCTGCCACCGTATCACAATGAGCTAAGCATTTAAGAGCCCATAGAAAACTATGGATGGAAAGGGTGCTAACACCTTCCCTTTCCATCATCTACCCCCTTACTCAGAAGATCCTCGAAAAGGTCTTTTTCTGTTCTTTTCACCCTTTCCTTTGTTGGATAAAAGAAAAGTTGGTGGCGACTCTTGCTTACCACAACATTTGAAAACACAAACGCAAAACCAGTAAAACAGTCAGTTCTTCCACCGTATCCCAGGGCCCAATAGCACACGGGGGGGGGGGGGGGGGGTATGTTTCTTTGTTGAGGAAGTGATTTGAGGGAGCTAAAATAAAATGGCCTTTCCCAAAACAAGTTATCGATGTGTGGGTCTGAGTATGGACGTGTGCATGCACTTATGGTGAGCGTGCGATTATGAAACATTTGATGATGATCAAAGGGTTTGGGAGCAAGGGTGCATGATAGGGGTAGCGCATAGGAATAATGGGCATTATAAAGACAAATTTTTGGGCTGAAGGCCCTTTTTTCCTTTCCCTCTCTCTACACCCAAAACAACAAACACGTTATATTCTTAGAGAGAGAACAACAAACACGTTATATTCTCTCTAGAAACCAAGGCGCCGTTATCTTCAAACAAACCACCGTCTGGGTTCATATGAACCTTAATAACCCTAACGGTTCACGAAGAACCCTAAAATGTCTTACCCGAAAACCTTCAATGATGATGAACCCTAACCCAGAATAGCATGAACCCTAAGAACCCTAACCCCAAAACCTAAGAACATTAACCGTAACCCTAGAACAAATCCCGAACAACCCTTATTCCAATCGAAATCCCGAAAACACCAATCAATCAACAACCTTAATTTTAAACCAAACTAAGTGTTAGGATTATCGTCCAATGCAATGAATCTTGTCGTATCAATTCCTCTTCTGACTTTCTAGATTGCTTCTCTAATCTATTTCTTTTCCTCTCTATTTTGTAGGCATGAAGAATGATGGCGGCGTGATGGTTTCGATGGCTTGAAGCAACACAGATCTAGGGTTTCATAAGTTGAAACACATATCTCAATAAGATAGCTGACTCGCATATTGCTTCTTCTCTGTTATGATTCTTTTCCTCCATTTTCTTCCCCCTCTTCAGTTATTTTTAGGATTTCTATTAATAGGTTAGATTTTAGAATAGATTAGGAAATTATATTGATTTGTAATTACATTATGTTTATTAGGTACTTGGAGATTTGATTCGGTTAGAAAATTAGAGATTTGGTTGTAAAATGATTTTTTGTTTGTAACTGATCCTGATTTGGACGTCTTTGTATTTGTAGAATAAATTAAGCTTTTGTGCAATATTTGATTTTATTTTATTTTATGAAAGATTTTATTATGTTACCTTGTTGGATATCTGATACAGATTCATTTGATCTATACAGTAGCCGTTTCTCTTGGATAGCTTAGTGTAACACAAAAACAGGGTGCCACTGGCTTGCAAAGGGAATTTAGTGTTTCAACCCTAAATTTTTGACTAAGGTCAATGTTTCAAAAAAGAATAATTATTGACAAAAAAAAAAAATAATTATTAATTAGTAAGTAACAATAATAAAAAATAAATATAATAATTAAAGAAGAAAAAAACAATTATAATAAAATGGAGAGTTGACTCGGCAACCAAGGTTAATGGGCCATCAAAAATGGTAGGAGCCTGCCAATTCCAAGCGCATACCCTCTCTTTTGTATAATAATGTCCCTCTCACTTATGGATTAAATGTGGGCGTTAGAAAACACATTGGGATAGTCAATTTAAAAAGTACACCCCTCTTTCTTATTTAAATGGGTATAAAAGAATTATAAGGAGCCATTATTTTAAAATAGACACCTCTATTTAAACGGGTCTGAAAAAATATTAATGGGTCATTCACATTCTATAAGCATTCCCCTCTTTATAACCAATACACCCTTTTCTAATTTTAAACAAACCTTTAATGGGCTTGATAACAAATACACTCCCCTTTCTAATTTTAAGAAAAACTTAATGACCCATCATATTTTTATGGTCCATTTTGAAATAATACATCCCCCTTTATAACCTCAAAATCCATAATACATATGAATTTGACAATAATCTAAACTTTATATTATAAATAAAATGATAACATTAATAATAATAA
Organism: Vicia faba; assembly: GCA_948472305.1. Classification (NCBI taxonomy): domain Eukaryota; kingdom Viridiplantae; phylum Streptophyta; class Magnoliopsida; order Fabales; family Fabaceae; genus Vicia; species Vicia faba. The sequence continues at coordinate 1,426,543,968 of OX451736.1, read as the reverse complement.
GGAATAAATTGGTTAGAAATCAACAGGGAAAATATAGGGTATGACAATCACCACTTGGGAAAATGGGATTACAGGCTCAACATCGCTCCATATATAAATTGGTATGAACTCCAAATATCTGAGGAAAGAAACACAAGAGGATTATGCGTATATCAGCAAGAGCAATCCTGAGATATCTTTTGAGGAATCTTTTCAAAACTTTAGATTTCGTTCATCCTTGGAATCACTACTTTTGTTCCACTTGAATCACAAAATCTAAAGTAAAAAGTAATTTTTAGATTCTTTTCAAAAACATTTTTTTATCATTAAGTCTTTTTGTTTTGAAAATTACTTTCAATAATAAATGAAATCTTTGCAAACAGGATAAAATAAGAACTGCAAAGAATTGTATAAAGGCTCAAACTTTATTAATAGAATGGTAGTATACGAATGGAGAGACTCTATGGATGATTACAAAGTTTGGAAAATGGTAAATATATGGAAAAGATACATTGAAATACAATGACCTCTATTCTCCCTAAAAACTTTGAACTCTTGAGCAGAGGCTTCAGTTGAAGTATGATGAGAATCTGAGAATATTGTTGCTTCAATGGTCAAGCCTTGTGTGACGCAATTACTTGTCAAGAAAATCCCTAACTTTTGCTTAGGTTTCCCTTGCGGGTTTTCAACCTACCAGGAAAATGAATTTTGTTTGTGTCTCTAATTTTTGTCTAGACCTCCCTTTTGGGTTTTCAGCCTACCGAGACACTCTTTTTTGCCTAAGCCGCCCTTTCGGTTTTTCAACTTAGCGAGTTATTCTTTTATTTCTTTAGGCGAAGTATTTCTTGATTGTATCAGTATTCATGGGATGTGGGAACTCCTCGCCGTCCATAGTTTCAAGAATCAATGGAGCTATAGAGAAGGCTTTCTTGACAACATATGTGCCTTCATAATTGGGAGTCCACTTGCTTCTAGAATCAGCGTTAAAAGACATGACCTTTTTGAGCACGAGGTTGCCTTCTCTAAATTCATGAGGCTTGACGTTGTTATCAAAATCTTTCTTCATTCTTTTATGATATAACTGACCACGACACAAGACTGTCATTCACTTTTATTCAATTAAATTCAACTGGTCAAACATGTTCTGGACCCATTCAGCCTCTGACAATTTGGTTTCCATTAATACACACAAAGAGGGAATCTCAATCTCGACGAGGAGCACTGCTTCCATGCCATACACAAGAGAGAATGGGGTTTCCCCTGTTAAAGTGCAGGCGGATGTACGATACCCATGCAAAGCAAAAGGGAGCATCTCATGCCAATCCTTATAGGTAACAACCATCTTCTGAATGATCTTCTTAATATTTTTGTTAGCAGCTTCAACATCTCCATTCATCTTAGGCCTACAAGGAAACGAGTTGTGACGGACAATATTGAATTCTTCACAAAGTTCTGTTATCATGCTTGGCACACCATACCGACATATAAGATTTTTCTTGATAAAGCGTACTACCACCTGCTTAATGACATTAGCATAGGAAGTTGCTTCCACCTACTTGGTGAAGTAGTCAATTGCCACTAAGATTAAAAGATGTATATTCGATGCCTTGGATTTAATCATTCCAATCATATCAATACCCCACATAGAAAAAGGCCATAGGGAAGAAATAACATTGAGAAGCGTTGGAGGCACATGGATCTTGTCAGCATAAATCTGACATTTATGGCACTTCTTCGCAAATTTATAACAGTTAGATTCCATTGTCAGCCAATAGTAACCTGCCCTAAGCATCTTCTTTGCCATCAAATGTCCATTGGCATGGGTACCAAAGGAACCTTCATGGATCTCATGCATTAGCATGTATGATTCTTGTCTATCCACACATCTGAGCAAGACCACGTCATGATTTCTTTTGTATAACACATTTTCATTGAGGAAAGAGCTACATGTCAACCATCTCAAGATCTTTCTATCTTTGTTTGATGCACCAATTGGATATTCCTGAGTCTGAAGGAAGTGATTAATATCATAATGCCAAGGTTTTTCATATTACGTCCCCTCTATATAAACACATGAGTTGTTCTATTAAGACGTCCAACTATAATCCGAGGAAAAACATTCCAAGCATTTACTTGGTACATAGAAGCCAAAGTGGCTAAAGTATCTGTCATCTGATTCTCATCTCTAGGAATATGATAAAATTCAACTTTACTAAAGAAAGGTAATAATCTTCTTGCATAATCTTTGTAGGGAATCAAGCCAACCCAACGAGTATCCCACTCTCCTTTGATCTGATTAATTATCAAAGTTAAATCTCCATATACATCAAGAATTTTGATTCTGAGATCTATAGCCACTTCAAGATCCATAATACAAGCTTCATATACCTCCATGTTTTTGGTGTTAGAACATAGTTTGATTCTACAACCCCTGTAAGAGTTTTGATGATAACAAACACAAAGAACAATTATGCAATCTAAAATTATATTATGTTTTGTAGAGAAGTTCTAATGGAAGAAGATCAGAAGATAAGATCCAAGGTTGTTCCTGCCGTGAATGTAGACAACTCTCAAAAAGCTATGATGAAAGAAGATCAGAAGTTACACTAAAATGATGTTTTAACTCTGATTACACAATCTAGGAAAGTAAGTCCAATGCTGCAAATAGGATCTTATGGCTCTGACCTTTAAAAGTTCTGAAGAAAGAAGAAACGAATACTTCAATGATCTGAGGCATTACAAATCAAATATTTCCATTTCAAGAGTAACGACTGGAAGGGAACAAGGATATTTATTTTTGGAAAGCACCTTAACTGTCATTAATCAAGTTTCTAAATGATCACCATGCTGCGTCTATTTAAACAAGCCTTGAGGATACATCGTCTACGATTTTACATACATACTCAACAATGCTGCAATCATTTCTAATCCTCAAACATTCAATATTTTCAACTGTGTAAAACATCACTATACCCTGATACTATTTTGTAAGAAACAATATTGTACACTATTTATTCTTATATTTTAGTGCATTTCCTTGAGAAAAACAAGGTTGTGGTTATACTCAAGAAGACTTTGGCAGTTGTCAAAGTAGACTTGTAATCAAGATTGATTAGTGGATTAAGACCTCGTTGGAGAGAGGCGAAATCACCTTGATGGGTAGAATGGAGTAGTTTAAGTTCAAACGAACCAGGATAAAAATCAACGTGTTCTTTTCATTGATTTTTAAGATTCTAATTCAACCCCCCTTCTTGTGTTTTTCCATTCTTCAATTGGTATCAGAGCGCTTGGTTCTGAGTTAAAGCACTTAATAGTGTCAGAAAAGATCCAAGCTAAGAAAAACACTATGGTGGGACCAAGTCAGAACATTAGCAATGACTATCATGATGAGAAAGACAGAATCAGTGGCAAACCTCCAATTTGATGGAGAGAACTTTGATTATTGGAAAGGAAGAATTGAAAATTTTTTTCTGGCTCATGATGCTGATCTTTGGGATATGGTGATTGATGGGTACATACATCCGGTTGATGAAAGTGGGCAAAAGATTGACAGAAAAAGAATGTCAGATAATCAAAAGCGAGACTTTAGAAATCATCACAAGGTCAGAACTATTCTCTTGAGTGTCATCTCATATTTAGAGTATGAGATGATCACAAACAGAGAGACAGCTAAACACATGTTTGATTCTATGAGAATGACGCATGAAGGCAACACGCAAGTAAAAGAAACCAAAGCCCTTGCACTCATTCAGAACTATGAAGCCTTCAAAATGGAAGAAGATGAAACCATTGAAGCAATGTTCTCAAGATTTAAAATTCTGGTTGTTGGGCTGAAAGTTCTGGATAAAGGATACTCAACTGTTGATCATGTAAAGAAGATCATCAGAATCTACCAAAGAACTGGAGACCCATGGTCACTGCTCTTAAACTGACAAAAGATATGAACAAAATATCTTTAAAAGAACTTGTCAGCTCTCTTAGAAGTCATGAGATAGAGTTAGAAGATGGTGAGCCGTAGAAGCAAGGTAAGCCTCTAGCCCTCAAATCTAACAAAAAATATGATTCTAAAGTTTTGCAGGTAATAGAAGAAAACTCTGGTGGTTCCTCATCAGAAGAAGATGAATTATCTCTTCTCTCCAGAAGAGTAAATCAACTGTGGAAGCACAGGCAAAGGAAATTCAGAAATTCCAGAAGAACAGGGAATCATTCTGAATCATCGTCTGGATATAGAAAATCTGAACCATCTTCTAAATACAGAAAGTCGAGAAACATAGACATTGTCTGCTACGAGTGCAATGATCAAGGGCACTACAAAAGCGACTGTGCAAGGCTTCAGAAGGAGAAACCTAAAAAGAAGTTTGTTAAGGAGAATAATAAAAGTCTCATGGAAATATGGGATGACTCAGACTCTTCAGAAGAAGACACTGAATCAGAAGATGAAAGAGCCAACATTTCCCTGATGGCCGACATATCAGAAGATACTAGATTATCTGGATCAAAATCATACTCAGGGGCAGAAGAGATATTTTCTAACTTTTCTAGATCTCGATTAGAGAAGAGTCTGTCAGGAATTCTAGAAAGGTATCAGAAGCTTCGAGTCATAAACAAGAACCTGAAAAAGGATCTAGTTTCTGACTCTGAAGAAACTAAGAATTTGAGACTAGAAAACTCTGAGCTGAAAGAATAAATTTTAAAACATGAAAATGATTTACAAAATACTCAGAAGGAAATTGTCTCAGAAGTTCCTAGTAACCCTAATAAAATCATAAAGGAATATGATGACAACTTTCAAAAGTTCCTCGCTAAAAACATAGATAGATGCAAGATGGCTTCAATGATCTATGGAGATTGCAGAAATGGCAGAAAAGGGATAGGATACAAAGGTAAAGTATCCCAACCTAAGAAAGTCAAGGATCTGGTTATTAAACGCATTCCTCTGAAATCTCACTTTACCTATGGGCACACACATGACATAAAATATACCAGTAATGATTTCTCTGCTAAACCAAAATTCAAATAGAATTTTGGTAACTCTAACAAACAAGGACCTAAAAAGATATGGGTACCTAAGGATAAAATTGTATATGTAGCAGATATCTTTGACTGCAAGACTGAAACACCAATCTTGCTACCTGGACTCTGGATGCTCTCGACACATGACAGGATGAAAGCATATGTTCTAAATCCTGGAGCTTAAATCTGGAGGCTACGTAGGTTTTAGAGGAAATTAGAAAGGGAAGATCATTGGCTCTGGAACAGTTGGTAACGGTAATATTCCTTCTATTACTAATGTTCTGTTAATAGATGGGTTAATGCATAACTTTTTATCCATAAGTCAATTAAGTGATAACGGTTATGATATAATCTTTAATGGTGAGCAACATTTAAAAAATAAAACTTTAATGATAACGGTTAATAGAAAGAACAACATTTACAAAATAAAACTTTCTAAACTAAAAAGTCAGAATGCAAAATGCCTACCATCTGTTAATGATGAGAAATGGGTCTGGCACCGAAGATTGGGGCATGTTAGTATGAGAAGATGTAGCAACTGGTTTTTAAATCAAGAGTCACCACTATTAGTTTTTATCTTAGGGAAGGGAATCTAACAGAAAACCCTAATTCGCAGATAGAGATTCTAGGTTTCGGACTTCTTTATACGAAAGGAAGGTTATAGGCACCTTTCATCTACCTTGTTTACAAGGATACTAGGTTTTAGGTTTGAGTTGGGAAAACAGGGTTTTAATTTTTTATAGGAGAAAAAGGGTTTAAATTTTTTATAGGAGAACTCGCTATGATTTTTGATTGTATGCCTACGTATCCTCTTATGAGGAATCAGAGTCCCAATTCGTAGTTCGTATAGGTTTGTTCTTTTTAGGAGTTGCAAACGTACTTTGAATCACCTCGCATTTTGGCCGAGAGTAGTGATTGCGGAGATTTTGGCTAAATGCGCAGTAAGTCAAAATATGCTTGAAACCCTTTGCAAAAAAAGTTGTTTAGATTATTTGATTGCGAAAAAAAGTTTGAGATTTTTTGAGTGTCTTTTATAGATATTATTTTCAAAAATTCTTATTAATGCATGGTATAAAAAAAATTTAATGCAAATAACATAAGAAAATAATATGCAATTTTTTGATGTAAAAATAATTTAAGTGATATAATTTAATATTAACAATAAAAATTAATAATTATAATAATTACAAATAATAATAATAATTAAAAAAAATAGAAAATATTTTAATCAAAACAGGAGGGTGTATCTTCTGGTTGTTAAGCCCTAGCGCAAATTCTGGAAAAGGGATGTTCTGAACGGGACAAAAGTTCTGCAGGGGATGCAGGGAAATTGATTGGGTTTTGGACCCAGTCGTAGAACTTCTGAAAAGGTACACTACAATCTGGTTAGTAAAGTCAGAAAATAGTGGTGTTAAGTTCTAGGCTAAGCACACTACGCATAATTTCTGGGAAGGCCAGACGTATTAGGTGTTGTGAAAATGTATAAGCCTAAGGCTGATTCTGGGCAGGGGAAACCCTGAAAGGGAAGTTCTAACAAAAGGGAAGGCTTATCAGAACATAACAAAACAACGCGCGCATGTGCACTTTCATGGGAACATTAAATATGCATTTTACCCTTACTAATTATGTTTCTGTTGTGCTATAGTAAGATCAATGTTTACCCCTATTCACCATAATCCCAACATAAAAAATAGTAAAGAACAAACTAAAATTTGTTACCCCTTTGGCGCTTTTACTTCTGATTCTGGTGCGTGTTTTATTGTCCTTTCCTTCTTCTTCTGCAGATTATGGTGACAGCAGTGACGAAAGGTGGAGCGACGGTGATTGAAACTAGGGTTTTATATATTGGAACCTCAATTACTCTTATGCGTGTTCTTCTTCTGGGTTTTCCAGAAATTCTACTCTCCTTGCTCTTTCTTCAAGCGTTATCGTATTGCTTTTCTCTGTAAATTCGTCTCTCTCCTCGTATTCTTTCCTCCTTTTTTTCTTTACCATTTGCTAATTTTTTCCTCTATTTATAATGTTTAATTTTTGATCTTGGACTATGGCTAGAGAAAAGATTGAGGATAGAATTAAAAAGATTTGATTGGAATTGATTCTTTGTGGAAGATTTGATTGAAATTAATACAGTGCACGTCCAACAGATTTGTGCTTAGGTTGCTTAGCCTCTAAAACTCTGAGCTTGGATTGTGGAAGATAATTTGATTATTCCCTTGCTTACAATTTGACTCCGCGAGAAGATCTGATATTCCAGTTCTGTACCAGTACTAGCTTGTGCGTGATTTTGGCTCTGATCTGCACAACTTTTGCATTTGTTTCTGTAAAGAATAACTTCTGGGATTTGTTTCAGAATTTCTGTTGGGTCAGCGCTTGATCCATACAGCCTAGCATTTCTTCGTTTGCAATCATAACTTCTCCTTTAATTCAATTGGGCCTAGCGTTAATTATTCCCCTTTCTTTTGCATACTCCTGGATTTAATTTTCACCCCTCCTTTTTTAAATAATAACTAAATCTTCTTGATTTAAAGTACACCCCCCTGATCTTGAATAAATATAGTCCATAAGATATTGTATTACCATATTTAATTGAATAATTCTAAAAAAAGGATCGCTGAGGTAGGAAAAATTTGGGGTATGACAGCTACCTCTATTCAATTATCTTCCAATCGAATAACGGGAGAAAACACAGGTCTAACGCATTTTGATTGGGACTTTATTGAATACTTGGAATATCCAAAAAATTTCTGATCCACTCATAAGGTTATGTTGATATAGCACACCCTCATGAGCCTTGAGAAAATAAGAGAAGCCGATGATATATCGCTCACCAGGGTTTGAAGTAGTAGGTTGGATGAGGAAAGAACATTGAGGTTCAGAAACAACGTACCGAGTTTTTATGAATACGTTGAGGCTTAGAGGCAACGTAGTGAGCTGAGAGAGTACATTGTTTCTTAGAGGCAATTTACGGATATTTGTGAATACGTTGAGGTTTAGAAGCAACGTAGTGAGCTGGGAGAGTACATTGTTTCTTAGAGAAATGTACGAAGATTTGCGAATATGTTGAGGCTTAGAGGCAATGTAGTGAGTTGTGAGAGTTCATTGAGGCTTAGAGGCAATGTACGGAATTTTGCAAATACGTTGAGGCTTAGAGACAGCGTACAGAGTTTTGCGAATACGTTGAGACTTAGAGGCAACTTAGTGAGCTTTGAGAGTACATTGAGGCTTAGAGGCAATGTACGGAATTTTGCAAATACATTGAGGCTAAGAGGCAACATACAGAGTTTTGCGAATACGTTGAGGCATAGAGGCAACATACGGAGTTTTGCGAATATGTTGAGGCTTAGAGGCAACTTAGTGATCTGAGAGAGTATATTGAGGCTTAGAGGCAATGTACGGAGATTTGCGAATACGTTAAGGCTTAGAGGCAACATAGTGAGTTGTGAGAGTACATTGAGGCTTAGAGGCAATGTATGGAATTTTACGAATATATTGAGGCTTAGAGGCAACGTATGGAGTTTCGCGAATACATTGAGCCTTAGAGGCAACATAGTGAGCTATGAGAGTACATTGAGGATTAAAGGCAATATACGGAATATTGCAAATATGTTGAGGCTTAGAGACAATGTACAGAGTTTTGCGAATACGTTGAGGCTTAGAGACAACGTAGTGAGCTGTTAGAGTACATTGAGGTTTAGAGGCAATGTACGGAGATTTGTGAATACGTTAAGGCTTAGAGGCAACATAGTGAGTTGTGAGAGTACATTGAGGCTTAGAGGCAATGTACGGAATTTTGCGAATACGTTGAGGCTTAGAGGAAATGTATGGAGTTTTATGAATACGTTGAGGCTTAGAGGTAACGTAGTGAGTTGTGAGAGTACATTGAGGCTTAGAGGCAATATATGGAATTTTGCGAATACGGTTAGGCTTAGAGGTAACGTATGGAGTTTTGTGAATACGTTGAGGCTTAGAGGAGCCCTAGTGAGTCGTGAGAGTACATTGAGGCTTATAGGCATTGTATGGAATTTTTCGAATACGTTGAGGCTTAGAGGCAATGTACGGAATTTTGAAAATACATTGAGTCTTAGAGGCATCGTACGGAGTTTTGCGAATACGTTGAGGCTTAGAGGAAACGTACGGAGTTTGGGAATACGTTGAGGCTTAGAGGCAACATAGTGAGCTGAAATAGTACATTGAGGCTTATAGGCAATGTACAGAGATTTGTGAATACGTTATGGCTTAGAGGCAACGTAGTGAGTTGTGAGAGTACATTGAGGCTTTGAAGCAATGTATGGAATTTTGCTAATATGTTGAGGCTTAGAGGTAATGTAGTGAGCTGTGAGAGTACATTGAGGCTTAGAGGCAATATACAGAATTTTGCAAATACATTGAGGCTTAGAGGAAACATACGGAGTTTTGCGAATACGTTGAGGCTTAGAGGAAACATAGTGAGTTGTGAGAGCATATTGAGGCTTAGAGGTAATGAACGGAATTTTGCGAATACCTTGAGGCTTAGATGCGACGTACGAAGTTTTGCGAATACGTTGAGGCTTAGAGGCAACGTAGTTAGCTGTGAGAGTACATTGAGGCTTAGAGGCAATGTATGGAATTTTGCGAATACGTGAGGCTTAGAGGCAACATACGGAGTTTTGCGAATACATTGAGGCTTAGAGGCAACCTAGTGAGTTGTGAGAGTACATTGAGGCTTAGAGGCAATGTACGGAGATTTGCGACTACGTTGAGGCTTGGAGGAAACATAGGGAGTTATGAGAGTACATTGAGGCTTAGAGGCAATGTACAAAATTTTGTGAATACGTTGAGGCTTAGAGGCAACGTACACAACTTTGTGAATACACTGAGGCTTAGAGGCAGTGTACCGAGATAGAAGAATACATTGAGGCTTAGAGGAATTGTATCGGGCTCTGTTCATTACTGCATGGAGACTTAGGTAATGGGTTGGATCGTAGGAGGAGTGTTTGGTTGATTGACCCTTAGATGATTGAATCGAGGGTTAGATTGTTTTTTTCTTGTATCATACATGCGTATGCATGCATATTTGAATGTGTAGATGCATGTGTTGTTCCCCGAAATTTTCCCTCCCATATTTCTCAATACATGGCAAGTGAGGTCCCCAAATTGCTCAAGGAAGTTCAAGAGTTACCCAACCAAACTCTCTCCTAAGGCAGTATACCTCAAATTAGGGTTTCCATTTTCATCAATATGTGTGAACTACAAAGGACTAAAATGCTCACCATTGTCCTAATATGTTCTCAAGATCATGCATGTCAAATTTCAAACCTTGCAGAAGAAGTTTGCACAGTCAATTGCTCAAATGCCTGAAAATCAACTGTGCTAGGTCATAAGTCAACTGTGGCCCACATACAGTCAAACCTCAAGATTTTTGGTCAGCATCCTCATTTCGAAGCATTATTCATCATTTGATCAAGGGTTGATCATGATTCCTCAAGAATTGCTCACAAATCATCAAAACCCAAAAGTTGCTAAATTAGGGTTTTGTAGGAAAAGTCAACTCAACTTTGAATGAGCATAACTTTCTCATACTTCATAATAAATGACCCATCCAAAGCTCATTTTGAAGAGGATGCAATCCACTACAATTCATCTTCATCTCCCAAGTTCAGAATATGCAATCACAAAAAGATATGAATTTTGACATTATAGGTCATTTTGAAAAGTCAACAAAAACACATTTTAGGTCAAAGCTTCATACATAAACATGGAAGACTCAATTGAGATGAGACCAAAAGGGTTGCTTAGAGGACATCCTAAGCTTTCTAAAAAGTCCAAGAAAACCTCTATAGGGTCAAAATTGAGAGAGTTATGCATTGGCCAAGTTGACCATTTTTGCAAAATTGCCAAAAGTCAAATGTGCTCAAATTTGCATTTTTTGCTAAATGGGCCCAACCTTTTATGCTTACATCTCACTTATAACATGGTCCACGACCTAAATGCTCATTCACATGTTATTTGCTCCATTATTTATTTTATTTTGATTTTTTATTTATTAAAAATTGTATTAAATCAAATAATTGGTAAAATATGGCAAAGATTTGTTTTGATTGGATTTTTGAACAGAATCACAAGCTCATTATGCTGGAAGATTAGAATGAAATCATATCAATGGCAATTGGTACAAGAAAGGCATGATTGGCATGATTATGGAAAGATATCATATGGCTTAAAAATCAAATCTTCCATTCATGAATTCTCAAGATTGGATCCAAAATTATTAACCTAATTGGATTCAATACATATACTGAGATTTATGGAACCCTGAGCAGAAGAATTTTCGTGCACAACCTGCCTCCAAGAACCAGAACAAAACTCAGAATTTTTGATAAAAAAGTGAGATCCGGATCCTGGAATAGAGGAACTTTTAACGCAATTCAAGGCCAAAAATCAATTCCTTGGCATTTCAGGAAGCATTCCCAATCGTTTGCAGGCGTCAGAACATCCAGAATCTCTTCCTATCATTCTCACAATTTGCAAAAATTATCCAAATTCGATTACAGTAATTCTTGCATATTTAGCATGTTTAAATTACATATTTGTGTTCATCATCATGTTTGCAATGTTTCTAGATAGTTTGATTTAATTTACAGTGCAGGAATAAGCTTTTTCCATTGTTAGGATTTCGTGCTCCAATTTGAGGTTTTGGGTTTCCAGCAAAATTAGGCCTGATAATGGGTACCATGATGATCAGAGTTTCAAACCCAGTTGATTCATGGTCCCCAATTGAATTTATATTGCATATGCTTGATTCTTGAATGACACAGGTTTCAGCAACAAACCTGCGTCTGTAGGGAAAGGTTCAGAGCCTAAAACGCTGGTAGCAAGGAAGAAGACAATAGCGTGTCACAACCTGACTGGCTAGTTTAAATTCTGGCGCAATATTCTGGCCAGAAACTTGTTTTTCTGATATATTATTTGTTTTTATTGTATTAATAAGTTAACATCCAACACAGTTGGTCAGAAGAAGGAAGTCAGAAGCTCATTGTTCTAGGTTCGATCCTAGGCGTGAGCTTTTGGCATTTTCGCCATTGATTTCACCAGATCCAGTGCGCTTCAAATTCTGAGGGACATCATCTTCTGGATCCATCAGCCAGAACCAGATCCAGTGTGCGCCTCACTTTCTAAGGGTTATCATCTTCTGGATCCATCAGCCAGAACCAGATCCAGTGTGCGCCTCACCTTTTGAGGGTCATCATCTTCTGGATCCATCAGTCATGACCAGATCCAGTGCACACCATCTTCTGAGGGTCATCATCTTCTGGGTCCATCAGCCAGAACTAGATCCAACACGCTTCATCTTCTGAGGGTCATCATCTACTGGATCCATCTCCAGTCAGATCTGCTGACAGCAGGCCTATTTGGTTATTTCTATCATTTTTCTTTATTTCCTTTTCTTTAATTATTTTGATTTTTTAATCAACAAAAATTATTTTATTAAATTAACCAATCAAAAAATCACAAAAAGGGTTTATTTTCTTAATAATTATTTTTTAATTAATTAGTTTAATTAATTTAGGGCAATTTTAATTTCTTTAACAATTAAAATTCAATTAGAAAATTAGGTTAATTCTTGATTTAATTTTTCTTTCTTTCTCAAATAAATAAAAATACAAAAATAGGTTTTTAGATTGAATTAATTTATTTTTCTTAATTTAAAATTAATTAGAACTTAGGATTTTCTTTTTAATTTAACTATTTCATTATTTTCTTAAATAACAAAACATGACAAAAGCATATTTTTTTAATCAATCGCAAATAGGTTTAGTCAAAGGTTAAAACCCTAATCGTCTCGCATTTAATTCGCCGTGCGCTTGTTAATTATTTTTTCCAATAGTTTTGTAACTGTTCACTGGTTTGTAATAGTTAATTTAGGGTTTTATTTACTATTTAAATTCCCGGGTTTTTGGCTATGTAATTAATCCCCCACCCCGAAGCCTTGTAATAGCGTAGATTTATTTTCTTGCATTTTTAATTCCTGCAAATATTTAACTGTCTAGATGTATGCTAATAGGATTGTATCACAAGAATGCATGACAAGTTAATATGGTTAGAAAACCCTAATGTGCAAAGATAAATAATGAAAACAAATCACTCGCACATATCACTCTTAGGGTACACTCTCACTCCGGTTGCCTTCGGTAAACGATCATTAAGTATATGATACTTTAGTGGTTACCCTCCTGTCTAAAAAGATCTAATGTCACATTCGAATGTTGCTTCAGAAATGTTGCCTCGGAAATGTCGCCTTAAAAAGATCTTAAGACTCTAGGGTTACTACTAAGGTGTCCTAATATTGCTTTAGTGATCGTACATCCCTTTCGAATTGACCCTTATAACTCCAACGACGGTGCTACCTATTTCTCAATAGTAGGATAGCGCTGTCTAAAGGAAACAAGAATAGAAACGATCTTTTTTCGAGTAGGTAGATGCTAGTAGGTACTTGCTCAAATCAAAACTTTTCACACTTACACATTTCAAACAAATTTTTCAAAAACAACTTCATCACACCTTTGAGGACTGATACAAGGGTTATCACGAAGTAAAACTTTTCAAAACAAAGCACATACACAAGAAATTTTAAAAAAGATGAGCAAGTACCTAAGAGCCCATGGAAAACCATGGATAGAAAGGGTGCTAACACCTTCCCTTTCTATAATCTACCCCCCGTACTCAGAATATCTCAAAAAAGGATTTTTCTGTACTTTTTTCCTTTCCGATTGGATGAAATAAAAATCGGTGGCGACTCTTGCTTACCGCGACATTTTGTAAACACAAAACGCAAAACGTAAACTAGTATTAAACAGTTGGTTCTTCCACCGTATCACAGAAATGGCGAGTCTGCTGGGGAGAGAAGAAGTGGGGTATACCTTAGGATCTAGTTCATCATAATTGCTTCTCTTGATTGCTTTGTTTGCTTTACTTTTAAGGGTTTTGATTGGGGTTACTATAGATCCTACACCCGGATCTGGGGAATACCTTTTAGGTAAGTAGCAATAGACTGTGAGAGAATTGTACAGTGTAGACTGATACGGTTGAAGCAGTAGCTACATTGGTGTGTCACTTTGGTTGGTACTGGTATCCCTTGTGGAGAAACGAGGAGAATACGGAGCCGCCGTGTGGTGTCGTTAAGCATCAACTGATCTTAGAACCTTTAATCGCCCAACTTGGCCATTAGAAAGTAGTGAGATAGCCGGCCTCAGTGTAGAGATGAGAACTGGTTGATACTCGATGCTACACTCATTGAGACCATACTCTCAGAATAATTTCAGCCGCAAGAAAAGATTGCGTGAGCTGAAACCATGACCGATGGAGGATGGTCAGTGATATTGAGATCCTCTAGAACCCGGTTACATTTCTAGGATAGGTTTGAAACCAACTTAACTTCAAGAGGGTATTACCTTTGACCTCATGCAAGCCTTAAACCTAAGGGATTTGTGTGATTTATTTATCTTTGCAATACTTGTGTTTGCTATACCTGTGGTTTATCATGACATCATGCATCATAACATGGCATTCATGTTTCATTACACTAACCATTTCAAAGACCAAGGGAATTTATCTCTGTTCTGTTTTACAGATCATGGCTTCCGTGCGTAGAAAAACTATCCGAATCAGCTTTGTGGAGATACCATCCCAACTCAAAGAGCTAGTGTCAAGAATTTCTGAAACTTCTATGTTCATTAAGAGACATGGTCAACTTCTCATCCTGGTAACTTCAAACCCTGATGAACAGATGATGATCGTACTTTTTCAGTTCTTCGATCCCAAGCATCACTGGTTCACCTTTCTAGATTATCAGTTGGTACCTACCTTGGAAGAATTCTCTAATCTATTGGGCATATCCATTCTTGAACAGGTACCCTTCACAGGTATGGAAGAATTTCCTAAGCCAGAAGTCATTGCCTCGGCTTTGCATTTGAAACGGGCCGATGTGGTATCCAATTGGGAAACTCGAAGCGGAGTCGAGGGTTTTCTAGCCAAATTTCTGATAGACCAGGCTAAACTATTTTGGGATGATATGGAGTTTCAGGCTTTTGAGGATGTCTTGGCTCTTCTTATCTATGGTTTAGTTCTCTTCCCTAATCCGAACTCTTTCGTAGATGTGAATGCTATCAAGATTTTCCTTTCTCACAACCCAGTGCCTACCTTGCTTGGAGATATTTTGCACGCTCTCTATACTCGTACCACGAGGAGAAGAGGGAATCTTATGTGCTGCATGTCGTTGTTGTCGAGGTGGTTTATTTCTCACCTCCCTAGGTCTATACTGAAGAAAGAAGAAGGTTTGGGTTGGTCGCACAGAATAATGCCACTCGCTCATACAGATATTCTTTGGTGTTTCCGAGCTATGGAAGACGTTGTTGTTATTGACCGCTATGGGGGGTATCCTAATGTCCCATTACTTGGTATCAGAGGGGGTATAACTTACAATACTTGTCTAGCTTTGCAACAATTTGGTCGTGCTCGAAGAGATGGTCCCCATGAGTTACTTCTCGAGGATATTTTATTCAACTATGAGGATGATGTTAAGGGACATCGCGGAGGTTCATACGAGCGTGGGGCATGGTAAACAGATCTGACCCCCATGAGTTGTGACCAAAGAATTACCTTCCTATGCAGCCTTACCTCCAATGGGTCCGAGCTCCTGTCCAGAAGCTTATATTGCCTTATGCAGCCGTATTACCAGTGATTGTGGAACCCACTACTGAAGAAGGCATTCCTTACACGGTTCTCTATCCTTACATGCCCACTGATCTTGGGGAGTTACAGAGGTCTTGGATTCAGCTGAAGAATTAGCGAGATACGTACAGGGAACAGTTCCATGAGCAAGAAAGGAAGGTTTTAAAGCTCATCAGGCAGCTGGAGGAAGAAAGAGTGTTTAATTATTATATCAGCATAAAAAGAAAGCGTCCATGGGACTTTTGATTTTGCTTTTCAAGTTTTAGATTTGTTTGATTTACTTCTTTGTAATGCCTTAAAGGCATGTTGAACCTTTCAAATTTAAGCTACTGGTTTGTAATGCCTTATTTTAGATTTGTTTGATTTACTTCTTTGTAATGCCTTATTTTGGTTTGAAAATTTAAATCTCCCAAAGTCTTTGAAATCATTACATGCGCATCCAATTATCATACACATCATTACATGAACTGGTACAGGTTTCTCATCTTCTTCGCAGTTTATTTCAGCAGAAATGTCTTCCGATCAAGTCATCAAAGATCTTCGGGCCCAGAACTCCCAGTTCCAGCAGATGTTCATCAGTCTGGAAAAGGGGCAAGAGGATCTTAAGACCCTCATTCTGAAAGAGAAGAAGAAGAATAAGAAGGTCGATATTCTGAATATGGGCAGATGGTTTGGAGAAAGGTTTAAGCATCAAACTGATCTGATCTCTTCATCCAAAGACAGGGAGAACCAAGAAGAGGAAAAGGACCCTAGTCATGCAGTCTCTGACAATGATATTGATTATGATGATGAGCAATATCCTCCTATTGAGGATAGATTCAAGCAGCTAGAAGACCGTCCGAGTGCTATGGAAGTTCAGAAGATACCTGGTTTGGATTTCGGAAAACTGGGACTAGTATCGGGAGTGGTCATCCCTCGGAAGTTCAAGGCTCCAGTTTTTGCTAAGTATGATGGAATGTCCTGCCCAAATCTCCATCTCCGCTCTTATGTCGGGAAGATCCAACCCCACACCGCTGATAGAAATTTGTGGGTGCACTTCTTTCAAGATAGTCTGTCAGGGACTCAGCTTGAATGGTTCTACCAGTTAGAGGGAGCCAGTGTCCGAAACTGGGAAGATCTTGTTGCTGCTTTCTAAAAGCAGTATCAGTATAATGCCGACCTTGCCCCTACTCGTACTCAACTCTAGAGTATGTCGATGGGTAAAGGTGAAGGTTTCAAAGATTATGTCCAAAAATGGAGAGATTTGGCTGGCAGAGTTCAACCCCCTTTGTATGATTGGGAGTTGGTTGATATGTTTCTGGGGACGCTATCTGGTCCATTTTTCAATCACTTAATCGGCAACTCATCATCTGGTTTCACCGAGTTGATTTTAACTGGAGAAAGAGTAGAGGCTGGAATTCGAAGTGGAAAAATACAGAAGGATGCTTCTTCGAGTTCGGTAAAGAAACCTTTTACTGGTAAGAAGGAAGCCAGTGCAGTTTATAGCCCGAGGGACCAAATTAGATCGGACCATCGTCAAACGGTAAATGCTGTAGTGATACCAAGACCCGCAGTTTCTCCACAATGCAACAATCAACAAAGGGTGGAAAGACCACAACGGCAGTTTACCCGCATTAGCATGACATTGGCTGAAGTGTTACCTCACCTACTGAGTTCCAACTTGGCGACCCTGAGAGAGGCTCCCAAGAATCCAAACACTACCTCTCCCAGATACAATCCCAACGTGCGGTGCGCCTACCATTCTGAGAGTCCTGGCCATGATACTAATGATTGTTGGGCTCTTAGAAACAAAGTACAAGACTTGCTTGAAGCCAAGGAGATAGAGTCTGATGCTCTAGAAAAGCCGAATGTTATAACTACTCCCATGCCCAAACATGGTCGTGGAGTCAACGCTGTTGAAACTGATTTGTTTGTGACCTCTGTTGAAGAAATTTCTACTTCTCTTATGACTGTTAAGAGGAATTTGTTGTTGGCCGGTTTATTTCCGGGTTATGGTGAAGGTTGCCACATGTGCTCGATTCTACCTTCTGGTTGTCGCTTGTTGAAGTCATATGTTCAGCGCTTGATGGATAATAAAGAGATTATGTTCGAGAAGACTATGATTCCTATTGTTCCAAATGAAGACGTTGCCATTATAACCATTTCTGCAAATCCTTCCAAGGTTTCCTCAAGAAGACCTATTAGGATTACACATGTTCAAAGAATTTCTCCGCTAATAATCATTGTTCCTGGTCCCATCCCGTACACTTCAGACAAGGCTGTCCCATGGCACTATGGTGCTGATGTGTATTATCATAGCATTAAGCAAGATTTGAAGAATGAAGAAGCTGATACTGATGTCAGTAATATTGTCTGGGCTAGTAAGGTTACTAGAAGCGGAAGGATCTTCTCTCCCGAGATTTTCCCTCCGACTGTCAACAAACCTATTGTCATTCCATCTGTTGTTCCCGATAGTACGTCAACTACTGTTCCAGTCCTTACTCCAGCTTTCACCCCTGTCGCCGAGCCCTCAGGGACTCGGGGCAAAGAAATTATGGGTGAGCCTGCCCGGACGGAGGCGCCTAGAAAAATTATTGTGGGAGCCTCTAAGCAAGAAATAGAGGAAATACTGAAAATTATCAAGAAAAACGACTGCAATGTGGTCGAACAGCTGGGGTAGACCCCGTCAAAGATCTCCATGTTGTCTCTTCTGTTGTGTTCTGAAGCCCATGTGAAGGCTTTGATTGCATTTCTCAAGACTGCGCATGTGCCGCAGGAAACTTCAGCAGATCAGTTCAAAGATTGGGTGGCCAGCCTGACTGCTGACAATGGGTTGGGTTTTTCAGATGCGGATCTGACACCGAAAGGAAGGAATCATAATGATTCTCTGCATGTCTCGATTGAGTGAAGGGGAACCACTATGGCTCATGTGCTGGTAGATACCGGTTCTTCGCTGAATGTTCTGCCGAAGAAAGAGTGGACCGTTTGGATTGTGAAGGTTTGACTTTAAACCCGAGTAACATTGTGGTAAGGGCTTTTGACAGATCAAAGAGAATGGTGCACGAGGAGGTGGACATCCCTGTCAAAGTGGGTTCTCAAACCTTTGGGTCTACCTTCTATGTAATGGACATCAGGCCATCGTATTCTTGCTTGCTGGGTCATCCTTGGATCCATAGGGCTGGGGCAGTTACTTCTACACTCCATCAAATGTTGAAGTCTCCAGTGAAGGGGAAAATTGTCACGGTGCAAGGTGAAGAGGAGTATATGGTGAGTCATCTTAATTCCTTTCGTTATGTAGAGATGGACGGGGAGTTCATAGAAACCCCTTGTCAAAACTTCGAAGAGGTCCCTCAGACTTTGGCATCAACTGAAGTTACTACCAACAAACCTCCGCTGAAGATGGCTTCTCTCAAGGATGCCAAGGCTGTAGTTGAAGAAGGTGGGTGTACCAATTAGGGTCGACTCCCTGATTTAACTCACAAAATTGACAAATTTGGTTTGGGCTTTACTGCAGGGGCTCAAAGGGATGTTAGGCGCGCGCGGATTGGAAGACCTGCTCTACACATCAGCAATCGGGGAGTTAATGCAATTGAGGACAGTAAAGAAGATTCAGACATCGACAGCTGGATCTACCCAACAACCAACGGTGGACTGAATAACTGGACGGCTAAGGACTTCATACATGTTTCTTTTATTCCCCAGTAATTGACTTTTGTTTTGAGATTTGTAATAAACAGTTTGAAACATTACGGCCAGGTGCCTTGCCCGAGGCACCTTGGCTTTGCTTGTGAGGGCTTATTATTTGTCATTTCATATATCATTAATAAAGCATTGGACGTTTCTTGCATTACAAATTTTGCGCTCCTTGTTTTTCTTTTCCGTCTCCCACTTTATCAAAACAGTTATTCTCTTACACACACTCACGTATCATACGTCAGATCCATATCCACTATGGATCCCATGGATAACAGCTCTGCTACTGCCAGTTATGACTTCGAAAATCTGATCAACCAAGCCGAGGACGAAGGTGGGGATGATTGTGAGGTGCCTGGAGAAATTTATAGACTATTACAGCAGGAAGAAAGTTCCATATAAACTCATGAAGAGCCATTTGAGTCATTGAATTTGGGTACAGAGGAAGACAGGAAAGAGGTCAAAATAGGTGCAATTCTGGAGCCTAGTGTCAAACAACGGTTAATATAGATGCTACACGACCATGTTGAGATCTTCGCCTGGTCCTATGAAGACATGCCTGGTTTGGAAACTGATATTTGAAGGGGTAAGAAAACACTTAGAAGGGGGGGGGGGGGGGTGAATAGGTGTATCTTTTGGTTCTCAAAAACAAAGCTCAACAATTATGGAAAGATGGGGTTATTTTTATCTTGGTCCGTTTGAACTCAAACTACTCCAGTCCACCCGTCAAGGTGAATTCGCCTTTCTCAATAAGGACTTAATCCACTATAATCAAATGATTAAAAACACACAACAACTGTTGTGACTAACAATGCACAAGTAAACTTACAAGTGACTAACACCACTAAGACTTAAATCTAGTCCTAGTCTACTTGATAAATCTGACCAAACTTGGTCTCTCAAGGAACACTTACAAGAGTTTAATCTTACAGATGGTGAAATAAAATTTACTTCTAATCAAGCTATATCACAATTGTGATTTTTCACTTAGAATAAATTGCACACAGTTTATGAATAAAAGAGTTTGTGAGCCCAGAATTTTTCACGTAGTTTCTTGCTTCTCTTTTTGAAAATTGATGATTTGTTGGTTGGCTTACAATAAATGTCCTTCTATTTATAGTAGGAACAATAAGACCGTTGCTGCCTTCAGAAAAAATGGAGAGCATTAAATGCTTGCGTGTTTCCTTGCAATATTCCATTTTCCAAGAAACTAGCTTAGACACTTGAGTGCTTTCAGCCGTCTTTGCATTAATGAGAAAATGACAACATGTAAGAACATGTTTCCTACGCTTGACAAGAGAAGATGGCTTTAGTGTTCTTTCAAAACTTGCTTCAACATCTTGAAATCAGAACATGCTTTACTCATCTTCTAGGAAGTGCTTTGCTTGCTAAGAACTTGATCAGCACTTGCTTTCAAATAACTTCTGAACAACACTTGCTTTCAAGTAATCTTCTAAGCAAGGAATCCTGCTAAATGTTAGAAGATACATTTAAAATATATTGTCTTACCAGAGTCAACAGATGCGCTTAAAACAGAAATGGTTCTTTCAATAAAGAACTTCATGTAATTTTTAGCTTAGCACTTCAGAATGCTTCTGTCAGAACATTATCTGAAACATTCAATTACGTTCATCAGAGTATAAATTATCTAAAGTATAATTTATTGTTATCATCAAAACTCTGAGATAGATCAGAACTAATCTTGTTCTAACAATCTCCCCCTTTTTGATGATGACAAAAAATTATTCAGATATAGAAATAAAATATGATAAGAGATAAGAATCTCCCCCTGAAATGAATCTTTCTATATATAAAACTTCCTGAGATTATTTATCAGAGTATGAAAAATATCTTCTTGGATTTATTCAAAACTTCTTTAAGAAGATTTTCTCCCCTTTAATCTTTTTGAGTTTAAGTGATACCTGCAAAATAAATTCTTTTGCACAGAAAGAAATATTGTATTTTGTTAGAATGTCTGAGACTTAGTCCCATAACTGTTAAACAGTGATTAGTTCAAAATACTCATTTTCTCCCTCTTTTTGGCATAATCAAAAAGTGTATAAATAAAATAGTTGAAGAACATTAAAGTTTTCATAAAAAAAGGTAAAAGAAAATATCCAGAAGTACAAAACAATCAAATAAAAGACAAGAAATAGAAAGAAACTAGGATTTCTTAGTAACAAGAGCCATCAAAAGATTCTTGATCTCAGAGGTATATTCTTCTTATTTCATCATCCAGCTTCTGATTTCTTGATTTGTTTGGTCTTGCTTGTCCAAGCGCTCATGTATGACTTTATTCTCCGTCTTGAGCTCATTCAGAGTGTCCATGATAAGTGAGGTTGGAGCAGAGGATGACGAAGCTTCAGCAAAAACAGGCTTGGGAGTAGCAACCATTGAGTCAGAATGCACAAAGGTGGAAAGCAGAGTGCCCAAATCCATTACAAGGGTTGGCACAAGTTCAGGAGCTTCCTTAACAGAAGGTTAATTCAATAGAACAATAGCCAGAGGGTTTGAATCGTCAGAGGCATCTTCAGATTCATCTTCTGATATGTCCATTGTATCAGCTGGTGTATCAGCAATCATTAAAGAAGACTTCTTATTCCAAATGTCAGCAGCTTCTGACTTGAAAGCATGCAGATGTTTGGAAAAGTTGTTCAGCACCTGAAAGTGGCATAATTCATGTAACTTCAGTGACTCAGCATCCAAAGTTCTTCTGAAAGTCTCCCACAGAAGATCCGTTGCAGTTGGGTTCACGCTTCTGGCACAATCATCTTTCAGCAGATTTAACCATGCTTGAACATCTGTTATAAAATTCTGAAACAAAGTATTCACATCTGGCTGAACAGGTTTTGGGACAACCTTCTTGAAAGTTTTATTTTTCAAAAATTATAGAGATTCATAATCCACTACAGATCTTAAAAAACTAGCAGGTTCAGAATTTTTGGTTGGTTCAAGAGTGGGTGAAATATCAGGTTGGTCAACAAAGTTAGGTGGTGCTGATTGTTCATGAGGTTCGAATGATTCAAAAATTTCAGGTGGTTCAATATATTGTTGTTCTGGAATATGAGGAGGTGAGAGTGTCGGTGAGTTTGGTGTTGGATGTTATGGTGAAGTAGGTGGAGTGATGTTAGGTGAAATGATTATAGTATTTTCAGGAGTGGGAGTGGGGTTCTGATGTTGTGGTTGGTTCATGGCAAAAATGTTTTCAGATGGTAAGGTAAAAGGTGGTTTTTGTGTTGCCAGAGGGATGGTGATTCCAGGAATTCTCCAAGATCCAGCGTCATACCATCCAGAGGGTCTGGGTGATAGAGGTCTGGGAGGATGTCTTAAAAAGTGTTCAGTGGGAATGGGTTGAGAAACAGATGGTTCAGAGGGTTCTGAGTGTGAGGGTTTTAATTGAGAGGGTTCTAATTTGGAATCAAAGTGTTCATCAGATTCAAAATCACTCAATTCTGATAAAATATGATTTCTCTGAGGGTTATCAGCAAGGGAGTCAGATGGTAAGGTTAGGTCAATATCTACATCTATATCTCCTAAGGTTTGGGAGGGTTCAGCAGATGTGGATACATTGACAGAATCATAAACAATTGTTGTACCCCAAAATTTTCCCTCCCACTCTCTCAACATTTTCTCATCACAAGGCCCTTGGAGCTCAAAGATCCAGTTAGGGTTTCCTCTGCTCAAGACTTCTCCTTGCACTGTTGACTCAAATTAGGGTTTGTGTTTGCACAAAGATATTTTGACCTAAAATTCCCAATATGACTTTCATGCTTCATATTGGACTCCCAAGTTTATCCATACCAAGTTTCAAGCCTTGATTCCAACCTTCGCCCAGTCAATTGGACAGTTGACCTAGAAATCAACTATATTGGGGAAAAAGTCAACTGTGGCCAATTGACAGTCAAACCTCATGGAAATTGACCCACATCAACCTTATGAACTCATATGGACTATTGGATCAAGTTTGGATCACAATTCCACAAGAAATTTGATCAGATCACCAAAAGGGCAAAATGGTCATTTTTAGGGTTTTGACTGCACAAAGGCAATTTTTGACTGTTTGACCTAGCCAATGGCAAACCAAGCTCACATATGGACTCAAGGACCCCATGGAATTGTCTTGACATACTCAACAAGTTCAAAAGATCCCAAATGCACAAGGTTGACAGTTGAATTTTCCAGTCAATTGATCAATTTTTGACTGTATACTGAAAAGTCAAACTTTGAATTTTTGGTCAAAATCAAGTGTCAAGATTCATTTTTCATCAAAACATGCCAAATCATGAAACTTGTTCATCAAGAAATCAAGAATCACAAATTAGGGTTTGAAATGAAGATTTTTCATAACTTAGAATTTTTCTAAGTTATGAAAAACCCTAATTTTTTCCTAACTTTGTCCCACTTTCTCATCAAGATGCATTTGGATTCAAGGAAAAGTCAAAACATGAAAGTTGTAGTCCATTGCAAAATCTACAACTTTGATTCACAAAGTTTCCTCAAAAGAAGCTTGTATCTCAAGTTAAAATTTTTGGAACAAGGGTACCAAACCATTCTTAACTTAGAGAAATTTGACCTATTTTAGGCAAGGTTTTTGCCTAACTTCAAGACAACTTTTCACATACTTACACTTGGAATTTCAATTTGCATTACAAAGATGGATTGTAGTACACATTCCAAGCTTTCCAAAAAGTCAAAGAACTCATCAAACAACCTCATGGTTAGGGAGAATCGAATTTGGCAAGTTGGGAAAAACTCACTTTGTTTATGGCCAATTTACATGTTCATACACTTGTGCTATTTTGAACTCAGCTTGCATTCCTTGATTACAGGTCCTATATCCCATTTGCACTCAATAATTTAATGCAAACCCCTTGTGTAGCCTTGCATTATGTGTTTAAGCATTACATGGAAGTTTAACCCTTAAATAGAAAAAGCAAATTATCCATTTTAGAAAAGATGAACTTTATGTCAAAGTTGCAAATCAACAAGTACAAGGCCATATCTTTGGGCACAAGTTCAGAAGCAAAACACACTGATCAAGGGGAAAGGTTGCAGCATATATTGGGGGCATGCATCAGTCTAGAACACAACTAGAACTTTTGTTGCTTAAGAGAGAAGAAAACTTGCAAACAAAACACCAACTCTCATCTCAGCCAAGACAACCTTAAGCAAAGTTATTGTACACATTCTAAACATTAAACCTAAGCTGAAACATAAGCCAACCAAGTTCCAAACATCCTCAAACACAGAACCACCATAAAACTGCAAAAACAGGGCATAAGCTGTAGTTGGACTTCCATAGTTCATTCCACTTGTGCATTCCTGCTAAGACTTGTTCAAACACATCCCACATCATCCCTTGAAACTATTCCAAGCCCTAAACACGACCTGTAACACCCCTAGCTAACATCACTAGTTCCATATTTTCTGTTTTGCAGTTGAAGTGCCATAACACGATTCACTTGGTTTTGGAGCAAACTAAAGATTGGAATAGAATCCCTGGACATCAAGGAAGCTATATAAATCATTACCTTGCCTTGTAAGCATCCCCATTGTTGCACACAATTCCAACTGAACAGGTAAGTTCATGAACTCGTATCTCTCTATCCAGGCATTGTTAGGTTTAGATTTGTGAAGAAATTATGTCACATTCATAGCCCTGAACATGCACATATCATTAGTTTTCATTTATGTTATGTGTGCTTAGAGAATTTTAAGTCTGAACATTGATAAAAAGTTAGGTTAAGAATTAGGAATGGAGAAATTCTCTCTCATTTCTGAGAGTTAGGATGAGTTCTTTATATGTCCAGAATCGTGGTTTGATGCTTAACACTTTTCATGTTGTGAGTTTGTGCTAAAAATCAGGGAACCTGGAGATAGCAAACGCGTGTTGTTGTTGTTCAAACAGGTTCTGAGGTTGAAGACAAAGTCTTCTTTGGCTGGGCCTGAGTTTGACTTCCTATTTGCACCTTGTTTTTACTTTTGAACCCCCTTGGCCCATTGTGCTTATTTGAAACATTTTCTTGACTTTTCTTGTTATTTCTGACTTATTTATTTTTTCTCATAATATTAAAAATATAAAAAATATTTTTCAAACCATTTTTGTATTTATTAGGCATTTATTTGTTTAAATTGATACTTGTACATATAAATAATACACAAATACTCTTTTATTTAAAATACTAAAATAATAAATACTTTTTTTTATTTTCTGACTTTTGTTTTTATTTTATCTTTGAAAAAACTTTTATAAAACATACATATTTTTTGTAAATATTAAATATTATTATTTTTATACATATATTTAGTATTTAGTAAATATTATAAATATTTAGGTATTTATGAATACATTTAGGTTAAAAACATAATAAAATAATACATTTTTATTTTACTAATATTTGACTTAAAAATTACTTTTTTTTCATATATTTTCTTTTCATTTATTTTTTGTACATAATTAAGAAATATTATATATATTATATAATAAATACTTTTATTTATAAAATTAGGGTTTTACCCTAGATCCATAAAAATACCAAAAATACATTAATTTTATTTTTATTTATTTGATACATAAAAAATACTTTTTCACATACATATAAAAATCATTTTTTGCATCTTGCATATTTATTTTATTTTATTTGAATATTGTGTAAATAAATACCTTGCAAAATTCCAAGTTTGATGTAATAGTCTAGGGTTTTAATTCTTGTCAAAATACCCCCATTTGAACATTTGTACCCCCCTTCCCATATATTGTGTTGTAATAACTTAGGAACTTTATTTTTCGCACTTTAAAGCTTTCTAATTATGCCATGTTAGAATTAGGGTTTGTATGCAAATCAATTAACCAAAATAGTTTGACCTAACTCCAAGATAAACAAGCATGAAAATGGACAACACTAATCACACTTGCACCCCTAGGGTATTCCACTTGTTGCCTTCAATAATGGGCCATATTGTATGTTAGGTCTCTTTGGGCAAAACAAAAACAATCAAATGATCATAGTCCCTCGATGACGCTTTCGAAAGTTGCCTAAAAATGATCAAGTCCCTTAAAAGAAATTGCCCAAAGATACTTGGCACCATTGCAATCATGGTCTAAACGATGACCCGCGCCTGTCCCGTTCACATCCTAACACAAGATTGTCCACCAAATACAATGGTGGAACAAAATTGTTAAAAGGTTTAAAACATAGGAGAAATCTTTGAGAAATTTAGGAGTAGACGAACTCTTAGTTACTTGCATCAAACTTGCAAAAACACTTGCCTATTTTTAAAACCACACCTCACAAACACATTTTCAAAACAACTTCTAAAAACATTGAAAACCTTTTTAAAAGACATACACCTTTGTATACATCCCAACATGGATCATTACAAAGGTTGCCACCACATTGGCCTCTTTTCAAAACATTTTCAAAACCCACACACAAAGCACCATTTCAAACAATTGAAATCAAAGGCAAGTGATCTAAACCAAGTAACTAAGAGCCCATGGATAACCATGGATAGAAAGGGTGCTAATACCTTCCCTTTCTATAATCTACTCCCCGAACCCAAGAAAACATCTCAAAGGTTTTTTCTGTGCTTTTTAACCTTTCCTTAGGATAAAATAAAAAGTCGGTGGCGACTCTTGCTCAACCGAAACATTTGCGAAAACAAAACGCAAAACCTCAAGTCAGTTCTCCCACCGTATCACAGAACTGGCGACTCTGCTGGGGATAACTTTAAAGTGGAGTAACCTTAGGGCTTAGATCATCTTTGTTTTCAATTGTTTGCCTTGTTTGCTTTTATATTTGTGGGCTTTGCATCCGAGTTTCATGGATCCTAACCCAGATCTAGGGAATACCCTTTTAGGTAGCATAATCTGTGAGGGACCTGTCCGGCGTAGACCGACATGGGTGAAGAAGTGGCTACATTGGTGTGGCACCTTGGTCTGTACTGATATCCCTTGTGTTGCAACGAGGAGAATATGGGTCTTCTAAGGAGTCATTAAACACCAACCGACCTTAGAACCCTAAATTGACCAAACTTAGACATAGAACAGTAGCAGTATGATACACTCATTGAGGCTAAACTCTCGCGATGGTTTTGGCTGCAAGAAAAGATTGCGATGCTGGAGTTATGACCGATTGAGGGTAGTCAATGATTTGAGATCCTCTAGAACCCGGTTACTTTTGATAGGATAGGTTTTAACCAACGAAACTAAAAGAGGGTAATACCTAAACTTCATGCTGGCCTGAAACCTAAGGGTTGTCTTGTGTGACTTGTGTGCCTTATCATGCTTGCCTTTGTGAATATTTGTGGTGTGCTTCATCATAGCATCATACCATCATACCATTGCATGCATCCTGTATAAGGACTGACCCATTTCAAAGACAAAAAAGTTTCATCTTTGCTCTGTTTTGTAGGACATCATGATGCCCGTGCGTAGGAATACTATCCGGCTCAACTTTGTTCAACCACCAACTTTGCTCAAGGATTTGGTTGGTAGGATTCCAAACACTACTTCCTTCATCAAGAGGCATGGTTCTCTCCTTGGTTTGATCACTTCAAAGTGGGACCAACAACTGATAAGTGTCCTGACCCAGTTTTATGATCCTCTGTATCATTGCTTCACCTTTCAATACTTCCAGTTGGTCCCTACCCTGGAAGAATTCTCTGACTTGCTTGGTATCCCTGTTTTGGAGCAAACTCCATTCACTGGTTGGGAGAAGACTCTTAGGCCTGAAGAGATTGTTGCAGTCCTGCCCTTGACCAAAGAAGAGGTAATGGCTAACTTGGAAACTAGAAGTGGAGTTAAGGGCTTTTTGGTTAAGTTTCTGGTTGGAAAAGCTAATGATTTCTAGAATGACTTAGACTTCAAGGCGTACGAAGACATTCTGGCTCTTTTAATCTATGGTCTGGTATTGTTTCCCAATCCTGACACCTTTATCAGTATCTATGGCATAAGGATCTTCATGTCTCGGAATCCTGTACCCACTCTTTTGGGTGATATCCTGCAACAACTCTATGCTCATACTGCCCGAAGACGGGGGACTCCATAGTGTTGTGCTCCGTTGCTAGTGAGGTGGTTTATTTCGCACCTTCCTAAGTTCGTGCTGAATAATGAAGAAGGAAAGGGTTGGGCTCATAGGTTAATGTCTCTCACTGATAATGGCATCACTTGGACTCTCAGAGGTTTGGATGAGGTAGCTGTTATTGATCGTTGCGGAGAATACCCTAATGTTCCATTGATCAGCATCCAGGGAGGAATCTCTTATAACCCATGTTTAGCTCTCCGTCAGTTTGGAAGAGCCAGAAGAGTAGGGCCTCATGAGATGTTGGTTCCTCACTTCCATTTTGAATTTCAGGTAGACAATGACAAACTACGCCATGGATTCATTAAGGCTTGGGACAGAATTCATAAAGCTGACCCACATGAGTTGGGACCAAAGACTTCTCTACCAATGGAACCTTATTGCAGATGGGTCCGCATCCGTGCTCAGAAGTTAGGTATGCCATACGAAGCTGTCAGACCTATCATTCTTGAGTCTCTTGATGAAGATGGGGTTCCTCCAACTGTCCTCCCTCCTCAGATACCCACTGATTTTGACACACTGAAAAGATCTTGGGCGCAGCTAAAGGAAGAACGGGATTTTTATCGGGAAAAGTTCAACGAACAGGAACGAAAGATCCAGAGGCTGACTAAGAAATTGGAGGAAGAGCGGATTCTGAATGACTATATCCATACTGAGAAGAGGAGGCTATGGGAGCACTGATGGGCTTTGAATGTTTCCTTTTTACAGCTTTTATTTCCTTTTCAGTATTTTTTCATTCCTGTAATGCCTAAGGGCAAGTTGTTGAACAATTTAAAATTTGAATCTAGTGAAGTGTGTTTCCCTTTTGTCTACAAAGATTGAATCTCGTTTGTCTTTGAAAACATAAAACATACGCATCTCATTGCATCATATGCATAACAGGTACCTTTTTTCCACAGGTTGCTTAATCTTCTTCGCTGTTTATTTGAACAGTCATCATGAATCCTGAATCATCCAGTGAACAAGCTATCAAGGCCCTCCAGGCCCAGAATGCCCAGTTTCAAGAGATGGTCATGAGCTTGGCCCAAGGTCAACAAGAGTTGAAGGCTCTGCTCCTAAAGAAGAATAAGAAGAAGAGGACTAGGTTATTCAACACTGGATGCAGGTTTGGGAATACACTCCATAATGAGGCTGATCAAGCTACTTCCTCTGCAGAGAAAGACAGTCCCCAAGGGGGAGGGGCTCCTAGTCCTGCAGTCTCTGACAACGAGACAGATTACAATGACGAACAATACCCTCCTGCTGCTGACAGATACAAGCAATTAGAGGACCGCTTGAGTGCCATGGAGATTCAAAATGTGCCGGGGCTGGATTTCGGAGATTTAGGTTTATCTTCTGGGGTGGTAATCCCACACAAGTTCAAGGCGCCTGCCTTTGCAAAATACGATGGGGCTTCCTGTCCAAAGCTGCATCTCAGATCGTACGTAAGGAAGATCCAACCTTACACAGCAGACAAGAACCTTTGGATCCACTTCTTCCAAGATAGCCTTTCGGGGTCACAACTTGAGTGGTTCTATCAGCTAGATGGAACCAGTATCCGACATTGGGAAGATTTGGCTACCGCATTTTATAGACAATATCAATACAATTCTGACCTCGCTCCTACGCGTACCCAACTTCAGGGTATGTCACTAGGAACGGGCGAAGGATTCAAAGAATATGCGCAAAAATGGAGAGATTTGGCTGGCAGGGTGCAGCCTCCTTTGACTGACCGTGAACTGGTTGACATGTTTCTAGGGACCTTGTCTGGTCCATTCTTCAATCATCTGGTTGGTAATTCCTCCGTTGGGTTTACTGATTTGATCCTGACGGGTGAAAGGATAGAAGCTGGCATCAGGTCAGGAAAGATACAGAAAGGTGCCTCCGCAAGTACTGAGAAGAAGCCTTTTAAGAAGGAAGCTAGTCACGTCTATGGTCCTAGAAGACAAGTCAAGCCAGAACACCGCCAAGCCGTCAATGCCTTGGTAATTTCAAAACCTGTTGCTACTCCTCAGCAGTACAATCAACAAAGGGGTGAGAGGCCCAAAAGGCAATACACTCGGCTGAGTATGACCTTGTCACAAATCTTACCGCAACTGCTATCAACCAACTTGGTGACCACCAGAGAAGCTCCGAAGGTCGTGAATACTGCATCTCCTAAGTTTAACCCAAATGCCCGTTGTGCTTATCACTCTGATAGCCCCGGGCATACTACTAATGATTGTTGGGCCCTGAGAAATAAGGTTCAAGATCTTATTGATGCGAAGCAAATTCAGTTTGAGGCACCTGAGAGGCCAAATGTTGTAACTGCTCCTATGCCCCAGCATAGAGTAAATGCCGTTGAGGAAGATTTGTATGCTGTTTCGGTGAATGATGTTGCTACCCCTCTATTGACTGTTAAGAGGAACCTACTGCTAGCTGGTTTATTTCCGGGTTGTAGCAAGGGTTGCCTCCTGTGTGCTGTTACCCCAACCGGTTGTCCGCTGCTGAATTCAGGCATCCAAGGCCTGATGGATAGCAAGGAGATTCTGTTCAAGAAAACCGCTGTTCCTTTTGTTCCCGCTGAAGAAGTATCTGTCGTCACAATTTTCAACAATCCTACCAAGGCTCCCCCGAGGAAGCCATTCCAAATTTTGTCTGTTGCACCCATTACCATTACTGTTCCGGGGCCCCTCCCCTATGAATCAGACAAGGTTGTCCCATGGCACTATGGGGCAGACGTGTATGTGCTTGGAGTGAAGCAGGAGTTCAACACCGGTACCAGTATCAGTAACATCACTGGTCTCGCCAAAATTACTCGTAGTGGCAGGCTCTTCTCGCCTGACATTGCACCACCAGTTATCCGAAAACCTCTTATCATCACGCCCGCAAGTGTGCATGTTCCAAATCAAGTTCCTGTGTCTACTACTTCCGCTGAGTCCTCTGATGCTCGGGGCAAAGAAGTTGCTACCGATTTGCCTGCCCGGACGGAGGCACCAAAAAAGACAGCTGTTGAAGCCTCCCAGCAAGAGATGGAGGAAATCCTTAAAATCATTAAAAAGAGTGACTTCAATGTCGTTGAATAGCTGGGGCATACCCCCTCCAAGATCTCTATGCTATCATTGTTGTTGTGCTCAGAGGGCCACGCCAAGGCCCTGATTTCATTTCTAAAAACGGCCCATGTGCCGCAAGAGACATCTGCAGATCAATTCACTGACTGTGTGGCTAATTTGACCGCTAACAATGGTTTGGGTTTCTCGGATGCCGATCTGACCGCCAAGGGAAAAAACCACAATGATTCTCTACATGTCTCCATAGAATGCAGGGGCACTACTCTTGCACACGTATTGGTGGACACCGGTTCTTCCCTGAATGTATTGCCCAAGAAGGCCTTAGATCGGTTGGATTGTGAGGGCCTGGAATTGAAACCTAGTAACATCATTGTTAGAGCCTTCGACGGTTCTAAGAGGATGGTGCATGGTGAGGTAGACATTCCTATTCGTGTGGGTTCCCAAGTCTTTGACTCAACGTTCTACGTGATGGATATTCGTCCGTCTTATTCCTGTTTGCTGGGTCGACCTTGGATTCACAAGGCCGGGGCCGTAACATCCACTCTACACCAGAAGCTCAAATACCCTGTCAGAGGGAAGATTGTTACTGTGCAGGGAGAGAAGGAATACATGATTAGTCACCTGAATTCATTCCGGTATATCGAGATGGACGGGGAGTTTATTGAAACCCCCTTTCAACATTTTGAGGAGGTACCTCCAACATTGGTGTCAGCTGAGACAGTGGTTGAAGAAGACCTTCCTTTGAAGATGGCTTCCTTGAAGAATGCCCGGACTGTAATCGAGAAAGGCAAGTGCGCAAACTGGGGTCAACTTCCTGACTTCACTCAAAAGAACGACAAGTTTGGGCTGGGCTTCACTGCAGAGGCTCAGAGGGCTGTTCGCAAATAAAGGATCAGAAAGCCTCCGGTGTTCATCACCAACCCAAGGGTGAATGCTATCGAGGAGGACGTAGAGGAAGCAGAATTTGACAGTTGGATCTATCCAACAACCAGCAACGGACCAAGCAACTGGACGGCAAAAGATTTTACACCTATTACATTTGTCACGCAGTAATGAACTCTTTTGTTTTCAATTTGTAACAAACAATATGTTGAAACTTTTATTGGCTCGGTGTCCTACCCGGGGCACCGTGGCTCCATTTGTGAGGGCTTTTTGTATGACATTTCCATATATCATTAATCAAAACATTGGACGTTGTTGCATTTCAAATCTTGTGCGATTTTTCTTTCTTTGTTATATATTGCAAAACAGCTATATTTACACACACTCACTTATACAGGTTCCAATCCACTATGGATCTCACTGGTAACGGCTCTGCTACTGCCAGTTATGACTTCGAAAATCCGATCAACTTGGCTGGAGACGAAGGTGAAGATGATTGCGAAGTGCCTGGTGAACTCGCAAGACTGCTACTCCAGGAAGAGAGGGCCATTCAGCCGCATGAAGACCCAGTGGAAACGATAAACCTGGGTACTGAGACAGATAGAAAAGAAGTCAAGATTGGTGCCAATCTAGAGCTCAGCGTGAAACAACGATTGATCCAGATGCTGCATGACTACATGGAAATCTTTGCTTGATCTTACGAAGACATGCCCGGTTTGGATGCCGACATTGTGGTTCATCACCTGCCTACCAAGGAAGACTGCCCTCCGGTAAAACAGAAGGTCCGCCGCATGCGCCCAGAGATGTCCGAGAAAATCAAAGCTGAGGTTATGAAACAATTTGATTCCGGGTTCCTAGCAGTGACTTCTTATCCTCAGTGGGTGGCCAACGTGGTTCCAGTGCCAAAGAAGGATGGTAAAGTCAGAATGTGTGTTGACTACAGGGATTTGAACAGGGCTAGCCCTAAGGATGATTTCCCTCTGCCTCACATTGACGTTCTGGTTGACAATACTGCTCAACACAAGGTGTTCTCCTTCATGGATGGTTTCTCCGGGTATAATCAAATCAAGATGGCTCCTGAAGATATGGAAAAGACTACCTTTGTTACTCAGTGGGGCACTTTCTGCTACAAGGTCATGCCATTCGGGTTGAAAAATGTTGGGGCAACCTACCAACGTGCCATGGTCGCTTTATTTCATGACATGATCCACTATGAGATTGAAGTATACGTCGATGATATGATTGCAAGGTCCCAAACTGAGGAGGAACACCTTGACCATCTGCGGAAGCTGTTTGACCGACTAAAGTTGTACAAGCTGAGGTTGAACCCAAACAAATGCACCTTTGGGGTGAGGTCTGGAAAATTGCTAGGTTTCATTGTAAGCGATAAAGGTATTCAAGTGGACCCTGCCAAGGTGAAAGACATACAAGAGATGCCGACTCCCAAGACAGAGAAAGAAGTCAGAGGCTTTCTAGGGCGACTGAATTACATTGCCCGATTCATCTTGCATCTAACTGCTACTTGTGAGCCAATCTTCAAATTGCTGAAGAAAGATCAAGTAGTACGTTGGAACGATGAATGTCAGGCTGCTTTCGAAAAGATAAAAGAATATCTCCAAGAACCACCCATTCTTATGCCACCAGTGGAAGGGAGACCTCTAATACTATACTTGACAGTACTTGACAACTCGATGGGGTGTGTGCTGGGGCAGCATGACGAGTCTGGCCGAAAAGAGCACGCTATTTATTACCTGAGCAAAAAGTTTACCGACTGTGAGACTCGGTACTCACTGCTCAAGAAAACTTGCTGCGCTCTGGTATGGGCTGCTCGTCGGCTGAGACAGTATATGCTGACTCACACTACTCTGTTAATTTCAAAGATGGATCCAATCAAGTACATATTAGAAAAGTCTGCTCTGTCTGGAAGAATAGCAAGATGACAAATGATCTTGACAGAATATGATATCCAGTACACAACTCAAAAAGTAATCAAGGGAAGTGTATTGGCAGACCATTTGGCACACCAACCTGTGGACGATTACCAATCATTGAACTTTGAATTTCTAGACGAAGATATCATGGTAGTAACTGATTGTGAGGTACCTGGACCGGATGAAGGACCTGAGGAAGGATCCCGATGGTCTATGCATTTTGACAGAGCCTAGAACGCTTTGGGTAACGACATCGGCGTTGTGATCATATCCCCTAAAGGTACTCATACTCCACTCACCGCCCGGCTGTGTTTCAACTGCACCAACAACATGGCAGAATATGAGGCATGTATCATGGGTCTTCAAGCTGCAATCGACTTAAGGATCAAGTTTCTGAGTGTCTTCGGAGATTCCTCTCTCGTGATCAATCAGATCAAAGGCGAGTGGGATACGAAACACCCAAATCTTATTCCTTACAAGGAGTATGTGTTGACTTTGCTTCCCCACTTTGAAGAGATAACTTTTGAACACTTCCCAAGAGAGGAGAATCAGTTAGCGCACGCACTAGCTACGATGTCTTCAATGTTCAAAGTCAAATGGGACAACGAGGCTCCCCAGATCATTATCTGGAAGTTGGACGAACCTGCATACTGCTGCGATCTTGAGGCCGAAGAGGTAACCGAAAAACCCTGGTATCATGAGGTGAAGAGATATTTGGAAGCTCAAGAATACCCCGAGGGCGCATCGTTCAATGACAAGAAGTTCCTGAGAAGGTTTGCGGCAAAATTCTTCCTCAGCAACGGCATTCTCTACAAACGAAATCATGATTCAACTTTACTGCGTTGTGTGGATAAGGCTGAAGCAGAGAAGATCATGATGGAACTACATGAAGGTACATTCAGAACATATTCCAGTGGATATACCATGGCAAAGAAAATTCTTCGAGCAGGATATTTCTGGTCCACAATGGAAGTCAACTGTTACCAACATTCTCGAACTTGTCATAAATGCCAGATCTATGCTGATAAGGTGCACATCCCTCCGGTTCCTTTGAATGTCCTGACGGCACCTTGGCCTTTTGCAATGTGGGGCATTGATATGATCGGCGAGATCCGACCGACGACATCCAATGGGCATCGCTTCATCTTGGTGGCGATCGATTACTTCACGAAGTGGGTGGAGAAAGCCTCCTACGCCACCGTAACCAAGAGCGTCGTGGCACGTTTCATTCGGCATAACCTGATCTGTCGGTACGGCGTCCCGGAGAGGATCATTACGGACAATGGTACCAATCTTAACAACAAGATGATCACTGAGCTCTGCGAGCAATTCAAGATACAGCTCCACAACTCTTCTCCTTACCGGCCGAAGATGAATGGGGCTGTAGAAGCAGCTAATAAGAATATCAAAAAGATTGTGCAGAAGATGACAGTGACCTATAAAGATTGGCACAAAATGTTACCATTTGCTCTTCATGGGTACCGTACCTCAGCACGGACGTCAACCGGGGCAACACCCTTTTCCTTGGTCTATGGCATGGAGGCAGTCTTGCCAATTGAAGTCCAGATACCCTCTCTCTGGATAATGAAGGATGCAGACTTGAGTGAAGATGACTGGATCCAGACTCGACTTGATCAATTAAACCTAATTGACGAAAAGAGACTCACTGCTATTTGCCATGGTCAGACGTACCAAAAACGGATGATCAGGGCATTTAACAAGAAAGTCAGACCACAAGAGTATCAAGTTGGGGACCTGGTAATCAAACGCATCATCCTTCCTCAAAGTGATCCCAGGGGCAAATAGACCCCTACATACGAAGGGCCATTTGTGGTTAAACATGTGTTCTCAGGAGGAGCCATGATTCTAACCACCATGGATGGTGACGACCTTCCTCACCCCGCCAATGCAGACATAGTAAAAAGATACTACGCATAAATAAAAGACCCGCTAGGTTGACATACCTAGGCAAAAATAAGGGCTTCCCGGCGAACCAAAAGGGTTCGGGCAAAAATAAGGGATGAAATGAAAAAGAATCTGTACACCCGGCAAGTCGAAAACCTGAAAGGGCGGCTTGGGCAAAAATGGGTATCCCGGTGGACTGAAAACCCGAAAGGGCGGTCCAGGCAAAAGTTAGGGATAAAGCGTAACACTATGTCTCATTGGATCACCTTGCATCCAGAATTCGGCATCAACTATCAGGCTCAGACATCGGCATCGATCAATCAGCTTCATCTTCAACTAAGCAGCAAAGTGATGAGACGCTTGAAGACATAAAGGCAATAGCAAAGTTGGAACCCAGTGGGAATTTTGTTCACATAGCTGTTTTGTTTCCTTTTCAAAATTGTATAAACTTTATTCGGCGGCGTTCTCTTACTAGGACGTCATCCTCTTGTACAAAAACGCCTATTTACAGGCAAACTTCAAAATCAATACAAATTCACTTTTCCAAACAAATTGCCAATTCTTTTTCCTTTTTTCTGTTTTGTCTTGCGAACAACGTCCAATGTTCATTTTTTGATATATGCATTTGACATTAAATTGCTAATTTATCAATACTTGCATGCGAAACAAAGGACTGATTACAGGTGACATCAGAAACAGGGGAAATGTAGAATTGTCCGGGCAGTCTAGTTGCTTTGTCCGCCAAGGTACCAAGGTAGGTTCAACTGAAGAATATGACCAAGTTTCCTCAACTCCCCACAGAGTAAGACAAGATTCAGCATTACCCTCTCCAAGAAAAGTTAGTCTATCATCAGCCCTACAATAGGCACCCTGTTCCCCTAGCAAGTCAGCAATACTCTCCTCTAGCAGAGTTAGTCTACGGCCAGCCTAAAGGAAGTTGGGTATCCCCAGAAGATATCAACATTCCCCAGCGGAGTATGGGCATTCCTCAGCAAGCATCCCCGGCAGTCTTGATCTAAGATTGTTCCCCGGCGGAATACAGACACTCCAGTGGAACCATTTTCCAGTACAGTCTGAAAGTCTCCCCAGGAAATTGGGAATCCAAATCCCCAGCAGGTCTTGGAGCTTATCCCCGGTAGACTCTGGAAGCTTATTCCCCGCAGAATACGAACGTCCCTCTCCGTTTTCATTCAAAAGTTATTCCTCACAAGGGCTTATAACTGGGTTATCCTCAGCTAATTACCACGGAAGATCTCCCTCGGCGAAGTTCTTCCTATCCCCAGCGGAGTTCATCAAAGTTCCCCAACATAACTTATCAACAGAATCCCCAGCGGAGTTTATCATTGTTATCCCCAGCGGAGTCCATCATTGAAATCCTCAGCGGAGCTCTCATCAAAACTTCAGCGAAGTATCTCTTCCCACAGAGTAATTCCCCTCAGAGTAATCTCTCCAACAAGCTTATTCCCCAACGGAGTCATCTTCTCCTACCGGTGTATTCTTGCAACCATCATCCCTAGCGAAAGCAAGGAACTCTACCCTTTAACGTCAGCCCAGGATTTAATTCCCTGGCCGGTCGTCAAGGATTTATTTTCCTAGACGAAAATACATTCATAAACATTCCGCATTTCATACATCTTGCTTACATACATGATAAAGTGCATACCACACTATCTCATTATGAACATCATGACATCATGCATTTCATACATCATGACATTGCATACAACTGATGTTTTTCCTTTTCAGGGAAAAAGACAATCCAAAAGACGACTACCTTCAACTGTCACAATTCCAGATTCGATTCCTGTATCTAGCCAGGGCACATCTGTAAGTGATCAGTTTCCAGATTCGATTCCTGTATCTAGCCAGGGCACATCTGAAGAGTTTGAAGACTCGATTCCTGTATCCAGCCAGGGCATATCTGTTGACGACTATTTCCAGATTCGATTCCTGTATCCAGACAGGGCATATCTGTTGATGACTAATTCCAGATTCGATTCTTGTATCTAGCCAGGGCACATCTGAAGAGTTTGAAGATTCGATTCTTGTATCTAGCCAGGGCATATCTGTTGACGACTAATTCCAGATTCGATTCCTGTGTCCAGCCAGGGCACATCTGAAGAGTTTCCATATTCAATTCCTGTATCCAGCCAGGGCATATCTGTTGACGACTAATTCCAGATTCGATTCCTGTGTCCAGCCAGGGCACATCTGAAGAGTTTCCAGATTCAATTCATGTATCCAGCCAGGGCATATCTGTAGACGATAATTCCAGATTCGGTTCCTGTATCCAGCCAGGGCACATCTGAAGAGTTTGAAGATTCGATTCCTGTATCCATCCAGGGCATATCTGTAGACGACAAATTCCAGATTCGATACCTGTATCCAGCCAGGGCATATCTGTGAGCAACCGATTATAGATTCAAAACCTGTATCTAGCCAGGGCATATCTGCATGAAGAGATTGAAGATCAACACCTGTAACAAGCCAGGAAAACATCTGTCTTTCTCAAAGTGCGCAAGTTATCGCTAAGGAATCTCTTATGCGATCAACACTTCCAAATGGCATCTATAAGCCCATTCCCGACAAGGTTCTGTCACGCCTTCAGATGGAATCTATAAGCCCATCTCCCTATCCACCATCTCTCCAAATGGCATCTATAAGCCCATTCCCGATGTCACATTTGCTGATACTCCAACATGCGAGTGCAAATTTCCGGGCACTCTAGTGTCCAATCTCCTTTTACCCTCGAGACACGAAAGGCAAACTTGCCAATCTAACTCTTCAGGTTCAAGAAGATTGAACAGGGGCAACTGTGTACCCTAAAATTTGCCCTCCCACTCACTCAACATTTTCTCATCACAAGGCCCTTGGAGCTCAAAGATCCAGTTAGGGTTTCCTCTGCTCAAGACTTCTCTTTGCACTGTTGACTCAAATTAGGGTTTGTGTTTGCACAAAGATATTTTGACCTAAAATGCCCAATATGACTTTCATGCTTCATATTGGACTCCCAAGTTTATCCATACCAAGTTTCAAGCCTTGATTCCAACCTTCGCCTAGTCAATTGGACAGTTGACCTATAAATCAGCTGTATTGGGGAAAAAGTCAACTGTGGCCAATTGACAGTCAAACCTCATGGAAATTGACCCACATCAACCTTATGAACTCATATGGACCACTGGATCAAGTTTGGATCACAATTCCACAAGAAATTTGATCAGATCACCAAAAGGGCAAAATGGTCATTTTTAGGGTTTTGACTGCACAAAGGCAATTTTTGACTGTTTGACCTAGCCAATGGCAAACCAAGCTCACATATGGACTCAAGGACCCCATGTAATTGTCTTGACATACTCAACAAGTTCAAAAGATCCCAAATGCACAAGGTTGACAGTTGAATTTTCCAGTCAATTGATCAATTTTTGAGTGTATACTGAAAAGTCAAACTTTGACTTTTTGGTCAAAATCAAGTGTCAAGATTCATTTTTCATCAAAACATGCCAAATCATGAAACTTGTTCATCAAGAAATCAAGAATCACAAATTAGGGTTTGAAATGAAGATTTTTCATAACTTAGAATTTTTCTAAGTTATGAAAAACCCTAATTTTTTCCTAACTTTGTCCCACTTTCTCATCAAGATGCATTTGGATTCAAGGAAAAGTCAAAACATGAAAGTTGTAGTCCATTGCAAAATATACAACTTTTATTCACAAAGTTTCCTCAAAAGAAGCTTGTAGCTCAAGTTACAATTTTTGGAACAAGGGTACCAAACCATTCTTAACTTAGAGAAATTTGACCTATTTTAGGCAAGGTTTTTGCCTAACTTCAAGACCACTTTTCACATACTTCCACTTGGAATTTCAATTTTCATTACCAAGATGGATTGTAGTACACATTCCAAGCTTTCCAAAAAGTCAAAGAACTCATCAAACAACCTCATGGTTAGGGTGAATCGAATTTGGCAAGTTGGGAAAAACTCACTTTGTTTATGGCCAATTTACATGTTCATACACTTGTGCTATTTTGAACTCAGCTTGCATTCCTTGATTACAGGTCCTATATCCCATTTGCACTCAATAATTTAATGCAAACCCCTTGTGTTCAAGCCTTGCATTATGTGTTTAAGCATTACATGGAAGTTTAACCCTTAAATAGAAAAAGCAAATTATCCATTTTAGAAAAGATGAACTTTATGTCAAAGTTGCAAATCAAGAAGTACAAGGCCATATCTTTGGGTACAAGTTCAGAAGCAAAACACACTGATCAAGGGGAAAGGTTGCAGCATAGATTGGGGGCCTGCATCAGTCTAGAACACAACTTGAACTTTTGTTGCTTAAGAGAGAAGAAAACTTGCAAACAAAACACCAACTCTCATCTCAGCCAAGACAACCTTAAGCAAAGTTATTGTACACATTCTAAACATTAAACCTAAGCTGAAACACAAGCCAACCAAGTTCCAAACATCCTCTAACACAGAACCACCATAAAACTGCAAAAACAGGGCATAAGCTGCAGTTGGACTTCCATAGTTCATTCCACTTGTGCATTCCTGCTAAGACTTGTTCAAACACATCCCACATCATCCCTTGAAACTATTCTAAGCCCTAAACACGACCTGTAACACCCCTAGCTAACATCACCATTTCCATATTTTCTGTTTTGCAGTTGAAGTGCCATAACACGATTCACTTGGTTTTGGAGCAAACTAAGGATTGGAATAGCATCCCTGGACATCAAGGAAGCTATACAAATCATTACCTTGCCTTGTAAGCATCCCCATTATTGCACACAATTCCAACTGAACAGGTAAGTTCATGAACTCGTATCTCTCTATCCAGGCATTGTTAGGTTTAGATTTGTGAAGAAATTATGTCACATTCATAGCCCTGAACATGCCCATATCATTAGTTTTCATTTATGTTATGTGTGCTTAGAGAATTTTAAGTCTGAACATTGATAAAAAGTTAGGTTAAGAATTAGGAATGGAGAAATTCTCTCTCATTTCTGAGAGTTAGGATGAGT
The DNA here is from genome assembly GCA_948472305.1 of Vicia faba. Classification (NCBI taxonomy): domain Eukaryota; kingdom Viridiplantae; phylum Streptophyta; class Magnoliopsida; order Fabales; family Fabaceae; genus Vicia; species Vicia faba. Next base: position 1,426,502,744 of record OX451736.1, on the reverse strand, counting down.
TCTTTATATGTCCAGAATCGTGGTTTGATGCTTAACACTTTTCATGTTGTGAGTTTGTGCTAAAAATCAGGGAATCTGGAGATAGCAAACGCGTGTTGTTGTTGTTCAAACAGGTTCTGAGGTTGAAGACAAAGTCTTCTTGGGCTGGGCCTGAGTTTGACTTCCTATTTGCACCTTGTTTTTACTTTTGAACCCCCTTGGCCCATTGTGCTTATTTGAAACATTTTCTTGACTTTTCTTGTTATTTCTGACTTATTTATTTTTTCTCATAATATTAAAAATATAAAAAATATTTTTCAAACCATTTTTGTATTTATTATGCATTTATTTGTTTAAATTGATATTTGTACATATAAATAATACACAAATACTCTTTTATTTAAAATACTAAAATAATAAATACTTTTTTTTATTTTCTGACTTTTGTTTTTATTTTATCTTTGAAAAAACTTTTTTAAAAAATACATTTTTTTTGTAAATATTAAATATTATTATTTTTATACATATATTTAGTATTTAGTAAATATTATAAATATTTAGGTATTTATGAATACATTTAGGTTAAAAACATAATAAAATAATACATTTTTATTTTACTAATATTTGACTTAAAAATTACTTTTTTTTCATATATTTTCTTTTCATTTATTTTTTGTACATAATTAAGAAATATTACATATATTATATAATAAATACTTTTATTTATAAAATTAGGGTTTTACCCTAGATCCATAAAAATACCAAAAATACATTAATTTTATTTTTATTTATTTGATACCTAAAAAATACTTTTTCACATACATATAAAAATCATTTTTTGCGTCTTGCATATTTATTTTATTTTATTTGAATATTGTGTAAATAAATACCTTGCAAAATTCCAAGTTTGATGTAATAGTCTAGGGTTTTAATTCTTGTCAAAATACCCCCATTTGAACATTTGTACCCCCTTCCCATATATTGTGTTGTAATAACTTAGGAACTTTATTTTTCGCACTTTAAAGCTTTCTAATTATGCCATGTTAGAATTAGGGTTTGTATGCAAATTAATTAACCAAAATAGTTTGACCTAACTCCAAGATAAACAAGCATGAAAATGGACAACACTAATCACACTTGCACCCCTAGGGTATTCCACTTGTTGCCTTCAATAATGGGCCATATTGCATGTTAGGTCTCTTTGGGCAAAACAAAAACAATCAAATGATCATAGTCCCTCGATGACGCTTTCGAAAGTTGCCTAAAAATGATCAAGTCCCTTAAAAGAAATTTCCCAAAGATACTTGGCACCATTGCAATCATGGTCTAAACGATGACCCGCGCCTGTCCCATTCACATCCTAACACAAGATTGTCCACCAAATACAATGGTGGAACAAAATTGTTAAAAGGTTTAAAACATAGGAGAAATCTTTGAGAAATTTAGGAGTAGACGAACTCTTAGTTACTTGCATCAAACTTGCAAAAACACTTTCCTATTTTCAAAACCACACCTCACAAACACATTTTCAAAACAACTTCCAAAAACATTGAAAACCTTTTTAAAAGACATACACCTTTGTATACATCCCAACATGGATCATTACAAAGGTTGCCACCACATTGGCCTCTTTTCAAAACATATTCAAAACCCACACACAAAGCACCATTTCAAACATTTGAAATCGAAGGCAAGTGATCTAAACCAAGTAACTAAGAGCCCATGGATAACCATGGATAGAAAGGGTGCTGATACCTTCCCTTTCTATAATCTACTCCCCGAACCCAAGAAAACATCTCAAAGGTTTTTGCTGTGCTTTTTAACCTTTCCTTAGGATAAAATAAAAAGTCGGTGGCGACTCTTGCTCAACCGAAACATTTGCGAAAACAAAATGCAAAACCTCAAGTCAGTTCTCCCACCGTATCACAACAGTGATAGTTTCAGCAGCTTTACCTGTCGTCATTTTCTTCTGAGGTCTGGCAGAAGGTCCTTCTACTGCTTTCCTCTTCAAACATTCCTGAAGAACAACATCTGGAGCAGCTTAATTTCTTCCTTGAAGCCAAGCTGGATCAATAGGTGTTCCAGTTTCTTTGCAGATTTCAATGTAGTGTAGGATGATACGTGGGTGATATCCTAAATTAAACAGAGGGAAATCTACAATATGTATCCTTCTTCTCTTCACAGCAGGTGACACATATGGAGTTGGTTCAACCAGCAGCTTGTCAATTATTTTCCTTTTCAGTAAATTCTTCCCAGTCATAGTCTTACCACAAGTAGGTTCTAACTCCCCCAGAAGATTGGCTTCATCTAGGTGAGCAATCAGACCATTCTCAGTCAGAATGTCTGAGATTAATCTACCTATAGGGATCCAATTCCTTTTGGTTTTTGGGTTTTTCAACCTTTCAGCTTCCCTAGTCTCTTTTACATGGTTCCAGAGATGTTCAAATAGCAAATAAGGCAGATCAATTTTGACATTTGTTCCAAGGCAGAACAACAAGTATTGCTGATCAGCGTCAATGTAATCTAGAGAGTTGGTGTCTTTCCTGTGGTGAATACATCCATGGATAATCCTTGCCCAAATTTTGTATTTATCTTTCAAGTCCCTGGCTTTAGAGGAACCTTGGCCATTTTTGAAAATCTCTGAATAGACTCTTGACATCTCCATTCTTCCACTTTGCATACCTGTAACTCCAAGTCCTTTAAACCCTAGCAACTTTCTAATTAGGTTTTCAGTAATGGATATTTCCTTGCCCATTATGAAAGAGAGAATAACCTTAGGCATTGCAATAGCATGAATCCAGAATTCCTTCACCAGATATGGAAATACTGACCAATGAGACGATCAAAAAAGTTTTCCCAGCCTTGAAACTTAACAGCGGGAAACAAGTCAAAGCCATTTTCTCTTAGATTCTCAAAGTCTACCATTAACTCACTTAAAACTTCCAAACTGTCTATAGGAATAAGGGTAGTTCTTTCAGGCACAATGTATTGCTCAGAGTGGGATGAGGAAGAAACCATTGAAGTTCTTTGAGAGTTGAGAGATGAAGAAAAAGGGTTTTTAGAGAAAAAGTACAGAAAAATGCTTGAGTTTGAAAGAGACGGTAAAAAATGAAAAAGGGTTTTTCAAAACGTATTTATATGCAAAAGTTTCAGAATTAGGTTTAGAAATAAAATTAAAAAAAGAATTTTTAAAGAATTTAAAACGAATTTAAAACGAATCTCATCATTACGTGCATTTAATGATTTTGCTAAAAATAAGGGAAAATGTGAGATTATGGCTAATCATTAACAGTTACCTAGAACGGCGTCAGTAGCCTTTGCACGCTTGACCTTTCAGAAATACACCACATGTTCAGCTGCTGAAGGATGCATGTAACAGCTGTTTGTTCTAATGAATTTCTGAACTATACTTAGAAATGAAACGTTAGAACATTTTAGAACTTTTCATATAGCTTCTGATGTAACTTCTCTTCTAACTTCTGAAGAGTTGTTAATCAGAACATTCATTTTAGAATATTCTGAGGTCAAACACAGAAGATAAATATTATTTTACTCAGGACATAATTCCATACAAATATTTTTCAAAATGAAATTAATTCTATCTTCTGAAAGGGGTTTGGTAAAAATGTCAGCCCATTGATGGTCTGTTTTTACAAAAATTAAATTTAAAATACCCTTCTGAATATATTCCCTTATAAAATGATATTTAATTTCAATATGTTTGGATTTAGAATGTAAAATTGGATTCTTAGAAAGACAGATAGCAGAAGTATTGTCACAGAAGATAGGAATGTTACTTTCATAAAGATTGAAATCTTCTAGCTGACTTTTCATCCAAATCATCTGAGAGCTACATCCAGTAGAATATATATACTCAGCTTATGTGGTTGAAAGTGAAATTGTTGCTTGCTTCTTGTTGTACCACGAGATAAGATTTTCACCCAGAAACTGACAGCTTCCAGAGGTGCTTTTTCTTTCAATTCTATCTCCAGCAAAGTCAGCATCATAATAACCTACTAGTCTGTAATCTTGTGATCTTCTGTAACACAAACCCAGATTAGTAGTACCTTTCAGATACCTAAGAATTCTCTTAACTGCTGTTAAGTGAGATTCTCTAGGATCTAATTGCAATCTAGCACATAAACACACACTGAATAGTATATCAGGTCTAGATGAAGTCAAATAGAGAAGGGATCCAATTATACCTCTATAGAGCTTCTGATCTACCTTCATACTTACCTCATCTTTTCCCAGAATGCAGGTTGGATGCATAGGTGTCTTGGCATCTTTGCTTTCTGACATCTAAAATTTCTTCAGAAGTTCTTTAACATACTTCGTCTGATGTATGTAAGTACCTTCTGGAGTCTGGTTGATTTGAATTCCCAAAAAGAATTTCAATTCTCCCATCATGCTCATTTCAAATTCTGCCTGCATGGTCTCAGAAAATCCTTTTCCAAGGGAGATATTAGATGTTCCAAAAATTATATCATCAACATAAATTTGACAAATTAAAATATCATTTTTAAATTTCTTTCTAAAAAGAGTTGTGCCCACTTTCCCTCTGGTAAAATATTTTTCTAAAAGAAAATTACTCAGACGATCATACCAAGCTCTGGGAGCTTGTTTCAAACCGTACAAAGACTTCTTTAATTTAAAAACATGTTCTGGATGTTTTGAATCAATAAATCCAGGAGGTTGATGGACATAAACTTCTTCTTCAATGTAGTAATTTAAAAATGCACTTTTAACATCCATTTGATATAATGAAATTTTATTTTGTACACCAAAAGAAATTAATAATCTTATAAACTCTAACCTGGCGATTGGGGAAAAGGTTTCATTATAATCAATTCCTTCTTGTTGACTATAACCCTGTGCAACCAGTCGTGCTTTGTTTCTGATCATCTCTCCTTGCTCGTTCAGTTTGTTTCTGAAAACCCATTTGGTTCCTATAACATTGAATCCTTTAGGTCTTGGAACTAGATTCCATACATCATTTCTGGAGAATTGATTGAGTTCTTCTTGCATTGCTAAGATACAATCATTATCTTCCAGAGCTTCATCAATGGAGGTTGGCTCAATCAGAGAAACCAAACAAAAAAAAGATTCTTCATTGATTCTGAGAGAGGATCTTGTTCTGATGGGATCTTCTTTTCTTCCAATGATTATGTCTTCTTTGTGAGCTGAAGAGATTCTAGGAAACCTTTTCTGAGTGGGTTGGTCAGAGATTCTGAGGTTGTCTCGAGCATTTTCAAGAGGATGATCTGCTGAGTCTTCCTTTGCTTCAGAGTTTTCCTTTTCTTCTAAAGTTTCAGAGTTTGAGGGATGATCTTCTGTACCTACAGAAAAATAATTTGCTTTGGTTGTTGCTAGCCAAGCTTATCATCAAACCTGACTTTGATTGATTCTTCAACAATCTGAGTTTCTGTGTTGTATACTCTATAGCCTTTTGAGCGTTCAAAATATCTAAGCAAAAAACACTTTTGTGCTTTAGAATCAAACTTGTTCAGAGTTTCTTTAGTGTTTAGAATAAAACAAGTACATCCAAAAGGATGGAAATAAGAAATGTTTGGTTTTCTGTTTTTCCACAAATCATAGGGAGTCTTTTCAAGAGTAGGTCTTATAGAGATTCTATTCTGAATGTAACACGTTGTGTTCACAGCTTTTGCCCAAAAGTGCTTAGCCATATTAGTTTCATTGATCATGGTTCTGGCCATTTCTTGTAAAGTTATATTATTTCTTTCTACAACTCCATTTTGCTGGGGAGTTCTAGGACAAGAAAAATTATGAAAAATACCATTTTCTTTAAAATATTTTTCAAAATAATGATTTTAAAATTCACCACCATGATCATTTCTTACTTTTATGATTTTAAAATCTTTTTCATTTTGCACTTGAGTACATAAATCAATGAACACAGAATGTGACTCATCCTTTTATTTTAAAAACTTTACCCATGCCCATCTGTTGAAGTCATCAACAATGATCAATCCATACTTCTTGCCTCTGATGGATGCAGTTTTAACTGGCTCAAACAGATTAATATGAAGTAACTCTAATGGCTTAGAGTAAGAGACAACATTTTTGGATTTAAAAGAAGGTTTTGAAAATTTTCCTTTTTGACATGCTTCGCACAAAGCTTTTGAGTTGTACTTCAGATTGGGAAGTCCTCTGACTAAATTTAATTTATTTAGTTGAGAGATTTTTCTTAGACTGACATGTCCCAATCTTCTATGCCATACCCATTGCTCATCACTAACAGACAAAAGGCATTTAACGTTCTGAGATTTAAGATCTGATAAATCAATTTTGTATATGTTGTTCTTTCTCTTGCCAGAAAAGAGGATTGATCAATCTTTTTGACTTACAGCTCTACAGGAGCTTTGATTGAAGATAATGTCATAACCATTGTCACTTAATTGACTTATGGACAATAGATTATGAGCTAATCCTTCTACTAATAAAACATTAGAGATAGAAGGAAGGTTACCATTTCCAATGGTTCCAGAACCAATAATCTTCCCTTTCTGATTACCTCCAAACTTCACGTCTCCTCCAACTTTAAGTTCCAGGCTTTGGAACATAGACCTTTTTCCTGTCATTTGTTGTGAGCACCCAGAGTCCAGGTACCATGACAGGTGTCTCAATTGAGCTATTAAGGACATCTGCAACAAATATTATTTTATCCTTAGGTACCCATATCTTTTTGGGTCCTTTTGGGTTAGAGAGTTTAAATTCTGTTTGAACTTTAGGTTAGCATAAGAGTTTCCAGAATGTGATGTATATTTTATATCATGAGAGTGTCCAAACTTGAATTTTTTATTCAGAGGTTTGTAAGAGAAAGTCATTTTAGCAACATGTTTTGGTATGTATGTCTCCTTCCCTTTGGGAGGTTCATATCCAATTCCTCTTCTGTTTTTCCCACTAACTCCAAAGATCATTGAAGTCATTTTGCTTCTATCTATGCCTTTAGATAGAAAAGTTTGAAAGCTACAGTCATATTCTTTCAGAATATCTTTTGAACTAGACACAAATTCTGAACTAGAATTTTTTTGAACATTTTGAATTTCTTCTTTAAGTTTAAAATTATTTTCTAAAAGTTCAGAATTTTCTGTTTCAAGTTTCTCAAAATCAGATGCAAGACTCTTCTTGAGTTTCTTGTATTTGATTTTGAGTTGACTGTAGTTTTCCAGAAGTTCTGATAAACTATCAGCAAGTTCATCTCTAGAAAATTCAGAAAATACCTCTCTTGGTTCTAATTCACAGTCTGAGTCATCTGCTGTGGTAGCCATCAGAGCTAGGTTCGTGTGATCGGTGGAAATAGAACTGACTGTTTTTTTAAGCTGGTTCGCAAAATGTCGCGGTAAGCAAGAGTCTCCACCGTCTTTTATGTTCTCCAACATGGAAAGGACAAAAGCACAGCAAAATTCCTTATTCGAGATATCTCTCAGTTCGGGAGGTAGATTTATAGAAAGGGAAGGTATTATCACCCTTTCTATCCGTGGTTATCCACGGGCTCTTAGGTACTTGCTCTTATGTTTTCAAAAATTGTTTGCTTTTCAAGTGTGCGTGGGTTTTGAAAAAGTTTCGTTTGAAAAATTTCTAAGTAACTCTTGTATCTGTCCTCAAGAGTGTATGAAAAATTTGTTTGAAAACTTTTTGAAAGTGTCAGTGCGAAAAGTTGTTTTTGTTTATTTTTGAGAGAGCAAGTACCCAGGAGAAATCTACCTACTCTAAGGAATTAGGTTGTGTAAGAGTCCTTTAGACAGTATTATCCCACTATTGAGAAGTAGGTAGCACCGTCGTTGGAGTTATTCGGGTCAATTCGATTATTAGGGACATGTGCGGTCACCGAAGCAATAGTAGGACGCCTTAGTGGTAACCCTAATGTCCTAGATCCTTTTTTTATCCGAGGCAACCGTTTCGAGGCAACTGGATCTTTAGACAGGAGGGCAACCTCTAAAACACCCTATACTTGATGACCACTTCGAGGCAACTAGTGAGGCGTACCCTAAGAGTGGCATGTGCATGTGTGTTGTTTTTCAGTTAAGGTTATCTTGTACATGTTATTTGTGAGCTGCGAGTTGGTTTTATTTGTCATACAAGTCTTTCATGCATATTAACAGTTAAGAGTGCGGAAAATAAATTGCGGAAATATGAATCTACGCTATTACAAGGCGCGGGTCTATACATCGCCAAAAACAAAAACCCGTTTTGAAAATAAGTGCGAAAAAAGTAAATAAAGCGATAAAACCTAATTAACTATTACATTTCCAGAGCAGATACATAAATATAATGGATTAAAATAAACATGCGCGCGAAAGAATTAAATCGGGGCGTCCTTAGGGTTTTGACCCTTTTTTGAGAAAAAGATGAGATTTGTCCTTTTTTTGCAATTAATGAAATCTTAAACCTAATTTACTAATTACTTAATTATTTACAAGAAAAAATATTTTTTTTGTGTTTTTTAATGTTTTAATGAAATAAAATAAAAAGGAATTAAAAGTCCAAAAGAAAAAAAACCTAAGTCTAATTCATTTTATTTATTGTAAAAGGAAATTAAAATTACCTAATTAAACAAAATCAATTTATTAGTGTTTTATTTACAAAAATGATTAATAGTGAATAATAAAAATATTTACATTTTTTATTTTCTGAATTTTTATTGTGAAAAATTAATTATGTTAGTTTTAGCGATGATAATAATAATTAGAAGAAAAAGGTTAATAAATAAAAATGGAAAATATAGAATAAAAGAAAAAAAAAGATGAACCAAAGGGGGGGGGGGGGGGGGGGAGGGGGGTTCTAGGCCCAGAATGGAGGTTTGTGTGGAAATTGGAAGCCCATTTGTTGCCAAGCCACGTTTGACCTTTTGCCATTGCCTACAGCGTGCTTTGACTTGGAGTATAATGCTCAGCGCCTTATGGCCTTTGTTTCTGAGCATGTAGCCACCTGGCGCTTGATTTGTGAGGCATATGGTACACCTTCTTTGGCAAGCCTCACAAGAATACCTGAAAAACAAAGGCAATAAGATTTTTTGGGGGACCTGGGATTCGAACCCAGGTCCCAAGGGACTATGCACAAGCGCCTTGGCCAGCTGAGCTGTGTGTTTCATTTGTTATCAAGACAACACGTGATCATTATATGGGTAAAACAAAACAATGCCTGGAAAAAAAATATAAACGCGCGTTTTTTAGAAAAGGAAAAATAAGAGGGGGACGCGTCAGCGTCTTCTTCGTTTGTTACTGGTTTTTTACCTGTGGATTTCTATCCGCAGGAAGCTTCGTAGATCGCTTCAAAAATCATCCTCAGGCCATGAAAACATTACCTGAGACCATTAGCATGTTCGTCTTGGTCCCCTGATCACATTTATACTCATACTTTGTCCTAATTTCACCTGAAACTAAAATGCCTAAAAACGACACACACAAACCCTAGGCACGGGTATCATCATATGAAGCCTAAAAACAAAATTGAATATAGCAATTACATTGGAAATCAAGCAAGGAGTATGAATATGCTAACATTTTCAAGAAAAAGTGCAAGAATGAAGAAACACGATTCTATGTTCATAGGTGACTTCGTGAGTACTTACAGTGCTTGATAGGTGGTCTTAGGATGCGTTTGTGATCGCCTTAGCTTCAGGGTATGGCAAGGAAGAAGGCTACGTGCTTAGTTTTGTCTGAAAATGCTTGCAACCCTCTTTTTGATCTCACACTTTTTTGACAATTTTTGAGTTTTTGCTCTGGCCGTTTTAGCAAGGCTTGGGTCGTGAATTAGGTCTGGCCTCCTTGCATATGTATATGGCAATCAGTTTTGGTTCAAATATGGGCTTGCATCCTTGTGTAATTAAGTTTTAAGATTTTGTTGTCCACCATTAAAGACCTTTCCATCTTTGAAGCAAAACCAAGATTTCATGCACAAAATAGCCCTAGCACGAATTTGGTAGCTGGCATGTGGTATATGAAAGTTGTTCAAATCCAAAAGATGCCATTCCATTAATTTTTAGATTTTATTTGAATTATTATGGATTTAAAATGAATTAAATCAATAAAAATTAAATAAAATGGAAAAATAAATGTTTGATCTTGAAATTAATCATGGGACACGTGGGTGGCATGACAAGGCTGAATCAAGTGGAAGAAAGTGGACCCTTTTGTCAAAAATTGAAGTTTTAAGGATAGTTGACTTTTGCCATTTCACAAAAATTTTCCAACTTCTCCAATGCATATCTTGCTCAATTTTGATCATATGAACATGTTCTTTGATATTTTGGAAAGGTCTTGAAGTCCTCTAACCAATGCATTTGGTCCCATGTCATTTGGATTTACCAATCTCAAGTTATGGTCTTTGACTTAAAATGCCTTTTTGTTGACTTTTGAAAATGACCTATAATGTAGAAATTGATAACTTTTTGGGAGAGAATTTCTTAGTCTTGGAATGTGAAGATGAGTTGTAGGAAATGTCCTCCCCTTCAAAATGAGCATTGGATGGGATTTTTCTGATGAACCATGAGAAAGTTATGCCTTGGTCAAGTTACAGTTGACTTTTCAATTGTCCAAAAATAGAAACTTTTGCATCCTTGATGATTTCTGAGCCATTCTTGTAGAATCATGATCAAGACTTGATAAAATGATGATTGTGAGCTCAAAATAAGATGTTGACCAAAATTCTGACTTTTGACTGTAAAATGACCATTTTGCCCCTGTAGTTGATTGTGAACCAAATAGGGCTTTTGACTGTGCAACTTGACCCTGTGAGCCTTGCAACTTGGCATGTAGATGCTTGACAATGTGTATAGGCCTATGGGACTTGATTGAGCCTTTGAAAACCTCAACTTCCTTGCAAGAACTAAAATCCTAATTTTGACTGGCTTAGGAGGCAGTTGGACTGTGCAATCTTTGAGAAGTCTTGAACCATTTAAGGATGATTCTTGATAAACTTTGAAGAATATGGGAGGGCAAATTTTGGGGTACAACAGTTTCCCCTGTTCAATCTTCTTAGACCTGAGGATGTAGATTGGCTGGCGTGCCTTTCGTGATCCGAAGGTGGAAGATGATTGAACACTAGAGTGCCCAGAAATTTGCACTCACATAGTAGAATATCAGCAATGTGATGTCGGAAATGGGCTTACAGATGCCATTTGGAGATACGATGGGTAGGAGGATGGGCTTACAGATGCCATCTGGAGATGTGACAGAACCTTGTCGGGAATGGGCTTATAGATGCCATTTGGAGACTGTTGGTAGGTGGATGGGCTTATAGATGCCATCTGGAGGTTGTCTGTTGAATTGTAATTTTTGTAAGTCGAAAGAGGGAACCTGTGTAGGGTTGCCTGATGACGAGCTCGTGTAAAACTGCATCTTGGAAAGAAGGAAACCTGTGTAGGGTTGACTGATGATGAGCCTGTGTGCAACTGCATCTGAAATTGAGAAGGAAACCTGTGTAGGGTTTACTGACGATGGGTTCGTGTAAAACTGCATCCTGGAAGAAATAAAACCTGTGTAGGGTTTACTGATGACGAGTCCGTGTAAAACTGCATCCCTGGAAATGGAAAGGGAACCTATGTAGGGTTGACTGATGACGAGTTCGTGTAAAACTACGTCTGGAGAGAGAGAATTTGTGTAGGGTTTGTTGATGACGAGTCCGTGTAAAACTACGTCTGGAGAGAGAGAACCTGTGTGGGGTTTCTTTGGGATAAGTTCGTGTAAAACTTCAGGATGAACCGGGGTAGGGTTACTGCGAGATAAGTCCGTGTAAAACTTCTGGAGGAAACGAGGTAAGGTTACTGCAGGGTAAGTTCATGTAAAAATTCAGGATGAACCGGGGGAAGGTTATCTTGAGATAAGTCTGTGTAAGACTTCTGGAGGAACCGGGGTAAGGTTACTACAGGGTAAGTTCGTGTAAAACTTCTTGATGAACCGGGGTGAGGTTATCTTGAGATAAGTCCGTGTAAGACTTCTGGAGGAACCGGGGTAAGGTTACTTTGAGGTAAGTCCGTGTAAGACTTCTTCTGAAAGAAAAGGAACCGGTGTAGGGTTACTTTGTGATGGGTCCGTGTAAGACTTCTTCTGAAATAAAAGGAACCGGTGTAGGGTTACTTGTGGAGGGTGAGTCCGTGTAAGACTTTGGGAGGAACCGGTGTAGGGTTACCTTGAGATAAGTCCGTGTAAGACTTTTTTCTGAAAGAAAAGGAACCGGTGTAAGGTTACTTTGATGATAAGTCCGTGTGATACTTCGTCTGAAATTGAGAAGGAACCGGTGTAGGGTTGCCTGATGATGAGTTCATGTAAAACTACATCCGAAGCTGAGAAGGAACTGGTGTAGGGTTGCCTCATGATGATCAAGTAGATAATTGTCCTGTCTGGTTTCAGGTATTAACCCATGATCAGTCGTCCACAGAATTTTCCTGGCTTGTTACCGGTGTTGATCTGGAACTGTAAAGGTAGATGGTAATCATCTTTTGATTGACTTTTTCCTGAAAAGGCAAAGTATTAGTTGTATGCAATGTCATGATGCATGAACTGCATGATTTTAAGATGTTCTCAAAATAAATGAGATTTGTGTTGTGTGCACTTTATCATGTATGTAAGCAGGAGATATGAGATGTGATATGTTTATGAATGTATTTTCGTCTAGGAAAATAAATCCTTGACGAATGCCGGGAGTTTGTTGAATCCTGGGCTGATGTTGAGGAGTAGAGTTCTTCATTTCCGCTAGGGAGGATGAACAAAGATGTTTGCTAGAATAAACCGGTAGGAGAAGATGACTCCATTGGGGAATAAACCTGGCGAAGAGATTACTCTGGGGGGAATTACTCTGTGGGAAGAGATACTCTGCTGAGGTTTTGATGATAGCTCCGCTGGGGATTCCGTTGATAAGTTTTGTTGGAAGATTTGATGAACTCCGCTGGGGGACAGGAAGAACTTCGCCGAGGACGATCTTTCCGTGGTAATTAGCTGAGGATAACCCAGTTATAGGCCCTGGTGGGGAATAACCTTTGAACATGGTCAGGGAGAGATACACGTACTCTGCAGGTGATCAGCTTCCAGAATCTACTGAGGAGATTGATTCAACTCTCTTGGGGAAACTTTTGGACTGTGTCAGGGAACAATCTTATATTAAGACTGTCGGGGATGCTTTGCTTAGGAACATCTGTATACTCCGCTGGGGAATGTTGAGATTTTCTGGGGGTACCCAACTTCCTTAAGGCTGAAAGTAGACTAACTCTGCTGTGGGAGAGTGTTGCTGACTTGCTAGGGATATTGTGCCTTTTGGGGGCTGCTGGGAGATCAACTCTGGTTGGGGATAACTGTTGAATCTTGTCTTACTCTGCGGGGAGTGAAGTTATCTTGGTCATGTTCTTCAGCTGAACTTACCTTGGTACCTCGGCGGACAGAGCGACTAGATCGTTCAGACAATTCTTATTGCCCCAGTTTCTGCGGGAGAAGAAGGCCTGTGAGGTGTTTGATACCTGCTGATTTGACAAATCTTCTTCTGGTAGGCAAGTGACGAGATGACGGGGCATAGTCGTACGCTTTGATCCCTAAGTTTTTCCTGGACCGCCCTTTCAGGTTTTCAGTCCACCGGGATACCCATTTTTGCCCAAGCCGCCTTTTCAGGTTTTCGACTTGCTGGGTGTACAAAATTTTTTCTTTTCATCCTTTATTTTTGCCCGAACCCTTTTGGTTCGCCGGGAAGCCCTTATTTTTGCCTAGGTGTGTCAACCTAGCGGGTCTTTGATTGTGCGTAGTATTTTTTCGATTATGTCCGTGCTCTTTAGGATACAGGAAGTTGTCACTGTCAGTAGTGTAGTGTTACCATACCACCAGAAGATCTTCGTTTGATCGTCCAATGCCCCCAAGTGATCCAGGTGGAGATTTGCCCCGAGCTGGTTGGCCTTTTGAGAGATTCTCCGAATCTTGACTTAACTGCCCCAGATGATGGACAATGATCATGCCATGCCCCTTGATTGGAGGTGCTTTTGTTCATTAGACATTTGTCGTGCGAACTTCTATGTTGTTCAAACAAATAGTCATATGCAAGCAATGTTATATTAAAAATGAAAAGCTTATGTCTGTCTTGAAGTTTTTGAAAATGCAGTTTTTTTTTCATAAAAACAAGTGAATTTTTTGTAAAATGTGATGTCAACTCGTTATTTTACCGCAAGCCTTAAGGAGTCAGGATACCTTTGGTAACAGTATGCTTTCGAACTAACCCATGCTTCAGCTAGGACTTTTAAGGGTTATAACGTGGTTTGGTTCACGGTTTAAGAAACAAAGGATAAAGGCTCAAAATTTTATTTGTACCCACCCGTTCTTCGTGATGTTCTTCAAACCTAAACTCAGATGATCGTGCGTTAGACCTTGTTTGAGTCTTCGCTTTGATATACCAGTGATGGTTCGGATATTGACATTTTATTTTGAATAGGCAGTCATTTCTTGAGGGTTTGTAGTACCTCTTTCTCTTTGATTTCGTTATCCCTGTTTTTTGCCTGAACTGTTTTTTTGTGTATTTACAGTCAGCGGGATGCCCCAGTTTTTGTAAGTCTCCTTCATAGGTTTTGACTTATCGGGCTTTTGTTTTTGAAAGACAACGACTGCCTGTCTTGACAATTATAGGGAACCATCACTGTCTTTTTCTTTGGAAGGACTCCTTTGATGCTGTTCATTGTGCATCTGGCTTTACTGAGAGAACTACCCTGCCCCAGGTTATGATTAAGGGTTTTAATTTTCGAAAAGAAAAACTCCTACTTCTTTGGCTCAAAGGGGTTGGCGAGGGATTATCTTCCTTATGACTCCACTGTTTAGGATTTGAAACAATGCCTGTACCTCATCAGCGGGGTATGTTCAAAAGCATACTTTAAAGATCATGGTATCATTTTCGTCATCCTCCCTCAAGAGGCTTAGAATTATTAATCGAGAGTTGAACATCAAGAAAAATAAAAGCAATTTTGAATATAGTGAACACAATTATTTCAAAACAGACACGTTTAATGCATTAATGAAACAATAGAGTTTGACATGATAATTGTTTGAATAAGCATAGAAAAATACAATATTAGAATTTAAATGAAACAAGAGTCTCTCAATCCTAGCCATGTTTTGGCAAGGGAGCAGTGATCATGTTGGGAGTCTCAGCAGGCTCGAATTCGATCTCCTTAGCATCAATCATATTCTGGATTTTGTATTTCAGCGCCCAACAATCTTCAGTATTGTGCCCGGGCTATCAGAATGATAAGCACACCTCGCCTCTGGGTTGTAGCTTGGGGAAGAAGTCTTTGGATTTGCAGGAGGGTTTATCACTGCAATCAGATTCATCTTCAACATGTGCTGCAGTGCTTGTGACAATGGCATGTTGATATTGGTGAACTGTCTTTTAGGCTCGTCCGACCTTCGTTGATTTCCCTTTTGCTGTTGTCGGCGTGGCGTAGAACCAGAGATCATGACTGCTCCTATGTGTTGGTTACGAAGACTCTTTTGACTGTATGCAGCATTGGACTCTTTCTTCCCCGCGTAAGGCTTTTTCTGAGTGTCAGAAGGTGTAGCTTCTTGAATCTTCCCAGCCTTGATACCAGCTTCAATTCTTTCCCCGGTTAAGATCAGATATGTGAACCCAGCAGAAGAATTTCCAATTAGATGGTTGAAGAAAGGACCAGACTGGGTCCCCAAGAACATATCAACGAGCTCACGGTCAGTCAGAGGTGGTTGCACCCTTCCAGCAAGGTCTCTCCACTTTTACGCATATTCCTTGAATCCTTCACTCGTCCCTAGTAACATACCCTGGAGTTGGGTACGCGTAGGAGCGCGGTCAGAATTGTACTGATACTTCTTGTAGAATGCAGTAGCCAAGTCCTCCCAATTACGAATACTGGCTCCATACAGCTGATAGAACCATTCGAGTTGAGTCCCTGAAAGACTTTCCTAGAAGAAATGGATCCATAGATTCTTGTCAACAATGTAAGGTTGGATCTTCCTTACATAGGATCTGAGATGCAGCTTAGGACAGGAAGCCCCGTCGTACTTTGCAAAGGTAGGTGCTTTGAACTTGTGTGGGATCACCACCCCAGAAGATAAACCTAGATCTCCAAAATCCAACCCAGGCACGCGTTGAATCTCCATAGCATTTAACCGGTCCTCCAGCTGTTTGTACTTGTCCTCAGCAGGAGGGTATTGTTCATCATTGAAATCTTTCTCGTTGTCGGAGACCGCGGGACTAGGAACCCTTCTCTCTTGGAGACTGTCTTTGCCCACAGATGGGGTAGTCAGCTCAGCCTCATTCGGGAGTCCATTCCCCGATCTGCATCTAGGGTTGAACAAAACAGTCCTCTTCTTCTTCTTCTTCATAAGCAGGGTCTTCAATTCCTGTTGTCCTTGGGCTAAGCTCATGACCAGCTCTTGAAATTGGGCATTCTGGGCCTGGAGGGCCTTGATAGCTTGTTCATTGGATGATTCAGGATTCATGATGATTGCTGAAATAAACGGCGAAGAAGGTAAGTGGCCTGTCAAAAGGGTACCTATAATGCAATGATATGTATGATATGCATGCGATGTTTTCAAGGATCTCGCGGGGGTAAACAAGAAAATTGTTAGAATTTGAATTTGGTAGCTTGATTGAAGGAACTTCATGTTGTTGAGAGTCCTTCTTCAAGAGTCAAGGCTCACCATATCGAGTGGGTCATAGCCCCTGACTCAAGTTATCAACCTTGGCTAGAGGAAAATAAATCCCCTTTTTCCCCTTGCTAGACATTTTGATTCATCATGACCTGCACCACAAACCCTTGAAATCCTTGAAATGGATTAGTCCTTATGCAGGATGTATGCGATGGTATGATGGTATGATGTTATGTTATGCATGGAGTGATGTAAGTAAACCCTGTTATGAGCCCAGATTAAGGACTGTAAACAAATCCTGCAAGAAACTCATGTGTCAGATAACAAGCATGCAAGTAGTCAAGTTTGAAGGCACACAAGTCACACAGAGAGCCCTTGGAGTTTAGGCCAGCATGAGGTTTGGGGTACTACCCTCTTGAAGTTGGTGGGCTCAAAACCTGTCCTATCAAAAGTAACCGGGTTCTAAGGAGCTCAATATCATTGGGTTGTTTTCTATGTTCATTGTTTCGATTTAGCTGCTGAACTGGCGATCAAAATATTCCAAGAAAACAACCCTCAATGAGTGTAGTATCGAGTATCTACCAACTTCGGACTGCACCAAAGTCGGTCATCTCACTACCCCTAAAGAGGCCAGGATGGTCAAGTAAGGTTCCTAAGGTCAGTTGATGCTTCACGACACCACGCGGCGGCCCCGTACTCTCCTTGACTTGACTCAAGGGTTACCGGTACTCACCAAAGTGCCACATCAACGTAGCAAACTACTTCAACCGTGTCGGTATACCCCGCACAGTTCCCTCACAGTTTGTTGCTACTTTCTAAAAGGTATCCCCCCAGATCCGGGTTAGGATCAATGAAACTCCAAAACAGGCCCACAATATTAAAGCAAACAAAGCAAGCAATTGAAAACATAAGAGTGGTCTAATCCTAAGGTACACCTCACTTATTAAGATTCCCCAGCAGAGTCGCCAGTTCTATGATCGGTGGAAATAGAACTCATTGTTTTTTTAAGCTGGTTCGCGAAATGTCGCAGTAAGCAAGAGTCGCCACCGTCTTTTATATTCTCTAACATGGAAAGGACAAAAGCACAGCAAAATTCCTTATTCGAGATGTCTCTCGGTTCGGGAGGTAGATTTATAGAAAGGGAAGGTATTAGCACCCTTTCTATCTGTGGTTATCCACGGGCTCTTAGGTACTTGCTCTTATGTTTTCAAAAATTGTTTGCTTTTCAAGTGTGCGTGGGTTTTGAAAAAGTTTCGTTTGAAAAATTTCTAAGTAACTCTTGTATCTGTCCTCAAGAGTGTATGAAAAATTTGTTTGAAAACTTTTTGAAAGTGTCAGTGCGAAAAGTTGTTTTTGTTTGTTTTTGAGAGAGCAAGTACCCAGGAGAAATCTACCTACTCTAAGGAATTAGGTTGTGTAAGAGTCCTTTAGATAGTACTATCCCACTATTGAGAAGTAGGTAGCACCGTCGTTGGAGTTATTCGGGTCAATTCGATTATTAGGGGCATGTGCGGTCACCGAAGCAATAGTAGGACGCCTTAGTGGTAACCCTAATGTCCTAGATCCTTTTTTTATCCGAGGAAACCGTTTCGAGGCAACTGGATATTTAGACAGGAGGGCGACCTCTAAAACACCCTATACTTGATGACCACTTCGAGGCAACCAGTGAGGCGTACCCTAAGAGTGGCATGTGCATGTGTGTTTTTTTTCAGTTAAGGTTATCTTGTACATGTTATTTGTGAGCTGCGAGTTGGTTTTATTTGTCATACAAGTCTTTCATGCATATTAACAGTTAAGAGTGCGGAAAATAAATTGCGGAAATATGAATCTACGCTATTACAAGGCGCGGGTCTATACATCGCCAAAAACAAAAACCCGTTTTGAAAATAAGTGCGAAAAAAGTAAATAAAGCGATAAAACCTAATTAACTATTACATTTCCGGAGTAGATACATAAATATAATGGATTAAAATAAACATGCGCGGGAAAGAATTAAATCGGGCGTCCTTAGGGTTTTGACCCTTTTTTGAGAAAAAGATGAGATTTGTCCTTTTTTTGCAATTAATGAAATCTTAAACCTAATTTACTAATTACTTTATTATTTACAAGAAAAAATATTTTTTTTGTGTTTTTTAATGTTTTAATGAAATAAAATAAAAAGGAATTAAAAGTCCAAAAGAAAAAAAACCTAAGTCTAATTCATTTTATTTATTGTAAAAGGAAATTAAAATTACCTAATTAAACTAAATCAATTTATTAGTGTTTTATTTGCAAAAATAATTAATACTGAATAATAAAAATGTTTACATTTTTTATTTTCTGAATTTTTATTGTGAAAAATTAATTATGTTAGTTTTAGCGATGATAATAATAATTAGAAGAAAAAGGTTAATAAATAAAAATGGAAAATATAGAATAAAAGAAGAAAAAAAAGATGAACCAAAGGGGGGGGGGGGGGGGGGGGGGGTTCTGGGCCCAGAATGGAGGTTTGTGTGGAAATTGGAAGCCCATTTGTTGCCAAGCCACGTTTGACCTTTTGCCATTGTCTACAGCGTGCTTTGACTTGGAGTATAGTGGTCAGCGCCTTATGGCCTTTGGATCTGAGCGTGTAGCCACCTGGCGCCTGATTTGTGAGGCATATGGTACACCTTCTTTGGCAAGTCTCACAAGAATATCTGAAAAACAAAGGCAATAAGATTTTTTGGGGGACCTGGGATTCGAACCCAGGTCCCAAGGGACTATGCACAAGCGCCTTGGCCAGCTGAGCTGTGTGTTTCATTTGTTATCAAGACAACACGTGATCATTATATGGGTAAAACAAAACAATGCCTGGAAAAAAAATATAAACGCGCGTTTTTTTGAAAAGGAAAAATAAGAGGGGGACGCGTCAGCGTCTTCTTCGTTTGTTACTGTTTTTTTTACCTGCGGATTTCTATCGCAGGAAGCTTCGTAGATCGCTTCAAAAATCATCCTCAGGCCATGAAAACGCTACCTGAGACCATGAGCATGTTCGTCTTGGTCCCCTGATCACATTTATACTCATACTTTGTCCTAATTTCACCTGAAAATAAAATGCCTAAAAACGACACACACAAACCCTAGGCACGGGTATCATCATATGAAGCCTAAAAACAAAATTGAATATAGCAATTAATTGGAAATCAAGCAAGGGGTATGAATATGCTAACATTTTCAAGAAAAAGTGCAAGAATGAAGAAACACGATTCTATGTTCAGAGGTGACTTCGTGAGTACTTACAGTGCTTGATAGGTGGTCTTAGGATGCGTTTGTGGTCGCCTTAGCTTCAGGGTATGGCAAGGAAGAAGGCTACGTGCTTAGTTTTGTCTGAAAATGCTTGCAACCCTCTTTTTGATCTCACACTTTTTTGACAATTTTTGAGTTTTTGCTCTGGCCGTTTTAGCAAGGCTTGGGTCGTGAATTAGGTCTGGCCTCCTTGCATATGTATATGGCAATCAGTTTTGGTTCAAATATGGGCTTGCATCCTTGTGTAATTAAGTTTTGAGATTTTGTTGTCCACCATTAAAGACCTTTCCATCTTTGAAGCAAAACCAAGATTTCATGCACAAAATAGCCCTAGCACGAATTTGGTAGCTGACATGTGGTATATGAAAGTTTTTCAAATCCAAAAGATGCCATTCCATTAATTTTTAGATTTTATTTGAATTATTATGGATTTAAAATGAATTAAATTAATAAAAATTAAATAAAATGGAAAAATAAATGTTTGATCTTGAAATTAATCACGGGACACGTGGGTGGCATGACAAGGCTGGATCAAGTGGAAGAAAGTGGGCCCTTTTGTCAAAAATTGATGTTTTAAGGATAGTTGACTTTTGCCATTTCACAAAAATTTCCCAACTTCTCCAATGCATATCTTGCTCAATTTTGATCATATGAACATGTTCTTGGACATTTTAGAAAGGTCTTGAAGTCCCCTAACCAATTCCTTTGGTCCCATGTCATTTGGATTTACCAATATCAAGTTATGGTCTTTGACTTAAAATGCCTTTTTGTTGACTTTTGAAAATGACCTATAATGTAGAAAATGATAACTTTTTGGGAGAGCATTTCTTGGACTTGGAATGTGAAGATGAGTTGTAGGAAATGTCATCCCCTTCAAAATGATAATTGGATGGGATTTTTCTGATGAACCATGAGAAAGTTATGCCTTGGTCAAGTTACAGTTGACTTTTCAGTTGTCCAAAAATAGAAACTTTTGCATCCTTGATGATTTCTGAGCCATTCTTGTAGAATCATGATCAAGACTTGATCAAATGATGATTGTGAGCTCAAAATAAGATGTTGACCAAAAATTCTGACTTTTGACTGTAAAATGACCATTTTGCCCCTGTAGTTGATTGTGAACCAAATAGGGCTTTTGATTGTGCAACTTAACTCTGTGAGCCTTGCAACTTGGCATGTAGATGCTTGACAATGTGTATAGGCCTATGGGACTTGATTGAGCCCTTTAAAACCTCAACTTCCTTGCAAGAACCAAAACCCTAATTTTGACTGGCTTAGGAGGCAATTGGACTGTGCAATCTTTGAGAAGTCTTGAACCATTTTAGGATGATTCTTGATAAACTTTGAAGAATATGGGAGGGCAAATTTTGGGGTACAACAGTTGGCATTCTCATCTTCAGAACCAAATTCATCTTCAGATGATTCTGAGTCATCCCAGGTTGCCATCATCCCTTTCTTCTTACCAAACCTTTTCTTTGGTTTTTCTTTTTGAAGCTTTGGGCAATCACTCTTGTAGTGACCAGGTTCTTTGCATTCATAACAGATGATCTCTCTTCTGTTTGACTTTCTGTGTCCAGAAGATTCTGGTCTATCTTCTGACTTTTTGAAGTTCCTGAACTTCTTATGTCTGTGCTTCCACAAATGATTGATCCTTCTGGAGAGCAAGGATAATTCATCTTCTTCTGACACTGATTCTTCAGAGTCTTCCTCTTCAGCCTGAAAAGCATTAGTGTCACATTTCTTAATAGATTTAAGGGCCTGAGACTTACCTTTCTTCTGAGGCTCGTGCTCATCCAGTTCAATCTCATGAATTCTAAGAGCGCTGATGAGTTCCTCCAGAGACACGTTGTTCAAATCTTTTGAAACTTTGAAAGCAGTGACCATTGGTGCCCATCTTCTGGGTAAGCTTCTGATGATCTTTTTCACATGATCTGCTTTAGTATATCCCTTGTTCAAAACTCTCAGACCAGCGATCAGAGTTTGAAACCTAGAGAACATTGCTTCTATAGACTCATTTTATTCAACTTTGAAGGCTTCATACTTCTGAACTAAAGCCATAGCTTTAGACTCCTTCACTTGAGCGTTTCCTTCATGAGTCATTTTAAGAGACTCAAACATATCATGTGTTGTATCTCTATTAGTGATTTTTTCATATTCTACTTTAGAGATAGCATTTAGAAAAATATTTCTAGCTCTATGATGATTTTTAAAATCAGCTTTTTGTTGTCTATCCATACTTTTTCTATCCACTTTGTTTACTTCTTAATCTGTAGGATGTGTGTAACCATCCAAGACTATATCTTAAAGATCACTATCATGACCTAGAAAGAAACATTCTAGTCTATCTTTCCAGTACTCAAAATCTTCTCCATCAAATACATGAGGTTTGTTGTAACTATTATTGTTTGTTCAGCGGCCATTGTGTTTTCTTCTGGATCTTTTCCTGACACGGTTAAGTGTTGTTCTCAGAGTCAAGCTCTGATACCAATTGAAGGGGTAAGAAAACACTAAGAGGGGGGGGGGGGTTGAATAAGTGTCTCTCTTGGTTCTCAAAAATAAAGCTCAACAATTATGGAAAGACAAGGTTATTTTTATCCTAGTTCGTTTGAACTCAAACTACTTCAGTCCACCCGTAAAGGTGATTTCGCCTTTCTCAACAAGGACTTAATCCATTATAATCAAATGATTACAAACACACAACAACTGTTGTGACTAACAATGCACAAGTAAACTTACAAGTGACTAACACCACTAAGACTTAAATCTTGTCCTAGTCAACTTGAGAAATCTGACCAAACTTGGTCTCTCATGGAACACTTACAAGAGTTTAATCTTACAGATAGTGAAATAAAATTTGCTTATAATCAAGCTATATCACAACTGTGATTTTTCACTTAGAATAAATTGCACACAATGTATGAACAAAAGAGTTTGTGAGCCCCGAATTTTTCACGTAGTTTCTTGCTTCTCTTTTTGAAAATTGATGATTAGTTGGTTGGCTTGCAATAAATGTCCTTATATTTATAGTAGGAACAATAAGACATTTGTTGCCTTAAGAAAAAATGGAGAGCATTAAATGCTTGCGTGTTTCCTTGCAATATTCCATTTTCCAAGAAACTAGCTTAGACACTTGAGTGCTTTTAGTCGTCTTTGCATTAATGAGAAAATGACAACATGTAAGAACATGTTTCATACGCTTGACAAGACAAGTTGGCTTTAGCTTTCTTTCAGAACTTGCTTCAACGTCTTGAAATCATAACATG
Source organism: Vicia faba (assembly GCA_948472305.1). Classification (NCBI taxonomy): domain Eukaryota; kingdom Viridiplantae; phylum Streptophyta; class Magnoliopsida; order Fabales; family Fabaceae; genus Vicia; species Vicia faba. The sequence continues at coordinate 1,426,479,625 of OX451736.1, read as the reverse complement.
CTTTACTCATCTTCTAGGAAGTGCTTTGCTTGCTAAGAAATTGATCATGGAGAAGACAACCTTCGTTATGCAATGGGGCACCTTATGTTACAAGGTAATGCCTTTTGGTTTGAAGAATGTTGGGGAAACTTATCAGCGCGCCATGGTCGCTTTGTTCCACAATATGATTCACCACGAGATTGAGGTTTATGTTGATGACATGATAACCTGGTCCCAGACTGAGGAAGAGCACCTTGATCATCTCCAGAAACTGTTTGACAGGTTGAAGACGTACAAGCTGAGGTTGAATCCGAACAAGTGTACCTTCGAGGTAAGATCTGGTAAGCTTATGGGTTTCATCGTCAGTGATAAGGGTATTCAGGTGGATCCTGCAAAGGTAAAGGCCATACAAGAGATGCCGGCTCCCCACACAGAAAAGGAAGTTAGAGGTTTCTTGGGACGTCTAAATTACATCGCCAGGTTCATTTCACATCTGACTGCTACTTGTGAGCCAATCTTCAAGCTGCTGAAGAAAGATCAGGTGGTAAAGTGGAATGATGAATTCCAGACCGCTTTCGAAAGAATCAAGGAATATCTTCAAGAACCACCAATTTTGATGCCTCCAGTTGAACGAATACCTTTGATATTATACTTGACAGTGCTAGACAATTCAATGGGGTGTGTGCTGGGGCAGCATGACGAGTCTGATCGAAAATAGCACACAATATACTACCTTAGCAAAACGTTTACCGACTGTGAGACACGATACTCATTGCTCGAGAAAACTTACTGTGCTTTGGCATGGGCTGCTCGCCGACTGAGACAATATATGCTGACTCACACTACCTTGTTGATATCAAAGATGGATCAGATCAAGTATATTTTCAAGAAGCCCTCCTTATCCGGAAGAATAGCAAGATGGAAGATGATCTTAACCGAGTACGACATCTAATACACAACCCAAAAAGCAATCAAGGGGAGTGTATTGGTGGATCATTTGGCACATCAAGCCGTGGATGACTACCAGTCCATGAATTTTGAGTTCCCGGAAGAGAATACCATGTTAGTAAGCGACTGCGAAGAACCTGGACCGGATGAAGGACCCGAGGAGGGATCCCGATGGTCTATGTATTTTGATGGAGCCTCGAACGCATTGGGTAATGGCATTGGCGCTATAATCATATCTTCTGAGGGTTGTCATACTCTGTTCACAACCTGATTATATTTTAACTGCACCAACAATATGGCGGAGTATGAAGCGTGTATCATGGGTCTTCGAGCTGATATTGACCTAAGGATTAAGTTCTTGAGTGTATTCTGAGATTCCGCTCTGGTGATAAGTCATATCAAAGGCGAGTGGGATACGAAGCACCCGAATCTCATTCCTTACAAATAGTGTGTACTGAAATTGCTCCTGCACTTTGAGGAGATAACCTTTGAACATTTCCCAAGAGAGGAGAATCAGTTAGCAGACGCGCTAGCTACCATGTCTTCTATGTTCAAAGTCAGGTGGGACAATGAAGCTCCCCGGATTACCATTGAGAGGTTGGATGAACCCTCACATTGCTGTAACATTGAGACAGAAGAGGTAGCAGATAAACCCTAGTTTCACGAGGTAAAGAGGTATCTTGAGGCTCAAGAATACCCTGAAGGGGAATCTGTTAATGATAAGAAGTTTCTGAGAAGGTTCGCTGCGATGTTCTTCATGAGTAATGGAATCCTCTATAAGCGTAATCATGATTCAACCTTATTTCGGTCTGTAAACAAGAGCGAGGCAGAAAGGATCATGGCAGAGTTACATGAAGGTACCTTCGGAACTCATTCCAGCGGACACACCATGGCAAAGAAAATCCTACGGGAAGGATATTACTGGTCCACTATGGAAGCCGATTGTTATCAGAATTCTCGAACCTATCATAAGTGCCAAGTCTATGCTGATAAGGTGCATTTACCTCTGGTTCCCCTGAATATCTTAACAGCTCTGTGGCCCTTTGCAATGTGGGGCATCGACATGATCGGCGAGATCAGACCTACTGTGTCTAACGGGCATCGCTTCATTTTGGCAGCAATTGATTATTTCACAAAGTGGGTCGATGCGGCTTCCTTTGCTACAGTAACCAAGAACGTCGTGGCGCGGTTTATCCGACACAATCTGATCTGTCGATATGGTGTACCGGAGAGAATTATTACTGACAATGGTACAAATTTCAATAACACAATGATCATCGAGCTCTGTAAACAGTTCAAGATTCAACATCATAACTCTTCTCCCTACCGGCCGAAGATGAATGGCGTTGTTGAAGTGGCTAACAAGAACATCAAAAAGATTGTGCAGAAGATGACGGTGACATACAAAGATTGGCACGAGATGTTACCATTTTCTCTTCATGGGTATCGTACCTCAGCATGGACGTCGACAGGGGAAACACCCTACTCTTTGGTGTATGGCATGGAGGCAGTCCTACCCATCGAAGTCCAGATGCCCTCTCTCAGGATTATGAAGGATGCAGCTTTGAACGAAGACGACTGGATCCAAACCCGACTTGATTAGCTGAATCTAATCGATGAAAAGAGACTTACTGCTATCTGTCATGGTCAGACGTATCAAAAGCGAATGATCAAGGCTTTTAACAAGAAAGTCATACGTCAAGAATATCAAGTCGGGGATCTAGTGATCAAACGCATCATACTACCGCAAGGTGATCCCAGGGGCATGTGGACCCCCACATACGAAGGGCCATTTGTGGTTAAGAACATTTTCTCGGGAGGAGCTATGATTCTAACCACCATGGATGCTGACGACCTTCCTCACCCCGTCAATGCAGACATAGTGAAAAGATACTACACATAATCAAAGACCCGCTAGGTTGACTAGCCTAGGAAAAAATAAGGGCTTCCCGGCGAACCAAAAGGGTTCGGGAAAAAGTAAGGGATGAAAATGAAAAAAACTGTACACCCGACAATTCGAAAACCTGAAAGGGCGACTTGGGAAAAAAAAGGGTATCCCGATGGGCTGAAAACCCGAAAGGGCGGCCCAAGAAAAAATTAGGATCGAAGCGTAACACTATGTCTCACTGGATCATCTCGTAACCAGACTTTGTTGTCGACTATCAAGCTCAGACGGCGCCAATCAATCTGATCCACCTTCGACAAAGCAACAAAGTGATGAGACACTTAAAGATATAAAGGAAATAACAGAGTTGAAACCCGATGGGATTGTTTCACATAGTTGTTTTTCTTTCTTCGACACAAATTGTAATTTCTATCTTTCTGCGGCGTTCTCTTACTAGAACGTCAGCCTCCTTGTACAAAACGCCTATTACAGGCCAACTTCAAAAATCAATACAATTCATTTTCACAAGAAATCTCAATTTGTTTTTTTTTGTTTTTTCTGCTTTGTTTTACAAGAACGTCCAATGATTTGTTTTGATATATGCATTTGAAAACGATTGCTGCTCATAAATATTTACATGAGAAACAAAAGACGATTACTCGTAATGCTAGAAACAGGGAAAACAAAAAGTGCCCAATGTTGTACCCCAAAATTTGCCCTCCCATATTCTTCAAGAATTGCCAAGTCAAGCTTCAAAATCTCCCCAAGGGTTGCACAGTGCAAGGGTCTCCTAAACAGTCAAAATTAGGGTTTTTATTCTGATCAAGAAAATGGAGTTTCCAAGGGCCCAATCGAGTCTCACATGCCTATAAATATGGTCAAGCATCCTCATACAAAGTTTCAAGACTTTCAGCACAAAATTGCACAGTCAAAACCCTAATTGCACTACAGTCAACTGTAGGGGCAAAATGGTCATTTGACAGTCAAAAGTTCAAATTTTTGGTCAACATCTCATTTTGAAGCCACAAAAATCATTTGATCAATGCTTGATCATGATTCTCAAAGCTTGGCTCAGAAATCATCAAGATGCAAAAGTTGCCTTATTTGGACAGTTGAAAAAGTCAACTGTAAATTGACCAGGGCATAACTTTCACATGGATTATCAGAAAAATTCCATCCAAAGCTCATTTTGAAGAGAAAGACATTTCCTACAACTCCTCTTCACACTTCAAGTCCAAGAAATGCTCTCACAAAAAGTTATCAATTTCAACATTATAGGTCATTTTCAGAAGTCAACAAAAAGGGACTTTAAGTCAAAGGCCATAACTTGAGATTGGTAAATCAAAATGACATGGGACCAAAGGCATTGGTTAGAGGACTCAAAGACCTTTCCAAAATGTCCAAGAACATGAGCAAATCTTAAATATTGAGCAGGTTATGCCTTGTGGAAGTTGGGAAATTTTTGGATATTTTGAAAAGTCAACATTGCTTCAAATGACCTAAAATTGCTAATGGGCCTATTTTTCTTCCACAATTCATTATCCAAGGCATGTGCACGACCACTTGGCCCAAAGGGAAGTTTTTTTTCATTTTTTATTTATTTATTTGAATTTTTATTAATAATAATTCATTTAAATTAAAATAAATACATGAAAAATGCTAAACCTAGTTTTTCAATCTTTTTGTGCATATTATATCCTCAAGATTTCGTGCCTAGATAAATATGGAAAGAACCAATGCAATTGGATGTGATTTGTATCAAAAAGCATGTGAAAAAGATTTGAAAATCATGGTTAAAAAAATCAAATATTGCATTCATCAATTCATGGATTGTGGACCAATTTTATTTGACCTAATTCACTCATACATAAGTAGAGAACACAACCCTAATGCCATTGACCACTCAGCTGCGCTACAGACCAATCATTGAACTTGAAAATTTTTGCCAAAAACTCAATTCTGAAAACCTAGTTCTAGGGCGATTCAAGGCAAGATTTTAATCTCATTAGCTTGCTAAGGCTTCATAGAAGGAATTTGGATCAAAAACCACAAGCTCTCGTGCCCAGAAACGTGAGAACGATCTCACCTGTACAAAGAAAATTTCTCATTCGTGCATCTCAATTCATGCATTTTTTGTGAATTTTAACGCTTGATTCATGTTTATCGTTTGATTCTAATGCTAACCCAATGGTTTAATTTTGTTTTCGTGCCCCATATGAAGATTCACCATTAGTGACATCTAGGGTTCTCAGGTTTTCAATTTGGGCATTTTTCATCCCTGTAAAATTGAGACACATCAATGCCATGAACAAAACCAGCTCGCTTAGACGAAAAGAATGGCATGCTCGCGCTTAATTTATATGCCAAGGGGGCCTAATCGCTATTATCCAAATAAGCATGTTTTGAGGGGGTTCAAAACCCCCGTTAAATGTTTGTTATTTTTTCAGGAAAACAAATCAATGAAGAAGACGATGTGGTGGCTAGCAATGATTGGTTCTTTTGAATTTGCGCGCCAGACCACCACTAACTCCAGTTTTTTATTATATAATTTGTTTTCCTTTTATATTAACGAATATGCATGCAGCTCAGTTGGTTGAGAAGAACGCTCCTAAGCCTCAGGACCTGGGTTCGAGTCCCAGGTCCTCACCCCTTTCAATATTGTTTTTCAATTGATGTTCCCATGCAGATTCAATATAGTGGACTACAATACACCTTTAAAAATCAGACGTCCACGCGTCCCAATGAAGATGATCAATGGCCACAATCTGAAGAACATGATGCACTCAGTCAACAAAGATCCATGCCAGCGCAAAAGTCCACCAGGCCTGAAGCATTGGGCTCAAATTGCCAAAAGTTTACCTCCCAATTTGGGGCAGACCCCCTAGGTTTGCCAAATTATTTTACTTTCTTTGTTTCTTTTTATTATTATTTTCTTTTAATTAATTCTATCAATTTAATTATTTTTTTTCATAAAAACACAAAACAATAAAAAAAAATCAGAAAAGAGAAAAAATAATAAATATTTTATTTTAGTATTTTCATAAATAAATTGCATTAATTCATTTAGTTATTAAATTAGGGTTGATTATAATACTTTTTTTTAATAAAAATCTAAAAAATATAGAATTAGGGTTTATGATAATTTTTATTCCTTTTTATTTTTCTTTCATAATAATTAAAATATTAAACATTTATTTTTGTAATTAAATTGCATGTAAATTAATTAGGGTTAATATTAGGTTTAAACTTTAATATGTTTTCTTAACAAATAAAAATTGTAGAATTAGGTTTACTCGCATTTAATTCTTTTTCCATAAAAATCATAAAATACCAAAAATACCAAAAATACCAAAAACAATTTCTTTTTCTTTTAATTAATTAATTAATTTCGTCATTTAATTTAATTTTGCAAAAAAAAGGTCCAACGCCCTCGTTTAATTCTTATTTAATTCGCGTGCTTATTTCTTTTTCGCTTAATATTTATGTATCTCTCCCAAAGCCTTGTAATTAATTTTCTTGTATTTTACTTTTCTTTTAATTCCTTTATTTTTCTGTCAAATCGGGTTCGAGAAATTTTGGCGATGTGGACCCGCGCCTTTTGTAATAGCTTAGAATCTTTTACTTTCCCGCAATTTTTAACTGTTAATCAAAGCATGAAAGAATGTATGGACAAAAATAAAAACAAACGCTAGATCACCAATAACATGACAAAAGACAAAAATAAATGAAAACGACACACAAATCGCACACACCACCCCTAGGGTACGCCTCACTGTTGCCTTGCCTCGAAAGGTGATCGTCGAGTAGAGGATGTCTTAGTAAGTCCTCATGATCCGGGAACCTGGCATGAGGGTAGCTTCTAAGGTGTCTTCCCATTGCTCTGGTGATCACCATGTCCCGAACCTCGAATTGACCCGAACACCTCCAACGGTGGTGCTACCTACCTCTCAATGGTGGGATGGCACTACTTTAAGGACATTTACACAGACGAATTCCTTAGGGTAGGTAGACGACTCTAGATACTTGCTCTAATTTCAAAACAAATCAAAAATACTTTTCACACCGACACCTTTTCAAAAAGCTTTCGAAAGCAACTTTTCAAACACTCTTGAGGACTGATACAAGAGTCGAACTGAAATTTTCAAAGAAACTTTTTTTAAACCCACAGTTGAAAAAGCAAACAAACAATTTTGAAAACACAAATGAGCAAGTATCTAAGAGCCCATGGATAACCATGGATAGAACGGGTGCTAACACCTTCCCTTTCTATAATCTACCTCCCGAACCGAGAGCAATCTCTTTAAGGAATTTTTCTATGCTTTTGTCCTTTCCATTTGGAGAAAATAAAAGACGGTGGCGACTCTTGCTTCCGCGACATTTCGCGAACCAGCGTTAAACAGTCAGTTCCAGATCCACCGATCACAGAACTGGCGACTCTGCTGGGGACTTAACTTAAAGTGAGGTGTACCTTAGGGCTAGTTCATAACTGTGTTTTCAATTGTTTTCCTTGTGTGCTTTAAATTGTGGGTTGCTTGGGAGTTCTATAGATCCTAACCCAGATCTGGGGGATACCTTCTTAGAAAGTAGCAACAAGGCTGTGAGGGAACTGTGCGGGGTATACCGACATGGTTGAAACAGTCTGCTACGTTGATATGGCACTTTGGTGTGTAACGGTAACCCTTGAGTTCAGTCAAGGAGAGTACGGGGCCTCCGCGTGGTGTCGTGAAGCATCAACAGACCTTAGGAACCTTAATTGAACTATCTTGGCCTCTTTAGGGTAGTGAGATAACTAACTTTGGTGCAGTCCGAGGTTGGTTGATACTCGATACTACACTCAATTGAGGGTTGCTTTCCTGGAATATTTCGGTCGCCAATTCAGTGGCTAAATCGAAACGATGAACAATGAAAGCAATCCCGTGATATTGGGACCCTTAGAACCCGGTTACTTCTGATAGGACAGGTTGAGCCCACCAACTTCAAGAGGGTAACACCCAGACCTCATGCTGGCCTAAACTCTAAGGGTTTCTCTTGTGTGACTTGTGTGCCTTCCAACTTGGCTACTTGCATGCTTGTTATCTGACACTTGAGTTTCTTGCAGGTTTTGTTTATAGTCCTTGATAGGGACTCATAACAGGGTATACTAAGTTTCTTGCAGGTTTTGTTTATAGTCCTTAATTGGGACCCCTAACAGAGTGTACTGAGTTTCTTGCAGGTTTTGGTTTGCAGTCCTTAATTGGGACTCGTAACAGGGTTTACCTACATTACCCCATGCATAGCATGACATCATACCATTGCATACATCTTAACCCATTTCAAGGATCTCAAAGGCTCGTGATGCAGGTCATGATGAATCAAACGTCTAGAAAGGGGCAAAGAGGATTTATTTTCCTCTATCCAAAGTTGTCAGAGGCTATGACCCACTTGATATGGTGAGCTCTGACTCTTGAAGAAGATTCCCCTAACCAAGTTTGTTTGGAAACCAAAACCAGACATGATGACTAAAGTCAGGGGCTATGACCCACTTGATATGGTGAGCCTTTGACCCTTGAAGAAGAACTCTCCACAACATGGGTTTCCTTCAATCAAGCTACCGGATCCAAATGCTAACAAATTTTCTTGTTTACCCCGCGAGGTCCTTGAAAACATTACATGCATATCATACTCATCATTGCATAACAGGTATCCTTATTGCAGGTCACTTACCTTTCTCGCTGTTTATTTCAGCAATGGCTTCACAACCAGATAACCGGGATCTTCACACTCAAGAGACCCAGTTCAAGGAAATCTTCCTAAGCCTATCCAAGGGGCAGGAAGAGTTGAGGACACTCCTCATGGGAAATATGATCAGAAAAAGTCCTGAAGATGACAAGGACGAACAGCTGAAACGTCTACAAGCTGAGGTAGACACATTGAAAACCCAGATGCTGGGGCAAAGGGCCCTCGTTCAAGGTTTATCTCAGGAGCAAGGAGAGCTGAGAGCCATGATCAGCCAGCTTCATCAAGACATGAAGCAACCAGCCCAAATCAGGGACCAGGTCATAGAACAGCTTCCAAGAAGGCAAAGGTCGGGTCCAATGAATAGACCTCTCCGAGTTGCTACTACTTCTCAGGTCCAACAACGACCTCGCCCAGCACAACGGGCTGATCAGAGCAAGCCAGACAAGCCTAAAAGGCAGTTCACCAAACTCAACGTGTCACCGTCTCAAGCTTTACAACAATTGTTGAGGTTGAATCTGGTGATGTTAAGGGACCCTCCTAAGCGTCTCAACACAACCTCCCTAAAGTACAATCCTGAGGAAAGATGTGCATATCACTCTGACAGTCCAGGACATGACACCGACGACTGCTGGGCTTTGAAGAATAAGATTCAAGATCTGATTAATGAAAGAGCTGTGGATTTCACCCAGATGGGCCAGGCTGAATGCTCCTACCATCCCTACAAGATGCACCAGTCAAAGTAACAAGCCTTGAGACTGGAAGACTTGTGTTTATTAGAACTTTCAAGTTGTAACTTTCTTTTAACTGTTCAAACATTTATTCATGATTAAACGTTGTTAGTTCATTAATGCATCGCATATGTCTGTTTTGAAGCAATATATTCACATTCACTATATGCAAACTGTTTTCATATTTTTTCTGATGTCAACTCTTGATCTAAAATTCTAAAGCCTCTTGAGGGAGGATGACGAAAACGATACCACGGTCCTTACAGTATGCTTTTGAACAGACCCCGCTGATGAGGTACAGGCATTGTTTCAATCCCTAAACACTGGAGTTATAAGGATGATAATCCCTCGTCAACCCCTCTGAGCCAAAGAAGTAGGAGTTTTTCTTTTCGAAATTTAAAACCCTTAATCATAACCTGGGGCAGGGTAGTCTCTCAGCTGATCCAAGTGCATAACGAATGGCACCAAAGAGATCCTTACGAAAAAAGACAGTAATGGTTCCGAACAATTGTAAAGACAGGCAGTCATTATCAAAAAAATTCATAAATGAAAAGCCCAAAAAGTAAAAACCTATAAAGGGGACTTACGAAACTGGGGCATCCCGCTGACAGTAATTCCAAAAAAAAAAGGAAACAGTTCAGGCAAAAAAAGAAAGGGATAACAAAAAAAATCAGACAAGAAAGAGGTCACACAAACCCTCAACAAGAAAAAATGACTGCCTATTCAGAGTAAATCATCAATATCCGAATCATCACCGGAAAATCAGAGCAAAGACTCAAACAAGGTCTAACGCGCGATCAACTGAGTTTAGGTTTGGAGAACATCACGAAGAGCGGGTGGGTACAAATAATTTGAGCCTTTATCCTTTGTTTCTTAAACCGTGAACCAGGCCACGTTATAACCCTCAAAAGTCCTAGCTGAAGCATGGGTTAGTTCGAAAGCATACTGTTACGAAAGGTATCCTGACTCCTTAAGGCCTACGGTAAATACGGAGTTGACATCACGTTTTATAAACATTCATTTGTTTTATGAAAAAAGAATGCATTTTTAAAATCTTCAAGACAGACAAAAGCTTTGCATTTTTGATATAACATTGTTTACATATGACTATTTGTTTGAACAGCAGGGAAATTCGCACGATGAAAGCCTAGTGAACATAAGCACTTCCAATCAAGGGGCATGACATGACCATGGTCCATCATCTGGGGCAGCCCAATCAAGATTCGGAGAATCTTTCAAAGGCCAAATAGCCTGGGGCAAATCTCCGCCTGAGTCACCTGGGGCACTCCAGCAACGAATCTTGCCTGATCAAACACTTTCTGGTGGCATGACAAAGCACTTCTAAACAGGGGCAACTCCCTACATTCTGAGAACATGGACATAGCCGAAAAATACTACGCAAAATCAAAGACCCGCTAGGTTGACATACCTAGGCAAAAATCAGGGCTTCCCGGCGAACCAAAAGGGTTCGGGCAAAAATAATGGATGAAAATGAAAAATCTGTACACCCGGCAAGTCGAAAACCTGAAAAGGCGGCTTGGGCAAAAATGGGTATCCCGGTGGACTGAAAACCCGAAAGGGCGGTCCAGGCAAAAGTTAGGGATCAAAGCGTATGACTATGTCCTATCATCTTATCACCTGCCTACCAGAAGAAGGTTTGTCCATCAACAACTATCAGCACCTCACAGGTCTTCCTCTCATACCTCAGAAACAGGGGCAATAAAGAGTTGTCCAAATAATCTAATTGTTCCGTCCTCCAAGGTACCAAGGTAGGTTCGGCTAAAGAACATAACCAGATACCTTAATTCCCCAGAGAGTGAGTCAACAGTCAGTACACTCTCCCCAAGCAAAGTTACAGTCAACCTTAAGGAAGTTGAGTATCCTCCAGCAGATCTCAACAGTCTCCAGCAGTATATACGCATTCTTAACAAGCATCCCCGGCAGTCTTGACCTAAAGATTGTTCCCCGGCGGAATATCAAACATTCAATGGAATTACTTCCCCGGTACAATTCAAAACTTCCCCAGGAGAGTCCAATCCAGTCTCCCCAAGAAAGTTGGAATCCATCTCCCCAAGCAGTAAGCCTATCCCCAGTAGATTCTGGAAGCTTATCCTCGCAGAGCACGAACGCGTCCTCCGGCTTTATTCTAAGAGTTATTTCCCTACCAGGATATAACTGGGTTATCCTCAGCCAAAAGCCAAGGAAAGATCGTCCTCGACGAAGTCGTCTTATCCCCAGTAAGTTATTATCAACAACTCAGCAAAGTATCTCTCTCCCCACAGAGTATTGCTCCCCAGCAAGATCGCTAGAGTACTTTTCTCCCCGCAGAGTAATTCATCCGCCAAGTTTATTCCCCAAAGGAGTTATCTTCTCCTACCGGTATTCTTGCAACTATCATCCCCAGCGGAAGCAAAATCTATTCTTCAACATCAGCCCAGGAGTGACTTCCCGGCACCTGTCAAGGATTTATTTTCCTAAGACGAAAAAAAATACATTCATAAACATCGCACTTCCATACATCATTGTAGCATGCATAGACGCATCATATCTTACAAATCTCATTTATGTTGAGAACAGCATTGCTTGATCCATATCATTCATTGCATATGACTGACCTTTACCTTTCAGGAAAGATGCAGTTAAATTCTCAATCATATTTCAAGACCTAGACCGGTTCAGTTAATCGACTCCAAAGATTTCTTATCCAGTCCAAGGCCTTCTCTATTCCAGCTAAATCGACCCCAAGCAGATTTTTCTGATGAAGACTCAGTAGAAGTTATCAAAGGTTTTTCTCAAACGTCCGCTTTTGAGATTATAATTTCCTATGGTTCTCTCCCCAATGCTGCGGAGACGATAATTCCATCCCAGGTTTTTCTCAAACGTCCGCTTTTGAGATTATAATTTCCTATGGTTCTCTCCCCAATGCTGCGGAGATGATAATTCCATCCCAGGTTTTTCTCAAACATCCGCTTTTGAGATTATAATTTCCTATGGTTCTCTCCCCAATGTTGCGGAGATGATAATTCCATTCCAGGTTTTTCTCAAACGTTCACTTTTGAGATTATAATTTCCTATTGGTTCTCTCCCCAATGTTGCGGAGATGATAATTCCATTCCAGGTTTTTCTCAAACGTCCGCTTTTGAGATTATAATTTCCTATTGGTTCTCTCCCCGATGTTGCGGAGACGATAATTCCATTTCAGGTTTTTCTCAAACGTCCGCTTTGAGATTATAATTTCCTATGGTTCTCTCCCCGATCCTGTGGAGACGATAATTCCATTCCAGGTTTTTCTCAATGTTTGCCTTTGAGATTATAATTGCCTATGGTTCTCTTCCCGATACTGCGGAGATGGTAATTCCCACCAAGATTCTCTCAACAACTGCTGTTGAAGCTGAAGTTACCCAAGGTTCTCTCACCGTTCCCGTTGAGGTAGTAACCATCCCTGGTTCATTCATCATCTTTTGAAACTCCAGGTCCAGCTCCTGTAACCAGTCAGGACACATCTATACAAAGCATCTGAAGACCAGCTCCTTCAACATGTCAGGTACTCATTTTTTCTTTTGCAGGTATGCAGGTTCTCGCTAAGGAATCTCTTATGCGATCAACATCCAGATGGCATCTATAAGCCCATCCTCCTATCCGTCATCTCTCCAAATGGCATCTACAAGCCCATTCCCATCATCACATTGCTACTATGTGAGCGCAAATTTCTGGGCACTCTAGTGTTCAATCATCTTCTACCCTCGGATTACGAAAGGCACGTCAGCCAATCTGCATCCTCAGGTCTAAGAAGATTGAACAGGGGCAACTGTTGTACCCCAAAATTTGCCCTCCCATATTCTTCAATAATTGCCAAGTCAAGCTTCAAAATCTCCCCAAGGGTTGCACAGTGCAAGGGTCTCCTAAACAGTCAAAATTAGGGTTTTTATTCTGATCAAGAAAATGGAGTTTCCAAGGGCCCAATCGAGTCTCACATGCCTATAAATATGGTCAAGCATCCTCATACAAAGTTTCAAGACTTTCAGCACAAAATTGCACAGTCAAAACCCTAATTGCACTACAGTCAACTGTAGGGGCAAAATGGTCATTTGACAGTCAAAAGTTCAAATTTTTGGTCAACATCTCATTTTGAAGCCACAAACATCATTTGATCAATGCTTGATCATGATTCTCAAAGCTTGGCTCAGAAATCATCAAGATGCAAAAGTTGCCTTATTTGGACAGTTGAAAAAGTCAACTGTAAATTGACCAGGGCATAACTTTCACATGGATTATCAGAAAAATTCCATCCAAAGCTCATTTTGAATAGAAAGACATTTCCTACAACTCCTCTTCACACTTCAAGTCCAAGAAATGCTCTCACAAAAAGTTATCAATTTCAACATTATAGGTCATTTTCAGAAGTCAACAAAAAGGGACTTTAAGTCAAAGGCCATAACTTGAGATTGGTAGATCAAAATGACATGGGACCAAAGGCATTGGTTAGAGGACTCAAAGAACTTTCCAAAATGTCCAACAACATGAGCAAATCTTAAAAATTGAGCAGGTTATGCCTTGTGGAAGTTGGGAAATTTTTGGATATTTTGAAAAGTCAACATTGCTTCAAATGACCTAAAATTGCTAATGGGCCTATTTTTCTTCCACAATTCATTATCCAAGGCATGTGCACGACCACTTGGCCCAAAGGGAAGTTTTTTTTTCATTTTTTATTTATTTATTTGAATTTTTATTAATAATAATTTATTTAAATTAAAATAAATACATGAAAAATGCTAAACCTAGTTTTTCAATCTTTTTGTGCATATTATATCCTCAAGATTTCGTGCCTAGCTAAAAATGGAAAGAACCAATGCAATTGGATGTGATTTGTATCAAAAAGCATGTGAAAAAGATTTGAAAATCATGGTTAAAAAAATCAAATATTGCATTCATCAATTCATGGATTGTGGACCAATTTTATTTGACCTAATTCACTCATACATAAGTAGAGAACACAACCCTAATGCCATTGACCACTCAGCTGCGCTACAGACCAAGCATTGAACTTGAAATTTTTTGCCAAAAACTCAATTCTGAAAACCTAGTTCTAGGGCGATTCAAGGCAAGATTTTAATCTCATTAGCTTGCTAAGGCTTCATAGAAGGAATTTGGATCAAAAACCACAAGCTCTCGTGCCCAGAAACGTGAGAACGATCTCACCTGTACAAAGAAAATTTCTCATTCGTGCATCTCAATTCATGCATTTTTTGTGAATTTTAACGCTTGATTCATGTTTATCGTTTGATTCTAATGCTAACCCAATGGTTTAATTTTGTTTTCGTGCCCCATATGAAGATTCACCATTAGTGACATCTAGGGTTCTCAGGTTTTCAATTTGGGCATTTTTCATCCCTGTAAAATTGAGACACATCAATGCCATGAACAAAACCAGCTCGCTTAGACGAAAAGAATGGCATGCTCGCGCTTAATTTATATGCCAAGGGGGCCTAATCGCTATTATCCAAATAAGCATGTTTCGAGGGGGTTCAAAACCCCCGTTAAATGTTTGTTATTTTTTCAGGAAAACAAATCAATGAAGAAGACGATGTGGTGGCCAGCAATGATTGGTTCTTTTGAATTTGCGCGCCAAACCACCACTAACTCCAGTTTTTTATTATATAATTTGTTTTCCTTTTATATTAACGAATATGCATGCAGCTCAGTTGGTTGAGAAGAACGCTCCTAAGCCTCAGGACCTGGGTTCGAGTCCCAGGTCCTCACCCCTTTCAATATTGTTTTTCAATTGATGTTCCCATGCAGATTCAATATAGTGGACTACAATACACCTTCAAAAATCAGACGTCCACGCGTCCCAATGAAGATGATCAATGGCCACAATCTGAAGAACATGATGCACTCAGTCAACAAAGATCCATGCCAGCGCAAAAGTCCACCAGGCCTGAAGCATTGGGCTCAAATTGCCAAAAGTTTACCTCCCAATTTGGGGCAGACCCCCTAGGTTTGCCAAATTATTTTACTTTCTTTGTTTCTTTTTATTATTATTTTCTTTTAATTAATTCTATCAATTTAATTATTTTTTTTCATAAAAACACAAAACAATAAAAAAAAATCAGAAAAGAGAAAAAATAATAAATATTTTATTTTAGTATTTTCATAAATAAATTGCATTAATTCATTTAGTTATTAAATTAGGGTTGATTATAATACTTTTTTTTAATAAAAATCTAAAAAATATAGAATTAGGGTTTATGATAATTTTTATTCCTTTTTATTTTTCTTTCATAATAATTAAAATATTAAACATTTATTTTTGTAATTAAATTGCATGTAAATTAATTAGGGTTAATATTAGGTTTAAACTTTAATATGTTTTCTTAACAAATAAAAATTGTAGAATTAGGTTTACTCGCATTTAATTCTTTTTCCATAAAAATCATAAAATACCAAAAATACCAAAAATACCAAAAACAATTTCTTTTTCTTTTAATTAATTAATTTCGTCATTTAATTTAATTTTGCAAAAAAAAGGTCCAACGCCCTCGTTTAATTCTTATTTAATTCGCGTGCTTATTTCTTTTTCGCTTAATATTTATGTATCTCTCCCAAAGCCTTGTAATTAATTTTCTTGTATTTTACTTTTCTTTTAATTCCTTTATTTTTCTGTCAAATCGGGTTCGAGAAATTTTGGCGATGTGGACCCGCGCCTTTTGTAATAGCTTAGAATCTTTTACTTTCCCGCAATTTTTAACTGTTAATCAAAGCATGAAAGAATGTATGGACAAAAATAAAAACAAACGCTAGATCACCAATAACATGACAAAAGACAAAAATAAATGAAAACGACACACAAATCGCACACACCACCCCTAGGGTACGCCTCATTGTTGCCTTGCCTCGAAAGGTGATCGTCGAGTAGAGGATGTCTTAGTAAGTCCTCATGATCCGGGAACCTGGCATGAGGGTAGCTTTTAAGGTGTCTTCCCATTGCTCTGGTGATCACCATGTCCCGAACCTCGAATTGACCCGAACACCTCCAACGGTGGTGCTACCTACCTCTCAATGGTGGGATGGAACTACTTTAAGGACATTTAGACGAATTCCTTAGGGTAGGTAGACGACTCTAGATACTTGCTCTAATTTCAAAACAAATCAAAAATACTTTTCACACCGACACCTTTTCAAAAAGCTTTCGAAAGCAACTTTTCAAACACTCTTGAGGACTGATACAAGAGTCGAACTGAAATTTTCAAAGAAACTTTTTTTAAACCCACAGTTGAAAAAGCAAACAAACAATTTTGAAAACACAAATGAGCAAGTATCTAAGAGCCCATGGATAACCATGGATAGAACGGGTGCTAACACCTTCCCTTTCTATAATCTACCTCCCGAACCGAGAGCAATCTCTTTAAGGAATTTTTCTGTGCTTTTGTCCTTTCCATTTGGAGAAAATAAAAGACGGTGGCGACTCTTGCTTCTGCGACATTTCACGAACCAGCGTTAAACAGTCAGTTCCAGATCCACCGATCACACCCAAACCTTACAATTACTCTGCCTATCAGGTGCCGAGATAGAGCCAGCTTGAGAACGTGAGTAATGGTACATACACCCCCGACAGAGTAAAAAAAGTATCCAAAGACAGTTATGTCAACTTTCCCGAACAGGACATAACTCTCCCCAGCTGGGGTTCACAATCGCGATTGAGTCAGTAAATTTTTCCCCAAGCAAAGTTTATTTCTCCCACAAGCAGAAATTCAACCTCCAACAGAATTCATTATCACCAGCAACGAAAATTCTCTCCCCAGTTGAGTTTATTTCTCCAAATCAGCAGATCTATCAACAAAGTATCTCCTCTCCAACAGAGTCATTTCCCGCAGAGTTATCCTCATACAGGGTTTCTTCCGGTAGAATATTCACCAGCCGAATGGATGTGAATCCCCATCTAGTCATTTTGGTTCACCATTTCTCATACTCTCCAAACAGCAGTCAGGGATTTATTTT
Source organism: Vicia faba (assembly GCA_948472305.1). Lineage (NCBI taxonomy): Eukaryota > Viridiplantae > Streptophyta > Magnoliopsida > Fabales > Fabaceae > Vicia > Vicia faba. The sequence continues at coordinate 1,426,462,369 of OX451736.1, read as the reverse complement.
CCAAGACTCAGATTATTATGTCGGCATTTCATGTTCATACATCATGACAGTTGCATACATTACATATAACATAATCTTAGTTATTTTGAGAACCTCATCACAATACATCTCATGCATCGCACATAATTAACCATGTATTTCTTTCAGGAAAGACAATTATTATAACCAATTTCTAGCAGGTCCATGATCAACACTCTAAGCTAAACAGAGTAATCATCGGTGCGACAAAAGTAACCTTACCCAGGTTCCTCCTAAAGTTTTACCCAAACCCATATTGAAGTAACCCTACCACCCAGGTACCTTCTCACAGCCCTACTATTCAGGCTTTCATATCAAAGTAACCCTACTATCCAGGTTCCTTCTCACAGCCCTACTACCCAGGTTTTCATCTCGAAGTAACCCTACTATCCAGGTTCCTTCTCACCGCCCTACTATCCAGGCCTTCATATCAAAGTAACCCTACTATCCAGGTTCCTTCTCATAACCTCACTATCCGTGTTCTGCCTCTCTGATCCCCAGACAACAGTCCACAACACTGTAAGACCGGGACCCAATAAAAAACAATTGATTTCGCATTTCCCCAGAAAGTCGCGGTGTAGCATATACCCCGACCAGACACGCATTTCACTTCTGCTCCCCAAACCGGAGTTATTCTCCAGTAGAGTAACGGATAAACGAAGCTCCTAAAACCCTATTTCTCTCAAGACAGATACCAACATTCCCCAGCGAAGTCCTCCTCAACAACATGTATACGGGTTCTCACAAAGGAATCTCTTATGCGATCGACACTTCTTCGGATGGCATCTTTAAGCCCGTCTCTGACAATTCTCTAGAAACTTCCAAATGGCATCTATAAGCCCATTTCCAATATCACAAATCAAGTATCACTTCATGCGAGTGCAAATTTATGGGCACTCTAGTGTTCAATCATCTTCTACCTTCGGATCACGAAAGGCAGACAAGCCAATCTACATCTTCAGGTTTAAGAAGATTGGACAGGGTCAGCTGTTGTACCCCAAAATTTTCCCTCCCATATTTCTCAATACATGGCAAGTGAGGTCCCCAAATTGCTCAAGGAAGTTCAAGAGTTGACCAGACAAACTCTCTCCTAAAGCAGTATACCTCAAATTAGGATTTCCATTTTCATCAAGATGTGTGAACTACAAAGGACTCAAATGCTCACCATTGTCCTAATATGTTCTCAAGATCATCCATGTCAAATTTCAAGCCTTGCAGAAGAAGTTTGCACAGTAAATTGCTCAAATGCCTGAAAATCGACTGTGCTAGGTCAAAAGTCAATTGTGGCCCACATACAGTCAAACCTCAAGTTTTTTGGTCAACATCCTCATTTTGAAGCATTATTCATAATTTTATCAAGGGTTGATCATGATTCCTCAAGAATTGTTCACAATTCATCAAAACCCAAAAGTTGCTAAATTAGGGTTTTGTAGGAAAAGTCAACTAAACTTTGACCGAGCATAACTTTCTCATGCTTCATCAGAAATGACCCATCCAAATCTCATTTTGAAGAGGATGCAATTCACTACAATTCATCTTCATCTCCCAAGTTCAGAATATGCACTCACAAAAAGATATGAATTTTGACATTATAGGTCATTTTGAAAAGTCAACAAAAACACCTTTTAGGTCAAAGCTTCATACATAAACATGGAAGACTCAATTGAGATGATACCAAAAGGGTTGCTTAGAGGACATCCTAAGCTTTCTAAAAAGTCCAAGAACACCTCTATAGGGTCAAAATTGAGAGAGTTATGCATTGGCCAAGTTGACCATTTTGGCAAAAATGCCAAAAGTCAAATGTGCTCAAATTTGCATTTTTTGCTAAATGGGCCCAACTTTTTATGCTTACATCTCACTTATAACATAGTCCAAGATCCAAATGCTCATTCACATGTTATTTTCTCCACTATTTATTTTATTTTGATTTTTTATTTATTAAAAATTGAATTAAATCAAATAATTGGTAAAATATAGCAAAGATTTATTTTGATTGGATTTTTGAACAGAATCACAAGCTCGTTATGCTGGAAGATCAGAATCAAATCATATCAATGGCAATTGGTACAAGAAAGGCATGATTGGCATGATTATGGAAAAATATCATATGGCTTAAAAATCAAATCTTCCATTCATGAATTCTCAAGATTGGATCCAAAATTGTTAACCTAATTGGATTCAATACATATACTGAATTTTATGGAACCCTGAGCAGAAGAATTTTCGTGCACAACCTGCCTCCAAGAACCAGAACAAAACTCAGAATTTTTGATAAAAAAGTGAGATCCGGATCCTTGAATAGAGGACCTTTGAGAGCAATTCAAGGCAAGAAATCAATTCCTTGGAATTTCAGGAAGCATTCCCAATCGTTTGCAGGCGTAAGAACATCCATAATCTCTTCCTATCATTCTCACAGTTTGCAAAAATTATCCAAATTCGATTACAGTAATTCTTGCATATTCAGCATGTTTAAATTACATATTTGTGTTCATCATCATGTTTGCAATGTTTCTGGATAGTTTGATTTAATTTACAGTGCATGAATAAGCTTTTTCCATTATTAGGGTTTCGTGCTCCAATTTAAGGTTTTGGGTTTCCAGGAAAATTAGGCCTCATAATGGGTACCATGATGATCATAATTTCAAACCCAGTTGATCCATGGTTCCCAATTGAATTCATATTGCATATGCTTGATTCTTGAATGACAAAGGTTTCAGCAACAGACCTGCGTCTGTAGGTAAAGGTTCAGAGCCTAAAACGACGGTCCCAAGGAAGAAGACAACAACATGTCACAACCTGACTGAATGGTTTAAATTCTGGCGCGTTATTCTGGCCAGAAATTTGTTTTTATGATATATTATTTGTTTTTATTGTATTAACAAGTTAACATCCAGCGCAGTTGGTCAGAAGAAGGAAGTCAGAAGCTCATTGTTCTGGGTTCGATCCCAGGCGTGAGCTTTTGGAATTTTCTCCATTAATTTCACCAGATCCAGCGCGCTTCACCTTCTGAGGGACATCATCTTCTGGATCCATCAGCCAAAACCAGATCCAGTGTGCGCCTCACCTTCTGAGGGTCGTCATCTTCTGGATCCATCAGCCAGAACCAGATCCAGTGTGCGCCTCACCTTCTGAGGGTCATCATCTTCTGGATCCATCAATCAGGACCAGATCCAGTGCACACCATCTTCTGAGGGTCATCATTTTCTGGGTCCATCTACCAGAACCAGATCCAGCGCGCTTCATCATCTAAGGATCATCATCAGCTGGATCCATCTCCAGTCATATCTGCTGACACCAGGCTTATTTGGTTATTTCTATCATTTTTCTTTATTTCCTTTTCTTTAATTATTTTGTTTTTTTAATTAACAAAAATTATTTTATTAATTTACCAATCAAAAAATCACAAAAAAAGGGTTTATTTTCTTAATAATTGTTTTTTTAATTAATTAGTTTAATTAATTTAGGGAATTTTTAATTTCTTTCGCAATTAAAATTCAATTAGAAAATTAGGTTAATTCTTGATTTAATTTTTCTTTCTTTCTCAAATAAATAAAAATACAAAAATAGGTTTTTAGATTGAATTAATTTATTTTTCTTAATTTAAAATTAATTAGAACTTAGGATTTTCTTTTTAATTTAACTATTTCATTATTTTCTTAAATAACAAAACATGACAAAAGCATATTTTTTTAATCAATCGCAAATATGTTTAGTCAAAGGTCAAAACCCTAATCGTCTCGCATTTAATTCGTCGTGCGCTTGTTAATTATTTTTGCCAATATTTTTGTAACTGTTCACTGGTTTGTAATAGTTAATTTAGGGTTTTATTTACTGTTTAAATTCTCGGGTTTTTGACTATGTAATTAATTCCCCACCCCGAAGCCTTGTAATAGCGTAGATTTATTTTCTTGCATTTTTAATTCCTGCAAATATTTAACTGTCTAGATGTATGCTAATAGGATTGTATAACAAGAATGCATGACAAGTTAATATGGTCAGAAAACCCTAATGTGCAAAGATAAAGAATGAAAACAAATCACTCGCACATATCACTCTTAGGGTACACTCTCACTCCGGTTGCCTTCGGTAAATGATCATTAAGTATAGGATACTTTAGTGGTTACCTTCCTATCTAAAAATATCTAATGTCTCATTCGAATGTTGCTTTGAAAATGTTTCCTCGGAAATGTTGCCTTCAAAAGATCTTAAGACTCTAGGGTTACTACTAAAGTGTCCTAATATTTCTTTAGTGATCGTACGTCCTTTTCGAATTGACCCTTATAACTCCAACGACGGTGTTACCTATTTCTCAATAGTAGGATAGCGTTTTCTAAAGGAAACAAGAATAGAAACGATCTTTTTTCGAGTAGGTAGATGCTAGTAGGTACTTGCTTAAATAAAAACTTTTCACACTTACACATTTCAAACAAATTTTTCAAAAACAACTTCGTCACACCTTTGAGGACTGATACAAGAGTTATCACGAAGTAAAACTTTTCAAAACAAAGCACATACACAAATAATTTTAAAAAAGATGAGCAAGTACCTAAGATCCCATGGAAAACCATGGATAGAAAGGGTGCTAACACCTTCCCTTTTTATAATCTACCCCCCGTACTCAGAATATCTCAAAAAAGGATTTTTTTTTTCTGTACTTTTTTCCTTTCCGATTGGATGAAATAAAAGTCTGCGGCAACTCTTACTTACCGCGACATTTTGAGAACCCAAAATCTAAAACGCAAACTAGTATTAAACAGTTGGTTCTGCCACCGTATCACAACATGTATAGTGTATGTATGCTTTAGATATGCAAAATGTATGTATGAAGATGTATGCAAAATGCGTGTATGTTTTGTATGTGTGTCTTGAAATTTTATGCATACTATTTCTGGAATTCTCTCCTTTAAACCATTGGCTTAGAGTTACCAATCCCCTGGCTTTGTATGTTGTGTCGTCGTAGCTTTGTTGAATATGAACGCAGTGAACGATGTTAGCAAAATTTTGAACATTGGTTTTCTGTATTGTAAGTGCAGGCGTAGATGTAGACGTATGTATTGGCATATGTGTAGATATTTATGTTGTAAGTGCAGGCTTAGATGCAGGCATATGTATAGACTTTGTATTGTAGACGCAGGAGTAGACATGTGCGTGGACATAGACATGGATTTTCTTTTGATATTTTTTTCTAACCAAAATGTTTTGTTTTTTCAATTTTTTGTCAAAAGCTTTTATTTGTTAATCCCCAAAATGATTTCAAGAAAATATTCAAAAATAATAATCGTAGTATTTTACAGACAAGTCTGAGAAAAGAAAAATATAATTTGAAAGGTGAAAAGAAAAGTGAATGTTTTATTGATTATGCCTCTGAATAGGAGAATGTACATGATGCAATTCCTAGGAAGAGGTAATTACAGAAATTTTCAAAATTGTAAACGGCAATGAAAATGATAATTGCTACTGCTGTTTCCCCAATATCCTTTTGATAGCCCTTATCTCCTTTGCTTCTGAGTTGTATGATTTTGATCTATCTCTCCCTTCATGGTTCGTAGTCGCAGTTCTTAGATCGCAGTTTTTTTGTTCTTTATTTCTTTGTATGAAATACCTAACTTTTGCCTGGATTGCCCTTTCAGGTTTTCAATCCACCAGGATGATTTTTTGTTATATGCCCTTAATTTTTTCCTGGATCTCCCTTTAGGGTTTTCGATCCACCGGGATGCTCCTTTTTGCCTAAGTCGCCCGTTTAGGGTTCGAGCTTAGCGAGCCTTTTATACATAGTATTTTTTTACTGCGTCTGAATTTGTCGGATGCGGTAGCTCTTCCCCATCCATTGTTGTGAGGATAAGACCACCTCTGGAGAATGTTGTTTTGACTACGTATGGACCATCATAGTTGGGTGTCCATTTACCACGTGAATCGAGGCGAGGTAGCAGAATCTTCTTGAGCACTAGATCCTCTTCTTAGAATACTCAAGGATAGACTTTCTTGTCGAAAGCTTCCTTCATCCTCTTCTGATGTAACTGACTGTGGCACAGAGCTATCAATCATTTTTTCTTCAATAAGGTTGAGCTGATTGAGTCGTGTCTGCACCCATTCTGCCTTTTCCAATTTTGTTTCCATTAGAACCCGAAGTGATGGTATCTCAATTTCAACTAGAAGTACTTCCTCCATGCCATATACCAGCGAGAAAGGAGTCGCGCTTATTCATGTGCATATCGAAGTGTGATAGCCATGTAGAGGGAAGGGAAGCATTTCGTGCCAATCTATGTATGTCTTCACCATCTTCTGGATGATTTTCTAGATATTTTTGTTGCCTGCTTCAATGGCCCCGTTCATCTTTGGTCTGTATGGTGAGGAATTATGATGTTCGATTTTGAAGTCATCACATAGTTCCTTCATCATTTTGTTGTTTAAATTGGACCCGTTATTGGTAATTATCCGACTTGGGACACCGTATCTGCATATGATATTCTTCTTGATGAAGCGTGTAACCACTTGACTTGTCACGTTGGCGTAGGATTCCGCTTCTACCCATTTGGTAAAGTAGTCAATGGCTACCAGTATAAAACAGTGTCTTCGTGTAGTGATAACAATCGGCTTCCATTGTTAACCAACAATACCCTGCTCGCAGAATCTTTCTTTCCATGGCATGCCTATTTGAATGAGTCCCGAAAGTACCCTCGTGGATTTCTCTCATAAGTGTATCCGCTTCTTGCTTCTCCACACACTTGAGTAGTACCATGTCATAGTTTCTTTTGTATAGCACCCCATTACTCAGAAATAATTTAGAAGCTAACCTCTGCAGGATTCGTTTATCAATGATAGAGGCATTTTCTAGATATTCCTGCTTTTCCAGGTACTTCTTGATGTCGTAGAACCAAGGCTTGTTTTCCGATCCTTCTTCTATAGTAAGACAGTGTGTGGGATCTTCTAAATGTCTAATTGTGATGTGTGGTTTATGATTCGGCCAAGTTACCTTGAACATAGCTGATAGAGTTTCCAGAGCGTCTTCCATTTGATTTTCTTCTCGCGGGATGTAGCTGAAAGTGATCTCGGTGAATTCTGCGGACAACTTCAAAACATAATCCTGATATGGAATCAATTTTGGGTGTTTTGTATCCCATTCACCATTAACCTAATATATGACTAATGCAGAGTCCCCAAATACTTCGAGGTGCTTTATTCTCAGATCAATGGCAGCTTCCAGTCCTAGTATGCAAGCTTCGTACTCGGCAATGTTGTTGGTGCAGTCGAAACACAATCTTGCGGTATATGACTTGTGATAGTTCTTTGGAGAAGTCAAAACTGCCCCTATGTCGTGCCCTAATGCATTTTAAGCCTCTTCGGACGTGAGTGTCCAATGTGCCCCTGGCTCGGGCCCTTTGTCGGGTTCTGGTATTCATATTCGGCTATAATCATGATGTCTTCGTATGGAAGTCAGACCTTATAGGCTGGTATTCTGACAGCGGTTAGCGAGCTAGATGATCAGCTAGTATACTACCCTTGATGGCCTTCTGAGTGACATATTAGATGTTGTATTCTGATAGTAGCATCTACCATCGTGTGATTCTCCTGGTAAGAGCTGGTTTTTCAAACACATACTTTAGAGGATCCATTCTTGCTATTAACCACGTAGTGTGGGTTAACATATATTGCCTCAACCTCTTGGTAGCCCAAGCCAATGCGTAATAAGTTTTCTCGAGGAGTGAGTACCTGGTTTCGTAGTCACTGAATTTCTTACTAAGGTAATAAAGTGTATGCTCCTTTCTTCCTGTTTCATCCTGCTATCCCAAAACGCAACCCATTGATCCTTTGAGCACTGTCAGATACATGATGAGTGGTCTTCTGGGAACTGGAAGCATTAAGATTGGTGGCTCTTGCAGATACTGTGTTATTGTCTCGAAGGCTTTTTGATAATCATCATTCCATACTACCGTCTGATCTTTTTGTAATGACTTGAATATTAGCTCGCATGTAGCTGTTAGATGCGATATGAACCTTGAGATGTAATTCAATCTCTCTAGAAAACCACACACTTCATTTTCTATCCTCGGTGCTAGCATACCTTGTATAGATTTTACTTTGTCGGGGTCCACTTTGATACCCTGCTGGCTTACAATGAAACCCAACAATTTGCCTGATCTGACGCCTAATGTACACTTGTTTGGATTTAACCTCAGTCTGAACTTGTGTAGCCGTTTGAATAGCTTTTGTAAATGTCTGATGTGTTCCTCGTCCTTATGGGATTTGGGGATCATATCATCTACGTACACTTCAACCTCTTTGTGGATCATATCATGGAATAATGTGACCATTGCACTCTGATAGGTTTCCCCTGCATTCTTGAGATCGAATGGCATTACTTTGTAGCAGAAATTTCCCCAAGGTGTCATGAAGGTAGTCTTTTCCATGTCTTCAGGTGTCATTTTTATTGATTATAGCCCGAGAAGCCGTCCATGAATGAGAATATTGAGGCTTGAGTCGTGTTATCCACCAAAACATCTATATGGTGTAATGGGAAATCGTCTTTGGGGCTTACTTTGTTCAGATCTCGATAATCCACACACATGCGTACCTTGCCTTCTTTCTTGGATACTGGCACAATGTTAGCTATCTAGGGTGGATAATCTACCACTGCTAAGAACCCTGCATTAAATTTTTTAAGAACCTCTTCTCTGATTTTGCTGGACATGTTTGGACGTGTTCTCCTGAGTTTTTGCCTAACTGGAGAACACCCTTGTTTAAGAGGTAGTCTGTGTACCACGATTTCGGTATCTAACCCTGGCATGTCTCTGTAGGACCAAGCGAATATGTCCATGTACTCGTGCAATAGTTCGATCGTCCTTTCTTTGATGCTCTGCTCTAACCTTGACCCTAGCTTGATTTCTTTGGGATCTTTCTTTGTGCCCAGATTAATGGTCTCTGCAGCCTGTTGGTATGGTTGTATGTTGTCAGCCTTTCGTTCTATGTCCCTTGTCATTTCCTCAGAGAGTTCCAGATCTTCATCATCTTCCTCTTTGTCTTGGTTGATAGGAGCCTCAAAATTGTACCGGGTCGTAGCAGTAACATTATCGGTGGTTTTGGGCATGGATCTACACATTTATCATGTTTTGGTGCATATTTTAGTATATGAGTTTTTGAAAATGCATATGCAGAGAAAGTATTGCCATTTTTAATTTTTTAGGAATAAATGCAAGAGAAAGACAAGGATCTCGATTGAAAATATAATATAACTTTTATTGATTATAAATATTGCCTGAAACAAAATGGGGGACCCTTACAAGCAACCCCTATGCCTTGGGATTGAAACAGGTTCTTTTAAAACAAGGAAAATTACTTAGGAAAGAAAAAGATCTCGGGAATCTCCACAGCAGTCCAACTTTTGAATTCTTCTCCTGGAGGGAACTCCCTGATAAAGTCCGTTGCCTTTCTGGTGTGCACTTTGTTGGATATCATCGCCACGTGTCTGCCATGCTCTGTTCCCTTGTTGACGAAGGTCTCTTGAATCGGAGGGAAGCGTGCTTTGCCTTTTGGAGTAGCTTTCAATGATTCATAGCCCAATCCAAAGTGATTCTTCTTCTCAGGGATTTCTAGGAGCTTTCCCCAGCCTTTTGAGGCATCACATCCCATGGTTGCTCAGAGATCTCTCCACAACATTACCTTAGGCTTATTACCCTTCTCGACTGGTAAACTCACCATTGAAGCAATTTCCAAGGCTTGGAACGGGGTAGCTATAAAGTCTTCGTTGGCACTGATATATCTGTATGATTCAATGTGGCTTACAAAGACATCTTCCTCTCCACTAATTATGATTAATTTCCCTTCCACTAGGAACTTCAATTTCTAATGCAGGGTCGAGGTGACCGCCTCTGCTGCATGGATCCAAGGTCTCCCCAGTAAGAAAGTGTATGCTGGTTCTATATCCATGACCTGGAAAGTGATATTAAATATATGCGGCCCAATTTTAACTGGAAGATCCACCTGTCCTAACACCGAGCTTCGAGAACCGTCAAATGCTTTCACTATTGTAGAACTTGGCCTCATCTCAACGTCATCTATTGTTAACTTTATCAGACTGGACTTTGGAACCACATTGAGGGTAAAACCGATATTAGTGAGAACCCTAGATAAAGGGGTAGTACATATTTGCATAGTAATGTGGAGTGCCTTGGTATGAGCTCGGCCCTATGGAGGCAATTCATTGTTGCTGAAACCCAGGTATGATCCGGATGTTAGGTTTGCTATGACATTGTCAAATTGATTCACCGAAATTCCCTTTGTGACGTGAGCTGAACTTAGCACTTTCATCAAAGAGTCTCGGTGTGCTTCAAAGTTGATGAGTAGTGAGATCCACCACTCTGTAATCACTTCTTTTGATTATTTTCAGAAACTCTTTTGCCTCTTAATCAGTAAAAATTTTGCTTGGAGGTTCTGTCTCTTGACTTGTATCAACAATTGCTTTTCCCTTGTCCTTTGTTGGAGTCCCATCTTTCTTCTTTGATGGTTCAACTCCAAAAATTCGACCGCTTCGGGTCATACCCCCTATCCCTGTTATATTAGAAATTGAAGGTACCTGACTTGGTGAGGGCTCACTTTCTTGTTTCACTCCATTGATGTATAAGGCCGAGTCATAACTCTATGGCACTGCTTTGTTACTCTCATAAGGGATAGGTGAGGGTCCCTTAATCACCATTGTGGCCTTTGGAATAGTTAGTATTAGGAGATTCTTCTTAGGTGCCATCTTTGTGGTCTCCGTTGATTCTTCCCATAGGATCACTAGAGTTTTCTTGTTAAGATGTGGGCCTTGGAAAGGGACTTCCGGTGGCTTCTTTCCTTCAATCGCGGCTACATATTTTTCTTCAGGGTATGGTCCGAATTGGACTATCCCCTGGTCCATTAGCTTTTACAAAGTTCTTTCGAAGTTTATTATGTTCCAACAAGAACCCACATTCGAACAGATATTCTTTTAACAAGTTGATTAGGGTTTCTGCTTGTTTGATTTCCCCATAGTCAGTAACTACTTCAATTGCATTTATTGTCGGCCCACCATGCGGAGGCACGGGATTTGTCTTGATGTTAGGTTTCTCAAAGGTGATATCTTGAGATTCTAAAAAGTCCCGCACTTTGTGTTTGAATGCCCAACATTGCCCTATGGTGTGCCCCGGAGAATTAGCATGGTATTCGCATTTGGCGTCGGCATTATACCTTCATGGGAGTGGCCCGACTGGAGGAGCTAGATGCTTGATTTCCACCAAGGATGCCTTAACCAAGTGTTGTAATAAATGGCTAGGTGGCATGGGGAGTGGATCAAAGTTTCTTGGCGGCCTCGTAAATCTATCTTGATGCTGACCTTGCGGGATCATTAAAGGTTGTGATGCCCTTGGTTGTGAGACTACAACGTTAATTTCTCCCTCTCTTCTTTTCAGGTAGTTTGAAGCAGGTCTTTTTGGATTATGGGGAGCGTTTGATGATACCCCTGATATCTTCCCACTTTTTATTCCAATCTCGATTCTTTCTCTAATAGTCACTAGATCTGAGAATCCCAAAGAGATACTCCCAACCATTTTCTCATAATACAACCCTTGCAAATTTCCCATGAACATGTCTAGTAATTCCTTCTCTAATAGCAGTGGTTGCACACGGGATGCCATCTCCCTCCATCTTTGAGCATATTCCTTGAAGGACTCTTCTTTATTCTAGGACAGATTCTGGAGTTGCATGCGGGTAGGCGCCATGTCAAGGTTATATTTGTAATGCTTTAAGAAAGCATTAGCAAGATCTGCCTAGGTTTGAATGTGTGTTTGCTCCAATTGCATATACCAGTCTAAAGATGCCCCACTCAGGCTATCGTGAAAATAGTGAATCAATAACTTCTAATTATGGGCATGGGCATGCATCTTCCTACAGTACATGCGTAGATGATTTCTTGGACAGGTTAGCCCCTTGTACTTTCCAAAGTCAGGTACTTTGAACTTTGGTGGAATTACCACATCAGGAACTAGGCCCATTTCGAGACGGTCCACTTTGAAAGCATCAAAACCTTCCATAGCTTTTAATATTTCCTCCAGAGCTTTGTATTGATTCATTACCAGTGGATTATCAACAACATGAGTACCAGTCATCTTTAAGGGTGCTTGGTTGGCATCCTCTAGGTTGTGGTCTCCATATTGCAGGTCCAAGTAGTTGTCTGTGTTGTTGACTTGGATTTGTAGGGTCCCTGTTTTTGATGGTGGTTGGACAAACCCTTCGGTCTCAGCTTCTTGTTGGGTCATGACATACTTTTAGAGTCCTGCCTCTGGTTCTTTCCTTAGTTGGTGACCGCTTGATGCACAAATGGTTTGGGCTACTTCTTCGGAAGCTATTGTGATACGGTGGGAGAACTGACTTAGGATGTTTTGTATTTTATCGCAAATATTACGGTTAGCTAGAGTCACCACCGACTTTTCTTTTATCCAAAAGGAAAGGTGAAAAAGCACAGGAAAGACCTTTGAGATTGTTTCTTGAGTTCGGGGGGTAGTTTATAAAAAGGGAAGGTATTAACACCCTTTTCATACATGGTTTTCTATGGGCTCTTAGTTACTTGCTAGATCACTTGCTTTTGTTTGAAATTGTGCTTTGTGTGGTTTTTTGGAAGTATTTTGAAAGGCGTTATCGTTTAGGCAAACTTTGTAATGATTCTCGTTCGTAAGAATGTATACAAAGTGTTGATCTTTTGAAAATGTTTTCAAGTTTGAAAGATGTTTTTTGAAAGTGTTGGTGTTCGTTTTGAAGATAGCAAGGATATTTTTGGTTTTGAAATCGGGCAAGCAACTAGGAACAATCTACCTACTCAAAAGTCTTTCATGTTCATTTACCCTTTCCTTTGACATTGTTATCTTACCATTGATTTGGTAAGTAACCCTATCTTTGGATGTAAACGGGACAGGCGTGGGTTATCGTATAACCATGATTACCAATGTTGCAAGGTATCTTAGCATTTTTCTTTAAGGACTAAGATCATTTTGAAAAGGCAACATAGATAGCATCATAGAAGGACTATGATCTTGTATTTTTTCTTGTTTTTGCAAAGATAACTTACATGCATATTATGGCCATTTTTTGTAAGGCAACCAAGTGGATTTTACCCTAGGGGTGCTTGTGTGCAAGTGTATTGATTTTCATACTTGATTTGTCTTTGATTAGGGTTTGCTAATCGTCGATTTTAGTCTTTCCATACAAACCCTAATTACTAGCATTTATATAAAGTGATAAATTGTGAAAGGCAAAATTACTACGCTATTATATCATTAGGGGATGGGGTGTACAAATTTACAAATGGGGATTACAAGAAAATTAAACCTAATTATCTATTACAACCATATTGAATATTGTACAAAATTGAAAATAAAATGCAAGAATATAAATGGAAAAAGAAATGATTTTTGTTGTTTTTATGAAAGGGATTTTGCTTTGACCTAAATAAAGGAAATGATTACTTAAAATTAAATAAAATTATCTTAAACTATTTAAGAAAAGAAATTAATTTGAAAAGGATTTTTAGGGTTTTTTATGAAAAAGGTTTTAAATAAATAGAATAATAGGAAATTTAATTAAAATAAACCTAAGTTTTAAATTAATTTTAATTTACAAGAAAATAATATAATATAATATAATATAATAATTAAACCTAATTATCTAGACATTAATCAAGAAAGAGAAATTAATTTATTAAGAAAAATATTTTTGTTCTTTTTAGTTTTTTTGTAATGAAAAATAAAATATAAATGAGTGTAAAATAATAAAATAAATACTTTTGGATTTTTTTTATTAATAACAAAAAAAATAATATTAATATTAATAATGATGATAATAATAATAATAATAAAGGAAAAAAAGAATAAAATAAAAAGAAAATAATAATGAGATTGGGCCAGGGGTGTTGAAGTAAGTCAGGGGTTGGAAGGTAAGCAAAAACAAATAATTCCATCAAAGGAGGCCCATGCGCTGGCTGAAACAAACAAAAAAATGAGAAAAATATGTGAAAATTGAAAAAAGGCAGCGCTGGGGCTCGAACCCACGCCCTCTGCATAATACGAGCGTTGCCTTACCAATGGGGTGGCTATACATCTGGTGTTTAATACCAAACCAATGTATTATATTTTAAGACACTTCCTGAAGAGAACGTCATCTTTAACCTCACGCCTGCCTGGACTCCTGCATCTCATTCTTCTCTCAACCAAATTGAAAAATGTGAACATAAAACTTGTGGCAAATTCCATCATGATTCAAGAAATGTAAAGTATTAAAACTATGAATCTAAGACAAGCATGACTTTTGAACAGTACCAAATTTAACCTAAATTTTCTAGAAATTTCATATCCAAAATTCTCTCTACTCAGGCTATATAAATGAAATCTATAGATATGTACAGCTTCAGGACAATGATATTACAGTTTGAAAACAAGGGTTGGGATAGCTTCTATATGTGTATTATAAACTTTGTGGATGGTTTAGCCAAGAAACCCACGAGGGGATTTGGAGATTGGATTCAAAAATAAAAAATGACAAGTTTTTATGCTTGTATGGCAATTTCAGGTTTTGGGGAGTTTGAGGGCTTGTTCAATCGTGTGTTAGCTTGCAATACACTTGTATAATTATATGGAAAAGGTTAGAGAGTTTGAAGTTGACAGAACCGTGTGATATAAAGTTATGGCTATGTTACTTGATTTTTAAGAAAAGTGGGAAAACAAGTTTCAATGTGTAGTACAAGAATGGCCTAGGTTTATGGGAGGCTCTAGACATGTTGCTTTTGCCTTTTACATTTCTTGTGATCAGAAGGAACAAGTTAGGAGCTCTATGCATTGACTTTGTGATTAAAGTCACTTTTCCAAAATGGAAGTGTGAGCTTTGTTCTATTAATGGAATAATCACTTGGACAAAGACACAAACACTTGAATCATAGCTCAAGTAGTTGTGTAATCTTCTTATTATGGATAGATTTTGAGGTTTAGAGGCCTGAAAAACAAGATTGTGCAGCATAGGTTTGAAATTGAATTATTGTTCATCACAAAATGACTTGTATTTCAAGTTTGAAAACCCTAACTTCCTCTCTTTGATTCTCCCTGCTCAAGAATGATCTCAAGGAGTTATTGGACATTTTGGAAAGCTTGTAATGTGCTCTATAACCCATCTTTGAATCACTTTTGAAAATTCCCCTTGGAACTATATGAAAAAGTTCCATGAAGTTAGGTCAAAATCCTGACCAAAACTAGGGCAAAATTTCACTAAGTGTTTAATTTCAAGACCATGACTTTATGAATTAATAACTTGAGATCCAATAAATTTTTGAAGAAAGTGTGTAAAACAATATTGTAGATATCATGGAGATCTACGACTTTCATGTTGAAAGTTTCTTCTGAATCCTCTTGCATCCTGGTGAAACATTTGCTCAAAGTTATGAAAAAACACGAAGTTTTAAACACTTAGAAAAATTTCTAAGTTAGAAAACTTTGACTTTTCAAAATGAAATCTTGACTTTTTTATTTCTTGATGAATAAGTTTCATATTTTGACATGTTTTAATGAATTGTGATCTTTGATATTGAATTTTGACCAAAAAGTCAAAGTTTGATTTTTCAGTGTACAGTTGACTTTTGATCAGTTGACTGAAAAGTAACTATCAATCCAATTGATCTTGAGAAATGTTTTAGGTCATGCCATTAGGTAAAAAATATGCAATTGAACTCTTGAAACCATGATTCAAACCAATTGATCATTTGTTAGGTCAAAAATCAGAAATTGCCCTTTCTCAATCAAAACCCTAATTTTGACCATTTTGCCCTTTTGATGATTTGATAAAATTTCTTGAGGAATTATGGTCCAAACTTGATAAAATATTACATATGAGTTTATAATGTTGATGTGGATCAAAAATTATGAAGTTTGACTGTAAATTGGCCATAGTTGATTTTTTCCTCAATATAGTTTATTTTTAGGTTAATTGCTCGATTGACTAAGCAAAAGTGTGATCCAAGGCTTGAAACTTGACATGAGTAACTTTGGGGGTCCATAATGATCCATTAAAGTAATATGAAGCATTTAAAGTTCAATTATCCTTGTGCAATATCAAACCCTAATTTTGGTCATCAATGCTTAAGGAGGTGTCTTGAGCTGATCAACCCTAGTGCAGTCTTGAACCAAGAGAGATCTTTGTGAGAATTTTTTTTATAAATGAGAGGGAAAATTTTGGGGAGACAACAGCTGCCCCTGTTCAATCTTCTTAAACCTGAAGAGTTAGATTGGCGGATCCGCCGTTCGTGACTTAAAGGTGAAAGGTGATTGAACACTAGAGTGCCCAGAAATTTGCACTCGAAGATGGATGGTGAATGGGCTTATAGATGCCATTTGGAGGGATGTTGGTAAACACTGGAAGAAGAATCAACATAAATCTCTTGTTGATTTATACTAAAACTTGATTTTTTACTTGTGAGAAAAAGAGTTAGTAAAATGCAGATGCCTGCATGATGTTCACCAAATGTGGTATTACGTTAAATGCATATGGTATTGACATGCTATGATATATGAATGTGAGATGTATGTTTTTGTCCGGGAAAATAAATCTCTGACTGCTGCTGAGGAAATTCTGGGAGTTTGAATCCCTAATTGCCATTAGGAATGAAGAATATGCATATCTTCAAACTTTATTGAAAGGATGCTTTTACTGGAGAATATCTCTTGAATGTCAGTTGTTATCTGGTCGGATCCAGGCTTCACAATTTGTTGAGGATGAAGTAGTCAACTGCTATCTGGTCGGATCCAGGTTTCATGGCAATTTACTGGGGGAAGAGATGAATTAATTGTTATCTGGTCGGATTTCAGGCTTTGCGAAAATTTTTCTTGAAATTGAATAGTTATCTGGTTAGATCCAGGCTTCACAACAACTTGTCGGGGATACATAAGTTAACTGTTATCGGGTCAGATCCAGAATTTCAAGTAACTTGAAGTGGTAACCACTATCTGGTCGGGTCCAGGTTTCATGGTTTTTGGAAAGTTGTACTATTATCTAGTCGAGTCCAGGCTTCATAGTGTCTCTTGGGGATCATAGTTAGTTGTTATCTGGTCGGGCTCCAGGTTTTACAACGAATATATGAGGGTAATTTCTATCTGGTCGGATCTAGGCTTCACAATAACTTGCTTGAAATTGAAAACTGATATCTGGTCGGATCCAGGTTTCATAGTAATTTGTTGGGGTAGAGGCAAACTCTACTGGGGAAAAGAAGTTAAACCTTTGTCGGGTTGAGTCCAGGTTCTTCTATATCTTTGAAGAGTTAGACTATTATCTGGTCGGGTCCAAGATTCATAGTATCTTGAAATTGAGATCAACGGTTATCTGGCCGGGTCCAGGTTTCAGGTACTCAAACTGTTATCTGGTCGGGTCCAGGTTTCAGCAATTGAAGAAGTCAAACTATTATCTAGTCGGGTCTAGGCTTCAATAATAACTTGGAAATTATGCTAATATCTGGTCGGATCCAGGCTTCATAGCATCTTTTTGGAAATAGTAAAGGCTTTACTGACGGCTTTACTGGGAATCAGGGGTTGTGGCCCTATGATTTGCAATAATCTGAAAGGAAAATTCAAATTGGAGAGTGTAGACTCAGTCGGGTAGGACAGACTCAGCTTGGGGAGGATACACTCAACCGGGGAGGATAAACTTCGTTTGGGGATAATAGCCTTGGCTGGGGGAAGATATACTTAGCTGGGGAAGACAGGCTTAGCTGGGGAATTATGCTATCTCATCATTTGTTGGAGAAGATAGACTATGTCGGGGGAATACAGACTCGGTTGGGGAGGATGTACTCGGCTGGGAAATTTTTGATTCCTCGATGATTGTTAGGGAAATAAAACCTGTTGGGGAAATAAACCCTGTTGAGGAAATAAACCTTTTTGGGGAGAGAGCTGCCAAGAGATTGAGACTCTGGTCGGGGATTATCCTACGCAAAGAGACTTTGTGGGTAACTTGGTTGGGGGAAGGTTTATTGTAGTTGTCCTTGTGGGGATAATGATAATGAGATAACTCTATGGGGATATTTCATATATATATTTAAGAGATGCTTGTTGCTGCTTAGCAGGACACATGTGCCAAATAGTTTTAATTATGTTCATATGCATGTGTTCATTCAATTTTAGTCATTGGACAAATTTGCATTCAAAACAAAGACATAAATTTTGCACTTCAAAGTATATTTGTATTGATATTTTGCCCATGAGTATGCATTTTTGTACAGAGAGACGGAGATCCTAGTAAGAGGAAATCGTCCAAAGGAAAACAAATTTGAGAATGAAAATAAATAGCCATGTGAAATGATCTCATTGCCTTCCAACTATACTATTGCCCCAATGTCTTCGAATGTCCCTTTCCGTTGATTGAAGTTGATTGGATTGATCTTGGACTGTTTGAACTTGGACCTTGGTGATAAAGTTGAATGTGTTGATCCCACGGGACATAGTCATACACTTTTAATCCTTAATTTTTGCCTGGACCTCCCATTCGGGTTATCAGCCCACCAGGATACCCTTTTTTTCCCAAGTTGCCCTTTCAGGTTTTCAACTTGCCGAGTGTACAATCTTTTGCATATATCCCTAATTTTGGCCCAAACCTTTTGGTTTGCTGGGATGCCCTTATTTTTCTTAGGTGCGTCAACCTAACGGGTCTCTTATGCGTAGTATTTTTTAACTATGATCGCGTTTATGGGATGTGGGAAATCTTCACCATCCATGGTAGTCAGCATCATGGCACCGCCAGAGAAAACTCTCTTGACGACAAATGGCCCTTCATAGGTAGAAGTCAATTTGCCTCTGGGGTCGCCTTATGGTAGAATGATGTCTTTTATCACCAAGTCACCAACTTGATATACCTGAGGCTTGATCTTTTTGTTGAAAGCCTTGATCATCCGTTTTTGGTATGTCTGACCATGACAAACATCAACTAATCGTTTTTCGTCAATCAAGTTCAACTGATCCAATCTCGTTTGAATCCACTCGCCTTCGCCTAGGCCTGCCTCATTCATAATCCTCAGCGAGGGAATATGAACTTCCACCGGAAAAACATCTTCCATGCCATAGACTAGACAAAAAGGAGTTGCCCTAGTTGATGTTCTAGCTGAATTACGGTAGCCATGTAGAGAAAACGACAACATCTCATGCCAATCCTTATAGCTTACTACCATTTTCTGCATAATCTTCTTGATATTTTTATTGACGGCTTCGACTGCGCCATTCATTTTTGGTCTATACGGAAAAGAGTTGTGATGCTTGATCTTAAACTGAGTGCAAAGCTCAGTGATCATAGGATTGTTGAGGTTATTCCCATTATCGGTGATGATCCTTTCGAGGATACCATAACGGAAGATGAGGTTGTGTCTGATGAATCTGGATACCACATTCTTGGTGACTGAGGCAAATGAGGCGGCTTCGACCCATTTGGTAAAATAGTCGATATCAACATGGAGGAAGTGATGTCCGTTGGAGGCGGTGGGCTTGATCTCTCTAATCATGTGAATGCCCCACATTGCAAATGGCCATGAAGCGGCCATGAAATTCAGAGGGATAGGAAGCACATGGACCTTTTCAGCATAGATTTTGCATTTGTGACAAATTCTTGAATTTTGATGGCAATCAGTCTCCATCGTTGACCAATAGTAACCTGCTCTTAAGATTTTCTTAGCCATCGTATACCCACTTGAGTGAGTAACGAAGAGACCATCGTGAATGTCTTCCATGATTTCCTCTGCCTCCTTCTTGTCCACACATCGGAGTAGAGTCGAATCATGGTTGCGCTTGTACAATATCCCGTTACTTAGGAAGAATTTGGATGTAAACCTTCGCAAGAACTTTCTGTCATTGATAGATTCCTCCTCTGGATATTCTTGTGCTTCAAGGTATCTCAACACCTCATGGTACCATGGCTTTTCTGTATTGGTGTCAAGCTCATAGCAATGTGCAGGTTCATCGAATCTTTCAATTGTTATCATAGGGGCTTCGTTGTCCCATTTTACCTTGAACATTAAAGACATGGTCGCCAAAGGGTCAGCCAATTGGTTTTCTTCCCTAGGGAAGTGCTCAAAAGTGATCTCTTCGAAGTAGGGAATTAGGGATAGCAGAAGTTCCTTGTAAGGGATAATATTAGGGTGTTTAGTGTCCCAATCTCCTTTTACTTGGATGATCACTAGGGCGGAATCCCCAAACACATCCAAATGCTTGATCCTTAAGTCAATAGCAGCTTTCAGACCTAAGATGCATGCTTCATACTCGGTCATATTGTTTGTGAAATCGAAGCATAGTCTGGCAGTGAAAGGAGTGCGGCAACCTTCAGGATAGATGATCACAACACTAATTTTGTTACCTAAGGCGTTGGAAGCCCCATCAAATACCATAGTCCATCGGGATCCTTGTTCAGGTCCGTCATACGGTCCAAGTTTCACACAGTCGGCTACCGGCATGATGTTCTCATCTGGGAAGTCGAAGTTCATTAAATGATAATCATCCACAACATGATGGGCCAAATGATCTGCTAGTACACTTCCTTTGATGGCCTTTTGAGTCATGTATTGAATGTCGTACTCAGTCAATATCGTTTTCCATCTGGCTATCCGTCCGAAAAGGGCAGGTTTCTCGAAGATGTACTTGATTGGGTCAAACTTAGAAATTAACAGAGTGGTGTGAGTCAACATGTACTGTCTTAGCCGGTGAGCAGCCCATGCCAGAGCGCAACAAGTTTTCTCGAGCAGTGAATATCTGGTTTAACAGTCGGTAAACTTTTTGCTCAGGTAATAAATAGCATGCGCTTTGTGGCCAGACTTATCATGTTGGCCCAAAACACACCCCATAGAGTTCTCTAATACCGTCAAGTACATGATCAAGGGTCTTCCTTCAACTGGAGGCATGAGAATAGGAGGTTCTTATAGGTATTCTTTGATTTTGTCAAAGGCAATCTGGCATTCATCATTCCATCTGTCTACTTGATCTTTCTTCAAGAGTTTGAAGAGGGGGTCACAAGTAGCAGTTAAGTGTGATATGAAGCGAGCAATGTAATTGAGACGACCCAAGAATCCTCTGACTTCTTTTTCAGAATGAGGGACTAGCATTTCTTGGATGGCCTTTACCTTGGCAGAATCAACTTCAATGCCTTTGTTGCTGACGACAAAACCTAGAAGCTTTCCAGATCGTACTCCAAACGTGCACTTGTTAGGCTTTGACCTCAGCTTGTACTTCTTAAGCCTCTCGAATAATTTGTGCAGATGATTGAGATGTTCTTCTTTGGTTTATGATCTGGAAATCATATCATCCACATATACCTCTATCTCATGATGAATCATGTCATGAAATAAAGCTACCATGGCCCTTTGATATGTTGCCCCTTCATTCTTTAATCTGTACGGCATGACCTTGTAGCAGAAGGTGCCCCATTGTGTAAAGAAAGTAGTCTTCTCCATATCTTCGGGAGCTATCCTTATTTGATTATAGCCTGAGAAGCCATCCATGAAAGAGAAGACTTTATGCTGAGCAGTATTATCAACTAAGACGTTAATGTGTGGTAGAGGGAAGTCATCCTTGGGGCATGCCTTATTCAGATCCTTATAGTCTACGCACATGCTAACTTTTCCATACTTTCTCGGCACCGGTACCACATTGGAAACCCATTGGGGATAGGATGTCACAGCTAGGAACCCTGCATCAAATTGTTTCATCACTTCAGCTTTGATCTTTTCAGACATATCAGGCCTCATGTGACAGACCTTTTGTTTAACAGGAGGGCAGTCTTCTCTTGTCGGCAGACGATGAACTACGATGTCGGTATCCAAACCAGTCATATCTTCATAAGACCAATCAAATACTTCCACATAATCATGCAATATCTGAACCAACCTGCTCTTAACACCGCTTTCTAAATTAGCGTCGATCCTGATTTCCTTCTTATCTGACTCAGTACCAAGGTTGATAAATTCAACTGACTCTTCGTGCGGTTGAATTGCTTTTTCCTCTTGCAATAGTAGTATAGCTAGCCTCCCGGTATGTCACAATCTTCCCCGCCTTCATCTTCGGCTTGGTTGATAGGACATTCAAATTCATAGTCGGCAATAGTAGAGTCATTGGCAATAGGATCCATAGTGGATGTGGACCTGGAAGAGTGTGCGTGTGTGCATGTAAGATACATGGCTAGTTTTTTTTAAAATGTATTTGCAAGAAAGGAAAAACAATGAACACAAATATATGAATGCAAAAGAGTCAAATGTACATAATGATCATATGATTATATGAACATAAATAAAACCCTTGACAAATGGACCAAAGTGCCCAGGGCCAGGCAAATGGATGAAAAGTCATTATTAAAATATTACAGACAACAAGTTCTTGAATTGAAAGAAAAGCAATAACAAGTAGATTACTCCTCAATGAAGGAGGTGGGCACAAAGTCCTTCGCATTCCAATTCTTCAGCTCTGTTGTAGTTGGATATACCCACTCTTCAAATGCAGCTTCTTCATCAGAATCACCCACGGCGTTGACTTCATGGCTTCCAATGCAGAGAGGTGGCTTTCCAGCACGAGCACGCCTCACTTCCTTCTGAGCTTTGATAGTGAAGCCTAAACCAAACTTGTCTTCTTTAAATGGGATATCTAGGAGTTTCCCCCAAGTGTCATAGTCCCCTTCTCCAATTTCTGCGCGGGTATCCTTGACTGAAACCATCTTTGGTGTGGCCTTAACAACTTTAGAGTCATTAGAAGAACATTTGGTAGCAGCAATCATCGGTGGTACAACCTCAAAGGCTTGACATGGTGTTTCAATGAATTCTCCATCCATCTCTATCTATTTGAACGACTTAAGGTGGCTTACCATAAACTCCTCTTCTCCACAGACGGTGACTATTCTTCCCTTGACTGGATATTTGAGTTTCTGGTGGAGAGTTGAGGTTACTGCCTCGGCTTTATGGATCCACGGGCGACCTAATAGACAAGAATAGGCCGGACGAATATCCATAATATAGAAGGTGGAGTTGAATATTTGGGAACCCACTTTGATTGGAAGATCTACCTCCCCATGAACAGTCATCTTTGATCCGTCAAACGCCCTTACAATGATGTCACTTGGCTTCAAGACTAAATCTTCACAGTTAAGATAGTCTAACGCCCCCTTGGGTAATACATTCAGAGAAGAACCAGTGTCGACTAGCACATGTGCTAAGGTAGTCCCTTTACACTCGACAGAAACATGTAAAGCTCTATTGTGATTCTTCCCAAGAGGTGTTAAGTCATCATCTAAAAATCCCAAACCATTTTCAGCTGTCAGGCTAGCCACGTAATTCTCAAATTAATTTTTTGTTGTCTCATGGGGGACATGAGCCTTTTTCAGGAACTTGATTAATGTTTGAGCATGGGCATCAGATCAAAGCAGCAATGACAACATTGAAGTCTTAGAAGGGGTTTGCCCCAACTGTTCTACAATTTTGAAGTCGCTTCTTTTTATGATCTTCAAAATCTTGTCCATATCGCGAGCGGAGGGTTCTTCATCAGCTACGTCTTTGGAGGGTATTTCAATCACAACAGGCTCAACAACCTTCTCTTTCCCTCTGGTGTCAGTACTTGGCTTGGCAGCAGTAATGTGGACGGGCGTCTTTGTAACAATTGGTGGTGAGATATTGGGTGAAAATATTCTCCCAATTCTAGTTACTTTTCTTGAACCGACTATGTTCCCAATATTGTCATCTTTTTCTTCTTTGATCTAGCCATCTTGTTTAATCCCATGATATAATACCTCAGCATCGTATTTCCATGGTACCGTCTTATTTGAAGAGTAGGGAATCGGTCCGAGATTGGTAATGATTAAGGGAGCAACAATGGGTTCATTTGAAATCCTAATAGGACCTTTGTAGGTGATCCTAAAAGGCTTGTTTGTGATGGTAATAATGGAGAGGTCTTCACATTTGTTAATCAAACTCTTGGCAAGTGGAGTCTTCTCAAATAGAATTTCGTGGCTATCCATCAGGCGTTGTATGCCTTTCTTCAGCCCTTCACATCCATTGAGTTTTCTTGTACAACTCACACAGTCTTTTACACAGCCAGGGAAGATCCCATCTTTCAACAAATTGTTCTTGATTACATTCAACGGAGTAGTCAAATCTTC
Organism: Vicia faba; assembly: GCA_948472305.1. Classification (NCBI taxonomy): domain Eukaryota; kingdom Viridiplantae; phylum Streptophyta; class Magnoliopsida; order Fabales; family Fabaceae; genus Vicia; species Vicia faba. Next base: position 1,426,438,198 of record OX451736.1, on the reverse strand, counting down.
AACAGAGGTAACAAAAATTGTATCTTCGACAGTATTAACACCTTTATCATGCTTCGGCATTGGAGCGGTAATTACCTTCGGCGTTGGAGGAGGATCAAATTCAATAGTTTTGTTGTCAATCAAATCTTGGATTTTGCTCTTCAAGGCCCATCACTGGTCAGTCTCGTGCCCGGGTTTGTTTGAATGGTAAGCACACTTAGCGTTCGGATTATACTTTGGTGACAAGGTGTCAGGGTTGGCGGGAGGATCGCGCAATGTCACTAAATTAGCCTTGAGAAAATGTTGAAGGGCTTGAGACAGTGACATACCTAACCTAGTAAATTGTCTTCTTAGAGTTTCAAAACATTGATGATTTGCAGATAGTCTTGGAGTAGGAGTTGGATTGGAGATTCGGAAAACATTGACAGACGGGTGATCATTCTTCTTGGTATGGGCCCTTGCCCCATACACAGTATTGACTTCTTTCTTTGCAGCAAAAGGCTTCTTGATAGGATTGGGAGTGGAGGTAGATGCCACAGAGATCTTCCCACTTTTGATGCCACTTTCAACTCTTTCACCGGTTAAGATCAATTCGGTGAAACCAGAAAAAGAGCAACCAACCAACTGATTAAAGAAAAGACCAGATAAAGTGCCCATGAACATGTCGATGTGCTCCCTATCAGTCAAGGGAGGTTGGACCCTACTAGCAAGGTCTCTCCACTTTTGCGCATATTCCTTAAATCCTTCATTCTTCCCCATGGTCATGTCTTGCAACTGAACCCTCGTTGGCGCCAATTCGATGTTGTACTAATACTTATGGTAGAAGACAGTAGCCAAATCCTCCCAAGTATTGATACGAGAACCATCTAACTAATAAAACCATTCAAGTTGCGTTCCAGCCAAGCTCTCTTGGAAAAAGTGAACACATAGCTTCTTATCAGCAGTGTGCGGCTGTTCTTGCGCACGTAAGATTTCAAATGGATTTTTGGACAAGAAACCCTATCGTACTTTGCAAAGATTGGTATTTTGAATTTGTGGGGAATGACTACTCAAGAGATCAAACCCAAATCATCAAAATCTAAATCGGGGACGGCTTGGATTTCAACAGCTTTCAATCTGTCATCTAACTGCTTGTATTTGATATCAGCGGGTGGATACTGCTTGTTGTAATAATCAACATCTGATACTTGATCATTGATACATTCATCCTGAGTACTCTTGACATCACCAATCTGGTTCTCGTCCTCTTCAGATGAATCTCCTCCTACTAGGATTTGACGGACTGTCTCCTTGAACCTTCTACCCATGTTGAATAGAGCTTTCTTCTTTGGCTTCTTCTTAATGGTCAGCAAAGCCATCATATCTTGCTTCCCCTTAGCTAGGGCTAGTAGAGTCTCCTGAAACTGAGAATTCTGGGTTTGGAGATCCTTCACAGTTTGCTCTAGATCCATCTTGCTGAAATAAACAACAGAAAGATAAGGAAATCTATTACGCGAAAACATGTCATGTTATGATGCATGCAATATGTTCATGCAAATGATTTCAAGGATTAATGAAATTTAAATTTGTATAGACAAAATAATGAACAAACATTAATTTTCATTAGACAAAACAAGAAAGATTACATCATGCCTCTCGGGCTTACAAAATAACTTTCTAAGATAAAAAGACCAAACGCATCCTCTTCGGTGCGAGATAAGCGTTCAAACTTTTCTCTTCTTGTAGATGCTTCGTAAGATCCAAGACCTTCTTTTCACTATCATAGAATTGAGCCTTGAAAGTATCTTGTTCTTCCTTTGGCTGGATTCAACTTTTTTGTAAGTCTTCGAGAGAAGTAGGCATGTCGGGATGGAGGATAGTGTAGGGAACATCTCCTTCGACCACAGGCTCCACGATGACTGGTAAGATGGAGGGATAAGGCATCACAAGTCTCTGAGCACGATCTCGTAACCATTTAAGGTAAGTCTCAAGGGGAACAGAATTCTTGTGTCCTAGCGTCTTACTATCCACCTTATTCAACATCCTCCAAGATCGGATAAACCTCTGACGGTAACCTTGATCGTCATTATCATAGTCAAATACCACTCCCTGAATAAGCATCTCATGGGGACCATCCCTTTGGGCGTAACCAAACTGTCTTAAGGCTAAACAAGGGTTGTAGGTGATACCTCCTCTAATGCCAAGTAAAGGGAAATTAGCGAATTCTCCACAATGGTCGATGATAGTAACATTCTCCAAAGAGCGGGAACACTAATGAATATCTGAATGTATGAGCGTCATCAACCTATGTGACCACCTTGAACCTTGCTCGTTCTTCAATACAGATTCGGGAAGATGCGAAATAAACCATCTTTCCAAGAGAGGAGTACAACATATAAGAATATCTCTTTTCCTCATAGTGCGAGTGTGAAAGGAATGTAGGATGTCCCCTAGCAATGTAGGCATCAGGTTACGAGACATGAAGATTTTGACGGTATTCACATCTAAGAGTTGGTCAGGATTTAGAAACAAAACCATCCCATTGATAAGGAGATCCACAATTTCCTCAAAGGCTTGCAAATCCAAATAGTTCCAACAGTTTTCAGCTTTCTCAAACAAGAATTTTGCTAGGAAACCTTTGACACCACTCCTTGTCTCCCAATTAGTTGTGATATCATATGGTTGCAAGTGTAGAGCTTGAGCAATCTCTTATGGCTTTGGATCTCTTTCCGTACCGTTGAAAGGTAGTTGATTGAGAATGGGAATCCTCAAGAGTTGGGAGAATTCTTCCAAAGTTGGCACAAGTTGATAATCGGGAAATGTGAAGCAATGGTGTGGAGGATCAAAGAACTGAAAGAGCACCTTCATCGTGTCCTCATCAGTTTTGGAGGTGACCAAGTTTAGTAGGCGACCATGTCTTTCGGTAAATGGAGAATTTTTAGGAATCCTTGACGCTAACTCTTTGAGCTGAGGAGGGATCCTTACGATATTGACTTGAATGGTTTTCCTGCGAATAGAATCCATGTCCTACAAAACAGAACAAAGATAAATCCCAAAAATCCTTGAAATGGTTAGTGAGGATGAGTATGATGTTATGATGTTTATGATGCTATGTACAAGTAAATATATACACAAATAAAGAAAACAAGTCCTTAGGTTTAGGCTTGCATGGTGTCTCATAGGTAAGTACCCTCTTGAAGTTTAGTTGGCTCAAACCTGTCCTAGTAATAGTAATCGGGTTCTAAGGAGCTCAATATCACTGGTTTGTTTCCTTGGGCATTTTTTCAGCGCAAGCCTCTTAAATAGCGACCAAAATATCCCAAAAAAAAAACCTAAATGAGTGTAGTATCTAGCATCTACCAACTTCGGACTGCACCAAAGCCGGTCATCTCACTACGTCCTAAAGGCCAAGTTGGTTAAGTAAAGATTCTAAAAGTATATTAGTGCTTCATGACATCACTCAGTGGCCCCGTATTCTCCTTAACTACTCAAGGGCTACCGGTACCCACAAATATGTCGCACTAATATAGCTATTTCTTAGACCATGTCGGTATACCCCGCACAGTTTCCATAATGTATTGCTACTTACCTATAAGGTGTCCTAAATCCGGGTAGAGGATTCAAACCCAAACAAAGAACCAAAATGTAAAGCATACAAGTCAAACAATGAAATCAAGTAAATGTGATCTAACCCTAAGGTAACCCCACTTTTAGAGTGTCCCTAGCAGAGTCGCCAGTTCTGTGATGCGGTGGGAGAACTGACATGGGATGTTTTTCATTTTATCGCAAATATTGCGGTTAGCAAGAGTCGCCACCGACTTTTCTTTTATCCAAAAGGAAAGGTGAAAAAGCACAGGAAAGACCTTTGAGATTGTTTCTTGAGTTCGGATGGTAGATTATAAAAACGGAAGGTATTAGCACCCTTTTCATCCATGGTTTTCCATGGGCTCTTAGTTACTTGCTAGATCACTTGCTTTTGTTTGAAATTGTGCTTTGTGTGGTTTTTTGGAAGTATTTTGAAAAGGCGCCATCGTTTAGGCAAACTTTGTAATGATTCTCGTTCGTAAGAATCTATACAAAGTGTTGATCTTTTGAAAATGTTTTCAAGTTTGAAAGATGTTTTTTGAAAGTGTTGGTGTTTGTTTTGAAGATAGCAAGGATATTTTTGGTTTTGAAATCGGGAAAGCAACTACGAATAATCTACCTACTCAAAAGTCTTTCATGTTCATTTCCCCTTTCCTTTGACATTGTTATCTTACCATTGATTTGGTAAGTAACCCTATATGTGGATGAAAACGGGATGGGCGTGGGTCATCGTATAACCATGATTAGCATGTTGCAATATATCTTAGCATTTTTCTTTAGGGACTAAGATCATTTTGAAAAGGCAACATAGATAGCGTCATCGAGGGACTATGATCTTGTATTTTTGCTTGTTTTTGCTAAGATAACTTACATGTATAATATGGCCATTTTTTGTAAGGCAACCAAGTGGATTTTACCCTAGGGGTGCTTGTGTGCAAGTGTATTTATTTTCATGCTTGATTTGTCTTTGATTAGGGTTTACTAATCGTTAATTTAGTCTTTCCATACAAACCCTAATTACTAGAATTTATATAAAGCGATAAAATTGTGAAAGGTAAAATTACTACACTATTACATCATTAGGGGAGGGGGTGTACAAATTTACAAATGGGGATTGCAAGAAAATTAAACCTAATTATCTATTACAACCATATTGAATATTGTACAAAATTGAAAATAAAATGCAAGAATATAAATGGAAAAAGAAATGATTATTGTTGTTTTTATGAAAGGGATTTTGCTTTGACCTAAATAAAGGAAATGATTACTTAAAATTAAATAAAATTATCTTAAACTATTTAAGAAAAGAAATTAATTTAAAAAGGATTTTTAGGGTCTTTTATGAAAAAAGGTTTTAAATAAATAGAAATAATAGGAAATTTAATTAAAATAAACCTAAGTTATAAATTAATTTTAATTTACAAGAAAATAATATAATATAATAATTAAATCTAATTATCTAAATATTAATCAAGAAAGAGAAATTAATTTATTAAGAAAATTGTTTTTGTTCTTTTTAGTTTTTTTGTAATGAAAAATAAAATATAAATGAGTGTAAAATAATAAGATAAATATTTTTGGATTTTTTTATTACTAACAAAATAATAATAATAATAATAATAATAATAATAATAATAATAATAATGATAATAATATTAATAATAAAGGAAAAAAAGAATAAAATAAAAAAGAAAATAATAATGAGATTGGGCCAGGGGGTGTTGAAGTAAGTCAGGCGTTTGACGGTCAGCAAAAACAAAAAAGTCCATCAAAGAAGGCCCAGGCGCTGGCTGAAACAAACAAAAAAATGAGAAAAAAATGTGAAAATTACAAAATGGCAGCGCTGGGGCTCGAACTCACGCCCTCTGCATAATACGCGCGCTGCCTTACCACTAAGGAGACTATATATCCCGTGTTTAATACCAAACCAATGTATTATATTTTAAGACACTTCCTGGAGACAACTTCATCTTCAACCTCACGCCTGCTTGAACTCCTGCATCTCATTCTTCTCTCAACCAAATTGAAAAATATGAACATGAAACTTGTGGCAAATTCCATCACGATTCCAGAAATGTAAAGTATTAAAACTATGAATCTAAGACAAGCATGAATTTTGAACAGTACCAAATTTAACCTAAATTTTCTAGAAATTTCATATCCAAAATTCTCTCTACTCAGGCCATATAAATGAAATCTATAGATATGTACAGCTTCAGGACAATGATATCTACATTTTTTTCTTTGAAAATGCAAGCCTAACAATGCCTAAATAATGAGATGAAAAGTCAGAAAACTCACCTTGCAGCTGGAGATCGTGTTTTGAGTTAGAGCTGCTTTCAAAGTGTTTTGATGATTGGGTTAGCTTCCTTGAAACTCCAGGAAGCTATTGCAAAGCTTACTTTATGCTGAGAGTTCTTGAATCAGGCTGAAGAAGTCAATGTGCAATGCCCTGTTATTGAAAATGGAGGATGGTGCAAATGGTATTACAGTTTGAAAATAGGGGTTGGGATAGCTTCTAAATGTGTATTAGAAACTTTGTGGATGGTTTGGCCAAGAAACGCACGAGGGGATTTGGAGATTAGATTCAAAAATCAGAAATTACAAGTTTTTGTGCTTGTATGGCAATTTCTGGTTTTGGGGAGTTTGAGGGCTTGTTCAATCATGTGTTAGCTTGCAATACACTTGTATAATTATATGGAAAAGGTTAGAGAGTTTAAAGTTGACAGAACTGTGTGATATAGAGTTATGGCTATGTTACTTGATTTTTAAGAAAAAAGGGAAAACAAGTTTCAATGTGTAGTACAAGCATGGTCTGGGTTTATGGGAGGATCTAGACATGTTGCTTTTTCTTTTGACATTGCTTTTAATGAGAAGGAACAAGTTAGGAGCTCTATCCATTGACTTTGTGATTAAAGTCACTTTTCCAAAATGGAAGTGTGAACTTTGTTCCATTAATGGAATAATCACTTGGACAAAGACACAAACACTTGGATCATAGCTCAAATAGTTATGTACTATTCTGATTATGGATATATTTGGAGGTTTAGAGGCTTGTATAGCAAGATTGTGCAGCATAGGTTTGAAATTGAATTCTTGTTCATCACAAAATGACTTGTATTTCAAGTTTGAAAACCCTAACTTCCTATATTCGATTCTCCCTGCTCAAGAATGATCTCAAGGAGTTCTTTGACATTTTGGAAAGCTTGTAATGTTATCTACAACCCCTCTTTGAATAACTTTTGAAAATTCCCCTTGGAACTATATGAAAAAGTGCCATGAAGTTAGGTCAAAATCCTAACGAAAACTAGGACAAAATTTCAGTGTTTAATTTCAAGACCATGACTTTATGAATTAATAACTTAAGATCCAAGCATTTTTAGAAGAAGTTGTGTAAGTAAATGTTGTAGATATCATGGAGATCTACAACTTTCATGCTGAAAGTTTCTTCTGAATCTTCTTGCATCATGGTGTAAAATTTGCTCAAAGTTATGAAAAAGCATGAAGTTTTAAACACTTAGAAAAATTTCTAAGTTAGAAAACTTTGACTTTTCAAAATGAAATCTTGAATTTTTTATTTCTTGATGAATAAGTTTCATATTTTTACATGTTTTGATCAATTGTGATCTTTGACATTGAATTTTGACCAAAAAGCAAAGTTTGACTTTTCAGTGTACAGTTGACTTTTGATCAGTTGACTGAAAATTCACTATCAATCCAATTGATCTTGAGCAATGTTTTAGGTCGTGCCATTAGTTCAAAAAGATGCAATTTAACTCTTGAAACCATGCTTCAAACCAATTGATCATTTGGTAGGTCAAAAATCAGAAATTGCCCTTTCTCAGTCAAAACCCTAATTTTGACCATTTTGCCCTTTTGATGATTTGATCAAATTTCTTGAGGAATCTTGGTCCAAACTTCATCAAATGATACATATGAGTTTATAATATTGATGTGGATCAAAAATTATGAAGTTTGACTATAAATTGGCCATAGTTAACTTTTCCCCAATACAGTTGATTTTTAGGTCAACTACTCGATTGACTGAGCAAAAGTGTGATCCAAGGCTTGAAACTTGACATGAGTAATCTTGGGGGTCCATAATGCTCCATTAAAGTCATATGAAGCATTTAAAGTTCAATTATCCTTGTGCAATCTCAAACCCTAATTTTGGTCATCAGTGCTTAAGGAGGTGTCTTGAGCTGATCAACCCTAGTGCAGTCTTGAACCAGGAGAGATCTTTATGAGAAAAATTTTGATAAATGAGAGGGGAAATTTTTGGGTACAACAGCTACCCTGGGAATCTGGTCCTTCTTGTCAATGATGTTCTTCAGAGCTAGAAGAACTTGGCTCAGATCTCCCTTCATTGAACTCACATCACCCTTTTTTTGGTCGAGATCTTCCATGAACGCAGCCTGAGTCTCCTCAATTTTTTCCATTGCTTTTTGCTGGTAGGCCCTTGTTTGATATGGTGGCCAAAGAGGTGCAGATATTATTCTACCAATGGTTTACTGGAGATATTTTGCCAGAGATGAGTTTTGATATGGTATGCAGGTGTTTTATGAATGCATGTATGCAGATGAATGTGTATCAACATGAAATGTCTTATTCATTTGGGTACACATTTATCTTTTGTATTATTATTATTATTTTAATTGGTTTTTGACTTTGAAATGGATACGCAAACGAGATACGGAAACAAAATGCCTTTATTGAAAGTAACATAATCCAGATATTGAAAAATATTACAACTTTGAATCAAAACTTTTTTACATAAACATAAATGAAGGGAAATAAATCTTCTAGGTGCGCCTGCAGATGTGTGCTCTGAAACCATCAACCATTGCTCGACAAAGATGGAGAAAGTCTTCAACATCCTTTGGGAGAGGAACCATCACACTTTCTGCGTCTCTCAGACTTCTAGGGATATCCTCAATAAGATTGTTGGCTAAGAAGACAAGCTTTTCATGTCTTTCTTTGTAATACAGGTACTCTTGATAAATATGTGGGATTATCTTATGGTTGTCTCTCCCTGCTTGGGAGATCTTGACATACTGCTCTTCCCAATACATCTTTTCACCCTTTATTTCCGTATAAAGTCTCCGCTGAATAAGGAAGTCTTTTTCGAGACCCTGCAATTCTAGGCATACTTCCTCGTATTCTTCAGTTTTCTTAACCAAGAGTCCTTGTGCCTCCATCCTCTCGAGGCGTTCCTTATTCTCTTCTTCTTGGTTGTCTTGCAATCCAGTGGTGAGATACTTTATTTGCTCTTCTTGGTCTAAGGAAGCTTGTGTTAAACCTTGGATCTGGGCTCTTAGGTCCTCCTCTAGTACCTTCTTGTCATGTGTAACCTTTTCATACCATTTGGTCAACTTTCCAATTTCAGCAGCAGTATCTTCTAACCTTTGGTGGTGGGAATCCAGATTGAAGATTGCACTTAACATCCCTTCGGTTGTGCGCTTTCGCTTGAAACTCTCTTTTTCCAATACCTTTTGATCTCTCTCAATTTGTAGATCCTTGGACTCAAGTATGAGCTGCATCTACTTCTTCTCTTTGGTCAGATTGTGAAGGTTGGGCTCTAACTCTTTCTTTTCCTTTTGAGCTTGCATTAGGGCATTCTTCAAATTGTCAACTTCTTCTAAGGATATAGGTGTGACCTCTGGGACCTCTGTCTTGTACCCTAGATCTATCTCAATGGGAAGCTTGATAATATGTACCCTATCTCTTCCCATCTGGTTTAAGGCTCTCTTGCTATGGCATTCTTTCTTTAAGCTCTCCTCTTATTGACCTTATTCCAAGCCCGAATAACCTTGTTGAGAAACTCTTGGTCTTTTGTACCCATGTCGTGGATGATCAATGGTTGGAGTTGTTCGTCCATAGGCATGTCTTCCAAAGGATACCCTAGCTGTCGCAGGGCCAGAGTAGGGTTGTAGTTAATACAGCCTCGTTATCCAATCAACGGGACATTAGGAAAGTCTCCATAGCTAATAGTGATGTCACCAATATCTAGCTTCCTTGCGTACTATAGTACCGTGTTTGCAGTGAGAGACTTTAATTTCCGGGGCCATTCGCATTTGGTCAGCTTCGGAATCATATAGTCTTCTTTGTAAAGATGGTCATGAACCAAGTATATAGGAGTGGAATGCAATAATTCAAAGTTCCTTTTTTCTTTTCATACATCATATGCAAAGTGTAATAAATGTCAGCAAGTAGAGCAGGAGTTGGATCAGTATTAAAGACTTTCACGCCCCAAAATATGCTAATGGTTGCAGGGTTAATATAGTATGTGGTCCGAGGAAATAAAATTACACCAAATACCAGTAGCCCTAAACAATCAACACAAGACTCTCATTCTTTATAGTTAGCAAATTCAAGTGCCTTAGATTCCAAGTATATCCTTTTGATTCCTTGTATCGGACCTTCCCGTTGGAAATTTTGCACTAACTCAAAGTAAGGGATCCCTAAGCCTTATGCCAAAACTTTGACTTCAACAGCTTGTATGATACCTACATAGTCCTTCTCTTTGGAAAAGTTCAGAATTCTTTCAAATTCTTCCAGAGTCAGTGCTAGCTGGAAGTCTTGGAAAGTAAAACATCTCAGCGGAGGGTCGTAGAAATGAATGAGGGTAGATATAGCATCTATTTGAACATCTACTCTGGTCAAGTCAAGGGTATCCCCATAGCAGCGAGCGTACATCTTCAGAGCCCTCTCAGATAATTTCCCCTTTATAGGTTTAATTTCAGAAAGGTCAGGCTAGAAGGCATTGACGCGGACAAGTTGCTTCCCTTTGGTATCCATTTTTTTAGACATTCCCCAAAAATCTTGATTTTATTATCTTTCATTTTGGTACCTTGTGAATAAGACAGATAAAAGACGCAACTGATGGATATATGACAAATATGAATCCATGAATGTATGGATGTATGGTTTAGTGGCGGGGTTTTGTGGTAAGTATCCTTAGAAGGTAGGTTCCTTAATTTTGACATAAGGTTAATCTAACCCCCCCCCCCTAGAAGGTATTTTCCTTAAGGGTATCATGAATAACACCAGAGGGAAAAAGCACAAGGGCCTCCCTTAGGTGGATCCTCTTTACGGACCGAGACTTTCGTCTCAAAGTCATGAAAGGTCTCGTCATGAGATTTTTAGGTTAAGGTCGTTACCAAGAGTCACGGATGACCTACCAAAGTCCTACTCGTCAAGAGAATATCTCTCGATAAGTATTCCTTTTTCGGAAGTTCACCGACTCTAGGCGAAGTCGTCACATAAACTCACAGGGATGATGTACCCCCTAAGCTAATAGACGAACCTTCTTTCTAAGGGTTATTGGAAATATTTTGAGAAATAAAAAATCCCTCCATGCAGTATATATGATGATAAACAATAGCAAATAACGCAATAAATAAATGAAAGCAATAAATAAATAAAGCAATAAAAACCCCAAAGAAAAAATCCTAAAACCTAAAATTGGTAGTACTCAGCAGAGTCGCTAGCTGTAGCAACTGGTTTTTAAATCAAGAGTCACCAATATTAGTTTTTATCTTAGGGAAAGGAATCTAACAGAAAACCCTAATTCACAGACAGAGATTCTAGGTTTCGGACTTCTTTACACGAAAGGAAGGTGTTAGGCACCTTTCATCTACCTTGTTCACAAGGATACTAGGTTTTAGGTTTGAGTTAGGGAAACAGGGTTTTAATTTTTTATAGGAGAAAAAGGGTTTTAATTTTTTATAGGAGAACTCACTACGATTTTTTATCGTATGCCTATGTATCCTCTTATGAGGAATCAGAGTCCCAATTCGTAGTTTGTATGAGTTTGTGTTTTTTGGGGGTTGCAAACGTACTTTGAATCACCTCGCATTTTGGCCGAGAGTAGTGATTGCGGAGATTTTGTCTAAATGCGCAGTAAGTCAAAATATGCTTGAAACCCTTTGCAAAAAAATTTGTTTAGGTTATTTGATTGCGAAAAAAAAGTTTGAGATTTGTTGAGTTTCTTTTATAGATATTAATTGCAAAAATTCTTATTAATGCATGATATAAATTTTTTTAATGCAAATAACATAAGAAAATAATATGCAATTTTTTGATGTAAAAATAATTTAAGTGATATAATAAATAAAATTAATATTCACAATAAAAATTAATAATTATAATAATTAATAATAATAATAATTACAAAAAATAGAAAATATTTTAATCAAAACAGGAGTGTGTATCTTCTAGTTGTTAAGACCTAGCACAAATTCTGGAAAAGGGATGTTCTGAACGTGACAGAAGTTCTGCAGGGGATGCAGAGAAATTGACTGGGTTTTGTCCCCAGTCGTAGAACTTCTGAAAAGGTACGCTGCAATCTGGTTAGTAAAGTCAGAAAATAGGGGTGTTAACTTCTGGGCTAAGCCCACTACGCAGAATTTCTGGGAAGGCCAGACAGATTAGGTGATGTGAAAATTTATAAGCCTAAGACTGATTTTGGGCAGGGGAAAGCCCTGAAAGGGAACTTCTAATAAAAGGGAAGGCTTATCAGAACATAACAAAACAACACACGCATGTGCACTTGCATCTGAATATTAAATATGCATTTTACCCTTACTAATTATGTTTCTGTTGTGCTACAGTAAGACCAGTGTTCTACCTTAATTCACCATAATCCCAGCATAAAAAACATTAGAGAACAAACTAAAATTTGTTACCCCTTTGGCGCTTTTACTTCTAATTCTGGTGCATGTTTTGCTGTCCTTTCCTTCTTCTTCTGTAGATTCTGGTGACAGCAACGACAGAAGGTGGAGCGACGATGATTGAAACTAGGGTTCCAGATATTAGAACCTCAGTTACTCTTCTGCGTGTTCTTCTTCTGGGTTTTCCAGATATTCTACTCTCCTTGCTCTTTCTTCAAGCGTTACCGTATTGCTTTTCTCTGCAAATTCGTCTCTCTCCTCGTATTATTTCCTCTTTTTTTTCTTTTATGTTTGCTAATTTGTTCCTCTATTTATAATGTTCAATTTTTGGGCTTTGACTATGGCTAGAGAAAAGATTGAGGATATAATTAAAAAGATTTGATTGGAATTGATTCTCTGTGGAAGATTTGATTGAAATTGATATAGTGCACGTCCAACAGATTTAGGCTTCGGTTGCTTAGTCTCTGAAACTCTGAGCTTGGGCTATGGAAGATAATCTAATTCTACCCTTGCTTACAATTTGACTCTGCTAGAAGATATGATATTCCAGTTTTGTACCAGTACTAGCTTGTGCGTGATTTTGGCTCTGATTTGCACAACTTTTGCGTTTGTTTCTGTAAAGAAGAACTTCTGCGGTTTGTTTCAGAAGTTCTGTTGGGTCAGCGCTTGATCCATACAGCCTAGCATTTCTTCGTTTGTACTAAGAACTTCTCCTTCAATTCAATTGGGCCTAGCGTTAATTCTTCCCCTTTCTTTTGCATACTCCTGGATTTAATTTTCACCACTCCTTTTTTAAATAACAACTAAATCTTCTTGATTTATAGTAGACCCCCCTTGATCTTGAATAAAGATAGTCCATCAGATATTGTTGTGTTGTCTTTAATTGAATAATTCTAAAAAAAAGGATCGCTGAGGTAGGACAAATTTGGGGTATGATAGAAGAATATCTCAGATTAACAAACTCAATCTGGTCAGAGAACTTCCTAACCTGAAGTTTAGGTCAGACGCTCTGTGTAAAGCATGTCAAAAAGGTAAATTTGTAAAACTCCCTTTTAAAGAAAAAATGTTGTTTCTACCTCTAGACCATTAGAACTATTGCACATAGATCTATTTGGACCAGTGAAAACTGCATCCATTAGTGGCAAGAATTATGGATTAGTGATCTTAGATGACTATAACAGATGGACATGGGTAAAGTTCTTAAGACACAAGGACGAGTCATACTCTATGTTCCTTGCTTTCTATAACCAAGTCCAAAATGAAAAGGATCTTAGAATTGTTAAAGTCAGAAGTGATCATGGTGGAGAATTTGAAAACAAAAAATTTGAAATATTTTTAATGAGAATGGCATCTCTCAAGATTTCTCTTGTCCTAGAACTCCCCAACAAAATGGAGTTATAGAATGAAAGAATAAAACTTTACAAGAAATGGCCAGAACCATGATCAACGAGACTAACATTGCTAAGAACTTATGGGCATAAGCAATTAACATAGCGTATTACATTTAGAATAGAATCTCCATAAGACATATTCTGGATAAGACTCCATATGAATTGTGGAAGAACAGAAAGCCCAACATCTCGTATTTCCATCAATTTGGATGTATTTGTTTTATTCTTAACACCAAAGAACATCTGAACAAGTTTGACTCTAAATCACAGAAGTGTACTATGTTAGGATACTCTAAACGCTCAAGAGGCTACAGAGTATACAACACAGAAACACAGATTGTAGAAGAATTAATCAGTGTTAGATTTGATGACAAGTTTGGCTCTCAAAAGTCAAAGCAAAATGAATCTCTTGCAGATATAAAAGTCCAATTTACAGGTACTGAAGACACTGCATCATAAGTTCCCAACAAAGAATCACAAACAACATAATAAGGAGATGGCACAAACATTGCAGCAACATCTGAAGAACCTCTCCAGAAAAGACTATCTAGAATCAGCCTAGCTCATCCTGAAGATAAAATTCTGGGAAAGAAGGAAGACCCAATCAGAACAAGATCCACATTCAGAAACTCTAAAGAATCTCTCATGGGATTAGTATCTCTGATTGAGCCAACTTCCATTGATGAAGCTCTTCTAGAAAATGATTGGATACTAGCTATGCAGGAGGAATTAAACCAATTCACCAGAAATGATGTGTGGGATCTGGTTCCAAAATCAAAAGGGTTCAATGTTATTGGAACAAAATAGGTATTCAGAAACAAGCTAAATGAACAAGGAAAAGTCATTAGAAACAAAGCACGGCTGGTTGCACAAGGCTATAGTCAGCAAGAGGGGATATACTATACAGAAACATTTGCTCCAGTCGCCAGGTTAGAATCTATCAGACTTTTAATTTCCTTCGCTGTGAATAATGGCATGACTCTCTATCAGATGGATGTCAAAAGTGCATTCTTAAATGGATACATTAATGAAGAAGTTTATGTGCACCAACCCACTGGTTTTGAAAATTCCAAACATCCAGAGCACGTTTTCAAACTAAAGAAATTACTATATGGTCTGAAAAAAGCTCTTGGAGCTTGGTATGAAAGACTAAGTAGCTTTCTGTTAGAAAATGATTTCACCAGAGGGAAAGTGGACACAACCTTATTCTGTAATCCATTTAAGAATGACATTCTAGTTTGTCAAATTTATGTAGATGATATCATTTTTGGATCTACTAAAGCCTCTCTGTGAAGAGAATTTGCTAAGTCTATGCAGGAAGAGTTTGAAATGGGCTTGATGGGAGAACACAAATTCTCTCTGGGCATTCAGATTAATCAAACTCCAGAAGGAACCTACATACACCAGAGCAAATACATCAAAGAACTTATGAAGAAATTCGACTTATCAGAATGTAAGCCAGCCAGGACTCCAATGCATCTTACATGAATTCTAGAAAAGGAAGAGGTAAGTAAAAAGGTAGAACAGAAGATCTATAGAGGTATGATTGGTTCTTTCTTATATCTTACAGCTTCAAGACCTGATATTCTATACAATTTATGTTTATGTGCCAGATTCCAATCAGATCCTAGAGAATCTCACTTAACAGTTGTTAAGCGAATTTTCAAGTATCTGAAAGGTACTACTAATCTTGGTTTGTTTTATAGAAACACACTAGTGAGTACAAATTAGTAGGGTACTGTGATGCTGACTTCTGGAAGCTGCCAATTTCTGGGAGAAAATCATATCTCATGGACAAGCAAGAGGCAATCCACAATTGCATTATCAACTGTTGAAGCTGAATACATAGCAGCTGCTGGATGCAGCACACAGATGTTCTGGATGAAGATTCAACTTGAAGACTTCAATATATTTGAGAGTAACATTCATATATTTTGTGATAACACTTCTGCAATTTGTTTATCTAGAAATCCTATTTTACATTCTAGGACTAAGCATATAGAAATAAAACATCACTTTATTAGGGACTATATTCAAAAAGGAATTCTTTCCTTAAAATTTATTGACATAGACCATCAATGGGTAGATGTCTTCACTAAACCACTTTCTGAAGATAGGTTTAATTTCATTCTGAAACATCCCAGCATGAAATTATGTCCAGAATAAGAGTTTTCTTCGTATATTCTTCAACCCTCATAATGTTATGTTTTTTTAACATCTAATCAACAATTCTTCCGAAGTTAGAAGAACAGTTGCATCAGGATCTATCTAAGAAGATATGAATAATCTCCAAATGGTTCATTTCAAATATAGAAGTATGCAGTTCACATCATCAACATCTGTCAACCTCTCACAAGCGTTCTTCTAAGGCTGAACACGCGTTTAAATTTTGAAGGGATTAAAGCTTTGATTGGATGCATTGAGACTCGTGTTATATTGGTAATTGTTCTATATCTCCAAGCCATCTCCCTACTTTCAGGAATCATTAATGCTATATAATCATTAATTTTTTTCTTTTCTTGCTAATTAAGTTTTCAATTTGCATATAAATACACCATTCACTTTCACTCTCACTTCTTCTCGCTACTGTTTTCTCTCTAGTTTTTGTGTGCAAAACCCTCTTTCAAAAAACCCTCAACAGTCTGTGTGAACAATGGCTTCATATTCAAGCACTCAGAACCCTCAATGTGCTCCTGGTTCATCTTCGTCAACTATAGAAACATACGAAGAACTGCCAAGAACTCTACTGACCCCCATTGATTCATTAGAGGTTCTCTACGAACTCATCATTGATTTTGAAAGCATGAAGGAAAACGGCTATGATCTTACACCAGATGTGGAATTTCAAGGATGGACCAGATATTTTGATCGTCTTCTGGGTCCAGTTTTCCCAAAATTGGTCAAGGAATTCTAGATTCACACCTCCACATCAAACCATCAAGTAACTTCATATGTGATGGGGAATAAGATTGCAATCACTGAAGATCTGATTGCAAGGTTGATTGGTCATAACGGTGGGGGAATCCGTTACAGCAATATGGATGAAAAATATTCTGAACTAACAACAATCTCGAGAGAGATTTTCACCTCTGGGAAGCCATCAAAAAAAAATTAAAGATCTGAAGGACTACTTCAGAATTTGGGTAAAAATTATTTTGGGTTGTATCAACCACAGGAAGCCCACAAGCTCTCCTGATTACATCAACATTGACCAACAATTTCTATTGTACTTCAATGCAACAAAGGCAAAAATAAACCTTCCTCATATGCTATTCAACCATCTGAGAACAAGTGTGAAGGAAACCATAGAAGATGAAAGAACCAAGAGGTATTGGATACCTCTGGGTAGGCTGATATCAGATATGCTGACTGAAAAAAAATTAGTAGAATATCTGACTAAAGCTCATCAGATCAGCACTCTTGAGGCATGTGCTGGAAAACCTCTCAATGCTAAGAATCTGAAGAAGATGAAAATCATTGACAACATTAAGAAGGATCCAACTATTGCAACCAAAGAAGTCATCACATCAAGAAGAGTCATTTGTTCTCTCAAATAGATGCTTCACCAAAAATCATTGTCAGATATCTGGAAGCATGCAAAATGGATGGGACTAATCCAGAGTTAAACATTTGTGATCTACATCAACAGGCTCCAGAAGTTGTCCTCAAGAAATCCAGAAAAAAGAAAGCTGTAGGAGAAAGATCTTCTCAAAAGACACCAAAAGCTGCTAAGAAGAAAGGTAACTTTTTTTATTTCTGTTGTAGAATCAGTGATTTTTTCAACATATGAAACACCCTCCTCTCCAAAACCAATATAAGACCCCTCACGACAAACCTTTGATGATTTTGATATAGAATTTGACCCTTCAGTCACACTAGAAAACATTCTGAACAAACCACACTCTCCTAATGCACATCTTGAACAAAACCAGCCAGAACTTGCTCAAGTTCTTTCTGATATTGATCAATTTGATCTAGAATTTCAAGTCCCCATATAGAAAATCCAAACTTCCAAGCTACCCACTCTGAAAATCCAAATGCTAACGCTTCCCAACCTGAAAATCCAAATATTGACTCTGATACCACCACACCAATTCCTGGAATAATAGAACCTCTCATGGTTCGAAAACCTCTCTCAATCCACGACATTCCAGAAATTCCATCTCCTTACCATTCCACTCCACCAAACACAGCTCTATCACCAATTATCATTTCTAATTCTCCTTCTCTCTCTCCTATTAATCCTCCAGAAGATCACCTAAGAACATAAATAGACTTAGAAGAGTTGGATCACCTTGCCTCTAACTCTCAAAAAATTTCTATCCCAAAACCAAAACCAACTATCACCAAGGCAGATGTTGGTAAAAATTTATTGATTTTGAAGCAGAGATAATTAAATGGGTTAACTCTTTGAAGCTAGCATGCTTAGAAAATCTGAATCATGCTGCTTCTGATTCTCACTGGAACCAGTTCAGAAAATGGTTCAACTATGAATCCCAGAAACTCAAGGAGTTAAGTTATGAAATGGCCTAACAAAACTTTTGTGATCAACTGAATGTTTTCAAAGATCAAGTTCTGCGTCACTGGGAAAAGAAACCTATTCTTTTGCTAGATAATGCTCCCTGGAAAGAGCAACAACCTTCAGAAGTTGATGAACCGTGCTCTGATAATCTTTCTCTGGCTGTTGTTCAAGACAAAGGCAAAGAGATTGAAGAAGCTACTGAGTCAAAACCTGATACAGCTTGTTCTGAGAAGCGTGCACCTTCTATGGATATACCTTCTTCATCTCTGGTAATGCAAACTCTAGGATAGTTGAAGAAAGAAAATGCAGTGGTCAAGGAGAGATTAGACAAGCAAAATGACACATGCAAAGAAATCAAAGGAATGCTGGGAAAACAAGAGGAATTGAACACTCAGATTAAGAGCTTGCTGGAAGTATTGTTTACACGACTTCCTCCACCTCTATCTTAGTTTTTTTTAAACTTATTTTCTTTACTGTATTCATTTTTCTGGTTTTTTTTCCTCTGAATGTGTTATTGCAATCAACTTCAATACAACTCAACTTTTGACTCTTAATATTAGTGTTTATATTGCTTTTTGATTCTTGACAAAAAAGGGGAAGAACGTAAAATATTTCTAATAACAATATATCGAGAAATAGTCAAAAAAAAATTTGAATATCATAACTTCTCGTTTTTTTTCTGAAATCAAAACAGGAACACAACTCTGATGAAGACAGAAGTAGATGCATCAAAAGCTCTAATCATAATGAACTTCAGGGAAGTAATTCATCTCTATCTGAGTACTCAGCTCAGGGGAGACCCTATAATGCTTTATGTTCTGTTTTTTTTATTGAAATATCCTAGTTTTTGTCATCATCAAAAAGGTGGAGATTGTTAGAACATAGCTTGATTCTACAACCCTTGTAAGAGTTTTGATGATAACAAACAAAAAGAACAATTATTCACTCTAAAATTATATTCTGTTTTGTAGAGAAGTTCTGATGGAAGGAGATCAGAAGATAAGCTACAAGGTTGTTCCTTCTATGAATGTAGACAACTCTCAAAAAGCTCTGATGAAAGAAGATCAGAAGTTGCGCTAAAAATATGTTTTAACTCTGATTACACAACTCTGGGAAAGTAAGTCTAATGCTGCAAACGGGATCTTATGGCTCTGACCTTTAAAAGTTTTGAAGCAAGCAGCAACGAATACTTCATTGTTCTGAAGCGTTATCAATCAAATATTTTTATTTCAAGAGTAACAGCTGGAAGGGAACAGGGATCTTTATTTTTGGAAAGCACCTTAAATGTCATTAGTCAAGTTTCAAAATGATCATCTATGATGCGCCTATTTAAACAAGCCTTGAGGATAAATCATTTACAATTTTACATACATACTCAACAATGCTGCAATCATTTCTAATCCTCAAACATTCAATATTTTCAATTGTGTAAAACATCACTATACTGTGATACTATTTTGTAAGAAACAATATTGTACACTATTTATTCTTATATTGTTTAGTGCATTTCCTTGAGAAAAATCGATTTGTGGTTATACTCAAGAAGACGTTGGCAGTTGTCAAAGTAGACTTGTAATCAAGATTGATTAGTGGATTAAGACCTCGTTGGAGAGAGGCGAAATCACTTTGACGGGTGGACTGGAGTAGTTTGAGTTTAAATGAACCAGGATAAAAATCAACATGTTCTTTTCATTGATTTTTAAGATTCCAATTCAACCCCCCCCCCCCCCCTTCTTGTGTTTTTCCATTCTTCATTTGGTACAATCAAATTCCAACCTTGCAGTAAAAGAGATATGTGACCCATAGGGAGTGATAATCATAGCACCAATTCCTTTTCCATAAGCATTTACAGCTCCATCAAACAACATACCCCATTGAGATTTGGGATTAGGACCTTCCTTCCGAAAAGGTTCATCACAATCTTTAACTTTCAAATACATCACATCCTCATCAGGGAAATCATATTTAACAGACTGATAATGATCAACTGTTTGGTGAGCAAGGAACTCTGCCAACACGCTTCCTTTAATAGCCTTTTGAATATGGTATTCAATATCATGTTCAGATAAAAACATCTTCCAACATGAAATTCTTCCATTAACAGCAGGTTTTCAAAGATATACTTAATTGGGTCCATTTTGGAAATCAACCAAGTGCGGTAACTGGTTTTAAAAATGAGAGTCGCCACCCTTAATTTTTATCTTTAAGAAGGGAATATAAAGGATAACCCTAATTTGTCCAGAGATTCTAAGTTATTGTACTAGTTTTTAGACGAAGGGAAGGTGTTAGGCACCCTTCATCTACCTTGTTCACGAGGATACTAGGGTTTAGAATTACGGCTTAGGAAATAGGGTTTAAATTTTTTATTAGGGGAACTCACCATGATTTTGAGTCACATGCCTACGTATTCTCTTATGAGGAATCAAAGTCTCAATTCTTAGTTCACAGTTGGTTGGTGTTTTTTATGGATTACAAAGTTATTTTGAATTAATCGTTGAGCAAAGTCTGGGTTTGAAAATAGCTGAGTGTTTAGACAAAGTTTACAGTTAATGAGAAATATTCCCCTAATCTTTTTGAAAATAATATCTTGGATTTTAAATTATGTTAATGGAAAATTGTTAGTAATTTGATTGGTTAGATATTTTTTAATGTATTAAAATATTAAAAAAATAGTTTTTAATGCATGAGGAAAAAATAGTTTTAATGCAATTTTTAAAAGTGATTATGAGTTAGTAAAAAAAAAATATTAAAATTTCATAATAATAAAATAATTTCAGCATTTTATAAATATATTAAATATATAATTATAATAATAATATAAATAAATATTAAAAATAAAATAATTTTACTAAAAACGCAGGGGTGTATTTCATTTGGGATAAGTAAATCAGGGGGTGTGAAAAGTAAGGCCATGAATTCAGGCCCAAATGTAAGAGGAGGGTGAATAATTGTACATGGAAGTAAACATGGGAGGGTCTGGTTTAGCAAGGGTCCAAGTTCAGATATTGAACTGGGCCCAATAGCACGTGGGGGGGGGGGGGGGGGGGGTACGCTTCTTTGTTAAGGAAGTATTTTAGGGGTGCCAAAAATAAGGGTCTAGGCCCACAAAAAGATATTAGATCCGTTAGCTAATGTCTGAGCACTCCAGAGGTTTATGGTATGCCAGATGAATCTGCGACGCATGATCTTGATCAAATGGTTTCTTGAGATTGATCCTGGAGCGTTGATTTACGGTATGAACTAACATGACTTTGATTTAGAGTTGACTGAAGGAGTATGTTAACGCATGCCCATAGAGTACGGAGAGTATTATATATTTTGCTTCATCCTATTTTCCTCATTTTTTCCTCTTCTCTGCCTCTTTCTCTATAGTACCCCTTCTCACTAAAACAAATTCTAGAGAGAGACGCTCTTACCTCTCTCTAGAATTTAGGCGTTTATAAATCTCCCTGCCAGCCAGAAATCTCTTCCGTTGGCGGCTCCACCCTTAGTCATTGTAGGGCACTATGTCTCCTCATATCTCTAGTTTAAGTTTAACCGGGATCTTCATGTGTTCATCTTCTCCGCTGTGACGCAACCCAGAAACGTTGAATTTCTTTAACTTAACCTTAGAGCCCTAAGAACCCTAAGGGTTCTTGAAGAACCCTAATCGAACCAAAACCCCGAACCTGATGAACCCTAACCCTAAACCTGGTGAACCCTAACCCTAAACATGAACCCTAACCCATTTTGAAACCCAGAAATCCAAAACTAAACATAAATCACATATTTAAATAACAACAACCCTAAGTTAAGTGATTCGGCTTACCTCCCCTGCAGTGATTCTTCTTGTAAGTCTCCTTCTGGCTCTTTCTCGATTCCCTTCTAATCTTCTTCTCCTTCTTTTCTATTTCGCGGGTATGAAGAAAGACGGTGTGTGGTGGTTGCAATGGCTTGAAGCAGAGGTCTAGGGTTTCAAAAATTGAAACCCAAATCTCAAGAAGACAGTTGACTCGCAGATTGCTTCTTCTCTGTTATATATCTTTTTCTCAAAATTTCCCCCTCTTTTCAGCTTTAGTTTAGGGTTTATATAGTTTAAGGATTTAGATAGTTTAGGAAATTTTGTTTGATTGTTGTTATATTTTGTTGATTAGGAATTAGATTGTTTTGCTTTTTAGAATTAGGGGAAGATTTTATTGTAATTAACCCTGGATGATTTTGTATTGTACATTTAATTTGTTAAGATTTGATTGTGTAATAATTTGTTCAATGTTTTAATTTTCTGAAGATTTAATTTGATAAGATTTGTTTCTTGAAATACTTGATTCTGGGCTTGCTTAGTTGATGAATGATTTAAGCGCCGTTGGATGATATTGGGACTATGGTTTCTTGGCCCTCACTTGACTTGGTCAACGAAAATAAAATAATAGTAATAATAATATAAAACATAATAATTGTTAACAATATTTAATAATGGTAATTAAAAATAATAATCTTAAAAATTAACGAAAGATCCAAAAGTCAAAGATTGACTTCTAGTCAATCCTAAAAGAAATATGGGGCTTCAAAAAAACTCTTAATGGGCCATTACAAAAAACACACACCCCTCTATTAACATCGCACCCCTATTTCTATTGGAACGCATAAGATGAAACAGATTGAGCTTAGATAGTCCGGTAAGCTAAGCCTAACGACTCAATATATACACTTATTTTACTCTCTGAAACGGGCTTTTGAAACCAAGTATAGTGATTCAACATATATTGTCGCAATCACTTTTCCGCCAAGGCCAAAGCACAACATGTTTTTTCTAGCATAGAATACCGTGATTCACAATCAGTAAACTTCTTGCTGAGATAATAAACAGGGGTGTTCAAATCCAAACCAGTCCAAATAAAAAACCAAAAATCGATCCAAAAAACCGAAAACCGCAAAAAACTGAAATTTATTGGATGTATTTGGATGTCATTTTATGAAAACCGATCGGTTCGGATCGGATTTCGGATCAATTTTTCAAAACCGATCAAAACCAAACCAAACCACATACATATATTTTTATACTTATTTACTTTTTATTAGTATGATATGTTACGTGAATTTTTTATTAGATGATAATAATTTTTTTAATAATAGTTATTAGCTTGGTATAATTTATTTATTTTTATTATTTCAATCATAATCAACCACTCTCATTTTGTAATATTAACTTTTAATATGTTTTATATTGTTGGAATAATATAGCAAGTGCGAGTAAGTGGGGAAATAGTCTCATATTGGATAGGAATGTGGAGACTTAAGCATATATAAGTGGGAGAATCCACTCACCTATCATCTTAAAGTTTTAGGTGGATAAGTGGTGTGTGTCTCACAAAGGTGCTTATTCCTACACTATGTATCAATGCTCCTAGTATCCCCCCCCCCCCCCCCCCCAACATATGTTATATATTATATCAAATCTATGATTTATTAGTAGTTTTATAATATTAATAAAAATATAATGTGTAATTTGGATATCCAAAAACCGATCCAAATTAAACCGCATAAAATTGGATCGGGTCGGATTGGATTTTTTTAATATATCATCAAAAACTGAATCGAACCGCAAGTAAATTTATCATTGGATCAGATGATTTTATGTCTTAAAATCGATCCAAACCGAACCGCGAACACCCCTAATAATAAATGGCATATTATTTTCTTCCCATTTCATCTTGTTGTCCCAGAATACAACCCATGGTATTATCTAACACAGTCAGATACATAATCAATGGTCTTCCTTTAACGGGAGGGAGCAAGACAGGAGGTTCAAGCATATACTCTTTAATACTTTCCAATGACCTTTGACAATTGTTTGTCCAACACAACCTTGATCTTTATTTAACAACTTGAAGATTGGATCACATGTTGCAGTCATATGGGAAATAAATCTGGAAATGTAATTCAAACATCCAAGGAAGCCCCTAACTTGCTTTTCAGTTTGTTGGTGCAGGCATTTCCCTAATTGCTTTAACTTTATCAGGATCAACTATAATTCCTTTTTGGCTAGCAATGAAACCTAGCAACTTTCCTTAACAAACACCAAAAGTACACTTATTTGGATTCAAACAGAGACGATACTTCCTCAAATGCTGAAATAATTTCAACAATTCTTCTATATTCCCTTCCTTAGTCTGAGATTTGGTGATCATATAATCAACATATACCTTAATTTCCTTATGCATCAGATTATGGAATAGGGTTATCATAACCCTCAGGTACGTTGCACCAGCGTTCTTCAACCCAAAAGGCATCATTCTATAACAGAATGTTCTCCAGGGTGTGATAAATGTTGTTTTTCCATGTCCTCAAGAGCCATCCTAATTTAATTGTATCTGTAAAATTCATCCATGAATGAGAACACTTTGAATTTTGTTATGCTATCAACCAACATATAAATATGTGAAATTGGGAAATCATCTTTCGGACTTGCTTTGTTTAAATATCTATAATTGACGCATATGCGGACTTTTCCGTATTTCTTTGGTACTGGAACAATATTGGAAATGCATTGAGGGTACACTGATGTCATAAGAAAACCAACATCAATCTTTTTCAAAACCTCTTCTTTAATATTCACTTCCATATCAGGATGAGTTCTTCGCATCTTCTGCTTGATTGGTGGACACTCTGGATTTAGCGCAAATAATGCTCCACAATATCAGTATCCAAACGAGGCATGTCTTGATAAGACCAATCAAATATATCCATATACTCATTCAACAATTCAATCAACCTTCTCTTCACCTCGGGATGAAGTAGTGCCTTAATCTTGACTTCTTTTGGATCTTCCTCTGAACCCAAGTTAATCATCTATAACGGCTCCTTATACGACAGAATGGTACTTTCCTCGCGCTCAAGCAACCGTGAAACCTCTTCTGGGATTTCATCATATTCTTCTTATTTAGCCACATACACAGGATATTCAAAGTTGGGAGAGGGTGCAGGGTCATCTGATTTATGATTGATTTTAGAAACTGACACATGTAACAAGTGATTATGCAGATTTATTTATAGTTATTATTTATTTCGAAAGGTTTTTTCTGATTACCATTTTCCAAGAAAAAGCAGAAAATAAAGACATAATTTGGGAATCAAAAGCAACTTTTATTAATGATCTTAAAAGTCAAAACAAAAGATACGCCCATACAATGATTACTTTCACCTTGGG
Organism: Vicia faba; assembly: GCA_948472305.1. Classification (NCBI taxonomy): domain Eukaryota; kingdom Viridiplantae; phylum Streptophyta; class Magnoliopsida; order Fabales; family Fabaceae; genus Vicia; species Vicia faba. The sequence goes on along the minus strand of OX451736.1, from coordinate 1,426,412,884 downwards.
CGGAGTGAAAGATTTTTGAAAAGACAAATAAAAAACAAATTACTTTGAAATGTGAATGCAAGAAGGAACATCAACAGTGATCCAATTTTGGACTCTGACTCCATGCGTTACAAAGTTCAACATCTCTCGCTTTAATTCATCTTCGAGAATAGCGTTGATCCTTGGAGTAGTCAGATGAAGATATCCTGCACTGTAAAATATGTATTGATATATGCTCAAAGCGGGCATCGGCTTCACAACTTCCTTCTTCACGGAGAAACCCAAACCAGTCCCATTCTTGTTCACGGGTGGATTAATAACCTACCCCCACACCTTGCTAGGGTATTTCTGTACTACTTGTTGTGCATCCTTAAATGAGGCAATAGAATTTTCATTCTTCCTTATATTATCTATGGACAAAGCTTGGAACTAAGTTCCAACAGCAGTTTCGTCATCTTCTACAATGATAAAGGAAGACAAATGAGATATCAACAGAGCTTGCTCACCGTTCATAATGAATACCTTCCCTTCACGAATAAATTTCAACTTCTGGTGCAAAGTTGAAGTAACATCTCTTGCGTCATGGATCCATGGTTGTCCCAATAAACAACTATAGGCGGGGATAATATCCATAACCTGGAAAGTAATTTGGAATAAGTGTGGTCCTATGTGAATAGGTAAATCCACTTTTCTGATGACAAACTTTCTCGAACCATCTAAAGCTTTCACTATAATTCCACTTGGGCGCATGGGAGCTCCCCGGTACTTAAGCTTCATGAGCGTACTTCTTGGTACGACACTCAAAGCAGATCCATTATCAATCAGCACATTAGACAAAGAGTCATTCTTACAATTCATGGAAATATGGACAACTAGGTTATGGTTCTTCCTTCATCAAGCAACTTGTCATCACAAAAGCTCAAATTATTACAAGATGTAATATTCCCCACAACATTGTCGAACTTATCCAGTGACATATCACTTTTAATAAAAGCCTGATCCAACACTCTCATCAGAGATTCCCGATGAGCAGAAGAGTTCATCAATAAGGCTAAAATGGAAATCTTAGATGGAGTTTGCAACAACTGATCCATAATCTTATAATCACTCATCTTGATGATTTTTAATAGATCATCAACATCTTTTTCCAAGGCAACATCGCTAGATTCTCCTTCCATTTTCTTAGGCTCAACATAAGTCTCAACAATCTTTTTATCATAATTAACATCTCCTCGGGTTACCTGACTAGCTTCAACAATATTCTCAACATGGGACAAAGGTTGGATAGGAATTTCCACACCATCTTCCAGGATAGTTGCATTGTACTTATAGGCGCAACTTTGTCTGATTCATATGGGATAGGACCAGGTAGACAAATAACCACAAGAGCAATATCAGGCTTCCTATGGTACTCAATCTCTACAGGAGCGGGAACACCAAAACAAGGCACAATGACATTCACCCCCACTTCTTCAGAATATTTAGGCATCACATAATCATTATCAGAGAATATACCTTCATTAGAAGAAAAACTCATCAGCAAAAACATATTCATCTTCAGACATGGCCTCAACTGTGTAATCTTCAATCACATTAACTCCATTGTAATCATCTTTATTAGTTATGACTCTGATAGTACCATTTTATATTAACAATTTAACCCCTCTTCTTACAATAGAACAATCGCGAGAATCCCTATAGCAGATCTGATAGGACCAATAATGATGTTCTTCTTGGCCATCCATATGACAAAATGTAGCGTGCATCTGCACCAAATCATCATTCATGTAATTCACATTAGAAATCTGGAATTCTCTGGGGCAACCATAAACCATATTCAAATCTTCTTCATATTCATTCCTTCGTCTGATTATGTTGATGAGACCTTCATTTATCATTTCTTAAAGATCAACTCTCACTTTATCACATCCATGGATATTTGTACTGCAAATACTACAACCAACATGGTCATGTGTATAATAGCTGAATTCACAGAGATCAGCATGCATCTTCTTTAAATCACCTCTAACCAGGTTGATATCAAAAATCCTGAAGTCTCAAGGACATCAACAACCATTTTTACAAAATTTCCACCTTCATGCTTGGGTAGTGGATTATCCTTCACATTGGGACCAACATCTTTAAAAGATATGAGACCATATCTCATCATCTTCTACACTTAAAACTTCAAGGGGTAACAGTTTTCAATGTTGTGCCTAGGGGATCCTTGATGAAAAGTATAAGTATGATCCACCTTGTAATACCATGGTAAAGATGAATGTATAGGAGGGGGAGGCCTAGTATGCACCAATTTCTTCTGAATCTAAGCCGGAAACAGCTCTACATAACTCATTGGATTACAGTCAAAAGCTTCTCTCTTTTGACCTTGCCCATTATTACCTTGTTGAGGTGCTCTCTAATAGGAAACAACAGTTGGAGCTACATTGATGACTGGAGTCACAGAAGCAACTTGTTATTGGTATTGATGACATTTTCTCAGAGGTTTAAACTTTCTTTCCTCAATGACAACATTTGTTTCACTTTCTTTCTTTCTAGAAAACCCATATGATGATTTCTTTGTTCCTTCATCTTTTGCCAAGCGTCCTTCCCTAACAGCTTCTTCTAGATGAACACCCATACTTACCATCTGAGTGAAATCACTTGGCGCACTAGAAATTATCCTTTAATAAGAAAATGATCCAAGGGTTTTCAAGAAGACCTTGGTCAATTCTTGCTCTCTCATTAGGGGTACCACTTGGGCAGCAACCATGCACCAACGCTACACATATTCTTTAAATGACTCCTTATTTTTATGAGCCATCACTCTCAATTGGTCATGGTCAAGTGCCATAAACATATTGTACTTATACTGATTGATAAAAGCTTCACCCAAATCATTGAATGTGCGGATGTTGCTACTATCCAATTCCATATACAATTTCAAAGCAGCACCGGTTAAACTATCCTGGAACAAATGAATAAGCAAATGTTGGTCATCAGTATGGGTGGACATCCTTCTGATATACATCACCAGGTGGTCACGAGGACAAGAGTTTCCCTTGTACTTCTCAAATGCTGGCACTTTAAACTTTGCCAGTACTTTTACATTAGGAACCAACTAGAAGTCACTGACATTTTGTCCAAATAAATCCTTCCCTCAAAGAGCCTTTACTTCTTTATGCATTTCATTGAAAATGATCCTGAAAATCATCAAATCGGTCATAAAATTCCAAACTTTCAATTGGTGGAGGAGCAAGATGATAAATTTCATCATTAGTAACAGGCACATCATTCATAGTATGAGGCACATCATAACGAATCTAATTTTTAGCAATAGGAGCAGCATGCACCACAGAAGGTTCAGAAATAGTAGAAATTTGAGTAAATGGAGCAACTTGAGCATCAGGATTGTAACTTTCTGGTATGAAATTCTCAGACATTCCCCACGGGTAACTCCGAGGAATCCGGTATTGAGAAGTAGTAACTGGAGTAACAAGAATAGGAACCGACGAAACTTCTGAAGCAACGGTCGCCTATTGTGGCTAAGTAGCATGAGGAGACAGGGGGGAGGAGGAGGTGGTTGATTCTGAGCAACCACCAATGATTCCACAAAAGCAGTCAGATTGGTTATACGAGCTCTCAAAGTAGTAACTTCTTTATGCAACTTGTGATTCTCTTATTCAATATTTTCCATCTTCTTCCTGGAATTAGCTCGAGTATTTTAGAAATGAGATAGCTTGCTGACTGTTAAAGTAGAGAAACCCATTAAGACACCTGGGAATGAACGGAAATGCAAAAAATATGTGCAACATGATGCATGATATGCAATGCATATGATTTATTATTATTATTATTATTATTATTATTATTATTATTATTATTATTATTATTATTATTATTTTTATTATTATTATTATTTTTATTATTATTATTATTTTTATTATTATTATTATTATTATTATTATTATTATTATTTCAAGGAACTTAAAGCATTATAGACAATTGCAAATATTAAAGTACTAACATATTTGGAAATACTGAAAATTTTAATTATAAAAATAACTTCGAAATGGATTACAACTTTTAGTACAAGTTTCAATAATCCTAAGTATAAGAGAATAAAGATAGAATCTAAAATCCTAAGGAGTCTAAGCTGATGAAGATCTCTCCACACACTGACGTTTTTCCATGATTCTTGCAATCTAGGCCTTCAAATGTTTGTTCTCTTCTGCATAATTGTCAGCGACTTCTTTCTAACCACTAGTATCAGAACATGGGTGTCTAGGACCTGGCTGAGCTCCATAGGAAAATAAATCCTCTTGCTTATCCATCATCTCCACAACACGACTCTCAAGAATCTCGATCAAGTCATCATTGTCTTTTGATTCTCTTGAGTAGGATACCTCCAAAGTCTGATACTTGTTCTTCCATGCTTCCTTCTTTTGTTGTATCATAACCAGGGCAAGCTAAAGTTCTTCCACATGTCTAATAGGGGAGGGGTGGTCCTCATAAACATACCAGGTATGGGTTCTTCACGAGAATAAAGCATCTTCAACTAAATTTCCCTTGCTCGTACCCAATGGAGATGAGGTTAGGAAATAGCTCCTCTTGGTCCCAAGTCTTTTCTACCTTTTCTATGAATATGGAGCCAAGCCTTCTCAATCTATTTCTTAGCCTCCTTATGATATTCTCATTCTTTGAGAAAGAAACCACTCAGATGAATGTCATTTGGTTTGTCTCTCATCAGATATCCAAGTTGACAATGCACAAGAAAGGGATTGTAGTTAATTCCTTCCTATGTACCAAGAAGAGGCACATTGGGGAAACTATCAAAGCTATCAATAATATCCACATCACAATAAGCTTGATGATACCATTAAATATCAGAATGAGTGAGAGCTATAATCTTCGGGGCCCAACGAGGTTCCTTCTTGAGATCCCAAAAAGCAACAATCTGAGGTAAGTGAGAAATAAACCATTGATATAAGAATGATGTGCAATAGGTGATTAAAATTCTGAAGATGGATGGAATAATAAGTATCTCCTAGCAGTGTTGGGACTGGAATCCCAATCAAAAATATCCTAATGACATTGACATCCACAAATTTGTCGATATTAGGAAACAAGAATAACCCATAGAGAAAAGCAATGATAGCCTCAAAAGCAATTGTACTCTTCATCTTAGGGAAATAACGAGCTTTCTCTAATAGAAAATGAGCAGGTAAAACTCTGATTCCTCCTTTGGTAGTAATGTTAGCCTCAATCTTGGACTTCTTCAAATGAGTCACGGCAGCAATCTCCTGAGACATAGGCTCTCCTTCTAAGCCAGTGAAAGGAACATGATCGATAATAGGTAAACCAAGTAAATAAGAATAATCTCCAAATGTAGGCATCAACTGATAATCCGGGAAAGTAAAACACCGGCACAACGGATCATAGAACTGGACCAAAGTAAAAAGAATACCCTCCTTCATCTTGAGATTCATAAGAGACACTGTGGATCCATACTTCTTTCAGAAATTTGTTGAGCTCTCAATTTCAGAAATCAAACTCATCAGTTCCTCTATATTAGGATCCTTGAAAGTGTATCTCCAAGTCTTTCTTTTTCCAAAATCCATGGTCAAAAAGTACCTGAGATATTTGCAAAAAGTCAATTTTAAGTCCCTTGAAATAAATGGTTTTAAAGGATGATCATGGGTGTATGAATGCATGATGTAACAATCACATACAAGATCAAAAACATGGGGGGTTTCTAGGTTCGACGTCACGAGCATGGAGTCACAGGTACTACCCACAAGGTAAGGACTAATAGTTCATCACCTTCCGAACAAGGTTATAAAAGGTTCTAAGAGTCTACATCATTCCTTCAGATATTACCAACATCCCGTTTAACTCGGTAATTAGTAATATTCTCAAGAAAAACCCATCTGAGTGTAGCATCGCGTGATAACCACTTTCGGAATGCTCTATCATAGTTTCCAAACTATACCTAAAAGGCCAAGATAAGTTAAGGATTCTACAGCCCTCAGCTTCGGCATGCTCCCAGATTGAAAGCAGCACGTCTTCCCGATTTTATGGTAAATGAATACTACAATTAAAGGGGCATCCACTGAGTGAGGGATCTCATGTCTCCTTTTTTAGGATTCCTCCCTCAAAGTTAACATGAATAAACCGTTCGTCCTATCTTAAGTTTGCCCAAGTTCGGGTTGAGGACTTATGAGAAATCATCAAGCACCCTGAATACCAGGAAAAACCAGACAAGCATATATACAACACACAATATATAACCAATAATAGCACACACACAATATAAACAAAGATAGGCTCAACCCACTTAGAGATGGACCAACATTTGGCCGATCTTTCCCCTATGAAGTCGACATTTCTATAGCAGTAGAAACGTTGTGACTAAGCCATTGGATTGACTTAACACGCACAAATAAAAAAAATTGCCACCGCGCTTTATTGATTCCAGAGGAATGGGAAAAGTGTGAATAAACCAAAAAGAGAGGGGGGAGAATCTAGGTGCCGGGGTTGGTTATGCAAAGGGATGGTATTAACACCCTAAACATCTACGGTACTCATGAACCTCTTTGAAAATTTGTGTATTTTGGCTATAAATGTTGTATACAAAAATAGATGGTGGAGATGATAATAGAAGTATTTTTTACAATTTTAGCACCCACCGCAGTTGTGAACCTTTAGTGCCTACATACCATCTTACGTGCAATAGGAGATCAGAGTACTCGTAGTTCACCTTTAAAAATTTTAAAACACAAGTGTGTTGGTTATTTTTATGAAAAGAGACATCATCGTCATATACTAGTGGAAAACATACTTACTACCCATGATTATGAGAAAGGATAATTTTCATCATCTCAAAATGGAGGATATAGCTTGGACTTTACATTCAACAAAGCTTTACTCAACACCCAAGTGGAAAATATCTCATGTCACTACATACGTAAAAGTATAGTAGCTCGCATCACTATAAGAATTGACAAGAGTCTAATCTTTTGAGAAAAGTTTTAAATTAAAAGCCAAAGTGGCAAAAATGGTTTGAATGAGGTTAATTGACTTTTAGTCTTCTCACAAAAATGTCATAGTATGATTAATTTGGATAAAGTTTAATTAAGAATTTTTTTTTTTAAAATGCATGGACCTAAGTCCAAGTTTATTATTAAAGTGTTTCAAGTTAGAAAACAAGAAGAGTTTTGAAAAGGCGGGAGAAGATTTTGAAATTAAAGAATATGGGAGGAGATGTGGGACTATCCTAAAGCATAAGGTAAAAGTTAAGGTAATGAATCATCTAACAACCAAGAAGCCAACACTTGACATATTAATTCAATGTATAATTCCTATCCTTTGTATTGAAACCATACAAGCAAATATATTAAACCTCTTAAGAATACCAAGCTTCATATGCATTAAGTCTTCTCAAAAATTGGGTAGAGTAAGAGTTGTATATAGAGGAATTATCAATCACAGACAAGACATATAATCAGAAAAATCTGCACACAAAGAAAATCAACCCAATGTCTTAGGGTAAATCCCAAGAGCTCCAGACAAAATAACAACAGAGTCACAAGGTCCTGAGGGTAATCAAGGCTTTTAATCCTAAGTCCGAGAGATCCGCAACTTCATAATTCCAAGGATAGTAACCAAATAGTTCGAGTAACCTTAAGGCTTTTAATGTTAAACTTGGTTATTAAGTATCTTTAAAAAATAAAATAAAGCTCAAGTGAGAAAAAATAAAAAATACATAAAGATAAATGCTCAAATGAGCAAGGATAAAAATAACATGAAATGTAAATGTTAAAGTAAATGGTGCATAAAAGTAAAGGCATAAAAATAAAAGGGAATAAAGTAAAAGCACAAAGTAAAAACACAAAATAAATTCAATTGTTAACGAATTAGAAGTTAGATGTTAATTGAATGACCATCTTGAAACTTAGATTTGAAAACTCATTAGAAGATTGGTAAACTCATTTCAAATGCTCAAGACGACCTCATATGATCAACGAGTTTAAAGGATTCACTTAGACCAAAATTTATGAAGGTTCATTAGAGGATTGATAATATCAAAGCCTCCTAACAATGAACCCTAAGGTTATTAGATTAAAGGTCTCAAATTAAACATGTTTGGGCTTGCAAACATAAGTTTGGGCCACGAATGATCATTTTCCCAATCGGGACAAATTTAGCGTTATGTTAAGCAATTGTGAATGGACTAATGTAGAAGTCACAACTATTTTAAGGCCGATCAATAGCAATCTATGTACCACATGTTGGAAAAATGATATGTAGATTATTCTCCAACAACATGTAGCACAAATAAGAAAGGGATAAGATGAATAGGGGAGGGATGTATCAGATGAAATTAGGGTTTCAAAAATCATCAACATCATTCATCCATTTTGGTGGATTTGGTTTTTCAAACTATCAACACACAAGATCCAATGAGGTTGAGGAACTTGTCCTAAAATAACATCCAAATTTGGACCAAACAAAAATAATAAAATAATATTTAATAAAACAATATTTAAGAGATTAATAAAAAGGAAATAATTGGTAAAAATACACAAAGTATACTAAAACACCAAATAAAAATCTTTAAAAAAATGTCAGAGGTCAAACATGATTTTATAAGTGTTGACAAATTTTTTGGAATTTTTTAAAGTCAGAAACTATTTTAAAAGTTAAAGAAATAAGAAAATTAACCAAAAATTATGAAAAATATTAAAATCAGAAATAAAAATAAAATGAGATCACCAATATTTTTCAAGAGGGCATTAGATCCTTCCGTATTTTTTCCAGAATTTAAAAATCAAGAAAATCATTTTTAATCAGTTAAAACAAGTTAAATAAAATGAAAAATTATAAAAAAATATAAAATCACAAAATAAAATAGTGAAAAAATTAAAAATAGGAAAGAGAAAAACAAAATTTATTTTTAAGAAATTTTTCAGAATTTTAGAAGTTGAAATTAATTTTTTATGAAATTTTTATGTTTAAAACAATTAAAATATAAAATCAGAAAATAAAAATATAACCAAAATGATGTAGACCATTGGATCAATGTTAAAACGTGTTAGTAATCAAATCCAAGAGATCTGGCGCACGGTGCATATCATGGACATTAGTGAATAAACCATCGAATCATTAATTAAAAAATAGATTTGAAAAAAATAAGTGGCGCCTTGTCATTGGTTGAGAGATGACACGTTGGTCATTTTTAACCTCCATCCACGCAAATTGCAGGTCTCACAAATTGTAAAATCAGGAGCTCATACCAGTTTCATTCGCTTCGTCTCTTCAAAACAATTTCAATGGTACCCTCGTGAAAAATTTATATAAACTATAGCTCGGTTGATTTTAAGAAAACCAGAAGAAAAAAGTTGAATAGAGATTTGAAAAATCATGATCGGAACTCACTTCCAGTTAAAAAAAATGGTGTGATGTGTATCAGAGTGATTAGAGCTTCATTGTAGTAACAAATTTTGAGAGAATTGATAGAGAAATCTACCTGTTTAAGTTCAAATTCAGAGCTCTGAAACTTGACTTGGCTAGCACGATTTTGGACACTTCAAGGCTTGGTTCTTTTTCTTATAGCTTCAGTGAAGTTCAAGGATGAAGAATCATCAAAAAATTTGGATTGAAATATGTTGTAGAACATTCAAAGTTACAGAATTATGAGTTATGGAGAGAGTTTGGCAGGGTGATTTTGGTTGTCTAAGCTTGCAAAAATGAGCGGAATGGGGTATGTGTTTATAGGAAAAGTTAATGGAATCAACGGGAGGGGTGAATGATGCAATTTTAGTTGAAATCGTGCACACCTGCATCATGAGCAAAGTGTGACTTTCAAGTTGTCAAAACTCAACCATTCCTTGCGTTTTGATGTGCTCAACCTTTCAGGAAACTTAGTTATGCATGTTTAAATATCAAACGTGTGACAAAATTGTGTTTAGTGGTCACACTAATCAATTTTCAATCTAACTGTAAATGAAATGTCAGCTCCAAGGTACCAACTTTAAATCTATGGTCACAATTGAAGAGGCTTTGGGGCATAATTCTTGAAGCATTTGAAAGACAAAGTTACAATCTTTATAATGTGCCAAGAAAGACTTCATTTGGATAATTGAGCTGAAAGTTATGGCCAATTGAATTTGTGAAAAACAAACGGGTCTTTTGTACTTAGAAAAATTCTATGTGTTGAACTCCAAAATGACCTATAATGTTCTTCAAAATTACATGACTTTTCACCCAAAATTTGATCTTGATATCTGAAGATGACATGAAGTAGACCTCTTGAATTGAAGTATGGAATTGAGATCACTCCATAATTTGAAAATTGAAAGAGTTGTGGTCTTTGTAAGATGATAAACAAATTTGAGGAAATTCACAAAATATCTATAATTTTTTCAAATTTTTAACCACTTTCCAAGCATCTTTGAGTCTTGCACATCAAAACAAAGTTGTAGTAGACATCCTAAAAATTATTGTGGAAAAAGTGGGATCAAGGAGATAAAAATTGACCAAGTTATGATCATTTTAAGTCAAACCTGAGAATTCAAAGGTCAAACCCTGTATGATTATAATAATTCATATAAAAAAGAACCAACTCAAAATGTTGAAAATTGAGAGAGTTATGCACTTGTGATCACTGAATCTAGTATTTGCTCAATTAGGTCAAACTTGTTGAGTCAACCTTGAATATTTTTGAACTTTTCTTGGCAAAATAAGCGTGATGAATCATAAGAGGCCTTGAAATTATGTTGTGTTGAAGCACACTAAAGGATGGAGCTTAAGTCTCAATGAAGATTGTTGAAGAAGGCATGGAAATAAACACATGAGCCTATGAATCTTCTTGATGACTTCCACCATCAACTTTGAGGAGATCTTGACCTAAATAAAGTGATAGGGCTCCTTGAACCATAAATGTTTAATTCCATAGACATTACCTTGAAGATTGAGCTCTTGCAATCCATTAGAGAACCCTTTGATTGAGAATCACCCCTCAAACTCTAGATTAGATGGTGAGATGAATGAAATTGTGATAACCTACAATATGTTCATTCAAAGGAATATATATATACACATATTGATGTTAGTTAAAAGAAAACATATACAAGATACACAATTCAAGGTGCTTGGTAACCTCTCAAGAGAAAACTAAAAGATGGGATAAAGTAGAAAGAGAGAACCAACCCTAATGTGTAATCTTGATTCATTGTGACATGATATGATGAGGAATCTTAGGGGGGAAATTGGGGTATAATAGAATGGAGCAAATGAGGTATAGTTTATACCTTCTTGTGGACTATAACCTTGTGCAACCAGCCATGCCTTGTTTCTGATGAATTCTCCTTGTTCACTTAGTTGGTTTCTGAAGACCCATTTAGTTCCAATGTGTTGTACCCCAAAAGTTTCCCTCCCGTAGTCCAAGGGTTGGCCAGACAAGCTCTCTACTAAGGCAGTCTACCTCAAATTAGGGTTTCATGTTGCATCAAGATACTTGAGTCCAAGGGACCCTAAATTCTCAACATTGTCCTAATATGTTCTCAAGATCATCCATGTCAAGTTTCAAGCCTTGCAGAGGAAGTTTTCTCAGTCAATTGCTCAAAGGTTTGAAAATCGATTGTGCTAGGGCAAAAGTCAACTATGGCCCACATACAGTCAAACTTCAAGATTTTTGGTCAACATCCTCATTTTGAAGTATATTTCATCATTTGATCAAGGGTTGATCATGATTCATCAAGGATTGCTCATAATTCATAAAGACTCAAAAGTTGCTAAATTAGGGTTTTACAGGAAAAGTCAACTCAACTTTGACCAAGCATAACTTTCTCATACTTTATGATAAATTACCCATCCAAAGCTCATTTTGAAGAGGATGCAATTCCCTACAATCCATATTCATCTCCCAAGTTCAAAATATGCACTCACAAGAAGTTATGAATTTGGACATTATAGGTCAATTTGGAAAGTCAACAAAAATGCCTTTTGGATCAAAGCTTATTACATAAACATGGAAGATCCAATTGAGATGAAACAAAAGAGGTCTCTTAAGGGATATCCTAAGCTTTCTAAAAAGTCCAAGAACATCCTCATAAGATTAAAATTGAGAGATATATGCATTGTCAAACTTGGACAATTTTTGAAAAAAATGCATGAAGCAAATATTGACCAAACTTAGATTTTTTTCCAAATGGGCCTATCTTTTCAAGTTTGAAACTCATTCCTAACATGGTCCACGACCTCTAAGCCCACCCATACATTTTTCTACTATTTATACTATTTATTTTGATATTTTATTCATTAAAATTCAGAATTAAATAAATAAATAATAGAAATAATATAAATTTTGATGTGAATCCATTTTGGGAAAGTTTTATGCTGGCTTATGTCAATTGATTTCGTGCAATAACTCTTCAAATATGTCCAGGTTCATCCACATGTGAAAATGGCATAAAATTATCAAATATGGCATTTTTTTCAAATTTTGATCATGGTCTTAAAACACAACATAATGAGGGAGATTCTTTCCATGCTTTCTTGTCTCCTAATTCTCATCTATAAATATAGAGCCATACAAGCTTGAAAGGGACGGAAATCCTCTCTAAAAAGCTCTCAAAAAGCTCTTCAAAAAGCTCTCTAAAAGCTCTTCAAAAAGCTCTCCAAAAATCAAAGAATTGGTGCAAGTCATATCTCGAGGTTCCGGTCTCTCTCAATTTATATAAAGCCTCAAAACATCCTCTTGAAGTCCTCAAGAGTCTTACGAGGCCCAAGAGCAATCCATTACACGCCTAACACGCCCTCATTTGACAACACCGGTTTGGTAAAATTTTAAACTTTGAATCTCTAATTTTAATCATATTTTATGGTATGCTAACTTTTGTTTGAGTTTATATAGAACATTTATAGATGGTTGAATCATAGGTTCCACGCAAGAATCAAAAAACACCATAGTTAGAGCATGAAGCTTTCGAAGATTCGGGCCTAGGGATTTCTGATGATTGCACCCCCTGTTTACTTTTGCTACTAGGCCCATCTTTATTTTCATGTTTTATTCGTTTTATTTATTTCTTTTAATCCCTTTTATTTTTTTTTCATCAATAAACAAATATAAAAGTCACATAAAAATAGATTTAGGATTTTTTCTTAATTAAATTTTAATTTTAGGTAAAACTTTAATTTCTTTTTGTAAATAACTTAAAAATAATTAGAATAAATAGGTTTTATTACTAACTTAATTATATTTTTTTTTCCTAAAATAACCAAAGAAACCAAAATAGGTCATGTAATTATTTTTATTAATTAATTTAATTAACTAATTAATTGCATATTTAATTTAGAAAACTTATTTCTTTTATTAAAAACAACAAAAAAAAAACAATTTTTTCTTTTAATTAGGTTAGAAGGGTCAAAACCTTAAATTCTCGTCGATCTTAATCCTTCTCGCGCGCTTTATTTTTATTATTTATCATATTGATGTAACTACCTACAGTTTGTAATAGTTTAATTAGGACGTTTATTTACATTTATCGCTTTATTTTCAAAGGGTTTGTTTTTTGCTATGAAAATACCCGAAGCCTTGTAATAGCGTAGTTTAAATTCCGCATTTTAAATTCCGCAAATTATTAACTGTTAGATGTATGATAATAGGATGCATGACAAGAATGTATGTTTAATTTTAAAACAGTTAGATCACCCTAAATGTGCAAAGATAAATAAACTGAAATTGAATCATTTGCACATGTGCACTCCTAGGGTACACTCTCACTTGGTTGCCTTCGGTAAACAGTTATTGAGTATAGGATGCTTTAGTGGTCGGAATGGTTTCCTCGGAATTGTTTCCTCGAATAATTGATCTAAGACATTAGGGTAATTACTAAGACGTCCTAACATTGCTTTAGTGACCGTACGTCCCTTTCGAATTGACCCTCAAAACTCGAATGACGGTGCTACCTACTCACTAATAGTGGGATAGCATTGTCAAAAGGAAACGAACATAGAACGATTTTTTTATCGAGTAGATAGATTAGTTCTTAAGTACTTGCTCATTCCAAACAAATTTTTCACATTTACACTCCTTTACAAACAAAGTTTTCAAAAACACTTCATTACACTCTTGAAGACAGAAGCAAGAGTTAAATCAAAGTTAAAACAAAAACTTTTTCAAAACCCACAAACACAAAGAAAATAATTTTGAAAATGATGAGCAAGTACCTAAGAGCCCGTAGATAACTACGGATAGAAAGGATGTTAATACCTTCCCTTTCTATAATCCATCCCCCGTACTCAGAAAAATCTCGAAAAAAGGAATTTTTCTGTGCTTTTTTCCTTTCCTTGTTGGATAAAATAAAAGTCGGTGACGACTCTTGCTTACCGCGACATTTTGCAAAAACAAACGCAAAACGCAAACCAGCAAAATTTCCTTAACAAAATAGGGAAACCACGTCCCGGTTCTGGCCACCGTATCACAGAACTGGCGACTCTACTAGGGAGCTAATAAGTGGGTGTACCTTAGGAATAGTTCATCATATTGTTTTCTATTGTTTGATTTGATTGCTTTATCTTTGTGGGATTTGTATCGGAGTTACTATAGATCCTAACCCGAATCTGGGGATAGCTTTTAGGTAAGTAGCAACAGAATGTGAGAGAACTGTACGGCGTAGACCGATACGGTTGAAGCAGTAGCTACGTTGGTGTGACACTTTAGTTGGTACCGATATCCCTTGTGGAGGAACAAGGAGAGTATGGGGCTGCTAAAGGGTCGTTAAGCATCAACTGACCTTAGAACCTATAATTGACCAACTTGGCCATAGAAAAGTAGCAGTATGCTACACTCATTGAGACCATACTCTCGCGATGATTCAGGCTGCAAGAAAAGGTTGCTAAACTGGAATTATGACCGATCGAGGATGGTCAGTGATATTGAGATCCTCTAGAACCCGATTACTATTACTAGGACAGGTTGAACCAACTAAACTGAAAGAGGGTAATATCTAAACTCCATGCCAGCCTGAAATTTAAGGGCTATTGTGTGACTTATGTGCTTTCAACTAGAACTACTTGCACATGTTTGTTATATAACAACTTGAGTTCCTTGCAGGTTTTGTTTACAGTCCTTATCCAATACCTTGGATTTCTTGCCGGATTTACTTGTTTACATTACCTCGTACTTTTGCTTAAACGCATAACATACACATCATAACATCATGCCTTAACATTTCTGTGATCGGTGGGAAAGAGAACTGACTGTTTTTGGAATGCTGGTTCGCGTTTGCGTTTGTTTTCGCAAAATGTTGCGGTAAGCAAGAGTCGCCATTATTTTATCCAACAAGGAAAGGAAAAAAGCACAGAAAAAATCCTTTTTCGAGATGTTTCTCGGGTTCGGGAGGTAGATTATAGAAAGGGAAGGTGTTAGCACCCTTTCTATCCATGGTTATCCATGGGATCTTAGGTACTTGCTCAAAGTGTTTTCAAAATTTTGCTTTTCTTTGTGTTTGTGGGTTTGAAAGAAGTTTTTGTTTGAAAGGAGTGTAAGTGCGAAAAGTTTTTATTTTGTTTTGAGAGAGCAAGTACTTAAGAACCATCTACCTACTCGAAAAAGGAATTAATCTGTACCAATGTCCTTTAGACAACTCTATCCCACTATTGATGAGTAGGTAACATCGTCGTTGGAGTTTTAAGGGTCAATTCGATTAAGGGACGTGTGGTCACTAAAGCAATGTTAGGACGCCTTAGAGGTAACCCTAATGTCTTAGATCATTTTTCCGAGGCAACCGTTTCGAGGCAACTTATGATCTTTGGACAAGAGGACGACCTCTAAAACTTCCTATACTCAATGACCATGTTCGAAGGCAACCAAGTGAGGTGTACCCTAAGAGTGCGCATGTGCGAGTGTATTGTTTCGGTTAATTTTATCTTTGTACATGTCATGGGTGAGCTATGTTGATTTTAAGTTCATACATTTGATCTTGTCATGCATTCCCTATTATCAAACATCTAACAGTTAATAATTTGCGGAATTTAAATTGCGAAAATTAAATCTAAACTATTACAAGGCGTCGGGTATTTACATCGCCAAAAACAAACCCTTTAATTTAAATTGCGGAAAGTAAAATAAAGCGATAAATAATTAAAGTCCTAATTAAAAGCTATTACATACCGGAAGCAATTACAATATTGGATAAAATGATACGCGTGCGAGAAAATTAAATCGGCGCATTTTTTAGGGTTTTGACCCTTTTTGTTAAAGAAAAGATTTTTTTGTTTGTTTTTGAATTAAAAAGAAATTAAATTAGGTTAATTATTAAATTAAATGAGCTAATTAATTAATTAATGAAAATATTTTTGGGTTTCTAAATAGTTAAAGAAATAAAATAAATTGATTGAAAGTTAATAAAAACCTAATTCTATTTTAATTTTAATTATTTTGCAAAAAGATATTAAAAGTTAAACTTATTTAACTAAATTAATTAAGTTAGTTTTTATTTATAAAAATAAAGTCAAGTTTAATTTTAATAAATAAAAATAAAATTTTTGGTGTTTTTGATTTTATGAGGAAAAAAATATTAATTGGTCAATTAACAATAAAAATAATAAAACAATTTAAATAAAAGAAATATAAAAAAGATAGAAGTAACCCAAGGGGTGTTGGGCCTAAAAAGGAGGTGGAATCAGCATTTTGCAAGGCCCAAATGTGTTCAAGCCTGGCTGACTTTGGCCATCCCATGCGCGCCTGTTGACTTGGGTGCATGGTGCACATCCAATCTGGGCCTTTAGATTTGGCCTGGAGGCCATCTGGCGCCTGGAGATTTGAAGAGTATGATGCACTGCAAAGCCTGAAATGCATTGGAATATCTGAAAGCAAAATATAGCAAATATGTTAGGGACCTGGGATTCGAACCCAGGTCCTGTTAGCCAATGAACAATCTCCCTAGCCGCTGAGCCACTTGCTTCTTTTGTAATTATAATACACAATAATTAATATATGGAAAACAAACAATTATGCCTGGAATATAAAAAAATATGGCGCGAGATTCGAATCAGCCAATAGGGAGAAGACACCTAGTCGTCTTCTTCAACGAAAAGCCTGGTTATTTACCTGCGGATTTTATCCGCAGCTAAATCCATGGCTCACTCCTAGAATCTTCTCTAGGCTGTAAAAATGCAAACGGAGACCATCACCATGCTCGTCTCTCCTCCCTGAACACAACCATGTCCATTATTGGTCCTAACATATTACAAGAAACGCCTAAAAACAAAAAACGGAAACCCTAGGTTCGGATATTACATTACATGCAATAAAAATGAAATCAAATATTGCAGATAGCTTGGAAATTATGCAAGGATCAAGAATATGTCCATGATTTATCAAAAAGATGCAAGAATCCAAGGTTATGATTTCATGTACAGGGCGGTGTTTCAAGAAACTTACAGTGCGATTGGGGATGTTTCAGGGCTTGTGAATGGTTGCTTTAGCTTCAGTGGATCTCCAGCAAGAGGTCTATGTTGAGATTTTGCCTTGAATTGAACTCTAAGACTGATTTCGATTTCAAACTTTTCAAGCTTTTTTCAAGTTTTGGTATTGTCAATTCTGCAGCCTTTAGGTCGTGTATTTCGCGTGTTTGCCTTGTACAAGTATCAACAATGTATTAGGTTAAGAATTGGGCTTTGAATCCATGAGCATTGATGATTTTGGATTTGCTTTGATCCTCCATGAACAAGCTTCCAAATTTGTCAAAAAATCCAATATTTGGTCATGATATGCCTTGATTCGAATTTGGTTATGTCCATAATGATATTAAAGCCCTGTAATGATCAAAAAGATATAATTTGATTAAGATTTGGATTTAAATTGATTTAAAATGAATTAAATCAATAAAAATCAAATAAAATAGAAAAATTAATAATTGGACATAAAATTGAAGATAGGACACGTGTGTAGTGTGACAAGATCAAATCAAGTGGGAAAAAGTGGGGCCATTTGACAAAATTTGAAGTTTTGGGGATAGTTGACTTTTGGCAATTTTGGAGAAATTCCCAACTTCAACAATGCATAACTTCTTCAATTTTGAACTTTTGGAAGTGTTCTTGGACTTTTTAGAAACCTTGAGATGTCCTCTAACCAACTCTTTTGGTATCATCTTATTTTGATATTCCATGCTCAAGTTATAAGCTTTGAAAAAAAGGTGTTTTTG